>OU342741.1:369703083-370303083 GCA_910589775.1 Avena eriantha
AAAGTTTGCAATAGGACTTATAAACTTTAAATTGACATTCAAACAATACGATACCAGTTCGTAAAGTAAATATCCAGAATTTCTATAGTTCCATGATCTCAACTATAACTAAGCGTAAGGTGGTGAACGGATGCCAATGACTACAAGAAACTATGCAAATTCACTTTGATTGTGTTTATGATAAATTGAATTCGACTAATCCAAATTACAAATGAACTCCCACTCAAAACAACATCACTCGAGTTGTTTTAGTGATTACACGAACCAAATCCACTACACCAAGTCCGATCATCACGTGAGATGATGTAGCTTTAAGGCGAACAATCAACATGTTCATCATATCATCCATATGACTCATGCTTACCTTTCGGTATTCCGTGTTCCGAGACCATGTCTGTACATGCTAGGCTCGTCAAGGTTAACCTTAGTTTCTGCATGTGCAAATCTGGCTTGCACCCGTTGTATGCACACGTAGAGTCTATCACACCCGATCATCACGAGATGCTTTGAAACGACGAGTCTTAGCAACGGTGCCAACTAAGGCTGAACACTTTATTACTTGATATTTAGTGAGAGGGATCATCTTATAATGCTACCGTCGCGATCTAAGCAATACAAGATGCATAAAGGATTAACATCACCGGCAATTCATAATTAGTGTGATATGATATGGCCCTTTCTTCTTGCGCCTTTGATCTCCATCTCCAAAGCACGAACATGATCTCCATCATCACCAGCATTGCGTCAAGGTCAGTGGCGCCGCTTCATGGTTGTCCATCATCACTAGCAACTATTACAACTACTTGGAATAAAGCTATTACAAGATGAATAGACATGCAGGTCTTAACAGAATTAAAGACAACCATTAGGCTCCTGCCGGTTGCCATATTACAACAAGGATCATTGCATACATCAAATATAATCACAATCACATGATGGCCATATCACATCACAAAACCCCTGCAAAAACAAGTTAGACGCCTCTAATTTTTTTTGCATGTTTTACGTGGTTTGGGGCTTTCGAACAATAACGGATCTTACCTACGAAACTGAACCACAACGTTGATACAAGTGCTATCAAGTGCAAAGTGTAAATTGGATCTATACTATGGTGGGAGAGACAGACACCCGCAAAGCCACTTGTGCAAAGCAAGTTACACGTCAAGCGTGGAGCAAGTCTCATGTGCGATGACATGTAAGGTTAGCCCGAGCCGCTTCATCCCACCATGCCGCAAGATGCAAAGTACACAAAGCAAAAGACGGCACGAGCACCAACACCCACAAAACCATTGTGTTCTACTCGTGCAACAGATCTACGCATAGATACGGCTCTGATACCATTGAAGGGTTCGTAGCATGGAAAACAAAAAATTTCTACCGCAAGAATGAACAAAACCCAGATCTAATCTAGATAAAAGCCAAGATCTAATCTATTAGACATGTGCAACGAGATAGATCTGTACTAACCCTTGTAGATCCGAAAGCGTTACGAGATTGGATCTCGTGGTTGATGTAGTCGATCACTTGCCGATCTCAGATCGTGTCGACGATCCTTCCGGCGCCGCGTTCTGGTAGCGCTTCAGCAGTCGGTCACACGTACGGAGTCGAAGCAGACCTTCCTCTCCTCGTTCCAGCGAGCAGCGGAGGTAGTAGATCTTCTCCACGGAATCCCATCAGCACGACGGCGTGGTGGTGGTGGTGGAGTAGAGAATTCTGTAGGGCTTCGCCTATGCCTGTGTAGAAGAAAGGAGGAGGAGAGAGGCGGCGGAGATTTGGAGTTGTGTAGGAGGGCTTGGAGATGGCTCCCCCACCCCTCTATTTAAAGGGGGGAGGCGCCATGGGAGGGGGAGTCCTAGTAGGACTCCCCTCCCTCCTATGGCCGGCGGATTGGGGAGGGGGGAGGAGTCCTCCTCCCCCACGACTCCTTGTCTTGCCCCACCAGGACTCCTTGATCCCTTTCTAGGTTTTCAAGCAAACTCCAAGAAATCTTCCAGAACCTTCCAGAACATTCCGAAACCTTCTAGAATCCTCATAAAAATACTCCGGAACATTTCCTAACTCAGAAAATGATCCCCAATATATGAATCTTATTCTCCGGACAATTCCGGATCTCCTCGTGATGTCCTGGATCCAATCCGAGACTCCGAACAACATTCGGTCTCCAACGCGCATTCCATATCTACTTAAAACAACTTCGAACCTTAAGTGTGTCACCCTACGGTTCGTGAATATGTAGACATGACAGAGACACATCTCCTATCAATAACCATCAACGGGACCTGGAGATCCATAATGGCTCCCACATACTCAACGATGACTTCGTGATCGATTGAGCCATTTACATACGAAACCAATTCCCTTTGTCACGCGATACTATACTTATCCGAGGTTTGATCGTCGGTATCTCCATACCTAGTTCTACCTCGTTACTGATAAGTACTCTTTACTCGTTCCGTGATATGTCATCCCTTGTGACCCAGTCACATGCTTGCAAGCTAACTAGATGACATTCCACCGAGAGGGCCCAGAGCATATCTATCCGTCATATGGATGGACAAATCCCAATCTTGGTCCATGCGCTTCAACACATACTTTCAGAATACCCAATGACACCTTTATGACCACCCAGTTACGAAGCGGTGTTTGATGTCATCAAAGTACCCATCCGGTGATGGTGATTAACACAACCTCATGGTCGAAGGATTAGGTTACTATGCATTTAAAAGCTTATAGCAAACGAACTTAATGACTTGATCTTATGCTATGCTAACTACGGGTGTGTGTCCATCACATCATTCTCCTAATGATATGATCTTGTTATTAACGACATCCAATGTCCATGATCAGGAAACCATGATCATCCATTAATCAACAAGCTAGTTTAACAAGAGGCTTACTAGGGACTCTTTTATGTTTACAAAACACACAAGTATTAATGTTTCCGGTTAATACAATTATAGCATGGGATGTAAACATTTATCATAAACATAAAGATATAATAATAACCACTTTATTATTGCCTCTTGGGCATATCTCCAACAGTCTCCCACTTGCACTAGAGTCAATAATCTAGTTAAAAAACTTGTGCACTCAACACCTATGGCTTTCTGGTGTTGTATAGACACTATTGCTAGTGGCAAACATAATCTTCGGATCTGACACTTCCAGGTCCGTGTGTATTTGCATGTCCTTGCGTCTCTACGCATTACTCATTCTCCAATGAGATGGCATTGTATAAATTTGGTCCTTTGGTGAGACCTTTAGTTCCTTGGGATTAAATTATGTTGATACAATTGTCATACAATGTATCTTCATAGTATTATCCCGCTATGAACCACGCCTAGTTTGATAACAAACTACTTAACACAAATGCCCTCCTTTGCTGCTACTATAGCAGTTATATACTTAGCCTTTTGTTGTAGTATCCGTCACAATATCTCAACTTTGGAACTCATCCAAATCCATCATGGAACATCCTTTCCATTATATTGTGCCACCCATAGTCTAAATTGAGATAAATTTAATTTGTATCTTGTGACAAAACTAGTATCAATGTAACACTTTACAATGAACTACCTTTAACTATTTGTCACTTATACATGATATATTCTTAGTTCTTCCAAAGCTCATAAGAATATCTTTACTATTGACCAATGATCATCTTATGAATCATTCTGGTATATGCTCATAACATTTAGAGCATAGGACATATCTGGATGTGTACATCTCAAAGAATGATTGATCAAAATATTCTTGTGATTTCACCAAGTGTCAAAACACTTGAATCTTGTGTCAACACACTTGAATCTTGATTTAGTCCTTTCCGTGCATCAAGAACCTTTCTTGTTGTTTCCATATTGAACTCATTCAACATCTTATCTATGTACATTTGGCAAAACCATATTAGCGCCTCAATCTATCCATATAGACATTGATGCCTAATTCTTGAGTTATGCCTAAGTCTTTCATCGAAATGAAATTCTTAACCTGTGTCAATAAAAGATACATTATTTCTAATCAACAATATGTCTTTCACATATGTATTAGAAATATGTCTTAGCGCTCCCACTTAATTTCTTGCAAAATGCAAACATCTTCATCGTCTCTGAAGATTCCAACTCCGCGATGCTCACTTCAACCATTGAAGTTTTTGCATACTCTTTTAGCATCCTTTGAATTAACAAAACCCTTTGGATCGTGTCATGTACACGTCCTAGGTAACCATTCTATTAGAAGAACTTGTTTTGTTTGTTCAACTACCATATACCAAAATATATGTAGTGGTTGCTACATTAATCCGTCCAGACTAAATATCGCTATGAAAGATCAAATCTTGTCATAGTCAATTCCTTGAACATTGTCGTAAACTCTTTCTGACATGTCGACTATTTCATAGATTTGAAACATCCATGTCTATTTCTTTATAGATCCAAACACGACCGATAGGCTTCACGCCTTTCCGTAGGGTCTTCTAAGTTTAGAAACTTGATTTCTCGTGTATGGATACTATCACGGATTCCATGACTTCTAGTCATTTTATGGAGTCAGGGCCCATCATCGCTTCTTTGCATGTAGTCGGTTCATCATTGTCAAAACAATAACGATTTGCTTATCAAATCTTACTATTTGATTCTTACCGACCCACACGGTTCTATAGGAACTCTAATCTCCGAGATCACACCTTTTTGTAATCACGAGAGCCATGAGCATTGTGGCCGCCACCGGGACACTTTCCGGCGCTGCGATACTTAGCACATATAGCTAAGGTTCAACAACCTTATCAAAGTTCTATTGTCCTCCCACTTAACTTTTCACGAAAAATTCTTTCTCAAGAAACTTGACGTTCCAAGCGACAAACTCTTTTGTCCTCGGCGTTATGGAGAAATTCCCAACAAATTCTTTGGAATAACCTACAAAGACGTGCTTATCCGACTTTGGTTGTAAACATTTTACTTATGCCTAGCATACCAAAAATTTAAGAAAGGACAACCTGGTTTTTATCCCAAACCATGACTTATATGGTGTCATTTCAACGGATCGCGATGGAGCTCTTTTCAGTGTAAAAGCGGTAGTCACTAAAGCTTTAATCTTTAAAATATAATGTCAGTTTTATAAATGACACCTTTGATCTTACCATGTCAAACAAGGTTTCATTACATATCTTGAACACTCCATATTCCTATGGTGTTTTGGGAAATGCAAATCCATGGAATGATTCCACAAATCTTAGGTGTTTTGCTAAACTTGTAACTCAAACATCTTTCTTTATGATCCAATCATAAACTCTTTTATTTTCTTGTTACAATGATTTTCCACTTCATCTTGAAAGTCTTTGAACATTTTTCAAATGTTTCATACTTCTTCCTTATTGAGTAAGTATATACATATACTCACTCAAATCTTCGGAGAAAGCATATGAAGTTGAAATCCATCGCCCACGACTACACATAATGGACTATATACATCAATATGTACAAATTCCAATCAGTTAGTCGTCTGTTCCTCTTTTGGCCTACGAACGGAGTTTTAATTATCTCCAGGAAAGTATCACAAGCGTCATTTGATCCAAATCAAAGACTCCAAAAATCCATCAACATGGAGTTTCTTCATATATCCTTTCAATATAATTTAAACGGCGATGTCACTTCGCAAGTGATCTTTCAATCATTTGTCTTGCGACATTTTAGCATTAGTTTTATGGTCGTTATTTCTCCTACCAGACTTGTATATTATCCATCTATTATGGAATACGGTAATTATTTGAACAACCTTTTGTCATCATAATACCTGATCAAAATAACAATTATTGAAACAAATCTTGAAGGCAAGCTTTGATGTTAACGAGCAACACAACAACCCTTTGTTTGTTTTCGATGAACATCATCACATTTTCTCTTGCCAGTTACTTAGGCCATTGCAGTTCATGAATTGTGTTGTCCTGTATGACACTTCATACCAACCAATTCGGTATCCAATACCTAAGAACCACATTGTTTAACAAGCAAGGAATACAACCATAACATGTATATCTTCTATATGCCTAAGTTGGACATCTCCAACCTTTTATTTTCTGCCAAATATTTTATAGATTCTCTTTCGGCAATTCCTTTTCTTTTAAAAGAATCTATCAACATCAATAGTGGTGTCATCAACATGACACATGGTACAAAGCGTATATAGTCAACTACTAATACCTTTGGACTTGCACCTTGAGGTGGATCACTATCATCAAATGTTTGGTGTTCTTTCAAAAATCCATTCTTTAGTAATCTTTTAGTGTAGTAAACATTTTACTTACATCTTCTATTCATCCTTATCATGACAACTTTCATGATTAAGCTGCTACAGCTTATAAAGGTGAATTGCGAGTATAATGTTTCTTTTTCAAAACCTTTTGGAGGATTAGGACGACTAGCGTCTCCAACCTTCTCAAATTCTCATCAAATATGAGGACGTATACTCTATCATGTTGTAACCAACACATTGTTTTAGATATCGCAATACCTTTCACATATGATGGTTTCTGAAACATTGCTTTCAGCTCTTAGATAAACTTGATATTAAAAACAATCTTTTGAGTATCAAGAATCATGGAGGCAAATATGATACATTAGATACTAACACTGGAATTGTTACTCTTGATTTAATACTATTTATTAAACTTCACGGAGTAAATAGAGTTTGTTGAAAGTTTGCAATAGGACTTATAAACTTTAAATTGACATTCAAAACAATACGATACCAGTTCGTAAAGTAAATATCCAGAATTTTCTATAGTTCCATTATCTCAACTATAACTAAGCGTAAGGTGGTGAACGGATGCCAATGACTACAAGAAACTATGCAAATTCACTTTGATTGTGTTTATGATAAATTGAATTCGACTAATCCAAATTACAAATGAACTCCCACTCAAAACAACATCACTCGAGTTGTTTTAGTGATTACACGAACCAAATCCACTACACCAAGTCCGATCATCACGTGAGATGATGTAGCTTTAAAGGCGAACAATCAACATGTTCATCATATCATCCATATGACTCATGCTTTACCTTTCGGTATTCCGTGTTCCGAGACCATGTCTGTACATGCTAGGCTCGTCAAGGTTAACCTTAGTTTCTGCATGTGCAAATCTGGCTTGCACCCGTTGTATGCACACGTAGAGTCTATCACACCCGATCATCACGAGATGCTTTGAAACGACGAGTCTTAGCAACGGTGCCAACTAAGGCTGAACACTTTATTACTTGATATTTAGTGAGAGGGATCATCTTATAATGCTACCGTCGCGATCTAAGCAATACAAGATGCATAAAGGATTAACATCACCGGCAATTCATAATTAGTGTGATATGATATGGCCCTTTCTTCTTGCGCCTTTGATCTCCATCTCCAAAGCACGAACATGATCTCCATCATCACCAGCATTGCGTCAAGGTCAGTGGCGCCGCTTCATGGTTGTCCATCATCACTAGCAACTATTACAACTACTTGGAATAAAGCTATTACAAGATGAATAGACACGCAGGTCTTAACAGAATTAAAGACAACCATTAGGCTCCTGCCGGTTGCCATATTACAACAAGGATCATTGCATACATCAAATATAATCACAATCACATGATGGCCATATCACATCACAAAACCCCTGCAAAAACAAGTTAGACGCCTCTAATTTTTTTTGCATGTTTTACGTGGTTTGGGGCTTTCGAACAATAACGGATCTTACCTACGAAACTGAACCACAACGTTGATACAAGTGCTATCAAGTGCAAAGTGTAAATTGGATCTATACTATGGTGGGAGAGACAGACACCCGCAAAGCCACTTGTGCAAAGCAAGTTACACGTCAAGCGTGGAGCAAGTCTCATGTGCGATGACATGTAAGGTTAGCCCGAGCCGCTTCATCCCACCATGCCGCAAGATGCAAAGTACACAAAGCAAAAGACGGCACGAGCACCAACACCCACAAAACCATTGTGTTCTACTCGTGCAACAGATCTACGCATAGATACGGCTCTGATACCATTGAAGGGTTCGTAGCATGGAAAACAAAAAATTTCTACCGCAAGAATGAACAAAACCCAGATCTAATCTAGATAAAAGCCAAGATCTAATCTATTAGACATGTGCAACGAGATAGATCTGTACTAACCCTTGTAGATCCGAAAGCGTTACGAGATTGGATCTCGTGGTTGATGTAGTCGATCACTTGCCGATCTCAAGATCGTGTCGACGATCCTTCCGGCGCCGCGTTCTGGTAGCGCTTCAGCAGTCGGTCACACGTACGGAGTCGAAGCAGACCTTCCTCTCCTCGTTCCAGCGAGCAGCGGAGGTAGTAGATCTTCTCCACGGAATCCCATCAGCACGACGGCGTGGTGGTTGTGGTGGAGTAGAGAATTCTGTAGGGCTTCGCCTATGCCTGTGTAGAAGAAAGGAGGAGGAGAGAGGCGGCGGAGATTTGGAGTTGTGTAGGAGGGCTTGGAGATGGCTCCCCCACCCCTCTATTTAAAGGGGGGAGGCGCCATGGGAGGGGGAGTCCTAGTAGGACTCCCCTCCCTCCTATGGCCGGCGGATTGGGGAGGGGGGAGGAGTCCTCCTCCCCCACGACTCCTTGTCTTGCCCCACCAGGACTCCTTGATCCCTTTCTAGGTTTTCAAGCAAACTCCAAGAAATCTTCCAGAACCTTCCAGAACATTCCGAAACCTTCTAGAATCCTCATAAAAATACTCCGGAACATTTCCTAACTCAGAAAATGATCCCCAATATATGAATCTTATTCTCCGGACAATTCCGGATCTCCTCGTGATGTCCTGGATCCAATCCGAGACTCCGAACAACATTCGGTCTCCAACGCGCATTCCATATCTACTTAAAACAACTTCGAACCTTAAGTGTGTCACCCTACGGTTCGTGAATATGTAGACATGACAGAGACACATCTCCTATCAATAACCATCAACGGGACCTGGAGATCCATAATGGCTCCCACATACTCAACGATGACTTCGTGATCGATTGAGCCATTTACATACGAAACCAATTCCCTTTGTCACGCGATACTATACTTATCCGAGGTTTGATCGTCGGTATCTCCATACCTAGTTCTACCTCGTTACTGATAAGTACTCTTTACTCGTTCCGTGATATGTCATCCCTTGTGACCCAGTCACATGCTTGCAAGCTAACTAGATGACATTCCACCGAGAGGGCCCAGAGCATATCTATCCGTCATATGGATGGACAAATCCCAATCTTGGTCCATGCGCTTCAACACATACTTTCAGAATACCCAATGACACCTTTATGACCACCCAGTTACGAAGCGGTGTTTGATGTCATCAAAGTACCCATCCGGTGATGGTGATTAACACAACCTCATGGTCGAAGGATTAGGTTACTATGCATTTAAAAGCTTATAGCAAATGAACTTAATGACTTGATCTTATGCTATGCTAACTACGGGTGTGTGTCCATCACATCATTCTCCTAATGATATGATCTTGTTATTAACGACATCCAATGTCCATGATCAGGAAACCATGATCATCCATTAATCAACAAGCTAGTTTAACAAGAGGCTTACTAGGGACTCTTTTATGTTTACAAAACACACAAGTATTAATGTTTCCGGTTAATACAATTATAGCATGGGATGTAAACATTTATCATAAACATAAAGATATAATAATAACCACTTTATTATTGCCTCTTGGGCATATCTCCAACAGTTTGATAGATAGTCAGCCTTGCGAGTCGTTACTGTTTGCTTATGTGTTACTTCGCGTCGTTGTCATTTCACCGTTGATGGCAAGTTGACATAGGATAAATGGTAGAGATGCTTAATGGTGGAGATGATCATGACTTTAAATACAACTATTAAATTGCTGAGAATAGATATAACTAATGCAGAGGCATCGGTGGGCAATAGATGTTATTTGGTTCTTCCACGCTCACTTGTGTCCCGTAGGACCCCGAGTACTTGATACCTGTTGCTTGACTATCGCACTATCCGCATATGGGACCATGAATCCCCTTAGCTAGAGCTTGTTTCATTTCTTATTTCTTGGCGCCACAAACTAGTTTGGGGCTTTATTACTATCCTGTACCTATGCCATGCTTTACTGTTTTGTTTACGATTGTGCGTGGAGCACCTGTACTGTATAGGATCATCACACGTTTTTGCTGTATCAACAAGCCCAGTCACACTTTCGGGTTCCCAGTCGTTTACAGCCGTCCACACAAACCTTGGGTCTGTCTCGAAGCCGGCCAACTTCGTTGCGGGTAGCTTAATGGGGTGGCCCCCTGAAATAATTTATGAATCCTGTGATTGCTTTGTCGTGAAAGCCTCGTTGGGTTTTGAGTTGGTTTTTCCGAGGTTGATCGTGTGTGTGTTGCTATTCGTGCACCCCTGCAGGGTAAATCTTTCTGAAAGCCGTATCTGCGGTTATGGACGACTTGGAGCACAGTATCTCGATCATAGACAAGCATAACTAAAGTAGTGCTATAAACTTGACTTAATATATGACTAGTAATCAGATTCAACTATCACGGAATGGATATTAAAATGCCAACAACTGGTGGATCTGGGGTTGTTTTGTGACATGCTGTACCTGCCTAGTAAGTATTGCAACTCCAATGGAACGTGATAAAAGTACCAACAATTGCTGGGTTTTGGGATTCCTCTAGACAATTATATCTGACTAGTAAATGTTCCAACTATAACGGAATGGTGATTAAAACTGCCCACTACTTATGCTTCAGGATGACTCATGCTATCTATATCTGACTAGTAAGTGCTTCAACTATAATGGAATGAATAAAACTGCCAACTGTGTGAGTTCCTCGGTTTGACTTCCTCGTTTGGTCTCGAGGGGGAATACCAGGATGGGTATGATTGGTGTTAGTATCAGGTTTGTCCCGAAAAGGTCTTTCTTACCCCTCTCTAATAGCTGACAGTTATATCGAGTCGCTATAGGTTGAATAGTGCATGCTGTGCTGCCGCTTCAGTCCACCATACCTATGTAGGCGAGAGCCGCCGAATTCTAGCCTCGGCATGTACTGGCCTCGGTACTGATGCTCCTCTTTTTCCTTTGCCCTTTGTTGGCACCCCTTTTGTTTTAGCAGGTTTTAGATCAACGTCGTTAGCAGGGTTACCCTTCTGGCTTGGCTTGGGCTGGGTTATGGACGCCATTGGTTATTCTTCAGGGCTCTTAGCCCCATTTGCATCTTGTCCATAGTCGGACGCTCTATCGTTTTCGAGGTGATTTGGATCTTTGTATATTATATATGTATTCTTGACTCATGGAGTCTTTGTTGTATATATATGTTCTGTGGGTTCCATCGTGAACTATTGTGTAATGGTATTACTTCGTTTTCCACCCGCACACAAGTGCCTGGTGGGCGTCCTTGAATCGTTTCTATGCGGGTTTGGCGGGAAGCGCTGAAATCTGCATAGGACCGATTCGAGGGTGTTACAGAGTGGTATCAGAGCTCAGCAGTTACGATACCCCACTGGACCAGCCTTTAGGATAACCTAGCTAACGGACGTTGTAGAGTTTCAAGACTATTTTACAAAAATCGGTTGGATAGATCTGGTTAGGTCTGCTTTTACTCCTTATCCCTCTACTATTCTCCTGTTACCTCTGCGTGTTTTGAATCTGCTCTCTTATCTTTTCTTCGAGTCCAGGAATTCTCGTGGTTCTATGTCAGATCTGATGCAGAGTCTACATCACTTCTTTGTTCCGAACCTCGATTGTCGAGATCTTCAGTCTAATTCCGAGAGTTGGTTGCATAATTCTCCTAATCATGTGTAGAGTAATGGTTTGGGTGCGCGATGGACTGATCCCCATCCGACTACTCTTATCATTCGCCTTTGTACATTGAATCGGTGGATCTGCAATTACTCCTTCCTCTGAATATAGAGGTGGATTTACCTTTTGATGCCTTTACCTTCGCCCTTTGTTCTCCGGAGCGTTCTCTCAACGAACATGAGCAACGACCCCTTGTTGGTGGTGTCGCTGATTCAAGATGGAGCAAGAATCCTTGTTAGTAGTGTCGCGAGGATCTACACGAAGCGAGAAGATTCAGATCATCGGCTTTCTTCCCCCGTACCATGAGGCGGATCTCGAGGGCGAGATCCATTGTTAGTGGTGTCAAATTGTAGCACCCCGATAAAACCACTACTAGAAAATCGCTTGGTATTTCTGTGATGTGCATCATCATGACTGCATGCTCATGTAATCATGCCACATTGCATTTGAGCATCATCCTCATCATGCATCTGTTTGTCTAAAACTATTTTCTAAAAGCCTATCTTTGTTTTCTAAATACCCTCTCTATTTCAAATGTAAAACCCGGGTGTTTTCTAGATCTTTTATTTGTCTAAAAACTATTTACAAAAGCCTTTCTAAATATAAAATAAATAAAATAAAAAAGGTTTTGCTGGGGGAGGCAGCTGACCGGGCCTTTGGCCCAGCCAGCTAGCCTACCACCCCAGGCCCGACCCTGACCGAACCAAAACACTAACCCTAGCTAGACAAACCCTAGACCTAACCCTACCCAACCACTCAGCCGCTGCCGCCAGCTACACGCGCACAGCAAAGACATGGGCACGCACGCACAATCCCACCCAGCCGTCAAACACACACACACACACACACACACACACACACGCACTAGCACGCACACCACCGCACCCATTCCTACCTGCCGCCCCGACCGCGTCCACCCCACGCCCGCCTGGCCCCACCACATGCACCCCACCCCCACCAACTCCTGCTCACGCATCTCCTGCACCCGCGCCTACCTGACACGACCGCGTCGCCCAACCCTGCCCGCGACAACCTCGGGATCCCCGACCGGGCCCCACCATCCCGCTCCCAGTCGCCGCCCTCGCCGCACGGAACCCGCCCCAATCCCGCGACCCACCTACCACGCGCAACACACGTCGCTCCCTGGCCCTACATCGACCCGCTCTTCCTCAACCCCGTTCCCCACCTACCCCGCTCCCTCGCGATCCCCACCCCGCTCGCTCCCCTGCAACCACCGCCCGCCGCCAAGAGGTCTCCCCGACTGCTGCCTCTTCCTGCGACGACCCTCGTGCCGGCCGTCGCCCTTCCTCGCTTCGCGGCCACCAACGTCCCAAGTTGCCGTTGCCCTCCTCCCATTCCCTCGCAGAGCCCAACCTCGCCGGCCTCTGCGCCCCGTCCGCCGCCGTCGAGCCCTGCACCGCGTCGAACTCCTCCCCGCCGCCACTGGTGTGCCTGCGCTGCCCTCTACACCAACGGCGGTCACATCTTCGCGGCCCTGGGATGCCCTCGTCCCCTGCGTCGGTCCAGCCACTCCGTCGCTGCATGGCTTTGCCCGAGGCTGCTCACCCCTGCGCTGGTACCCCGACCTCGCCTTCTCCGCATGGTCAGCACCCCGTGCCGCCACCGCCAAGTTCCGCCCTGCCTCGAGCGCCTCCTTGCCGCCTTCCTCGAGCCTGCCTAGCTCTGGCCGCCTTTGCTTACCTCTGCCTCTGCATCGAGAGAGCCCCACCGCCGCTTGGTGCCCTCGCTGCCAGGTCCCGAGCGGCCGCTGCTCCGTCCGCCCGGTCCTTCCTCGACCTCGGCCTTCCTCCGCTCCAAGACCGGTAGCACCCACCCCTTCTAGCCATGGACACCATCTGTACACGCCTCTGCAGCACATTCCGCTTCCCTTGCGCGTCAAGACCCCTGGCTACCGATGCTACCCGATGTCATAGGCCTTCTGTTAAACATCAAGTGCTTCATCTCTATGACTACTTGGTGATGTGGTGGAACGGTGCCACTCCGATGGACCACTACGAGAATGTTCCCATGACAAGGTCTTCGTCGGTCTTGTTGTATCGCCAAGATCTCCATCACGGATAAGATGGCCGAGACCCTGAACCTGGAGATGTTCTCAGCACGACAAGTTCTCCTTCCTGGGACAAGGCGCCGAAATCCCCGACCCAGAATTCCTAGAGGCCAAGATCGCCACATGGACCCGAAGCCCCGAACCTCGGACGCCATGATCTCCAACACGGAACACCAAGATCTTCCGGCACCAAGACCCAAGACCGACACCGATGCCCGAGGACCGGATGCCAAGTTCGTCGAGAACCCGGATGCCAAGGTCACCGATACAGAACGCCAAGAACCGCTTCCAGATCCGAAGAAGTCAAGTACGCCGATACAGAGTCGACAAGTTCTACATCATAAAACCGAAGGACGTCGCATGTCAAGTTCTCCATCCCGGACGCCAAGACCGACCCGATACGCGGATCCGACAAGATCTTCGCGATGACAAGATCGACTCCGACCAGGGCAAATCCGATGAGCCCCGACGCCAAACCAAGTCCTTCTTCCCGGAACGCCAAGCTTTCCTTCCGTGTCCGAGAACGATCCCGTCGAACCGAACCCCCCGAAGACCATTTTCGTCGGACCCGAACCACATCGAACCAAGATCACCGATACCAATGTGATTCCCTTTCCGAGACCCCTTATTTTTTATAATATGATATTATCAAATGTTGCATATGAAATTGTCCATGTTTGCATACATATTGTGGTTGTTTCGGGGTATTAAGATAATCCACCGAAATTAAATATGAAGCTCATATGCACGTAAGCCTAGTCTTATACTGCCTCCATTTAAATTTGTGTAGCGAACCGATGTCATGTTTTGCCATGTTAATACAACATTTAAATTGCAGGGTATCTAAATAACTGGAACCTATTAATTAATTGTCGGGACCCCAGTTCCGCTTAATACTGCCTAATTGCACCACATCTGCATCAGATCATAATCATGCCGGATCTTCTGCCGTAGTATTAAATATTGCATCCGGTGTTTCTTCTAGTGTTTCCTTCTTCGTGGATTAGGCTGATGAGTTGATGCGAGTATCGACAAGTTCTCCGGATATGATCCTTCGGCAGGTGTTTCCTAGGCGAGCATCTCCCTCTTTCTACCTATTTTGCTTTTATAGTCTTTATTTCCTCCTGTTGATCTATTGTTATCCGTGTTGCGATGCTTTAGTTTCTGTGCACCATTTATACTCCTTGCAGCCTTTATATTGCCATGGACACATCCTATTGCCTGTTGTTTGATAGATAGTCATCCTTGCGAGTCGGTACTGCTTGCTTATGTGTTGCTTCGCGTCGTTGTCATTTCACCGTTGACGGCAAGTTGACACAGGATAAATGGTGGAGATGCTTAATGGTGGAGATGATCATGACTTTAAATACAACTATTAAATTGCTGAGAATAGATATAACTAATGCAGAGGCATCGGTGGGCAATAGATGTTATTTGGTTCTTCCACGCTCACTTGTGTCCCGTAGGACCCCGAGTACTTGATACCCGTTCCTTGACTATCGCACTATTCGCATATGGGACCATGAATCCCCTTAGCTAGAGCTTGATTCATTTCTTATTTCTTGGGGCCACAAACTAGTTTGGGGCTTTATTACTATCCTATACCTATGCCATGCTTTACTGTTTTATTTACGATTGTGCGTGGAGCACCTGTACTGTTTAGGATCGTGACACGTTTCGCTGTATCGACAAGCCCAGTTACACTTTCGGGTTCCCAGTCATTTACAGCCGTCCACACAAACCTTGGGTCCATCTCGAAGCCGGCCAACTTCGTTGCGGGTAGCTTAATGGGGTGGCCCCCTGAAATAATTTATGAATCCTGTGATTGCTTTGTCGTGAAAGCCTCGTTGGGTTTTGAGTTGGTTTTTCCGAGGTTGATCGTGTGTGTGTTGCTATTCGTGCACCCATGCATGGTAAATCTTTCTGAAAGCCGTATCTACGGTTATGGACGACTTGGAGCACAGTATCTCGATCATAGACAAGCATAACTAAAGTAGTGCTATAAACTTGACTTAATATATGACTAGTAATCAGATTCAACTATCACGGAATGGATATTAAAATGCCAACAACTGGTGGATCTGGGGTTGTTTTGTGACATGCTGTACCTGCCTAGTAAGTATTGCAACTCCAATGGAACGTGATAAAAGTACCAACAATTGCTGGGTTTTGGGATTCCTCTGGACAATTATATCTGACTAGTAAATGTTCCAACTATAACGGAATGGTGATTAAAACTGTCCACTACTTATGCTTCAGGATGACTCATGCTATCTATATCTGACTAGTAAGTGCTTCAACTATAATGGAATGAATAAAACTGCCAACTGTGTGAGTTCCTCGGTTTGACTTCCTCGTTTGGTCTTGAGGGGGAATACCAGGATGGGTATGATTGGTGTTAGTATCTGGTTGGTCCCGAATAGGTCTTTCTTACCCCTCTCTAATAGCCGACAGTTATATCGAGTCTCTATAGGTTGAATAGTGCATGCTGCGCTGCCGCTTCAGTCTACCATACCTATGTAGGCGAGAGCCGCCAAATTCTAGCCTCGCCGTGTACTGGCCTCAGTACTAACGCTCCTCTTTTTCCTTTGCCCTTTGTCGGCACCCCTTTTGTTTTAGCAGGTTTTAGATCGACGTCGTTAGCAGGGTTACCCTTCCAGCTTGTCCTGGGCAGGGTTATGGACGCTATTGGTTATTCTTCAGGGCTCTTAGCCCCATTTGCATCTTGTCCGTAGTCGGACGCTCTATCGTTTTCGAGGTGATTTGGATCTTTGTATATTATATCTGTATTCTTGACTCATGGAGTCGTTGTTGTATATATATGTTCTGTGGGTTCCATCATGAACTATTGTGTAATGGTATTACTTTGTTTTCCACCCGCACGCAAGTGCCTGGTGGGCGTCGTTGAATCGTTTCTATGCGGGTTTGGCGGGAAGCGCTGAAATCTGCATAGGGCCGATTCGAGGGTGTTACACTTCGGATGAATGTTCATGACATCATGCCACCAATATTGTGACCTCGTTATTAACAACATCCAATGTCCATGATCAGGAAACATTGATCATCTTGTTAATTAGCGAGCTAGTTTATAAGAGAGGCATAACTAGGAACCCTTTATTTGTTTATTAAACACACATGTATTAAAGTTTCCAATCAATATAATTATAGCATTCAAAATAAACATTTGTCATATACTTGGAATACTATAATAACAACCTTATTATTGCCTCTCGGGCATATTCCCTTCAGGAGGTGCCTCTTGATCCTTCAACCTCCACTTCTCACTGCCATCAAGCAATGCCCAACAATGTTGGAGAGTGCAGGCTTTGTTCCTTGATGCGGACATGTCCATGTACCTTGATTGTGCAACCTTGTCCTACATAGCGAAACGATGACAAGTGAACACAACATGCAAATGAAGTGTCGTAATTGAACACAATATCAAAAAATTACTCAAATATTCATCAATGTTGACGTCGCTTGGGGGATGATTCTTTACTTGCTCATAGGCAGCACTCTAGTGGCTAAAAGATTGCTTGATTGCATCCCATCGGCCTTGGAGAGATCTCAATGTGAGAGTGCTTTTGAAAGTGTAATTGCCCCTGTGTGTTGTTTTGGTGATGAATGAAAATCCCTATGGACTAATGTTTTCATTGAGTTTTATATGAAGGAATATTCCATAGGTCATGCTTGTAGTCCATGTTTTGGATTCAAGTATGGGTGCCATGAAGATAAAGATATACCTTGAGTATTGGCATCAAGATCATCGAGTTGAAGAGAATAATATGATATGATCAAGATCTTGAGAGTGTGATCTCAATATAAGAATTCAATATATGGCTCTAAGTCGGTGTCATGATAGCCTCATTAGTTGAGCTATGGTTGACTAAGATTTAGAGCATGTAATCAAATGAATAGTTCTTTATGTACCACAAGATATTGAGATGGAGCATGAGAAGATACATGGTTGACCTATACAAAGAGTGAAGAGTGATTTCAAGTTGGTCAACACATGAATCATAAACAATGTATCACATGGATCTTGTGGTATGGTAATCCTTGTCAATTATGCATCATGAACTAACCCATTATATATGTGCCTTTGCGTTTTCTATATGGGATAGGTATCTTTCCATGGGCATGCTTCAAAACTGAAGATTTCATATAGCCCATGAGAGGATGACATCAAGTGGTGATCATCATCAAGGTTGAGAAGGGCAAGTTCAAGATAAGCATCTCGAGAAGATTATTTGCTTGAAGCTTGCCATCCATATTGGTGATAATGGACATGTGAAGACGTGTATTAATGAAGTTATCCCATAGTGGTATATGGTGGAGCAAATTATGAGTCTTCATGAAGCAACAATGATCAAGTGATGCATTCCGACTTGGATGGAGATTGAAGTATTGTCATAAAGATCAAGCGGGATGCGCAAGGCAAAGGTATGTTCTTGCTAGGTTTTCCTTTTTCTGGTCTCAAGGTGGTTGTTGGGAGACCGTGTTATAGGATAGATAGCCACACTATCAAGAGGGGCTTTCAGTTGGGTAACTTGATCATATTGTCTTAGGGAGCTCAGTCCTTTGCATATTCCTATTTTGTTGTTTTTTGGTGTTTCTCCATGCGAGATTCTTGATCTTGTTGCTAGCTCTTCAACAAGCCCATGTTCATCAAAAACGGAATCTGTATGCATATTCTATTGTGTTTTTGAGTTTGGAGGTTCTGCCGGTTCTTCTTATACGGAGGCTTCATACCTTTATTCATTTGGTTCTATCCTCCTTTGTTGGACTATGATGTTTTTATGCACCATCTTGTAGAGCTTGTTGTCCTCATCAAAAACCAAGATCATCGAAATTGTTCTGGATGCAAAAATTATTGTGTTTTTCGTGAAGTCTGTTTCATCACGGTTGTGGATCCGGTCCAACCGACTCCCACACCGGACGGTCCGGCGCCAACGTCGATAGACTGGATTTTCCAGTTTTTGCGACCGAATCTATTCCAAGATGGTAAACTAAACCTTTTTGATCTGTGAACAGGTTCAACTAGGATTCAACCGGGTTCAACCAGGATTTAACCGAATTTGAAACCGGTCCTTCTGGTCTGTGAGCCGGTCAATCGAACTTCAAACCAGGTTCGTGCAGATTTATCCCAACGGCCATATTTGATTTCCCCTATAAAAGGGGGTCCTTCCCCAAAGCGTGTTGGGTGTTTGATACGTTGCTAACGTATCTATAATTTTTTATGTTCCATGCTTGGTTTTATCTACTTTCTTATGTTTTGTCCACACTTTGGAGTACTTTTCATATGATTTCTTGGACTAACCTATTAACAAGAGCCACAACGCTAGTTGCTTGTTTTCTGTTGTTTTTGGTTCCAGAAAGTCAGAAAATGAATATTCTCGAAATTGGACCAGACAAAAGCCAAAGTAGTTATTTTCCTGGAAGATTCACGGAGCCAGAAGGAGAGACGAAGGGGGGCCACAGGGTGGCCAAACCACCCCTAGGCGCGGGTCCCCTGGCCGCGCCAAGGCATGGTGTGGCCCCCCTGGCTGGCCACCGACCTCGCCCCTTCGCCTATATATTCCTCCCGATACAGAAACCCTAGATCGTCAAGCCTCCAGCCACGAAAAGTTCCACAGCGCCGCCGCCACCGAAGGGGAGATTCGGGGGACAGAAATTCTCTGTTCCGGCAACCTACCGGGACGGGGAAGTGCCCCTGAAGCCATCTCCATCGATCTCCACCACCATCTCCATCACCATTGCTTATTCCCATGATGAGGAGGGAGTAGTTCTCTCTCAAGGCTAAGGGTTCTACCGGTAGCTATGTGTTCATCTCTCTCTATGCATGATCTTATTGAGACCATGACCTTGTAATCTATAGATCTACCTTGCTACTCAAGTGTTTTAATAGATCTCTTCTCTCCCCATGTGTGTGAAATTGACAGTGTGCACACCATGGTGGCACTTAGGCTAGAGATTACAAATACTTGTTATGAGTTATATTTGGAGTTGGATGTCTTTATGAAATTGTGGTGTTTGTTTGAACCATCTAGTGCTCAAGGTGACAGTGTGGGGTTATCTAGATGCAGAACGCGAACTTTGAGGTGTGCTGTTATAGCCCTACCATCGATTAGAGTGTTCAACCGGAGAGTAGTTAAAAGTAGTATCATAAAGAGAAGATATTTATATGAGAGTGTTCACTTGTGAAAGTATGATCCCTAGGCCTTGTTTCTAAGCATTGAAACACCGTTTGCAATTAGATATGTTACATGTTTTCTTGCTTCCATCTTTATTTCAATTTGCCTTTAGTCTCTTCCATGCCATCAAGCTATTTTCTAGCATTGTTATCTTATATCCATACCACTTGTATTTCACTATCTCTTCGCCGAACTAGTGCACCTATACACCTGACAAGTGTATTGGGTGTGTTGGGGACACAAGAGACTTCTTGTATCTTGATTGCAGGGTTGCCTGAGAGGGGATACCTTTGACCACTTCCTCCCTAAGTTCGATAAACCTTGGGTGATCCACTTAAGGGAAAACTTCCTGCTGTTCTACAAACCTCTGCACTTGGAGACCCAACAACTGTCTACAAGAATAGAAGTGCATAGACATCAGTGTTCTTGACCACGAAATTGACCTCCATTGTTGAACCAATTGAGTTTTCTTCCTCTCCCTTCCCTCCTATGATTCTTGCATCTTTTTGAGGACTTTGGAAGAGGAGATCTAGATCTACAATCCCCACCAATCAATTCCTCCTCTAACTGAGGGGAACCCATTGGATCTTGAAGTCATTGGTTGATTTCCACCATTGTTCTTCCTATATAATTCCTCCCTAGCACTTGTTGCTTTGGTGGGATTTGAGAGTGAAGGATTTGAGCACCCCTGGTGTTCTTGCTTTGCACTCTTGCATAAGTGTTGAGCTCTCCACTACGATTTGTTCAAGTGAGAGACCATGAGCTTGTTACTCTTGGAGGGTGACCTCTAGTTGGCTTGGCAGTTGGTTCCACGTGTCCTCTTCGTGGAAGATTTTGAAGAGACACGAACTTCTCCTTTGTGGAGCTTGTGAAGTGGTTGTGGAGCTTGCCATCTCCGAAGTGGGGGAAAAGCTAGCCATAAGGAAAGGGCCTATTCCTTAGTGGGATAAACACGGAGAAGAAGGTGAGCCTTCATGGCGTTGGGAAATCCTTCATGGAATCTGATACCTCTCCAACGTGACGTACCTTCTTGTAAGGGAACACAGGAATACATCTTTGTCTCCGCGTGCCTCGCTTATCTCTATACCCGAGCTTACTTTCCTTGTGATAGCCATCGTGCTTGAAGTACTTATATATTGCTTATCACTTGTGGTATATTTATCTTGTGCTATCTTACTTAGCTTAACTTGTTCTTGGTGCACTTAGTTGAGCCTAGTGTATTTAGGTTTTGTGCTTGTAAAATAAATGTTAGTTTAATTCCGCATTCGGTCAAGCCAAAACTGTAATAGTTTTGAAATTTCCTATTCACCCTCTAGGCGACATCTCTATCCTTTCAATTGGTATGAGAGCAAGGTCTCTCCTTGTTTAGGCTTGACCGCCTAGAGTGTAAAGATGTCGGGTAGTAGTATAGTGCACAGTGACACAATTATATTTGATGGCACAAATTATGCTTTGTAGAGAAATTGCTTGCTTTCTAATCTTTGCACCTTGTGTCCAAATATTGAGCGATTTCTAGACGTGGGTTTTTCTCCTCTGATGGATCCTCAAAATCTATCTTTAGAGGATGAGAAAAATTTACATCTCGAAGCTCAAGTAACTAATGAGCTTATTTTCTCTTTCAGCCCGACAGTTAATTTGTTCTTGACGATTGTAAAGCGCAAGTCGTCTCATGAGAAGTGGACCAAGTTTAAAGAACTATTTTGTGGTTCCATTTCTTATTTTGTTGGTGGTTTATTCGAGGAGATATCTTCTCCTTCACATCATGAAGAGCTCCATGTTGCTTCCACCTCCGTCCATGATGAGTTCTCATCTTCATCCACTTCACCAACATGTGGCAAGACACAAGGTAATGATATGGTGAGTGGTGTGGGAAATTGCAACGTTGATATTGTGCTCACTAATTATGATCCTTCATCTCTCTACCATTGCAATGTTTCTTCTTTGGACTTAAACACTTCTTGCAACAATGATGCTATATCCCCTTGTGTTGCTAGTCCTTGCATATCATCTAGAAATTATTTGAGTGCTAGTGTAGATGATATGATTTATTTGCCTTACTCCCATGAACAAAATACTTCTATTTCCTCTAGTTGTTTATCTAACAATGTAGAGGAAATCAAACATTCTATGGAGCAAGACACGGTCATGAATGAATATTCAAGAATATCCTCATCTTCATCCTCCCATGCTCACATGTGCCTTATGGCAAGAGGATCAAAGGTATCTCCTACTTTGGATCCCAACATATCTTATAAATATCTAGCAATGATAGTGATGATGACATTGATGAGGATACTAGTGCTCTCGTGCTTGTTGACTTTTTTTTGTACCTCTCTTTGTGGTAATAATAAGGTTGTTACTTGTATCAAACACGTTATGGACACCATAACTAAAAAAATGGAACCATAGAGGAGTTGGATTTCCAACTTGATGATGGGAGTCGGAGATACAATCTCCTTAAGCAAGAGATTGCCGAGGAGAAGCACACTAATTGTATCCTCACACAAAAATTGAATCTTATGAGCTTGAAAAGGAAAATTCCATTAATGATGCTTGTGCTACTAACTCTAATTCTTGTGAAGCATCTACCCTAAAGGAGAATGTTGAGATAAGGGCTCAACTTGAGTTGCTAACTAGCAAGTATAGGAAATTGGAAGAAAGTCATGAAAAGCTCTCGAGCTCTCATAATGATCTTCTAATCTCCCATGATGGGCTAAAGTTATCTCGTGAGGCAAGTATTACTAAGCTAACATCTCGTGAGCCTCTTTTGGAAATTAGCACAACTTCTACTCAAAATGCTATATTGCCATGTGCTAGTCCTAGCGATCCTTCTAGTCATACTAGTGATAAACCTTGTGTTGGATTACTTGCTTTGCCTTGTTGCTCTAACAATGAAGCTTCTACTTCCTCTATTACCTCTATTTCTACTAACCATGTAGAGGAAATCAAAGAGCTCAAGGCCCAAGTCACTTCTTTGAAGAAATACTTGGAAAAGAATCATGAAGGGAAATCCACACTCGATAATATTTTGAGTGTGCAAAATCCCCCAATGATAAAAGTGGACTTGGATTCAACTCCAATAACAAGAACAAGTCCAAGAGCAACAATAAGAAGGGCCAAGACCAAGTAAAGAATTCGGCCAAGATTATTTGCTTCAAGTGCAAGGTTGTGGGACATCATGTAAGATCTTGTCCATTAAATAAAAAGAACTTGAGTGAGAAGCAATAAGGAAAGCGACCACAAGTTTAAGGTCAAGCCCAATCTCAACCTCAAGCTGAAGCTAGGCCACTTCCCAAGAAGAATCAAGATAAGGCTCCCCAAGCCAAGAAATTAACGAGGAAGAGAAAGGGGAGCACTTGTTGCTACATATGTCGTGAGAACGGGCACTTTGCCTCTTCATGTTCAAACGGTACCTTATCTGACCCTATCATTGTTGATGATGATTATTCTCTCGTGAAGGATAAGGATGGCAATGTGTTTGCCAAGTTTGTTGGAACTCAAAGTGGTGTCAAGAAAAAAATCATTTGGGTTTCCAAGCCTATTGTGACTAACCTCTTAGGACCCAACTTGGTTGGGGACCAACAAGATCAAACTTGATCCATAGGTGTTTGTGGAGGGCATTGGAGACTTGGGTAATTCATGAAGAATTAAGGGATCTTCATATATTATATTTTATCCGGCCGAGTTATAAGGATTATCATCTCCCTACCATATACCCAATGTACCTCTTTGCGGTAACTCAAACTCAACTCTTTTATATTATAAGTTACTTTCCCCTTTACAAGTTTTGGTTTTGTACCAAGTATGTGTTTGTATTTGCTGTGCCTCGTGCTTTCTTATTTTGTGTATTCAAGTTATGTCTACGTGTTTGGCACATAATTTACTTGTGTGTTTTGTTTAGAGCCTCTAATGCATCTTGATGATATCTTTTTTGGCTCTTTTTGAGTGGTTAATGAAACATCCCATTTTGGGGGAGTGATATGCCTCGCACATCTTTGAAATACATTAGTACTACCACTTAGTATTGATATTGCAATCTCATCTAGTCACTATGTGGTGTGTCATACTCATGACAAATTCAAATTCTAAATGTCCATTAATTATCTCTAGTTGAGCTTGTTTTGCCTCTTGTTGAGAAGATTTGAATATCACATTACAAGGGAGTAATATGCTTCTTTGTTACATATCACAATCCTAGGAAATGTGAACATATGAGGTAGTGCCACTTAGAGTTGATATTGTTAATTATCTTGTATCGAGGTGGCATGTTATCTCAAACAAGGTCCTATTTTGTTACAAGATTTTATTGCTCATATTTTTGGTCTTTGTTTGAGGAAGAAGTTCTTGTCGCGGCCTTCTTAAAATACATATCTCTATATCTTATTTGGGAGACCATTTGCTTCAAGTTATTCTAATCATTGCATTGCATGATTATGTGACTAGTTGAAGCTATCAAGAATCTCTATCTTTGCATAGTACTTAATCTTTTTATTCCTATCCTATGCTTTTATTGTGAAGATTTATCTTTAACATCCATGCAATATACCACCGGAAATCAATTCCAATACAGTCATTGTCTTCGACAATTGATATACTTGTGTGTGGTAGCATTTGTAGATCATCTTCACCTTGGGTTTCACCTCTTATTACCTTTTTCTTTCCAAAAATTTGTTGTGGCTCCCATTGTCTTCCTTGGATTTTGAACATATATTTGATGATCTTTTTGATTATTATCAAATGTGTTTTAGTGGAAGACAAACCTTTTCTTTTCGAAACCTTGTGCCATTGTGAAAAGTGTTAAGGGATTGGTTTATTTGTTGAACCCTTGCTCTTTTGGGAGTTCTCTATCTCATTCTTTCTTATCTATGTTATTTGCTTGAATGAGATAAATCTTTAAGCATTTGTGTTTTTGTTTCACCTTTTATGCTCAATAGTTTTTGCTTGGTTCATTTGTTGAACAAATCTTGTGTTGATTTAATTCTTTGATATAGTTTGGACAACAAATGTGTTTGTCACACCTTGTATGCCTTATTGAATATTTTGTTGTTCTGTCCATAGTATATCTTTGTTGGATCTTGAAAGTCTCATGCATGCATGTTTACTATATATATATTATATCATGTTTTGCTTTCTTTGATCCAATATATAGGGTATACTCCATCAAATCCTTAAACGGCTATGATGTGCATGAAATTCAAATCTCATCTCTAAATATGCACATATTTTTATGGACTGTGTCCTATGTGTTGTGGTTAGTCTAACCACTTTGGACCCAATAAGTTTGGGGACCAAGATGTACTTTAATGTTGTTTTAGGTACATTGGAGATGCAATGGATGCTTATCTCATCTATAAGGAAGGTGTTGTCACCACATGATAATTGGAGCCAAGCTAGGATGATTGAAGAATATCTACTACATCATACCATTGTTATCTCAGTAACAAGTATCTTATTCATGCATACTATTTTTCCACCCAAACTCTTGTAGTTTGCATCTTGGCATGAATTTATTTATTTGCAAATGTTGTGGTTCTTGCAAGGATCTTTGAAAGACTTCTCTATCCTTATTGCTTATGTGAGTAATTTGAGATGATTCATATAATGGGGAGTATAAAAATCATGTTCATGATTCACCAATTCCAAATATGCCTTCTAGCAATTTATTCCATATCAATTCCTCAAGGTACTATCATGTGCAATATTTTTGAAATTGCATTGATTCCTTCCTTTCGATATTTTTGCCTTTCTCAAAATATCCCAACTAGCATTACTTCCCTTAGTGTTAGTTGTGTGTTTTTGAGGTTTTTTTGTTTTTCTTTGGTGAAGTTCATTGATATGCCATGAGATAAAATATAGCCATGGGCTATATATGCACTTAAGCAAAAATATCATGTTTGGTATATCTTATGACTTCCTCTTGGATATCATGTATTCTTATTTTAGTAACCTCTTATGTGTGGATGTTTCTTTGTGGACTATTCTCATGTTTTGTCCACTTAGAAACTTATATACACGATATTGTTAATCTCTCGCCTTGATATCCTCGATCTTTTTTGACCATCTCTGTTATCCTCTTGGTTTTTAATGGTATTAGTAAGTCTTGATTTATGAGTGCTCGGTTTACTTTTATTGCATCTTCATGCACTCATATCTCATGTTTTGTTTCTTTTGGACTCAAGCTTGTCTTGACAAGGGTTTTGATTTATATCTATACTCCTTGTATCTTGGTTGTGTTCTAAATGATATAGAGGGAGTGAGGATTCCATGTTTCTACACATTGTATTCAAATGAAACAACTAATTTATGCACGAACCTTGGGGAGCTTCCTTATTTCATTTAGATCACTATTTGTCCATTTGATTTTTTAGATCTTTTGATTGCTTGCTTCATCCATTGAAGTTTTTTCACCTTGTTATCCTTTTAGCAATCTTTGATCCTCAATATAGTTTGATCTCCTCCAAGTATTAGTCATTGGGTATGTGCATGTGATTTCACTCATATTACGAGTAATGCACACCTTGGGTAGGAACTCATACTATATTGTCCTTCTAATCTTGTCATCTATTTTGGCACTTGTTGTCAATGGGGGAGAAATTTATAGGGTTGAAGGGAAATGGTTTTATACTTAAGATTGGTTTGTTGTTAATGTTTGCCTTTCATGCATTTCATCTTTATTATGTTTTGCATGATTGAATATATAGTGAAAACTCTCCCAAAGGTTATGCTTGACAATGTATGCAATGAAATTCAAGTTCATCACACGTGCATATATTGTGGGGAAGATGTCTCTATATATGTTGGTTCTACTCACATCTCCTGCATTAGTTGTGGTTTGTGTGAGTAGAATCGGTTTTGATATGGGATAGTATATTTGTGTTACTTAACCATATCAAATACAACCTCTTGGATACAACTTATTCTCGGATAAGCTGTGTATTTATTTCTAATATTCATTATATAAACCCTCTTCTTTTGTCATCAATTACCAAAATGGGGGAGATTGAAAGTGTAATTGCCCCTATGTGTGGTTTTGGTGATTAATGACAATCCATATGGACTAATGTTTTCATTGAGTTTTATATGAAGGAATATCCCATAGGTCATGCTTGTAGTCCATGTGTTGGATTCAAGTATGGATGCCATGAAGATAAAGATATACCTTGAGTATTGGCATCAAGATCATCGAGTTGAAGAGAAGAATATGATATGATCAAGATCTTGAGAGTGTGACTCAATATATGGCTCTAAGTCGATGTCACATCCCAAAATTTTCCAAATTTTGAAATGTGAAAATTTTAAGCAAAATGAAGAACCAAGTTCTTTGAAATTCAGAAGGAACAAAAACTTTTGGAACATTTAATATAATGCCTCCAAAACCCAACCCAAATAAAATGATTTTTGTTTGTGAGGTGGTGTGCATGTTTTAAAATCCCAAATCATGAAGCATGCATGAGCATCTTGACTTGGTTGCATTTTAAAAACCTAAGAGAAGTGAAAATATCTCAAACCCTAAACCTCTAATTATTTGTTAACACTAAGAACAACACAATACTATGGATATACTCTATATTTATATTAACCAAAAGAACTCCTGTGAGAGCTAAAAAAATAAAGGACAAAATAATAAAACAATAGAGATTGGTTTCATCCAATTTGGAGCCATGGATAAGAAATTAAGAATTATTTTGAGAATAGAATTAAGAAAGCAAATATTAACTATTAAAGCCAAAGTGAATAAATTTGATTAGAAAAAATTGAGTTAGAAAGTAAATGTGTTCTATAATGCCCTAAAAACCTAATTTGAGTTTTACAAATTTTTAGAAATTTGTTTGATTCAAATTGGTTCGCTAAATCAAAACTTTTTTGAAGAAAACAGAAAAAGAGAAAAGAAAAACTAAAAAGAATAAGCAAAGAAAAAAATAGCAGCAGCAGAACAGCCGGCCTGCTCGGCCCAAACCCTAGCCCACTAAGCCCACCCGGCTTACCCCGTCCCCCTCTGTTTCTCACCGTCCCCCTCTTCACCCCCTCTCACTGACACCGCGACCCCACTCCACGTCACCCTCCACCTCACCGTCTCCAACCAAACGACGAACAACGCCTCTCCCTCTGTCATTTCTAATCCGTTCGATTTCGAGCGTTTCCGCGAATTAATCTCCACTCCGACGACGCCCTCTTAACCGCCACCCCCTCCTCTTCGTTTTCCCTCAAACCCCACAACCCCGGAGCCACTAGGCTGCTCGGAATCGAGCTTGAACCACCGCGGCCACCGACGAGCTCCGGCGAAAATTCCGGCGAGAACCGATAACCCCACGCCCTCCTCTCTGTCCTATAAGCTCTGCCATGCTCTGGCGCACCTACTGACACTTCCCATGCCTTTTTTTGTGCCCTAGGTCGTCTCCACGGTCATCATCCGAGCCGTTTCTGCCGCCGCCATTCACCGACGAGCTCCGGCGAGGAATCCCCAGCGAGGCTGAGCGCCCCTCCCTCCACCACGACCACCATCGAGACCACCGAGACCGCCGCAACCCGCCAGTAAGATCACCGCTTTCCCTACCCCTCTAGAAGCACCGGAGCGCCACCCACCTGACGCGCCGCTGCCGCGTGCAGTCGCCAGTGCCGCCAGTCTGTGGCCGACACGCTGAGTGCCGTTCGATCTGTCGCCAACGGCCATGATTAGATCCTTAGCCGAAGCGGTACGGGCTAATCTAGATCGCCCGTTGCCACTTAAAATCCAATGGCCCACGTTGATCGATCCGACCGAATCGGTACCAGCCAATAAGAACACGCCACGTAGGCCTGAGCGTCTGTTTAAATTAGAAAATAGGCAGAATTTGTATTAAACTTAGAAATTCAATAACTTTTGTTCCACAAATCAGAAAAATGCAAATTTGGTGTCTATGGATTCAGAAAAAATGAGAGCTTCACTGCTGAAGCCTTATTTCACCCTTTAGCTTCTGTAAAATAGAAGTTTTAGGCAGAACCTTTTTAGGAGTATTTTAACCATAAAAATTGTTTTGTAAATTATTTTTAGGTGAATCTTTTTGCTATGGATTGCAAATTGAACCCTCTGTCCAGTGAGACCAAAATATAAATTTGGTTGAATATACCTAATAGCATGGAAATTATTTAATGAGTTTGGCCTTTCCAAATACTAGAAATTATTGCTAATGGTTACAATTGCACAAATGGTTGTATTTGTAATCTTGCAATTATAAAATGTTCAGAAAACACTTAGTAATGTTCAAAACCTTTGTTATAACAATTTGTACAATAAAAATTGCCATCTTGCATGCTTGCATATTTTGCATGATTTTTGTATTGCCATTAGTGTTGATCTTGTGCATGTTTTGTTTTAGTTGTTTTGTTTGATAGATTGTGTGGATTGTCAAGTGTGTTACTGCAAAGAGTGTACCAACACCACCAACTACTAAGGCAAGTGACACTATCATCCATGTCCTACTATTTTCATTACACTTAGTGGATTTTTGTAGTATGCATGATAGGACTACTATTATGCTATGCTATGCTATGTCCTAATAGGATATCCTCAATATATTCCTTAGTGGAAATACCATAGTGGTAGTATGCTTAGCCCTGCTATAGATTCAGGGTGGAATATACCATATTGTGATTATATGAAGTGTTGGAAAAATATATGTTTTATATAATAAAACAAGTACTCAATGAATCACCTGGGTGGAATGTGGATACTCAGTTGAGAATAAGGAGGCAACGAAGGGAACCATATCTATGGCTATCTCTTTTGTGTGTGCACTGGAAGAATACCACCCAAGAACTTAGAGATTGAACATGTTTCTCGTACAGTGGCTTTCGTGTACAACCACATGCCAAATGGGATCTGGCTTAGTCAATTACATAGTGGAAGACCCATGCATTGGCACCTCTTCAGGTTAACTTGAATTATGTATTGGAGGTATATCCTTGCATTGGTGCCTGGTAGATGTGCTGGCATTATGTATTGGGAGGACTTCTATGGAAAGACTTTGTCACATTCTTGATCTGCCGGTACTCCATCTTGGCGAGTACTAATCCAGCAGCCACTAGTGGCGTCAAGACGATATTGTGTCTTGTGGGTAAAGTGTACAACTTCTGCAGAAGATTAAATTCTAAGTGCTTAGCCATGTCCCCGGTTATGGACAACTCTGAGCAAACTAAGGCCTGAAGCTATGGAAGATCTCGACATTCCAATTTCTCAAAGTTAAAAACTTGATGGTGTCAACAAGGGATTAGAAGAACTTCGAGTTTTCCAAGGAGTTCAGAAAGTTGTTTAAAGATCAAAAACCATTTTGCAAAGATAGGATAAAACCATGTTGCTTTCTGCAAATAAGGCCAAGGTATACTTAGCCAAATATGCATGTAGTGATAGTCCAACCTATATTCACAAACTAGTGACACTTGCCAATACATTCAAAGTATTGACCCTTTTGTGGCTGCAACCTATCATGTTGCAGGTTATTCTATTGATGAGTGAGGATTGATGATAGGGGTTATGAGTCTACACCCAACATGTTTGCCTGTGGCACATGAAGATGAAGGACTCCATGCTTTACTTGTATTCTGCTGCTTTGTAATAAGATAGCCTATGGCTATGAGTATGTAATAAAGTATTCATATTCTGGATCATGCGATGTAATATGACCTTTGTATCTTGATATTACATCTTATACTATGGGTGTTAGCTATTCAATCCAGGGACTAGCACTGTAATCACAGGGATTCGAACCAAGCCAGGTTTGGGTCTTTACAGTCGATGCCATGATAGCCTCATTAGTTGAGCTATGGTTGACTAAGATTTAGAGCATGTAATCAAATGAAGAGTTCTTTATGTACCTCAAGATATTGATATGGATCATGAGAAGATACATGGTTGACCTATACAAAGAGTGAAGAGTTATTTCAAGTTGGTCAACACATGAAGCATAAAGAATGTATCACACGGATCTTGTGGTATGGTAAGCCTTATAAATTATGCATCATGAACTAACCCATTATATATGTGTCTTTGCGTTTTCTATATGGGATAGGTATCTTTCCATGGGCATGCTTCAAAAGTGAAGATTTCATATAGCCCATGAGAGGATGACATCAAGTGGTGATCGTCATCAAGGTTGAGAAGGGCAAGTTCAAGATAAGCATTTCGAGAAGATCATTTACTTGAAGATTGATGTCCATATTGGTTATAATGGATATGTGTAGACGTGTCTCAATGAAGCTATCCCATAGTGGTGTATGGGGGAGCAAATTATGAGTCTTCACGAAGCAACAATGATCAAGTGATGCATTCTGGCTTGGATGGAGCTTGGAGCGTTGTCATCAAGATCAAGAGGGATGTGCAAGGCAAAGGTATGGCCTTGCTAGGTTTTCCTGTTATCGGTCTCAAGGTGGTTGTTGGGAGACCGGGTTATAGGATGGATAGACGCACTATCAAGAGTGGCTTTCGGTTGGGTAACTTGATCATATTGTATTAGGGAGCTCAATTCTTTGCATACTTTGCATCTTCCTATTTTGTTTCTTTTTGGTGTTTCTCCATGTGAGGTTCTTGAGTTTGTTGCTAGCTCTTCAACAAGCCCAAGTTCATCGAAAATGGAATTCCTATGCATCTTCTATTGCGTTTTCGAGTTTGGAGGTTTTACCGGTTCATCTTATACGGAGGCTTCATACCTTTATTCATTTGGTTATATCCTCCTTTATTGGACTATGGTGTTTTTATGCACCATCTTGTAGAGCTTGTTTTCCTCATCAAAAACCAAGATCATCGAAATCGGAGTCTAGATGTAAAAGTTATTGTGTTTTTCGTGAAGTCTGTTTCATCCCGGTTATCAATCCGGTCCAACCGACTCTTCTATTTCTCTAGATATGGTAGAGGGTTGGGTGGTATCCAACTCTTTTTATTCATTTGTTCCTGGCCCTAGAGGGAAAAATTGAGCAGTTTGTGAAGGCACTTGCCCCAGAACGTGCAAGCGTCCTCCCGACTCCGCGTAAAAGAAAAATGAAATGAAAGAAAGGCACGGTCTACTTCTCCCTTCCCTTTAAAAGAAGTTTGCGAGTTCTTTGTCTCAGTGAATACCCGATTTATGGAGCCCTTTCAGCTCCGTAGCGTCCCCCTTTTAGTAGTCTAAGTTTCTCGAGGAGGATAATTAATTTGGTCAATATGGTCGGACTCTTTTATGGATTTCTGACCACATTCCCCATAGGTCCCTCTGCTGACTCGTGTATTAACGAGCTCATTGGGGAACCCCAAGAGGAAGGTATGATGAGCACAGTAGTAAGTTTCCCTCAGTTATGAAACCAAGGTTATCAATCCAGTAGGAGCAAGGAAACACCCTAAAGGTGTAGCTATCTGAACTTTGGCAGGGCGCACTACCGGTGCCAGCAGCAACGTGGAGACCTGCACAACACAACCACAGAACTCTGTCCCCAAGTTGCGATGAGGTTGTCAATCTCACCGGTTTTGCTGAAAACAAAGGATTAAACGAATGAATGGAAGGAAGTAATAGTTTGCAGAAAGTAAACACAAAGCAGTAAACAATTTGTAGATTGTATGTAAAAGAAAGTACTGGGGTCCATAGTTCACTAGAGGTGGCTCTCCTTAAGATAGATAACATGCTGGGTGAACAAATTACAGTGAGGCAATTGACAAACATCGAGAAAGCATACAAGCATATACTAATCATCTTGACTCCTTTGAGACTTGATTGGGCATTACAACATTATACATAGATCGCCATCCAACTACATCTATGACTAATAATCCACCTTCAGGTTATCATCCGAACCCCCTCCAGTATTAAGCTGCAAGCAACAGATTATTGCTTTACGAATTGTGTGTAATGTAAACAATACGATTGTTCTATGAACAAAGGATTGTTGTCTTCTCCCTAGTTGCAACATCACATCTAGTACCTTAGAGATTTCTGTCACTTCCCCGGATTACCAGAGGCATGAACCCACTATCGAGCATATATACTAACTCTTGGAGTTGCTAGCATCTACTTGGCCAAGATAGCTACTAACAACGGAAAGCATGCAAGATCACAAATAACAAAGATATGATAGAATCAATAATCAATCTGAAATAGCATCTCAATATCCATCGGATCCCTGCAAACACAACATGCCGAATTACAAATAGATGATCTTGATCATGAACGGAGCTCACAAGGTCTAGACATGAAAGCACAAAGGAGGAGAACCGGCCATCTAGCTACTACATGGACCCGTAGTCTAGAGATGAACTACTCACGCATCACACCGGAGGTTTGCATGATGATGAAGAAGGCCTCTAGGGTGAATTCCCCTCTTCGGCAGGGTGCCGGAAGAGCTTCAGATCCCTCCCGATCTAGGGATGGAGATGACAGCGGCTACAGACTCTTTCGTGGATTTTTTGATCGGGTCCTTAGGGTTTTGGTATCGGAGGCATCTTATAGGCGGGAGGAGAGGCCGAGGGCGTGCTGGGGTCGGCCATAGCACCCCCTGGCATGGGCCAGGCCTGGCCGCACGGCTAGGTGGTGTGGCCGGGCCCCAACCCTTCTCCATCTTGTATTCTGGCTCCAAGTGTCTTCCGGTAAAATAGTGACTTTGGCTTTTGTCCCGTCCAATTGCGAGAATATTCATTTTCTGACTTCCTAGAACCAAAAACAGCAGAAAACAAGCAGCTGGCACTATGGCTCTTGTTAATAGGTTAGTCTAAGAAATCATATGAAAAGTACTCCAAAGTGTGGACAAAACACAAGAAAGTATTTAAAACCAAGCATGGAACATCAAAAATTATAGATACATTTGCAATGTATCAACATCCCCAAGCTTAACTCCTGCTCGTCCTCGAGTAGGTAAGTGATAAAAAGAAAGAATAATTTTTGAGGTGACAAGCACCATCATAAACTTGATCAAAGTATTTGTAAAACATTCAAAGCTGGGATCATAGTACTTCAATCATAACATGAAAGACAAAGTTCTAGCAATAAGACAAAGAAACTATGTTGCAACATGAAAAGGCACAAACAAAAGATTCATGAATAACAATGCTTTGCAAGACGTTGGTTTGTTTCACATAAAGAAAACATAGCATAATAGTATTCAACTTGTCCCTCATAGAGTAGCAAATATAAATGCATAGGACACCTTCAAAGTTCATAAGAGTGACTAGATACAGATAGTTTAAAACAAGCAATATCAAGTCATGCATCAATCAACTAGTCTTGGGACAATGCACATAGAACTAAGAATGGCCACTATGCTCTCAAAGTAGGTGCATAAAGGTAGAAGGTGGAGACTCAATATAATGGTGGAAGAAAGGCCTTCATAGAAGGAAGCAGAGATTCAAGTTTCATAAAGAGCTTCCAAAAATTATGGTACTTATAGATTTCAGCTCTCATTGCCCCTATCATAAGCATCTTGAAGTGATTAAGGTTAAAGTGAACAAACAATGGTGTACATGCTTGACGAAGTATAAGTTAGAAATCTCATGTCCCTTGAATACGAGGGCCACTCCTCATGCTACTCAAGTTTAGTCACCGGTAAGTTCTTGTCAGCATAAGTACATGTGTATCATAGAGAACCGCCAACAGGGTACCCCTTCCCGATGATACAGAAGAATCCCCATATCAAAATGACAAAGCAAGTAGACAACGAGCATCTCAACAATCTTCTTATTTACCATGGGAATATGGTGCTTTTTCTCTCTTTCCTCTTTTCATAATCTCATTTTTTTTCTCTTTTTCTCAATATAGGACTCTTTTTTTATAAGAAGAATGCTTCATAGACAGCTCATTATGGTTACGCTGCAGGTTTCCACCATGTCAGCATGGATTAGACCAGCGGCCCAGGTGTTTCTCTAACACATATACATAACTCCATGGACTTACAAGCTCCCCTTTCATTTCACACCGACGACATCCATAGACAAAAGAGCATGATATCAACTAGGTACAAAGTACCAGTGCAATGTTGAAAGCGTTCCCCATGACAGCATGGTTCTGCTAATTCCCAACAAATAAGTGCAAGCATATACAACATAGACGACACAATGGTACAAGTTTATTAAGGGCAAGAAAAGTAAAGTGTGCCCTCAAGTTCGTGAGAGCTTTAATCACTAGTTTTCTCATAACAAGTTTAATTTGGAAGGTAAACAAAAGCATGAATATACTTGGAATAGCATAAGCTAGTAGGTAGGTGATACGTCCATTTTGCATCACTATTATATGTCCTAATTCACTGTTATTCATTGATATATTTCGTATTGAGAGGTGATACTTATGTTATTTCATCTGTTTTTGCATGGTTGATGACTTTTGGAGCATGGACCGCTGTAGTCAGGATTTTGATGGAAAAGGTGCTGTTTGGAGGCAAAATTCACGAAGATCAGAAAATCTGGGAAAATATACGAAAATTCCTATTTTTCTAGAAGACGAAGGCTGCCACAAGAGGGAGTGGAGATGGGCCACAGGGGGCCCACACCACCCCTGGCGCGGGCCACCCTAGGTCACGCCACCAGGTGGTGTGGACACCCTGGCCCACCTCTAGCTCTCCCCTCTGGCGTATATTATCCTCCCGAAACCCTAAGACTCGAGGAGGGAGCACAGAAAGATTCCGCCGCCTCTGCGAGGCGGAAAACACCAAGAGAGAAAGATCTCTCTAGCAGACAAAATTCTGCCGGGGGAATTCCTTCCCGGAGAGGGAAGATCGTCGCCATCAACACCACCATCAAGCTGGACTTCATCGGGATCATCATCATCACCACCATCATCACCATCAGCACCCTCATCACCATCTCCATATTGTTGTAACAATTGCGTTGAATCTTGCATAGTTCTTAGGGGAAACTTTCCTGGTGTTGATTACTCTTTGAAGTTGATGCTATTGAGTGAACCATTGAATTATTGTTTATGTTCAGATTGTTATACATCATTATTCCATATCTGATCATGATCCATATGATGTCTTGTGAGTAGTTCATATTGTTCTTGAGGACATGGGAGAAGTCATGTTGTTAGTAGTGGAGTTGTGTTGAGAAAGATTCAATAGTTTGTTATTTAAGTTGTGGTGTACTTCTTCTAGTGGTGTCATGTGAACATCGACTACATTACACTTCACCTATATGGGCCTAGGGGAATGCATTGTGTATTTGGCTACTAATTGTAGGGGTTGCCGGAGTGACAGAAACCTGAACCCCCATTAGGAAACCATTGCACAAGGGATGTAAGGGTCTTAGAGTTTAAAGTTGTGGTTAGATTTCTACCTTAATTACTTTCTTGTACTTACAGATGTTTGCAAGGGGTATAATCACAAGTATGTATTAGTCCTAGGAAGGTCGGTACATTAGCACAGGTTCACCCACACAACACTTAGCAAGCTAAAGAAGATTAATCAACTATATGAAGCGAAAGCACTTGACAATCTTCCCATGTGTCCTCGAGAACGTTTGGTCATCTTAAGTAATACAACCGGCTTGTCCTTTGCTGCATAAAGGATTGGGCCACTTGCTGCATTTATTCTTATTTCTTTTATTTACTCGTACTTTATTTACTTGCTGATACATTGCAAATGTATCTATAATTTTTGATGCTCCATGCTTGGTTTTATCCACTTTCTTATGTTTTGTCCACACTTTGGAGTACTTTTCATATGATTTCTTGGACTAACCTATTAACAAGAGCCACAGTGCCAGCTGCCTATTTTCTGCTGTTTTTGGTTCCAGGAAAGTCAGAAAATGAATATTCTCGAAATTGGACGGGACAAAAGCCAAAGTGCCTATTTTTCCAGAAGACTCCAGGAGCCAGAATACGAGACGGAGGAGGGCCAAGGGCTGGCCACGCCATCCCCAAGCGTGGGCTGGGCCTGGCCGCGCTAGGGCATGGTGTGGTGGCCCTAGGCACCCCCTCGGTCTCCCTCTTCGCCTATAAGAAGTCTTCTGACCTAAAAACTCCGGGGGGTTCGACGTTTTTCCAGAAGGAGTTCCGCTCCACCGCCACCACCAGATTCCACGAAACAGCACCAGAAACTCCGTTCTGGCACCCTGCTGGGACGGGGAATTGGAGGAGATCATCACCATCATCATCACCATCGCTTCTCCATCGACCATCCATGTTTCCCCCATCTATGAGTGAGTAATCCCCCGCTGTAGGCTATGGGGATGGTAGGGATTGGATGAGATCGTTCATGTAATGGCATCAGATTGTTAGGGCATGGTGCCTAGTATCTTTTATTAGTGCTTTATGACTTTCTTGCGGCTTGTTGTGCTTAATGCTTGTCACTAGGGCCCGAGTGCCATGATTTCAGATCTGAACATGTTATTGATTCATTATGATAGTATTGTTTTTGGTCTTATCTGCAAGTTGTATACACACATTGTTGTCCGGAACCTATGGCCCCAAAGTGACAGAAATCGGGATAACCGGAAGGGAAAGGCTTTGATGTGAGGATCACATGTGTTCACGGAGTGTTAATGCTTTGCTCCGGTGCTCTATTAAAAGGAGCACCTTAATTGCCAGTAGTTCCCTACCCGCTGCAAACGGACTGGCAGGACAAAAGATGTTGTGCAAGTTCTCATTGCGAGCACGTATGACTATATATGGAACACATGCCTAGGATTGTCTAGTACTTGGATGCTTTATCTTATTTATCTGCAATTGCCCTATGCTCTGTTTGCTATGTGAATTGTCTTGTCCATGTAACGCCCGTTCATCCATCCCTATGCCTACCGCACTCGAATCCCACTGTTTACTGCTTTTGTTACTACTGTCTTTGCTTTACTACTGTTGTTACTTTACTATTCCTACTACAAAACTGTTGCTACTAATAAACTGTTGTGAGCAAGATTGTTTCCAGGTACAGCTGAATTGACAACTCAGTTGTTAAGGCTTATAAATATTCTTTGGCTCCCCTTGTGTCGAATCAATAAATTGGGTTTCACTTCCCTCGAAAATACTGCGATACACCCCCTATACTTGTGGGTCATCACTTGCATTATCAAAAACCCCTAAAAATCCGTTTGCTAAGTATTTGCAGAGAATTCTTGATCCATACCACTAGCCAGCATCTTCTGCTCCTCGTTGGGTTCGACACTCTTACTTATCGAAAATACTGCGATACCTCCTATACTTGTGGGTCATCAAGACTATTTTTTGGCGCCGTTGCCAGAGAGTGAAGCGCTATTTGAGAATGGAACTGGTAAAGGAAACTTCAACTGTGAGTATTGTTTACTTCTGTTAGTTGCTTTATTTTTGTTATGGATAATTCGCTGAGTTTCTTATTTGGTAATGCTACTACCACTACTAAGGTAGTACATGAACCACCACCTGCTGAGAATGATGCTTTTAAAATACCTACAAGAATTATTGATCATGTTATGGATAACTACTATGTTGGGGATGGAACTGTCCATCCCGGAGATCATTTGTCTTTATACACGAATTATGTGGGTTGTTCAAGTGTGTAGGTATTACTATAGATCACAAGTCAAGAAGAAGTTATTTTCATTATCACTGAAAGGAAGAGCTAAGGAATGGTATAAGCTGCTGAAGAATGGTCAAGCTCTGGAATGGGAGGAAATAGTGCCTCTCTTTTATTCAAAGTTTTATCCTCCTAGTGAGATTCATAAAGATAGGAATCAAATATACAACTTTTGGCCTCTTGATGGAGAGAGTACAGCTCAAGCTTGGGGTAGACTGAAGTTACTAATGCTCAAATGTCTCATTCATGAGCTCCCCAACAATATTATTATCAATAACTTTTATGCAAGGCTCCCTCTACATGACAAGGATTTATTGGATGCTTCTTGTGCTGGATCATTCACTCGCATGGAATAAGAAGCTAAATGGGATCTTCTAGACCGTATTCAAGACAATGCTGAAGCTTGGGAGAATGACAAAGGTAGAAAGTCAGGTATAAATTATGATTATGAATGCATTGAATCTTTTATGGGAACTGGTGGCTTTCAAAATATTAAAAATGCTTATGGTCTAGACTCTCAAGCTATTGCTTCTTATTTTAAGGCTTTTGCTTCCTATATTGAAGTGCCTAAAAAGAAGTGGAATAAGTATCATGAACCTTATAAAGATGTTGCTAAGTGTGTTCCTGCAAGAAATACTGAAGTTTATACTGCTAATCATGTTTTACCTAAACCTTACATTGAGAAAATGCCTTTCCCAGTTAAGATAAAGGAACATTCTATGATAGCTAGTATAGTTAATGAAAGTACGAATCAAGCTGTTGAACCTGATAAACAAATGGTTGATGAACCTATAATAGCAAGTGTGAAAGACTTTGTTACTAAATATGAAAAAGAGGGACACCCTATCCTTTGTAAGGATACCTCTAATATTGTTTCACAAAGTAGTGTTATGAGAGCTAGTATTCCTGTGTTTTCTGTTAGAATAAGTGATCATTGCTATGATGGTCCTTGCGTTAGCTATATTGTCAAGTTTATGCATGATACTGAAAGCTACTATGAGAGAGGGAAAAGTGTTCTTATGCATCTCAATAATATCAAGTTTCCTCGTTTTATGCTGAAAGTTTTTATGTTGCACTTCTTTTGCCTTCCTATGCTAGTAGCCTCTAGTTTCAACAACTTGTTTGTTTACAAAATTCCCTTGCATAGGAAGTGGGTTAGACTTAAACGTGTGTATTTTTGCTTCTTAATGCTCTTTTTCACTTCAATTCATGTTCCTATGTGAGCATCTTCAAAATTATCATCCCCATCTTAATGGCTATAAAGAAAGAGCTCTTTGGGAGACAATCCAATTTGTTTTTGCTTTCAGTTTGTTTTTGTTTTTTAAGTCTTGGAAGTTATTACTTCGGTAATAACCTATCCTTATCCTTTTTTGTTTGATTTTTTTGTTAAGATCAACCTCTAATGAGAGAGAAGTAAGATTTGGGGAAGTTGCTGTCCCGAAACAGATTTTTGTGCTTCACCGTAAAAATTCATGAGAGATCTCTGTATGTCAGATTGAGCTGAAATTGTTTGTGATTCTGCCCCAGGTTGTTATTTAACTTTCGTTAGTTTTACACTTTTTGATTTGAGCAACAGAAGATTTTCGAAAAAATTGATCTTTACCTGCTGGTCTGTTTTGACAAATTTTACCACTCTTTCATTTGCTTCTTTAATCGATTTCCTTTTTGAATTCTTTTTGGGTTTTCAGAAGGAGTTGCTACAGTAGCTTATGTTTTGATGGTTTTCAGTTGAAAGTGGACTCAAAAGGTTTTATCACTTTACTTATACTAATGTTGCTAATAAGAACTGTGTGAAGTTTTGTGTGAAAGAAATTTCCAGGTAATGGAGATAATGGTCCGGAAATCAAAAGGTCTCACTAGAGATTCCCACAAACAAAAGAGAGATTAGGAAGACCGCTCCTTTGCGAACTTGGATGGCATTTTCAGCAATCTGTTTTGTGGGTGTAATAAGGAAGAGAAATGTTTCATGACTCAAGTAATAAGTGTATAAATATGAAGATATTGATGTTATTCAAGTGGTGACTCCGGAAGAATCTATTAGATACCAAATTCAGAGACCTGCAGAGTCCGTTTTCCAATAGGTCATAGTTCTGGTACGAAAAGTTCCATGAAAATACTATCCAACTATATTTTTGCAGTTTCTAGACAATAAGGAAAGCTACGAAGTGAAAGAGAGACGGAACCGGAGCCAGGGTGGCGCACACCACCCTGTGGCGCGGGCCCACCCCTTGCTGCGCCACCAGGTGGTGTGGCCACTCCGAACTCCGTCTCCGACCCGTTTTCTCCCAGTACCTTCCTTTTGTTGTGAAACTTCGTAATATATAACCCCCCGGATCTCCCGAGGTTCGTATATCGTGTTCTCGTCGTGTTTTCGTTTCGATCTATTTCTGCCAGGAACTATCTTTGAAACCTTAGAAGCACAATGGTGTCTGCCAAGGATAAGGGGAAGGAGCCTATGGAGGAAGATCTCCAAGACCCCAAGTAGGGGCTGGTACCTTTAGTCTCTTGCCCTACATCAACGGAAGCCCTACGAGTCACTAAGGAGTTCTGCGATAAGTACCGAGACTTGAGGAGGAAGGTGGACATGCTTCAATGGGAGAATAATAGGCTTCGCAAGATGCTGGAAGATTTCCTCATGTCAACTAAGAAAATATTGTAGGGGTTCCGCGCATAAAAACAATAAATTTTACTCTATGCCCCTGAACCCCTGAAGCTGCCAGGACCTATCCATTAGTAATACAATAACGGGAGGGGCTTTTCGCGAACTTACCCTTAATGACCGAAAAGCATTGTCAATGCTCAGGAGAGCGTGGTTGATGTAGACGAGCCGAAGCCGACCTCAAGGTCGTGATGAAGTCCTTGCGCTCCTTCTGGCTCCAACGACTTGAGTGCCTCAAGTGCGAAACCTCGCGGGGAGTTACACACGTCCGGTGCCTGACGATGACTCTCGCTTCCCTGATCCAGCAGCAATTGCGGAAGTAGATCTCCCGGATCCGAATCCCGTAGCGCGACGGCGCTCTGCAGTGAAGATGTCTCTTGCTCGCGCAGTCTAGACTTGGGACCACGGTCACGAGAGAGAGATAGGGGGAGAGAGAAAATATCAATTAGAGGTCCTCCCAAAAGTGGGCAGACCTTTATTGATTATTGGGTGTATTTTTCTAGGCCAATACCCCACTATATATAGGGGGAGGGGAGGTACTACCTCCCTCAAAGTCCCGGGGTGGGACTAAAGGAGAGGAGGGGGAGGAGGTGGCCGCCGGCCACTAGTGGGCCCCGCGCGGGGAGGCTAGGCCCAGCTGGCCTCCCCTTGCCCCTTCTCCCTCTCTCCTTTCCCCTAATGGGCCCTCTCCCCTCCGGATATTGGCCCATTAAGCCTTTGACCATTTAAATTAATTTTCTCTTTAGTAAATAATTATGAATAAATGATTAAATCAATATTTAACATTCATTCACACATTATCTAATCTCCGTGGCCATGGAACACCTTCCACCTCCACTCCGGACATCCTCCGGACTTACCGAAACCCTTCCGGTTTTCTCCCTTCTTTTCTTCGGCGATTCTACTAATCCTATAAACACTCTCTAAGCATCATCAAGCCCTTAAGCGTGATACCCCACGGTTCGGGAACACTCCAGACATGGTCGGGACACTCCCGCACCAATGATCGATAGAGGGACCTGGATGGCCATGTGACCCCTGTGCATTCCACGAAGATCTTTCGTCGTTTGAACCGGGACAGTCGTGTCTTATTCCCTTTGTCATTCGATACTTGCATTGCCTGAGATCTGATCAATTACATCACCATGTCGGGTTCAATCTCGTTACTGAACAATGCTACTTAACTCGTTCCGACAAGTGATATCCCCGTGATCTAATCACACGCTGCACAGCTATTGGATATAACTTCTCCGAGTGGGCCCTTGAGTATCTTTCCATCACATGGACGGACAAATCCCGCTCTTGACATATATTGCCTCTACGGTTTCCTCCGAATACCTGAACACACCTTTATAACCACCGTTTTACCAGATGGCGTTTGATGCTATCTAAGCACTCTCGAGAGACAGTGATTGATATAGCCTCACGGTCTAAGGAATAGTCTACGAGGATCCATTTCTAATCATCGTAACTTGAACTTCGTGACATGATCGGGTCACGATGTTTAGGTTGGGTATTGGTTCATCATCTCATTCTTAGAATGTGATGACCTCATTTCCAACTGGCATAAATGCCACATGATCAGGAAACATGATCATCTGTTGACCAATGAATCAGTGACTAGAGTTTCACTGGGAACCCGTGGTTGTTTGTATATCACACGTGTATTGATGTTTCCACTCAATACAGTTATAGCATGATATAAAACTTAATCATAAACTATATGAAATATGATAATAGTCCTTACTACTATTTGTCTCTAGGGCATATTTCCAATAGTCCCCCACTTGCACTAGAGTACAAATACACTAGCTGCATTTGTTCTCAATCATTGGCACCAAGTATCCGGTACCCTGAACATGCTTGCTCATGGAAGAGGTTGAGTCTTGGGTCTGTACTTTACAGTCCCAAATCCTTTACAACTTACTAATGTCACCTTGATTGACATTAATACTTTATCATCATATGATAGCATCTGTGTGCACGCATCGTTGCCATGGCAGTAGAACGAGGCCTGATTCTAGGAGCCTACAGTGATGTTAGATCAACCCCGAGGGCTTTCTCATGGGCACTGTGCCCTGGGACACATCATTCTACGTTAAAAGCGAACTAGCCCCGCCATAACATTATACAACACTTTAGATGGTACCCTTATCTATTATTATAAATGTATTCATCAAAACACTAGTGCACTCTGTGCAACTTTCGATGTTTTGTTCACCTCGCTTCCTAATTGACTTTAATTGGTATCTACAGGAGTTTCCAACATATTCCCTTATAACATAACCCTTTATGTTTTAAGATATGTTATCCTTTATGGATTTGGAAAAATATATCCACAGTTCTCTACTAGACACTATGGACAAACTTAGCTCAACATTCTGTGATTCGAACTTAATCACTTTCAAACGTTTCTTAATTTGGATCTCATATTATGCTAAGTTATCATCATGGTTTACTAAGATAGAACCTATGTCTCAACATAGTGGATGACGATCATCCTTTTCTTTCTTTCAACCATTGATGTTAAACTTAATGCTATTCCTAATTTGAGTTATTAAGGACTAGTTCCTTAATTAACTTCTATTCAGAAACACTTTTCAGAATCCCTTAAGGAATACTACATAATATCATAATACACCTATTATCAACTTCTACATCTTATAAATCATTATTTATAAGTATTTGCACTTTCATCCTTAACATACTTAAGAATTACTCTTGTAAGCTCCCACTCAAAATATGTTCCTACATATTTGAGTTTGAGACTCATATTGCTCCCACTTAAAAATATGCCAATCACATATTGTTTTAGGAAGACTTTCATAGCTCCCACTCAATTTTATGCAAATTGCATATCTCCGTACTGTTTTGAATAACTTCAAAATCTTTTGATCAAATATCAAACTTGGAGTTTTATTATGAGATACTAGTACTTTACTAGTTTTAAATCCACTAGACATCCAGCACACATGAATCAAATTCATTTGAATTCATCTAATACTTGACAAATTGTGCTTTTGTCATTCACCCCTTTTTCCTACTATGGCTCTGCAGTCATTTGGGAAAATTCCAAGTAACCCCTTTACTTGTGAGATTCAGCAACGAATTGCTTTCTAATCTCAAGGGAAGTTTGCTTCTAGGATTTCTCATAATTTAGTTTACCATTATTTCCTTAGCAGTTCGTAGGTATGTCACATTTCAAAAAATCATGACAAGTGGCTCACAAATGTCTACATACAAGATATGGATTTACATTTTGAATCCTACTTCATGTAGTGACAAACAATAGTGGAGGGAAAAACACAATGATCAAAATCATTGATTCTTTCCTTCCGTGAAGAGAATCGTTCAGGAACACTATCTCTTGCGCTTCTCAACACTCTGATGCAGGGTTTTGAATCCTCATCGTGTTTTACACTAATTTCCATTTGCTTCATAATTGAGAAACATCACCAAAAGTGAGCTTTCTCAAGAATGCACCAAAATCCAAGCAATACGAGTTTTGCTTTCCTTTTGGTTTAGCTATGGATTTCGTATTCAAAGTTTCCAATGAATACACTACAAGGACTTATTCGCTATTGTTTTGGTTATATCGAATAACCCCAAAACTTTCACGAATTCAAATGGTTTACCAATTCTAATTGAGTGCTAACTATTTCTTAGCTAATGGTCTCTACATATACACTACAATGATTTATTTGGTGCCTTCTATTCAACCCCCTTTGATATCTAATATCACATTGTGATGCTTTGTATTTTGACGTTTCAAAACACTTTGCATTCCACAATTTCTTTCATGCCATTCTTATAAAGTTAAATTTCATTACTATTGATCAAATCGTAGTAATTAGATTCTCTTTTATATTTATACCTTTTTTGATGATGAAACACTTTGATCAAATCAAATAGTTTCATATTAATGTTTCCTTTGGTAAACTTGCTTTACACATTTAAACAATCATTTAATGATAATTACCATTTTCGTTAAAACACAATACATCGGATATGTATTAACTTTTAACAATTCATTAAACACTTTGTATTCAAGTAATACACGGTGTTCAAGTTATTTTGCCGAACTTAGGCATGATTTATATGTGAGAAGAAATCGAATGACTTTCACATATTATCACATAACTTTGAATTTAAACAATGGTTTCATTCATTAATGAAATATCATTAAGTTGGGTATTTTAAACAAGGCATTTTAATGTTTTACAAATGTTCATGTATGATCAATTAGTTTCAAACAACAAGGATAATAAACAAGTAATCAAACAAGATATGAACACGAATAGAAATCATTCATAAAAGCAGAACAACTGTTTGTTACAAAATCATATGAATAACCGTCTCACGAAGTGTGAGACACACTAAAGAAGTTCACAATATCTTGATTACATTAATCATCCTAAAACACAAACTAAATGATAAATGTCGAGGGAGAGTGTCGTCGGCCGTCATCATCATGCTCGCCATCAACATGCAACGTCACCTCCTCTCCAGCAAGCACCTCTCATGCAGAAGGACCTGTTTTCAGTAAAATAGAACAAGTATCAGATATACTTAACACTGCAATGTGTTTGCAAGATTATAACATTTATAAAACTGTATATCAAATATATACCTTTGTTGTTGACGACCTGAGCGACATCTGGTTCAACCAACACATTCCTGAGATGTGTCATGAACTGGTGGAACTCCATTTCCGTGTCACCCCTCATTACGCAAGTCCTGACTTGTGCTTGCAAGCTTGGAGGAAGCGACCACAGCACAACTCCCATCGCAAATGAGCTTGAGAACCAGTTGTCCAGGTAGTATGCCAGACTCATGTACGCATCGTAGAGGCGCAATAAGTGCTCATCTAGTGAGGAGCCCTCCTCCATCTTTATGGAGAAGAAGTCCCCCATCAACTCATACTCCCACATGCGCATTTGTTCCACGAAATGTGCTCTCAGATGTGTCATGACCACTCGGGGCTTGAGACTCCCCACTATTGGCCATAGCTCATCCTCCATTACGAGGCGATGGTCACTGATATGAATGTGGCCATCACACGACGACGATAACGCAGATCCCGCTGCTCCTGGGTCTCATGAGAATAGGGTGCCTCCAAATACATCTCGCAGGTCATGTAGTCAGCTACATTGTTCTCTCCAATGACATCAAATAGGGGTATGACCCATGCAGAAAAGTTGGATCCATCTAACTTGAGCTTTTCTCCTTTTAACCAATCTTCGATAGGAAAGGTAATCTCGGGAAGAACCATTTTCTACATTTATAATTGCAAAAGGAATTTAGACTAAGTTTATGATTAAATGAGTTAATAATAACTCCACTCAGAAACACCTATCCCCAAAGAGGGTTCCTAGTGATAACACGACCCCTATAAGCCACATCTCCCCCGATCATCACGGCCATCAATGTGGGTTCAAGGGTGGACGCTAAACGTCGGTCACATCATTCATGCGACTCGTGCTCGATCTTTTGACCATCAGCATTCCGAGGCCACGCTTCTCTAGCATGCTAGGCTCGCCAACTCAACCTTAGTGTTTTCGCTGTGCAACATGGCTTGCACCCACTTTGTGCGAACATAGATATGTCTGACACCCGATCATCACGGCCTGCCTCATACCGAAGAACTTTCTTGGTGGTGCACACTAAGGGGGAACACAATCGTTGGTAATTTTAATAGGGATCATCTTATTAGGCTACCGTCGAGTATCTAATACTAGCTCACAATAAGACATACAAAAAAAATTGAATGTAAATGCTATGTGATATGGTCCTTCACGTCGTGATCTCCATCCACCGTCACCGGGTTCCGGCGCCAGGGTACCGGCGCCGTAGACACCAGGGTACCAGTGTCATTCTAGCGTGGTAGTTTGTCATTACCGTGACTATCTACTACTATGCAACAAAAGGTAATCACTTTACCTTTGCCACAACCATATCACAAAGCAACGCCCCCTGCAAAACAAAGTTAGACGCCTCTACTTTATCTTTGCATGTTTTACGTGGCTGAATGGGCTTTCGCACAAGAACCATTCTTACCTACGAACTTTCAGCACAACGCTGATCAAGTAGTTGTCTATACTACACCCCTTTCGGAGCCCTCTATTGCAAATGGTATACCAACTAATGCGAGAGAGACAGACACCCCCTAAGCCACTTTATACGGTACAACCGTATGTCAAGCGTGGACCAGTCTCGCGAATGAACGCGTAAAGTCGGTTGGGGGCCGCTTCATCAAGCATTACTGCAGTATACACAAGTACACGTGGGAGGGTAACAACTAAAAGATCAACGCCCACACGCTACATCTCATGTGTTCTACCCGTACTAGCATTACTACGCATAGATCTAGCTCTGATACCACTGTAGGGGTTCCGCGCATAAAAACAATAAATTTTATTCTACACCCCTGAACCCCTGAAGCTACCAGGACCTATCTATTAGTAATACAGTAACGGGAGGGGCTTTTCACGAACTTACCCTTGAAGACCGAAAAGCGTTGTCAACGCTCAGGAGAGCGTGGTTGATGTAGACGAGCCGAAGCCGACCTCAAGGTCGTGATGAAGTCCTTGCGCTCCTTCTGGCTCCAACGACTTGAGTGCCTCAAGTGCGACACCTCGCGGGGAGTTACACACGTCTGGTGCATGACGATGACTCTCACTTCCCCGATCCAGCAGCAGTTGCAGAAGTAGATCTCTCGAATCCGAATCCCGCAGCGCGACGGCCCTCCGCGGTGAAGATGTCTCTTGCTCGCGCAGCCCAGACTTGGGACCACGGTCACGAGAGAGAGAGGGGGGAGAGAGAAAATATCAATTAGAGGTCCTCCCAAAAGTGGGGAGACCTTTATTGATTATTGGGTGTATTTTTCTAGACCAAATACCCCACTATATATAGGGGAGGGGAGGTACTACCTCCCTCAAAGTCCCGGGGTGGGACTAAAGGAGAGGAGGGGGGAGGAGGTGGCCGCCGGCCACTAGTGGGCCCCGCGTGGGGAGGCTAGGCCTAGCCGGCCTCCCCTTTCCCCTTCTCCCTCTCTCCTTTCCCCTAATGGGCCCTCTCCCCTCCGGAAATTGGCCCATTTAGCCTTTGACCATTTAAATTGATTTTCTCTTTATTAAATAATTATGAATAAATGATTAAATCAATATTTAACATTCATTCACACATTATCTAATCTCCGTGGCAATGGAACACCTTCCACCTCCACTCCGGACATCCTCCGGACTTACCGAAACCCTTCCGGTTTTCTCCCTTCTTTTCTTCGGCGATTCTACTGATCCTATAAACACTCTCTAAGGATCATCAAGCCCTTAAGCGTGATACCCCACGGTTCAGAAACACTCCAGACATGGTCGGGACACTCCCGCACCAATGATCGACAGAGGGACCTGGATGGCCATGTGACCCCTGTGCATTCCACGAAGATCTTTCGTCGTTTGAACCGGGACAGTCGTGTCTTATTCCCTTTGTCATTCGATACTTGCATTGCCCGAGATCTGATCAATGACATCACCATGTCGGGTTCAATCTTGTTACTGAACAATGCTACTTAACTCATTCTGACAAGTGATATCCCCGTGATCTAATCACACGCTGCACAGCTATTGGATATAACTTCTCCGAGTGGGCCCTTGAGTATCTTTCCGTCACATGGACGGACCAATCCCGCTCTTGACATATATTGCCTCTACGGTTTCCTCCGAATACCTAAACACACCTTTATAACCACCGTTTTACCAGATGGCATTTGATGCTATCTAAGCACTCTCGGGAGACGGTGATTGATATAGCCTCACGGTCTAAGGAATAGTCTACGAGGATTCATTTCTAATCATCGTAACTTGAACTTCGTGACATGATCGGGTCACGATGTTTAGGTTGGGTATTGGTTCATCATCTCATTCTCAGAATGTGATGACCTCATTTCCAACTGGCATAAATGCCACATGATCATATGTTGACCAATGAACCAATGACTAGCGTTTCACTGGGAACCCCTGGTTGTTTGTATATCACACATGTATTGATGTTTCCACTCAATACAGTTATAGCATGATATAAAACTTAATCATAAACTATATGAAATATGATAATAGTCCTTACTACTGTTTGTCTCTAGGGCATATTTCCAACAAATATTACCACCACCACCGAGGGAGTAATTCGTCATCAGGTTTGGCATCCCCTTAGTCTGTTCCAAGCTTGGGGGAGTGTCGCGGTATCACATCACTATCTTCTATCTTTTTACCTTTTTAGTAGAGTCAAATCATGAATAGAGAAGTTATTATGTAGGATGGTTTGCATTATGGAAGTGTCCCCTCTCTCGTTAGATATGTATCCCTTGGTGTGAGTTTCCGTTATGGAATATTAATGAGAACTTCTATCATTCACTCTTTTGCATAGCTTATATTAGTTTTTCAATTCGTGGTTATATGATTGATCTTGTTATTAGTATTGGTATCACTTTGGGATCATTGAGTTAATTTAGTTGGTTTTGGCAAACCTGGCTCGGTCAGTAGCAACACTATTTTTGAGAGTTGAATGAAAAGATAAAAGTACCTCTAAATAAAAATAATTTCATCATCTTTCTTTCTTGATTTGCTCATAAGTCTAGTATTCTCTAGTTTAGATCTTTTGTGCTTCCAAGGAAGATTGCATGTTTGTTTTTATCACTTGTATGTTTGTTTGTTTCCTTCAACTCTTATACTTACTAGCCAGCCTTGCTAGCCAAAAACCTGTACTGAGAGGGAATTCTTCTCGTGCATCCACTTCCTTAAACCAAACCTTTGCCATTTGTGTCCACCATACCTACCTATTAGCACTATTGCTATTCCAAGTAAATTCTTGTTTTATCTACCTCCCAAATTAAACTTGTTATGTGAAAATTAGTGATTAAAGCTCTCACGAACTTGATGGCACACTTTACTTTCTTGCATTTAATAAACTTGAACCATTGTGCTCACCTATGTTGCATATATTCTTGCGATTTGTAAGTTGTGAATGAGCAAAACCATGCTGTCATGGGGAACGCTTTCAACATTGCACTGGTACTTTGTACCTAGTTGATATCGTGTTCTTTTGTCTATGGATGTCGTCGGTGTGAAATGAAAGGGGAGCTTGTAAGTCTATGGAGTTATGCATGTGTGTTAGAGAAACGCCTGGGCCGCTGGTCTAATCCATGCTGACATGGTGGAAACCTGCAGCGTAACCATAACGAGCATCTATGAAGCATTCTTCTTTTAAAAAAAGAGTCTGATATTGAGAAAAAAGAGATTATGAAATTAGGAAAGAGAGAAAAAAGCACCATATTCCCATGGTAAATAAGAAGATTACTGAGATGCTTGTTGTCTGCTTGCCTTGTCATTTTGATATGGGATTCTTCCGTATCATCAGGCAAGGGGTACCCCATTGGCAGTTCTCTATGATACACATATGCTTACGATGACAAGAACTTACCGGTGACTAAACTTGAGTAGCATGAGGAGCGGCCCTCATATTCAAGGGACATGAGATTCTCAATTTACAACTTGCCAAGTATATCCTCATATTTGATCACTTTAACCTTAATCACCTAAAGATGCCTATGATAGGGGGAATGAGAGCTGAAAGCTAGTAAGTATCACAATTTTTGGGAGCTTTTTATGAAACTTGCAATCCTTGCTTCCCTCTGCGAAGGGCCTTTCTTTTACTTTTTAGTTGAATAAGTAAACCTACTCCCTTCTATCTCAGCAAGTATTTTGAGTTGTTGTGTTTCATTCATTCATATGATGATTTATTCAATCATGTTTCTTATGTTCCTTGTTTCGCACATTGCTCTTATCTTGGTGTCTACTACTTTGAAAGCTATCATTGAAAAACCAGTTATTTGTGAACTCTAGCAAATTATCAATTATTCTTCGACCAAGAGCTAAGTTTTCCATTACCAATTATGATTCACTTTATGTATCTTTATTGTGTTTCCTTTACTCATTGCAAGTTGAGATATATAATATTGAGTTGTCTTCTACTATGATCTATGTATTGGTGAATGTGATGCTTCTTGTTTGTATTCTTTTGTCGACTCTTCACTCCATAAACCCGAGGCCATGTTTATTGAGCTCAGTTTAAATTGGGGACAAGCAAAGTCTAAGCTTGCGAGGAGTTGATACGTCCATTTTGCATCACTATTCTATGTCATAATTCACTGTTATTCATTGATATATTTCGTATTGAGAGGCTATACTTATGTTATTTCATCTGTTTTTGCATGGTTGATGACTTTTGGAGCATGGACCGCTGCAGTCAGGATTCTGATGGAAAAGGTGCTGTTTGGAGGCAAAATTCGTGAAGATCAGAAAATCCGGGAAAATATACGGAAATTCCTTATTTTCCAGAAGACGAAGGCTGCCAGAAGAGGGAGTAGAGATGGGCCACAGGGGGGCCCACACCACCCCCTGGCGCGGGCCACCCTAGGTCGCGCTTCAGGTGGTGTGGCCACCCTGGCCCACCTCTGGCTCTCCCCTCTGGCGTATATTATCCTCCCGAAACCCTAAGACTCGGGGAGGGAGCATAGAAAGATTTCGCCGCCTCTGCGGGGCAGAAAACACCGAGAGAGAAAGATCTCTCCGGCAGACAGAATTTTGCCGAGGGAATTCCTTCCCGGAGAGGGAAGATCGTCGCCATCAACACCACCATCAAGCTAGACTTCATCGGGATCATCATCACCACCATCATCACCATCAGCATCCTCATCACTATCTCCATATTGTTGTAACAATTGCGTTGAATCTTGCATAGTTCTTAGGGGAAACTTTCCTGGTGTTGATTACTCTTTGTAGTTGATGCTATTGAGTGAACCATTGAATTATTGTTTATGTTCAGATTGTTATACATCATTATTCCATCTCTGATCATGATCCATATGATGTCTTGTGAGTAGTTCGTCTTGTTCTTGAGGACATGGGAGAAGTCATGTTGTTAGTAGTGGAGTTGTGTTGAGAAAGATTCACTAGTTTGATATTTAAGTTGTGGTGTACTTCTTCTAGTGGTGTCATATGAACATCGACTACATGACACTTCACCTATATGGGCCTAGGGGAATGCATTGTGTATTTGGCTACTAATCGTAGGGGTTGCCGGAGTGATAGAAACCTGAACGCCCGTTAGGAAACCATTGCACAAGGGACGTAAGGGACTTAGAGTTTAAAGTTGTGGTTAGGTTTCTACCTTAATTACTTTCTTGTACTTACGGATGTTTGCAAGGGGTATAATCACAAGTATGTATTAGTCCTAGGAAGGTCGGTACATTAGCACAGGTTCACCCACACAAAACTTAGCATGCTAAATAAGATTAATCAACTATATGAAGCGAAAGCACTTGACAGTCTTCCCATGTGTCCTCGAGAACGTTTGGTCATCTTAAGTAATACAACCGGCTTGTCCTTTGCTGCATAAAGGATTGGGACACTTGCTGCGTTTATTCTTATTGTCTTTTATTTACTCGTACTTTATTTACTTGCATTATCAAAAACCCCTAAAAAATCCGTTTGCTAAGTATTTGCAGAGAATTCCTGATCCATACCACTAGCCAACATCTTCTGCTCCTCGTTGGGTTCGACACTCTTACTTATCGAAAATACTGCGATACACCCCCTATACTTGTGGTCATCAGTAGGTATGGTGGAATCTTTGGAATAACTTGGTTTAGGGAGTTGGATGCATGAGTGGGCCTCATACTTGGTTGTGGAGGCTAGCAAAAGACTAGGAGCGACAAACTAAGAGAGCAATAATGGCAATAATCATGCAGAGCGACAAAACATCATTGATCAAAGCATAAAGTGATACTACAAGTTGAAAACTAAAGGATCATAAAGGCTTATGGTGACTTGAGATAGTCATAACATGGTGTGAGCATGCGCTAAGTCAACCCAAATAAAGCATCAAAGGAGAATACCACAATACTACGCCTTAATATGCTAAAACAACCCATGATTCATCCAAGGCACATTAAGCAATCTCAATTGTTTATAACAAGTCATGGTACAACAAAGAATGATAAGCATAAATCCAAAACAATGTAAAGCATGGCATGACAAAGCATAGGCCACAGTCAAAAACAAGCTCTCTTTACCACTTAAGCATGAACTCTCCTACTCTTTTCCAAACCAAACCAAACTATTTGAAAACCAATGTATGAAAGAGGGGGTCCAACAAATTTATTCAGCAAACTAAGCAAACTAAAGCAAACTAAAAACCAAAACAAAAACAAAAAAGAAGACGCTCCAAGAACAACACAACTATGCATGAAACAATAAAAATGAAGCATTTAGAAGAAACCTGGGATTTTTATTCATGAAGAGGGGGTGCCTTGGGCATCCCCAAGCTTGGACGCTTGTACTTCTTGGATATTTCTTGGGGTTACACGCGTGGCATCCCCTATCTTGAGCTTTAGTCCATCTTTCATCTCATTACTCATTCCTTCCATACACCTGAAATTTTTCATCATACAAAACTTCACACAATCTTTATTAGCACCATTAGTGCGCTCAAGATAATAAGACTTAAGGTTCAGTTCTAACACCAATAAAATTCCATTGAAACACAAGCTACTGAAGCACTTCCCTCAAAAAGCACAATTCCCCAAAAGAACTAAAAAGGAACCAACAAGAAGCAAATGCAGAAAATGGCAGAAATCTGTCAAAACAGTTCAGCAGGTAAAGACGAATTTCTTCTAAGACCTTATGTTGCTCAAATAAAAAAGTGTTGAACTAACGCAAGTTAGATAAAAACCTTGGGAAGAAGCACAAATATTCACACCTCAAAAGGACGTTCTGAGATTTTACACGAATTTTTACGGTGAAGCATAGAAATCTATTTCGAGACAGCAACTTTCCAAATCATTACTTCTCTCTCAATAGAGGTTACTCTTGGCACAAAAAGCAAATAAAAAGGATAAATAGAGGTTATTACTGAAGTAATAACTTCCAAGACTCATCTAAAACTTTTGGGTTATCTCCCAATAAGTACTTTTCTTTAACGTCTTTAAGTTAGGCATAAGAAGCAAGAAAAAGAATCAAGTGTTCTCAAATGAAGAAGCATTAAAACCAAATTTTGTTTTCATAGGAGAGGCAAAAGAATTCTTCTCTCTCTTCTTAGGGAAGTGTTCTATACCTTTCTTGAGTGGGAGTTGATATTTAATGGTGCCTTCTTTCATATCAATAATGGCACCAACAGTTCTAAGAAAAGGTCTTCCCAAAGTAATAGGACAAGAAGCATTGCATTCAACATCCAAAACATAGAAGTCAATGGGGACATAGGCATTGTTAACCATAATAAGAACATCATTAATACTCCCCATGAGTTTCTTTTTAGCATTATCATCAAGTGGGACATTCAAATAACAATCTTCAAGTGGAGGCAAATCAAGCATATCATAAATCCTTCTAGGCATAATAGAAACACTACTATCAAGATCACATAAAGCTTTGAAATCAAAGTCACTCACTTTCATATTAATGATGGGTTCCCAACCATCTTCTTGTTTTATAGGAATAGAAGCTTTATGTTTCATCTTTTCTTCTTTAATCTTTATGAGAGCATCAGTAATGTGTTTTGTAAAGGCCATGTTCATAGCACTAGCATTGGGACTTTTAGCAAGCTTTTGTAGAAACTTAATAACTTCAGAGATATTGCAACCATCAAGATCAAAATCAAAATTATCATCTAAAGTAGTAGAACTATTACTAGCCTCAACACTAGTGGTGGTGATAGTAGAAACACAAATGTTTTTAGCAATTTCATCTTCTCTTTCCCACTTAGCATCTAATTCAGCTAATAGTCTAACATTTTCATCAATTCTTACTTGTATAGCATTAGTAGCTGCAAAGGGATTCTCATTAGTTTCAGGTTTGGCAGCCATTCTATTAATCAATGAAGATTGAGCTTCAGACAAAGATGATATATTCCTTTCAGCATTAGAAAGTTTCAATTGTAAACTAGGAATTTCCCTATTTAGACTCTCAAGTTGATGGCTAATGTTCTTCAAAATGGTAGATTGTTCCTCCATAGTCTTAGTGAATAGTTGATTTTGCTCATATTGCATTTGCATGAAATTCTTAGTGGCTCTTTCAACTTCTAAAATTCTTCCTTCACTAGGTAATCCAGGTTTACCATTATAACCATAAGTATTACTAGGAGGGTAAGGCCTATAATTGTTATTACCATAATTATTCCTATAGGCATTGTTGCTAAAATTGTTATTTCTTATAAAGTTCACATCAACTTGCTCTTCTTGAGCAACCAAAGAGGCTAAAGGAACATTATTTGGATCAATATGGGCTTTCCCATTAACAAGCATAGACATAATAACATCAATCTTATCACTCAAGGAGGAGGTTTCCTCAACAGAATTTACCTTCTTACCTTGTGGAGCTCTTTCAGTATGCCATTCAGAATAGTTAACCATCATATTATCCAGAAGCTTTGTTGCAGCGCCCAAAGTAATGGTCATAAAGGTACCTCCAGCAGCAGAATCCAATAGATTTCTTGAAGAATAGTTCAATCCTGCATAAAAGGTCTAGATAATCATCCAAGCAGTCAGTCCATGAGTGGGACAATTCTTTACCAAAGATTTCATTCTTTCCCAAGCTTGAGCAACATGTTCATTATCAGATTGTTTAAACATCATTATTTCACTTCTCATAGATATAATCTTAGCAGGAGGATAGTACTTTCCAATGAAAGCATCTTTGCATTTAGTCCAAGAATCAGTACTATTCCTAGTTAAGGAATTCAACCATTCTTTAGCTTTTCCTCTCAAAGAGAAAGGAAACAATTTCAGCTTAATAATATCACCATCTATATCCCTATGCTTTTGCATCTCACAAAGTTCAACAAAGTTATTTAGATGGGCAGCAACATCTTCATTACCAATACCAGAAAATTGTTATCTCATAACAAGATTGAGTAAAGCAGGTTTTATCTCAAAGAAAGTAGCTTCAGGAACAGGTGGAGCAATAGGGGTGCTCATGAAATCATCGTTGTTGGTGCTAGTGAAGTCACACAACTTAGTATTTTCCAGAGTAGTCATTTTTTTGTGTTTTTAATAAAGAAGCACACTTGTAAAACTAATTTTTTTGTGTTTTTGATAAAGAAACAAGCAAACAAAACAAAAGTAAACTAAGCAAAACAAAAATAACAAAGTAAAGATATTGGTTATGAGGGACTTCCCTTGTGAAGATGTCCTTGACTCCCCGGCAACGGCGCCAGAAAAATACTTGCTGACTCGTGTATTAACGAGCTCGTTGGGGAACCCCAAGAGGAAGGTATGATGAGCACAGCAGTAAGTTCCCCTCAGTTATCAAACCAAGGTTATCAATCCAGTAGGAGCAAGGAAACACCCCAAAGGTGCAGCTAGCTGAACTTTGGCAGGGCGCACTACCGGTGCCAGCAGCAACATGGAGACCTGCACAACACAACCACAGAACTCTGTCCCCAACTTGCGATGAGGTTTTCAATCTCACCGGTTTTGCTAAAAACAAAGGATTAAACGTATCGAATGGAAGGAAGTAATAGTTTGCAGAAAGTAAACACAAAGCAGTAAACAGTTTGTAGATTGTATGTAAAAGAAAGGACCGGGGTCCATAGTTCACTAGAGGTGGCTCTCCTTAAGATAGATAACATGCTGGGTGAACAAATTACAGTGGGGCAATTAACAAACATCGAGAAAGCATACAAGTATATACTAATCATCTTGACTCCTTTGAGACTTGATTGGGCATTACAACATAATACATAGACCGCCATCCAACTGCATCTATGACTAATAATCCACCTTCAGGTTATCATCCGAACCCCCTCCAGTATTAAGCTGCAAGCAACATATTATTGCTTTACGAATTGCTTGTAATGTAAACAATACGATTGTTCTATGAACAAAGGATTGTTGTTTTATCCCTAGTAGCAACATCACATCTAGTACCTTAGAGATTTCTGTCACTTCCCCGGATTACCAGAGGCATGAACCCACTATCGAGCATAAATACTAACTCTTGGAGTTGCTAGCATCTACTTGGCCAAGATAGCTACTAACAACGGAAAGTATGCAAGATCACAAATAAAAAAGACATGATAGAATCAATAATCAATCTGAAATAGCATCTCAATATCCATCGGATCCCTGCAAACACAACATGCAGAATTACAAATAGATGAGATCATGAACGGAGCTCACAAGATCTAGACATGAAAGCACAAAGGAGGAGAACCAGCCATCTAGCTACTACATGGACCCGTAGTCCAGAGATGAACTACTCACGCATCACACCGAAGGCTTGCATGATGATGAAGAAGGCCTCTAGGGTGAATTCCCCTCTTCGGCAGGGTGCCGGGAAGAGCTTCAGATCCCTCTCGATCTAGGGATGGAGATGACGGCGGCTATAGACTCTTTCGTGGATTTTTTGATCAGGTCCTTAGGGTTTTGGTATCGGAGGCATCTTATAGGCGGAAGGAGAGGCCGAGGGGGTGTTGGGGTTGGCCAGACCACCCCTGGCACGGGCCAGGCCTAGCCGCACAGCCAGGTGGTGTGGTCGGGCCTCAGCCCTTCTCTGTCTCGTATTCTGGCTCCAAGTGTCTTCCGGTAAAATAGTGACTTTGGCTTTTGTCCCGTCCAATTCCGGGAATATTCATTTTCTGACTTCCTGGAACCAAAAACAGCAGAAAACAAGCAGCTGGCACTGTGGCTCTTGTTAATAGGTTAGTCCAAGAAATCATATGAAAAGTACTCCAAAGTGTGGACAAAACACAAGAAAGTAGATAAAACCAAGCATGGAACATCAAAAAATATAGATACATTTGCAATGTATCACCCTCTTAGATCTTCTTTCTCCAATCTTGGATTAGGGAAGAATGAGGTATTCGCGACTACTGGCGGTTTCATTACCACACCGGATGGTCCGGCGCCAGCGCCGATAGACCGGATCTTAGACCGGATTTCCAGTTTTCGCGACCGAATCTATTCCGAGTCTATTCCGAGATGGTATACTGAACCATTCCGGTCTGTGAACCGGTTGAATTGGGATTCAACCGGATTCAACCGGGATTCAATCGAACTTGAAACCGGGCCATCTGGTCTATGAGCCGGTTCAACCGAACTTTAAACCAGGTTCGCACATATTTATCCCAATGTCCACATTTGCTTTTTCCCTATAAAAGGGGATTCTTCCCCCAACGCGTGTTGGGTGTTCTTGACCATGAAATTGACCTCCATTGTTAAACCTATTGAGTGTGCTTCCTCTCCCTTCCCTCTTCTTGCATCTTTTTGAGGTCTTTGGAAGAGGATATCTAGATCTACAATCCCCACCAATCAATCCTCCTCTAAGTGAGGGGAACCCATTGGATCTAGATCTTGAAGTCATTGGTTGATTTCCACCATTGGTCTTCCTCTCTAATTCCTTCCTAGCACTTGTTGCTTTGGTGGGATTTGAGAGTGAAATATTTGAGCACCCTTGGTGTTCTTGCTTTGCATTCTTGCATAAGTGTTGAGCTCTCCACTACGATTTGTTCGAGTGAGAGACCATGAGCTTGTTACTCTTGGAGGGCGACCTCCTAGTTGGCTTGGCGGTTGGTTCCACGGTTTCCTCTTCGTGGAAGATTGTGAAGAGACCTAGGCTTCTCCTTCTTGGAGCTTGTAAAGTGGTTGTGGAGCTTGCCATCTCCAGAGTGGAGGAAATGCTAGCCATAAGGAAAAGACCTATTCCTTCGTGGGATAGACTTGAAGAAGAAGGTGAGCCTTTGTGGCGTTGGAAAATCCTTCATGGAATCCGATACCTCTCCAACGTGATGTACCTTCTTGTAAGCGAACACGGGAATACATTTTCGTCTCTATGTGCCTCGGTTATCTCTATACCCCGAGCTTACTTTCCTTGTGATATCTATCGTGCTTGAAGTACATATATTGCTTATCACTTGTGGTATATTTATCTTGGGCTATCTTGCTTAGCTTAACTTGTTGTTGGTGCACTTAGTTGAGCATAGTGTATTTAGGTTTTGTGCTTATAAAATAAACGTTAGTTTAATTCCGCATTCTATCAATCCAAAATCATAATAGTTTTAAAATTGCCTATTCACCCCCTCTAGGCTACATCTCTATCCTTTCAGCTTCCTTTTGGGATAATCTTGAAAAAATAATCCTGAATGCACTGCCAATACTTTTTCCGAGACTGACCACTCCCGATGATAGCATCCATGGACACACTCTCCTAACTCCCAAGCCCTTATCAATGCCTTGTCTTCGGCCATAGTGTAGTTGGCCGATCTCTTCGATTTCACCTTCTCTTGTGCAACATCGAACACTTCCTTGTCCACCTCTTTCAGTTCATCATCCCCTTCATCGACCTCTTCTTCATGTCCTTGCTCACCGCCTCCGTCGATGGCTGCAACAGTCTCATCAGGTAGGGGCAGACCACTATTGGCGTCCACCCTGGCATCCTCCATCATGTCCACGAAGGAGCACAAGACCGAGAGAAAATCCTCGCTACATAGTCGAATAAATTGGCAATATAACAAATCGGGCCGGAATATGCGATAGATCTTGGGGAATTTTAAAATTGTACCTGCGCGGAACATCGGCGAATTGTGTAGACGGGGAAGGGGCCATCAACGGCGTGTCCGCCGGGAGAGGCTTTCGCCTCACGGGTTTCATCGTCGACTTCAGGACAGAGGGTGCCTTCGATCCGCTGATTTCTTCCTCTTCGGAATGACGGAGGGCAGGATGGCCACCATCGAACCACCGACAGCCACGCAAGGTTGCGCGCCGAGGCACTTTCGCCTGACCGTGGCAAGAGGAACGATGTCCTCGACGGTAGCCGCGGCGGGAGGGGTTGGCGGGTGTTCGCGGTAGAATTGGTTGGCGGAGGCACAAGAGGGTTCATGGCAGCGGCAGTGGGTGCGGAAAGGCTCTAAGCGTGACGGCTACCAGATCCGAAAACGGCGGCTGTGGCGGAAATGTCCCTCACGCCAACTGAAACTCTAGATACGGGAAACCACATCGCTAGCCTCCACACGGGAAATATGCACAACAGAACCGAGCATTTGTGGTGAACCGCATTTTTTTGATGCGGTATGGTTTACGGTATTTAGGATGTCCACTTTTTAGGCTGTAGATAACCGGCGGTTATTATGCGGGCCGGCTGCAGATGTTGTATCTAAGAGAGATCCTCTAACCCTACTTGTCATAAACTTACTCATCGTAACTCTTAGCGGGCTATTCGGTCCAGTTTTACTTAGGCAAAAGCCGAAGCTCCCGCGTGCCTATTTTGTCAAAGCTGTTCGGAATAATGCATTGTAAGCTCTTCATTTTGGCATCTGTGAATTAGTTTCATTGTCTTGTTTAGCTGCAACCATCTTTTTTGTCAGATACAATTGAAGTGAGCGATCATCGTGAATCTGATGTTGTTGCCTTTTTGTGCAGTTTGATTGTCAGTTTTCTGTTGGGCAGATTCAAGTGAGAAAAGTGTTTGTAATCATGTTCGAACGGTACTCTATGATGCACATTGGAGTTTGTAGATACACTCATTTTACAAAATTAAAACAACTTATATTTTAAAAAGAGAGAGTATGTTCCTTCCTTACCCGAAACAATGAACCTGCTAGTCCAAGTCCTAGTGGACAATGTCATCTCTTAAGCTTTTTTTGGTACGTACTCTTTCCATTCAGAAATATAAAACGTTTTAGCTTAGTAAATTGAATGTATCCATACGCTGTGTATAGGTTCGTAGAGGTTCGGAATGAACCTATACATTAAAAAAACGTCTAGATACATTTATTTCACAAAGCTAATGTCTTATATTCCTAAACGGAGGGAGTAATAGTGTTTCAAACAGAAATATACTACGGATTGAATTTAAATGTGTTACTCACTTCTTCCCACTACGGATTGAATTTAAATGTGTTATACTCATTACTTCCCAAAATAAAATGCATATAGTTGTTTATCAAAATCAAAAAATTCTAACTACATGGAAAATTATGACTATTTATAATCTTAAATCAATATTGTTAGGACCATCTTGAAATATATTTTTATTTTATGTTTGGTATTTTTTTTTTTTAATATAGTTGGCCAGATTTTTAGAAAATCAACTTTCCGCGAAAACTATATGCATCCTATTTTAAAAAGGAGGGAGTATAGCTAAGGTTTTTCGGACACTACATTTATGTGGTGAACAAACTAGATAAATTACCAAGAAACCAAGGAAGCGTAATCTGTATTTTCTATTTTGGATTTTTTTTCGAAACAAAACAAAAATTGAATCCTCACGCACATGTTCTCGTAACAAAATGTATCTGCACGCATTCTCCTCGCCAATGTAGCAAAAGAAGGACACGTTGTGCGTTTGTGGAAGACGATGCGGGATCCGGCTGTCCTTTAGACAGGGTGACGCTGGTCTCGGATCTGACGTTGAAGAGGAGGGCTTTCGCGTGATGCTCCTTGTCGGGCTAGAGTATTACGAGGCCGGTGACGGTGACTATCTCCCGTGGCCATGTGTTAATTCAGCACCAAATAGTGGACCAACTGCTGGTGCTCATCTTCTTCGGGGATGATGAAGGACGTGTGTGTTGTATTCCACCTGGTAGTTGCAGTGTTGACAGTTTGCGCAACAGTATACACAGGTTGTATCCTCTTTGTGTTCTGTTGTTTGTATACTTACCAACTCTTATGTTTATTATGATGAACTAGCTGAATGCCCGTGCGTTGCCATGGCTTTTAAAATTTCCTCTCTCGTATCCGGTATAATTTATATGAAAGTTCCGTGTATAAAAAGATAGACAATCTGAATTAAACACACATTCATTTTACAAACCAATCAATCATTTGTCTAAATGCATTAAGGTTGATGAATATTTTCGAGCAAAAACTTCAACAGGATAACCTTCCTCCATACAATAATTCAACTCCAATCTTCGTGTGATGAACAATTATTCACTGTAAAATTCGTCCATATATATATATATATATATATATATATATATATATATATATTTGTTGGAAATATGCCCTAGAGACAAATAGTAGTAAGGACTATTATCATATTTCATATAGTTTATGATTAAGCTTTATATCATGCTATAACTGTATTGAATGAAAACATCAATACACATGTGATATACAAACAACCAGGGGTTCCCAGTGAAACTCTAGTCACTGGTTCATTGGTCAACAGATGATCACGTTTCCTGATCATGTGGCATTTATGCCAGTTGAAAATAAGGTCATCTCATTCTGAGAATTAGATGGAATGAGATGATGAACCAATACCCAACCTAAACATCGTGACCCGATCATGTCACGAAGTTCAAGTTACGATGATTAGAAATGGATCCTCGTAGACTATTCCTTAGACCGTGAGGTATATCAATCACTGTCACCCGAGAGTGCTTAGATAGCATCAAACACCATCTGATAAAACGGTGGTTATAAAGGTGTGTTCAGATATTTGGAGGAAACCGTAGAGGCAATATGTGTCAAGAGCGGGATTTGTCCGTCCATGTGACAGGAAGATACTCAAGGGCCCACTCGGAGAAGTTATATCCAATAGCTGCGCATCGTGTGATTTAATCATGGAGATATCACTTGTCGGAACGAGTCAAGTAGCGTTGTTCGGTCACGATATTGAACACGACATGATGATGTCATTGATCAGATCTTGGGCAATGCAAGTATCGAGTGACAAAGGGAATAAGACATGACTGCCCCGGTTCAAACGACGAAAGGTCTTCATGGAATGCACAGGGGTCACATGGCCATCCAGGTCCCTTTGGCGACCATTGGTGCGGGAGTGTCTCGACCATGTCTGGAGTGTTCCCGAACCATGGGGTATCACGCTTAAGGGCTTGATTCTGCTTAGAGAGTGTTTATAGGATCGGTAGAATCACCGAAGAAGAGAAGGGAGAAAACCGGAAGGGTTTCCGTAAGTCCGGAGGATGTCCAGAGTGGAGGTGGAAGGTGTTCCATATCCACGGAGGTTGAATAATATGTGAATAAATGTTAAATATTGATTTAATCATTTATTCATAATTATTTAATAAAGAAAAAATCAATTAAAGGTCAAAAAGGCTTAATGGGCCAATTTCCGGAGGGAGAGGGCCCATTAGGGAAAGGAGAGAGGGAGAGGGGCCAAGGGGGCTGGCCGGCTGGGCCTAGCCCCCCCGCGTGGGGCCCACTAGGTGGCCGGCGGCCACCCCTGTCCCTCCTCTCCTTTAGTCCCACCCCGGGACTTTAAGGGAGGGTGTACCCCTCCTCCCCTTATATAAAGTGGGGTATTTGGCCAAGATAAATACACCAATAATCAATAAAGGTCTTCTCACTTTTGGGAGGACCTCCAGTTGATATTTTCTCTCTCCCCCTCTCTCTCCCTCATGACCGTGGTCCCAAGTCTGGACTGCGCGAGCGAGAGACATCTTCACCGCGGAGCGCCGTCGCGCTGCGAGATTCGGATCCAAGAGTTCTACTTCCGCAACTGCTGCTGGATCGGGGAAGCGGGAGTCATCGTCAGGCACCGGACGTGTGTAACTCCCCGCGAGGTGTCGCACTTGAGGCACTCAAGTCGTGGAGCCAAGGAGCGCAAGGACTTCGTGACGACCTTGAGGTCGGCTTCGGCTCGTCTACATCAACTACGCTCTCCTGAGCGTTAACAACGCTTTTCGGTCTTCGAGGGTAAGTTCGCGAAAAACCCCTCCTGTTACTGTATTACTAATAGATAGGTCATGGCAGCTTCAGGGGTTCAGGGGCCTAGGGTAAAATTTTATTGTTTTCGTACGCAGAACCCCTACAGTGGTATCAGAGCTAGATCTATGCGTAGTAATGCTAGTACGGGTAGACCACACGAGATGTAGCGTGTGGGCGTTGATCTTTTAGTTGTTACTCTCTGTAACATCCCAAAACTCTAATCCAATGTTATTAAGATCCAAATCATCAAATTTAGAGTTAACAAAAACTTTTCTATTTAAAAATAATTAAGCATTCATATGTGTGTGCATATAATTTAGGAGTTGATTTGAATTGCCATTTTTGAGTGATCCATTGATTGTAAAATGATCCAAAGGTGAATTAAAAATCATCTAGATCGTTCCCAAACAAATCCCAAAGAAAAACAAATCAAAAAGAATAAAATAAGGAAATTGTCATTTGTGCCATTTTAATCACCATGACTACTTTGGCTATTCCTAGAACTCAATTCTTAACAGAAACAATTGTGGTTCTTTGCACCCTTGCTAGTACAAGTAGTGATGTACCAAGGCCCATTTTGTGATCTACAAAAAACTTTCAAACACTAAATTTAAATGACATTTGAAATTTGAATGTAGTTCATATGTATAGATCACACTTATTCAAAAACCACTCAAATTAACTCCATTTTCAAAACCAAGCACACCTAGAAGCTCAAGCATAAGATACAACACTCCACCAAAAATCAGCCCAAAATTCAAAAACTTTCTTCATGCGGCCATTTGATCGAACAGGTGGCATGCACCATTTTTCTGCCTAACTAATATTGTTGCTAAGTTAAACCCTTGTCCCCCAATTTACCCTCTCTACTCTCCTCTGTCCCCCCTGAGTCCAACCAAGTCCCCACCGGCCTACCCCTTAGCCGCAGCAGCAGTGGAGCGCCGCCACTTTGTGGTCACCGCCGGCCAGAAGAGGGCAACGGGCCAGGGACAGCACCGCGCCGTTCCAACAAGTCCCCTAGCTCCGCCCAACCCTACCGCACCTCCCTGTCCACCCCTCGATCAACCCCAGCCCCTGGACCACTCCCCAGCGTTGTCGCCCTTTCTCTCTATGAGCGCGCCAGAGCGCCCTCACCGCCAACACGCCACAGACCGTGCCTCGACCACAGACCACGCACGCCACTCCGCCGCGACCCCAGCACCCCGCCAGACATGGCTGGGCACCGTCGCGCGACCCACAGTTGTCGAGCGCCGCGTCGAGCATCGCCTCTGTCTCCTAGAGCACGCAACGCTCCTGACCATATGCCACCGCCCCTATCCGCGCCATTAAGCCATAGAGCACCGCTAGGAGGCAAGCCACCGTCCACCTACGACGCCCATGCCAATAGCGCCATGTATCATCGTCACCGATGAGCTCGTCGTCGCCCCCTCAGTCCCCTCCTCGAGTCCATATAAGGAGCCCTCCCCAGCACCATTTCTTCACACCACTCAACTCCCCTCTCACCACTGATCCTTCCCCACCTCTCGCCGGAGCCGCTCGAGCCATAGTTTGCCGAAATTGCACCGGAGGAGCCCGCTATAGAGGAGGAGACGCTGACGTCGATTCCGTCCACTATAGCCCCTGCCGTGACCTCGCCTGAGTCCACCGTCGCCATCCAGTTCGACCGCCCGCCTCGCCACACTAGCTGGAGCCCTGGTACGTCCCCGGTAGACCCCCACCGGCCGTTTAGGGTTCGGTCTCGCCGGCGACGAGTCCGTCGTCGATGACGACTGTGAGCCGTTGATCCACGTTCTAATCGTGTGGCCTAGATCGCGTGATACCATTTCGGGTTTTAAGTCTCGCTGACAAGCGGGACCAACCTGTCAGCCTCCCTCTACGCCGCTGAGCGCCACTAGGCTGGCCCATTTCCTTTCCCGCGCTGACCCAGTAATTCAAATATAGGTTTTTCTATTTTTGTTTAAACTCAATTCTGTCCCTTAGTTCAAAAATCAATTTAGGAAGATTTACTGAACCAAATTGAGTGATTCCAATTTTTTTGGAAAGCTTCTGAAAAGGTATATCCAAGCCCGTTGGATTTAATTCATTTAGAGTTAGAGATCTCTCCTAGTAAAAATAACAAGACAGAAGCATTTGCATATTCAAACATTTTTATAAAATTAACCATAATAACTTTTGAGTTGATTCCAACTCTCAAAAATCACATATAACCATACCTATCTGAATATGTAATAATATTAAGGTTTTCATGCAACGACTTTGGACTAATACCAAAATAATGCTATATAGGCATCTCTAGTCACTTTAAATCATTAAATATTAAACTTAAACATAATTAAATGTGATCCAACCTTTAAATCACATTCCCATATGTTAGAATATGTGGTGATGATATGTTTCCATATGATCCCATAATTTAATTGGAGAATATTAAATCTTAGTTATTTTCAATGAGTAGAAATTACTTTTCTCAAATAAAAAGAATGAAGCTAGTTAATAAAACCTTGTGATGCTTGTGATGATAATAGAACATCCAATATGTGCCTTAGTGTACCAAGTAGCCTAGTTAAGCATTGTTTGGTGATTGTGTATCCCGTATATATTTATAGACGATAGTACCGACCATGCTTTCGAGGAGGAGGAGTTCTACCAAGAGGAGGAGGAAGATAACTTCAACCACTACACTACCCAAGGCAAGCTAACACTTGCAAGTATTATACTAGCAAGCCATCATTAACAATGCAAGATCACCCTTGCAAGCTAGATAACCTAAGCAAGATGCATTAGGCATGGTTTGGTTATACCACTTTGAATATTACCTACCCCAAGTTTTACTTCAAGCTTTTACTTTCTTTACTTTACCAAAGTCCCTTACTTGTTTGAAGGTAGCATAAAAAGTATAAAACTTGACCTACCTAGATAACCTTAGATGTCATTCTATGGCATGAGATTGAGATTAGCATCCCACCTTAGTGAACACTCTTAACTTAGTAGCTTAGAGCTAAATCAAAACTTGAGTCACTTTAGATGGGAACACTTGGTGAAAATGAATTGTGAAAACCTTGGAATGATGAGTCATTCTATTGAGATGTTTTGACATGTGTTATGAAACACAAATGGTTTATGATGATGAAAATGTTGAGGCATGAGCCTTAGCCCTTTTACAAAAACTGATGGTTGGATTCGGATGCGATACCATTCCAATTTTACCGTACAACCACAATACCTGAATTGGGTAAGGCTTAGCCGGAAGTTTATATGCATTAGTATTAGTTCCCTCGTGGGAGAGGTTTGAGCTGAGGCTACCTCTCAAGGTTGTCCACCTATGCAGTGCCCAGGATGACAGATGGTCATGGTTGGGAGGCCATACTCATAGGAGAGGTGCTTATACTAAAGTGTGTAAAGGAAAGGTTATGTTTGATTATCTGCATACTAAGTATGATGATTCAGGGTTATCCCTGACAGATGTATCGAATCTTGTGGTGAATGTGTACCACCTCTACAGAGTGTCAAACTATTCGAATAACCGCGTCAACGGTTATGGACAGTTGGAGTGGCCATACTATTTTGCTGTCAGATGTTTTCAAAATAACTTATGAAATAAATGATGAATCTTGACTTGACCACAACAGGGTTGTGACTATGACACTAGCTTCCCAACTTAAGTGATTCTAAAACTTTATTTAATCTTTCTTTGTTTCTGAACTCAGCTTAGGTTTCAAACTTAACTTTACAAATAAACCTAGAGTTAGCATTTCCCACTAGAACTACCTTACTTGTTAGGGATAGTTTGCGAGTACTTAAAGAGTACTCATGGCTTTTGTACCTAGCTATTCCTATGGCCAGACTTTGAAGGAGACTATCAAGATGACAGACTGCAGGACGGCTATGATAACTAGGACTATCTTCCATCGTCAACATTGCCTGTGCCACTGAAGATGGACCCCACCGCTACGCTTATTATTTATTCCGCTGCTTGTTGTATTAAGACTGGATCATGAGATCCTTTATTCGTGTAAGACCTTATATTGGTTTGTAATGGATGACGTACTGTGATATTCAATCTGTTATGTCTCGCAAAAATGGTAATCCTGGGATTGCGATGTATGACATAACAGACATCTGGGATTAAAAATCTCGGTGTTGACACCCTCCTACGTGTACTTGTGCATACCACAGTAATGCTTGATGAAGCGGCCCCAACTGTCTTTACGCGTTCGTTCGTGAGACTGGTCCACGCTTGACATACGGCTTGTACCGTATAAAGTGGCTTAGGGGGGTGTCTGTCTCTCTCGCATTAGTTGGTATGCCATTTGCAACGGAGGGCCCTAAAAGGGGTGTAGTAGAGACACCTACTTGATCAACATTGTGCAGAAAGTTCGTAGGTAAGAACGGTTCTTGTACAAAAGCCCATTCAGCCACGTAAAACATACAAAGATAAAGTAGAGGCGTCTAACTTTGTTTTGCAGGGGGGGCGTTGCTTTGTGATATGGTTGTGGCAAATGTAAAGTGATTACCTTATGTTACGTAGTAGTAAATAGTCACGGAGGTGACAGACTACCACGCCGGAATGACACCGGTACCCTAGTGTCTATGGTGCCAGAACCCTGGCGTCAGAACCCGGTGACGGCGGATGGAGATCACGACGTGAAGGACCATATCACATAGCATTTACATTCAATGTTATTGTTTGTATATCTTATTGTGTGCTAGTATTAGATACTCGAAGGTAGCCTAATAAGATGATCCCTGTTAAAATTACCAATGATTGTCTTTCCCCTTAGTGTGCACCACCAAGAAAGTTCTTCGGTATGAGGCAGGTCATGATGATCGGGTGTCAGACATATCTACGTTCACATACAGTGGGTGTAAGCCATGTTGCACAGTGAAAATACTAAGGTTGAGTTGGCGAGCCTAGCATGTATATACATGGCCTCGCAACGCGGATGGTCAAAAGATCGAGACGAGGCGCATGAATGATGTGACCGACGTTTAGCGTCCACCCTTGAACCCACATTGATGGTCGTGATGATCGGGGGAGATGTGGCTGATAGGGGTCGTGTTATCACTAGGAACCCTTTTGGGGGATACGTGTTTCTGAGTGGAGTTATTATTAACTCATTTAATTATAAACTTAGTCTTAATTCCTTTTGCAATTATAAATGTAGATGGGGCCTTTCGTGTTGACAATTGAATGGTTAGAAGGAGAGAAGCTCAGATTTGATGGATCGAACTTCTCCATTTGGGTTGCCAGTCTCCATGTTCTCCTTAGAGAGAACGATGTGGTCGACTACATACTCGACGGGATGGATTTGGATCAGCCCACGGACCTTGAGACCCCAAAGGAGCGGAAAGACCGCAATCTCCGTCGTGAGATGGCCTCCTATATTTCAGTTGTGATGCGTTTCGGAATGGTGGACGAGCTGTGGCCTTTCGTGGGTGATGTCAACCCTCGTTCGGTAATGCTACAGCTTAGGACACATTTCGTGGAGCAGACACGCATTTGGAGCATGAGCTGATGGGAGACTTCCTCTCCATTAAGATGGAGGAGAACTCATCACTAGACGACCACTTGGAGCACATGCATGATGTGTACATGAGGCCTGCATACTTCCTGGACGTCTGGATTATGGGCTCTTTTGCAAACGCCGTTGTGCTGCGGTCGCTGCCACCAAACTACCAAGCTACCAAGGACAAGTCAGGACTTGCGTAATGAGGGGCGACACGGAAACAATGGAGTTCCACCGTTCATGACACATCTCAGGAATGTGTTGGTTGAACCAGATGTCGCTCAGGTCGTCAATGACAAAGGTATATATTTGATATACAGTTTTATAAATGTTATAATCTTGCAAACACATTTGCAGTGTTAAGTATATCTGATACTTGTTCTGTTTTACTGAAAACAGGTCCTTCTGCATGAGAGGTGCTTGCTGGAGAGGAGGTGACGTTGCGTGTTGATGGCGAGCATGATGATGATGGTCGATGACACTCTCCCTTGACATTTATCATTTAGTTTGTGTTTTAGGATGATTAATGTAATCAAGAGATTGTGAACTTCTTTAGTGTGTCTCACACTTCATGAGACGGTTATTCATATGAGTTTGTAACAAACGGTTGTTCCACTTTTATGAATGATTTCTATTCGTGTTCATATCTTGTTTGATTATGTGTGAATTATCCTTATTGTTTGAAACTAATTGATAATGCATGAACATTTGTAAAACATTAAAATGCCTTGTTTGAAATACCCAACTTAATGATATTTCATTAAATGAATGAAACCATTGTTTGAATTCAAAGTTATAATGATAATATGTGAAAGTCATTCGATTTCTTATCACATATAAATCATGCCTAAGTTCGGCAAAATAACTTGAACACCGTGTATTACTTGAATACAAAGTGTTTAATGAATTGTCAAAAGTAAATACATATTCGATGTATTGGGTTTTAACAAAAATGGTAATTATCATTATATGATTGTTTAAATGTGTAAATAAGTTTACCAAAGGAAACATGAATATGAAACTATTTGATTTGATCAAAATGTTTCATCAACAAAGGGTATAAATATGAAAGAGAATCTAATTACTATGATCAATAGTAATGAAATTTGAACTTATAAGAATGGCATAAAAAATTGTGGAATGCAAAGCATTTTGAAACGTCAAAATGCAAAACATCACAATGTGATATTAGATATCAAAGGGGTTGAATAGAAGGCACCAAATAAATCGTTCTAGTGTAGATGTAGAGACCATTAGTTAGAAATAGTTAGCACTCAATTAGAATGCAGTGAACCATTTGAATTCGTGAAATTTTTGGGGTTATTCGATATAACCAAAACAATAGCGAATAAGTCCTTGTAGTGTATTCATTGGAAACTTTGAATAAGAAATCCATAGTTGAAACCAAAAGGAAAGAAAAACTTGTATTGCTTGGATTTTGGTTCATTCTTGAGAAAGCTCACTTCTAGTGATGTTTCTCAATTATGAAGCAAATGGAAATTAGTGTAAAACACGATGAGGATTCAAATCCCTACATCAGAGTGTTGAGAAGCGCAACGGATAATGTTCCTGAGCGATTATCTTCACAGAAGGAAAGAATCAATGATTTTGATCATTGTATTTTCCCCACTAGTGTTTTCACTACATGAAGTAGGATTCAAAATGTAATCCATATCTAGTATGGAAACATTTGTGAATCATTTGTCATGATTCTTGGAATATGACATACCTACGAACTACTAAGGAAATAATGGTAAACTAGAATTATGAGAAATCTTAGAAGCAAAATTCACTTGAGATTGGAAAGCAATTCGTTGCTGAATCTCACAAGTAAAAAGGAGTTTCTTGAATTTTCCCAAATGACTACAAAGCCATAGTGGAAAAAGGGGTGAATGACAAAAGCACAATTTGTCAAGTATTGGACAAATTCAAATGAATTTGATTCATGTGTGCTAAGTGTCTAGTGGATTTAAAACTAGTAAAGTACTAGTATCTCATAGTAAATCTCCAAGTTTGATATTTGATCAAAGGATTTTGAAGTTATTCAAAATAGTAAGGAGATATGCAATTTGCATAAAATTGAGTGGGAGCTATGAAAGTCTTCCTGAAACAATATGTGATTGCCATATTTTAAGTGGGAGCAATATAAGTCTCAAATTCAAATATGTAGGAACATAATTTGAGTGGGAGCTTATAGGAGTGAGTCTTAAGGGTGTTAACAATAAAAGCGCAAGTACTTATAAATAATGATTTATAAGGTGTAGAAGTTGATAATAAGCGTATTATGATATTATGTAGTATTCCTTAAGGGATTCTGAAAGGGGTTTCAGAATAGAAGTTAATTAAGGAACTGATCCTTAATAACTCAAATTAGGAATAGTATTAAGTTTAACAGCAATGGTTGAAAGAAAGAAAGGATGATCATCATCCACTATGTTGAGACATAGGTTCTATCTTAGAAAACCATGATGATAACTTAACATAATATGTGATCCAATTAGTAACATTTAAAAGTGATCAAGTTTGAATCACAAAACGTTGAGTTAAGTTTGTCCACAATGTCTAATAGAGAACCGTAGACATGTTTTCCAAATCCATAAAGGATGACATATCCTAAAACATAAAGGGTTGTGTTATAAGGGAATATGTTGGAAACTCCTGTAGATACCGATCAAACTCAAGTAGGAAGCAAGGTGAACATAACATCGAAAGTTGCACCGAGTGCTCTAGTGTTTCGATGGCTACATTTATAATAATAGATAAGGGTACCATCTAAAGTGTTGTATAAAGTTATGGCGGGGCTAGTTCGCTTTTAACGTAGAATGATGTGTCCCAGGGCACAATGCCCATGAGAAAGCCCTCGAGGTTGATCTAACGTCACTGTAGGCTCCTGGAATCAGGCCTCGTTTTGCTGCATAGCGACGATGCATACACAAAGATGCTATCACGTGATGATAAAGTATTAATGTCAATCAAGGTGACATTAGTAAGTTGCAAAGGATTTGGGACTGTAAAGTACAGACCCAAGACTCAACCTCTTCCATGAGCAAGCATGTTCAGGGTACCGAGTATATGGTGCCAAAGATTGAGAACAATTGCAGCTAGTGTATTTGTACTCTAGTGCAAGTGGGAGACTATTGGTAATATGCCCTAGAGACAAATAGTAGTAAGGACTATTATCATATTTCATATAGTTTATGATTAAGTTTTATATCATGTTATACCTGTATTGAGTGGAAACATCAATACACGTGTGATATACAAACAACCAGGGGTTCCCAGTGAAACTCTAGTCACTGGTTCATTGGTCAACAAATGATCATGTTTCCTAATCATGTGGCATTTATGCTAGTTGGAAATGAGGTCATCTCATTCTGAGAATGAGATGATGAACCAATACCCAACCTAAACATCATGACCCGATCATGTCACGAAGTTCAAGTTACGATGATTAGAAATGGATCCTCGTAGACTATTTCTTAGACCGTAAGGCTATATCAATCACTGTCTCCTGAGAGTGCTTAGATAGCATTGATACATTGCAAATGTATCTATAATTTTTGATGTTCCATGCTTAGTTTTATCCACTTTCTTGTGTTTTGTCCCAACTTTGGAGTACTTTTATTATGATTTCTTGGACTAACCTATTAACAAGAGCCACAGTGCCAGCTGCCTATTTTCTGTTGTTTTTGGTTCCAAGAAAGTCAGAAAATGAATATTCTTGGAATTGGACGGGACAAAAGCCAAAGTGCCTATTTTTCTGGAAGGGATCAAGTGCCAGAATACGAGATGGAGAAGGGCTGGGGGCCGGTCACACCACCTGGCCGTGCGGCCAGGCCTGACCCGCGCCAGGGGGTGGTCTGGCTGACCCCAGTACCCCCTCGGCCTCTCCTTCCGCCTATAAGTTTCCCTCGGGACGAAAACCCTAGGTACCCGATCAAAAATCCACGAAAGAGTCTGTAGCCGCCGTCATCTCCATCCCTAGATCGGGGGGGGTCTGAAGCTCTTCCCGGCACCCTGCCGGAGAGGGGAATTCACCCTGGAGGCCTTCTTCATCACCATGCAAGCCTCCGGTGTGATGCGTGAGTAGTTCATCTCTGGACTACGGGTCCATGTAGTAGCTAGATGGCTGGTTCTCCTCCTTTGTGCTTTCATGTTTAGATCTTGTGAGCTCCGTTCATGATCAAGATCATCTATTTGTAATCCATACATGTTGTGTTTGCAGGGATCTGATGGATATTGAGATGCTATTTTAGATTGATTATTGGTTCTATCATGTCTTTGTTATTTGAGATCTTGCATGCTTTCCGTTGTTAGTAGCTATCTTGGCCAAGTAGATGCTAGCAACTCCAAGAGTTAGTATTTATGCTCGATAGTGGGTTCATGCCTCTGGTAATATGGGGAAGTGATAGAAATCTCAAAGGTACTAGATGTGCTGTTGCTACTAGGGAGAAAACAACGATCCTTTATTCATAGAACAATTGTATTGTTTACTTTACACGTAGTTCGTAAAGCAATAATCTGTTGCTTGCAACTTAATACTGGAGGGGGTTCGGATGATAACCTGAAGGTGGATTATTAGTCATAGATGCAGTTGGATGGCGGTCTATGTATTATGTTGTAATGCCCAATCAAGTCTCAAAGGAGTCAAGATGATTAGTATATGCATGTATTGCTTTCTCGGTGTTTGTCAATTGCCCCGCTGTAATTTGTTCACCCAGCATGTTATCTATCTTAAGGAGAGCCACCTCTAGTGAACTATGCATCCCGGTCCTTTTACTTTACATACAATCTACAACTGTTTACTGCTTTGTGTTTACTTACTGCAAGCTTTTACTTCTTTCCATTCGACACGTTTAATCCTTTGTTTTCCGCAAAACACGGTGAGATTGACAACCTCATCGCAAGTTGGGGACAAAGTTCTGTGGTTGTGTTGTGCAGGTCTCCACGTTGCTACTAGCACCGGTAGTGCGCCCTGCCAAAGCTCAGCTAGTAACACCTTTGGGGTGTTTCCTTGCTCCTACTGGTTCGATTAAACCTTGGTTTCATAGTTGAGGGAAAAGTTTCTGCTGTGCTCATCATACCTTCCTCTTGGAGTTCCCAACGAGCTCTACGTCGATCGTCAAGTGCATCAAGACGTTTTCTGGCGCCGTTGCCGGGGAGTCAAGGACATCTTCACAAGGGGATTCCCTCATAACCAATCTCTTTACTTTGTTGTTTTTGTTTTGCTTAGTTTTCTTTTTGCTTTGTTTGCTTGTTTGGTTCTTCAAAAACACAAAAAAATTAGTTTTACTTGTTTTGCTTTCTTATTTGAAAACCCAAAAAATGACTACCCTTGAAAACACTAAGTTGTGTGACTTCACTAGCACCAACAACAATGATTTTATGAGCACACCTATTGCTCCACCTGTGGTTGAAAATACTTTTTTTGAGGTAAAACCTGCTTTGCTCAATCTTGTTATGAGAGAACAATTTTCTGGCATTGGTAATGAAGATGCTGCTTCCCATCTAAATAACTTTGTTGAACTTTGTGAAATGCAAAAGCATAGGGACATATATGGTGATATTATAAAGCTGAAATTGTTTCCTTTCTCTTTGAGAGGAAAAGCTTAAGAATGGTTGAATTCCTTAACTAGGAATAGTATTGATTCTTGGACTAAATGCAAAGATGCTTTTATTGGAAAATACTATCCTCCTGCTAAGATTATATCCATGAGAAGTGAAATAATGAAGTTTAAACAACTTGATAATGAGCATGTTGCTCAAGCTTGGGAAATAATGAAATCTTTGGTAAAGAATTGTCCCACTCATAGACTGAATGCTTGGATGATCATCCAAACTTTTTATGCAAGATTGAACTATTCTTCAAGGAACCTATTAGATTCAGCTGCTGGAGGTACCTTTATGACCATCACTTTGGGTGCTGCAACAAAACTTCTGGACAATATGATGGTTACTTATTCTGAATGGCATACCGAGAGAGCTCCACAAGGTAAGAAGGTAAATTCTGTTGAGGAAACCTCCTCCTTGAGTGATAAGATTGATATTATTATGTCTATGCTTGTTAATGGGAAAGCCCATATTGATCCAAATAATGTTCCTTTAGCCTCTTTGGTTGCTCAAGAAGAGCAAGTTGATGTGAACTTCATAAGAAATAACAACTTTGGCAACAATGCTTATGGTAATAATGCCTGTAGGAACAGTTTTGCTAACAACAATTATAGGCCCTACCCTCCTAGTAATACTTATGGCTATAATGGTAAACCTGAATTACCTAGTGAAGGAAGAATTTTAGAAGTTGAAAGAGCCACTAAAAACTTCATGCAAATGCAATATGAGCAAAATAAACTATTTACTAAAACTATGGAGGAACAATCTATCATTTTGAAGAACATTAGCCATCAACTTGAGAGCCTAAATAGGGAAATTCCTAGTTTACAATTGAAACTCTCTAATGCTGAAAGAAATATATCATCTTTGTCTGAAGCTCAATCTTCATTGATTAATAAAATGGCTGCTAAACCTGAAATTAATGATAATCCCTTTGCAGCTACTAATGCCATACAAGTAAGAATTGATGAAAATGTTAGACTATTAGCTGAATTACATGCTAAGTGGGAAAGAGAAGATGAAATTGCTAGAAACATTAGTGTTTCTACTATTACCACCACTAGTGTTGAGGGTAGTAATAGTTCTACTACTTTAGATGATAAAGTTGATTTTGGTCTTGATGGTTGCAATATCTCTGAAGTTATTAAGTTCCTACAAAAGCTTGCTAAAAGTCCTAATGCTAGTGCTATGAACATGGCTTTTACAAAACACATTACTGATGCTCTCATAAAGATTAAAGAAGAAAAGATGAAACATAAAGCTTCTATTCCTATAAAACAAGAAGATGGTTGGGAACCCATCATTAATATGAAAGTGAATGACTTTGATTTCAAAGCTTTATGTGATCTTGATAGTAGTGTTTCTATTATGCCTAGAAGGATTTATAATATGCTTGATTTGCCTCCTCTTAAAGATTGTTATTTGAATGTCCCACTTGATGCTAATGCTAAAAAGAAACTCATGGGGAGTCTTAATGATGTTCTTATTATGGTTAATGATTCCTATGTCCCCGTTGATTTCTATGTTTTGGATGTTGAATACAATGCTTCTTGTCCTATTACTTTGGGAAGACCTTTTCTTAGAACTGTTGGTGCCATCATTGATATGAAAGAAGGCACCATTAAATATCAACTCCCACTCAAGAAAGGTATAGAACACTTACCTAAAAAGAGAGAAAAGATTTCTTTTGCTTCTCCTATGAAAAAAATTGGTCTTAATGCTTCTTTATTTGAGAACACTTGATTCTTTCTTTGCTTCTTATGCCTAACTTAAAGGCGTTAAAGAAAAGTACTTGTTGGGAGATAACCCAAGAGTTTTAGTTGAGCCTTGGAAGTTATTAACTCTGTAATAACCTCTCCTTATCCTTTTTATTTGCTTTTTGTGCCAAGAGTAACCTCTAATGAGAGAGAAGTAATGATTGGGAAAGTTGCTGTCCCGAAACAGATTTATGTGATTCACCGTAAAAATTCCTGAGAGAGCTCTGTACGTCGGATTGAGCTGTAATGTTTTGTGCTTCTGCCCCAGGTTGTTATCTAACTTTCGTTAGTTCAACACTTTTTGATTTGAGCAACAGAAGGTCTTCGAAAAAATTCGTCTTTACCTGCTGGTCTGTTTTGACAGATTTCTGCCATTTTCTGCATTTGCTTCTTGTTAGTTCCTTCTTGAATTCCTTTGGGGAATTAAGATTTTTGAGGGAAGTGCTACAGTATCTAGTGTTCTAATGGAAGTTTATTTGGTGTTAGAACTGAACCTTGAGACTTATTTATCTTAAGTGCACTAATGTTGCTAATGAGATTGTGTGAAGTTTTGTATGAAGGAAAAATTTCAGGTGTATGGAAGGAATGAGTAATGAGATGAAGGATGGACTAAAGCTCAAGCTTGGGGATGCCACGCGTGTCACCCCAAGAAATATCCAAGAAGTACAAGCGTCAAAGGTTGGGGATGACCAAGGCATCCCCTCTTCATCAATCAAAATCCCAGGTTTCTTCCAAATGCTTCATTTTTATTGTTTCATGCACAGTTGTGTTGTTCTTGGAGCGTCTTCTTTTTCGTTTTCGTTTTGGTTTTTCGTTTGCTTTTGTTTGCTTAGTTTTCTGAATAAATTGGTTGGACCCCCTCTTTCATACATTGGTTTTCAAATAGTTTGGTTTGGTTTGGAAAACAGTAGGAAAGTTCATGCTTAAGTGGTAAAGAGAGCTTGTTTTTGACTGTGGCCTATGCTTTGTCATACCATGCTTGATATTGTTTTGGCTTTATGATTAGTATTCTTTTCTGTAGCATGACTTGTTATAAACAATTGAGATTGCTTAATGTGCCTTGGATGAATCATGCATTGTTTTAGCATATTAAAGCATAGTATTATGGTATTCTCCTTTGATGCTTTATTTGGGTTGACTTGGCACGTGCTCACACCATGTTATGACTATCTCAAGTCACCATAGCCTTTATGATCCTTTAGTTTTCAACTTGTAGTATCACTTTATGCTTTGATCAATGATGTTTTTTCGCTCTGCATGATTATGGCCATTATTGCTCTCTTAGTTTGTCACTCCCAGTCTTTTGCTAGCCTCCACAACCAAGTATGAGTTCCACTCATGCATACAACTCCCTAAACCAAGTTATTCCAAAGAGTCCACCATACCTACCTACTAGCTCATGCTATTCCAAGTATATCTATGCTTTTGTTTACCTTTCACTTGTTATAAGAAAACTAGTGATTAAAGCTCTCACGAACTTGATGGCACACTTTACTTTACTTGCCCTTAATAAACTTGAACCATTGTGTCATCTATGTTGTATATGCTTGCACTTATTTGTCGGGAATTAGCAGAACCATGCTTTCATGGGGAACGCTTTCAACATTGCACTTGGTACTTGTACCTAGTTGATATCATGCTCTTTTGTATATGGATGTCGTCGGTGTGAAATGAAAGGGGAGCTTGTAAGTCCATGGAGTTATGTATATGTGTTAGAGAAACGCCTAGGCCGCTGGTCTAATCCATGATGACATGGTGGAAACCTGTAGCGTAACCATAATGAGCTGTCTATGAAGCATTCTTCTTATAAAAAAAAGAGTCCTATATTGAGAAAAAAAAGAGAAAAGAAAAAAAAGAGATACTATGAAAAGAGGAAAGGGAGAAAAAAGCACCATATTCCCATGGTAAATAAGAAGAATGCCGAGATGCTCGTTGTCTGCTTGCCTTGTCATTTTGATATGGAGATTCTTCCGTATCATCGGGCAAGGGGTACCCCGTTGGCGGTTCTCAATGATACACATGTACTTACGATGACAAGAACTTACCGCTGACTAAACTTGAGTAGCATGAGGAGCGGCCCTCGTATACAAGGGACATGAGATTTCTGACTTATACTTCGTCAAGCATGTACACCATAGTTTGTTCACTTTAAGCTTAATCACTTCAAGATGCTTATGATAGGGGCAATGAGAGCTAAAAGCTATAAGTACCATAATTTTTGGAAGCACTTTATGAGACTTGAATCCCTACTTCCTTTTACAAAAGGCATTTCTTCCACCATTATATTGAGTCTCCACCTTCTATCTTTATGCACTACTTTGAGAGCATAGTGGCCATTCTTAGTTCTATGTGCATTGTCCCAAGACTACTTGATTGATGCATAACTTGTTATTGCTTGTTTGAAACTATTGTATCTAGTCACTCTTATGAACTTTGAAGGTGTCCTATGCATTTATATTTGCTACTCTATTGATGGACAAGCTGAATACTTTTATGCTATGTTTTCTTTATGTGAAACAAACAAACGTCTTGCAAAGCATTGTTATTCATGAATCTTTTGTTTGTGCCTTTTCATGTTGCATCATAGTTTCTTTGCTTATTCCTAGAACTTTGTCTTTCATGTTATGATTGAAGTACTATGATCCCAGCTTTGTGTTTTGCAAATACTTTGATCAAGTCTTTGATGGTGCATGTCACCTCAAAAATTCTTTCTTTTTATCACTTACCTACTCGAGGACGAGCAGGAGTTAAGCTTGGGGATGTTGATACATTGCAAATGTATCTATAATTTTTGATGTTCCATGCTTAGTTTTATCCACTTTCTTGTGTTTTGTTCCAACTTTGGAGTACTTTTATTATGATTTCTTGGACTAACCTATTAACAAGAGCCACAGTGCCAACTGCCTGTTTTCTGCTATTTTTGGTTCTAGGAAAGTCAGAAAATGAATATTCTCGGAATTGGACGGGACAAAAGACAAAGTGCCTATTTTTGCCGGAAGGGATCAAGTGCCAGAATGCGAGACGGAGAAGGGCTGGGGGCCGGTCACACCACCTGGCCGTACGGCCAGGCCTGGCCCGCACCAGGGGGTGGTCTGGCCGACCCCAGCACCCCCTCGGCCTCTCCTTCCGCCTATAAGTTGCCCTCGGGACGAAAACCCTAGGTACCCGATCAAAAATCCACGAAAGAGTCTGTAGCCGCCGTCATCTCCATCCCTAGATCGGGGGAGGGGATCTGAAACTCTTCCCGGCACCCTGCCATAGAGGGGAATTCACCCTGGAGGCCTTCTTCATCACCATGCAAGCCTCCGATGTGATGCGTGAGTAGTTCATCCTTGGACTACGGATCCATGTAGTAGCTAGATGGCTGGTTTCTCCTCCTTTGTGCTTTCATGTTTAGATCTTGTGAGCTCCGTTCATGATCAAGATCATCTATTTGTAATCCATACATGTTGTGTTTGCGGGGATCCGATGGATATTGAGATGTTATTTCAGATTGATTATTGATTCTATCATGTCTTTGTTATTTGAGATCTTGCATGCTTTCCGTTGTTAGTAGCTATCTTGGCCAAGTAGATGCTAGCAACTCCAAGAGTTAGTATTTATGCTCGATAGTGGGTTCATGCCTTTGGTAATATGTGGAAGTGACAGAAATCTCTAAGGTACTAGATGTGATGTTGCTACTAGGGAGAAAACAACGATCCTTTGTTCATAGAACAATTGTATTGTTTACTTTACACACAGTTCGTAAAGCAATAATTTGTTGCTTGCAACTTAATACTGGAGGGGGTTCGGATGATAACCTGAAGGTGGATTATTAGTGATAGATGCAGTTGGATGGCGGTCTATGTATTATGTTGTAATGCCCAATCAAGTCTCAAAGGAGTCAAGATGATTAGTATATGCATGTATTGCTTTCTCGGTGTTTGTCAATTGCCCCGCTGTAATTTTTTCACCCAACATGTTATCTATCTTAAGGAGAGCCACCTCTAGTGAACTATGTATCCCAGTCCTTTTACTTTACATACAATCTACAACTGTTTATTGCTTTGTGTTTACTTACTGCAAGCTTTTACTTTTTTCCATTCGATACGTTTAATCCTTTGTTTTCCGCAAAACACGGTGAGATTGACAACCTCATCGCAAGTTGGGGACAAGTTCTGTGGTTGTGTTGTGCAGGTCTCCACGTTGCTACTAGCACCGATAGTGCGCCCTGTCAAAGCTCAGCTAGTAACACTTTTGGGGTGTTTCCTTGCTCCTACTGGTTCGATTAAACCTTGGTTTCATAATTGAGGGAATTTTTTTTGCTGTGCTCATCATACCTTCCTCTTGGGGTTCCCAACGAGCTCTACGTCGATCGTCGAGTGCATCAAGCATCAAACGCCATCTGGTAAAACAGTGGTTATAAAGGTGTGTTCAGATACTCGGAGGAAACCGTAGAGGCAATATATGTCAAGAGTGGGATTTGTCCGTCCATGTGACGGGAAGATACTCACGGGCCCACTCAAAGAAGTTATATCCAATAGCTGCGCAGCGTGTGATTTGATCACGAGGATATCACTTGTCGGAACGATTCAAGTAACGTTGTTCGGTAACGAGATTGAACACGACATGATGATGTCATTGATCAGATCTCGGGCAATGCAAGTATCGAGTGACAAAGGGAATAAGACATGACTGCCCCGGTTCAAACGATGAAAGATCTTCGTGGAACGCACAGGGGTCACATGGCCATCTAGGTCCCTCTGTTGATCATTGGTGTGGGAGTGTCCTGACCATGTCTGGAGTGTTCCCGAACCGTGAGGTATCACGCTTAAGGGCTTGATGATGCTTAGAGAGTGTTTGTATGATCGGTAGAATCACCGAAGAAGAGAAGGGAGAAAACCGGAAGGGTTTCGGTAAGTCTAGAGGATGTCCGGAGTGGAGGTGGAAGGTGTTCCATAGCCACGGAGGTTGAATAATATGTGAATGGATGTTAAATATTGATTTAATCATTTATTCATAATTATTTAATAAAGAGAAAATCAATTAAAGATCAAAAAGGCTTAATGGGCTAATTTCCGGAGGGAGAGGGCCCATTAGGGAAAGGAGAGAGGGAGAGGGGCCAAGGGGGCTGGCCGACTGGGTCTAGCCCCCCCGTGCAGGGCCCACTAGGTGGCCGGCGGCCACCCCCTCCCCCTCCTCTCTTTTAGTCCCACCCCAGGACTTTGAGGGAGGGTGTACCCCCTCCTCCCCCTATATAAAGTGGGGTATTTGATCAAGATAAATACACCAATAATCAATAAAGGTTTTCTCACTTTTGGGAGGACCTCCAGTTGATATTTTCTCTCTCCCTCGTGAGCATGGTCCCAAGTCTGGACTGCGCGAGCGAGAGACATCTTCATCGCAGAGCGCCGTCGCGCTGCAGGATTCGGATCCAGGAGCTCTACTTCCGCAACTGCTACTGGATCGGGGAAACGGGAGTCATCGTCAGACACCGGATGTGTGTAACTCCCCGCGAGGTGTCGCACTTGAGGCACTCAAGTCGTTGGAGCCAAAGAGCGCAAGGACTTCATCACAACCTTGAGGTTGGCTTCGGCTCGTCTATATCAACCACGCTCTCCTGAGCGTTGACAACGCTTTTCGGTCTTCGAGGGTAAGTTCGCGACCCCTCCCGTTACTGTATTACTAATATATAGGTCCTGGTAGTTTTAGGGGTTCAGGGGCGTAGGGTAAAATTTTATTGTTTTCATACGCGGAACCCCTACAATATTGGCGGTGTAAAATCGTTATTCTTCACTCATCCTCTATCTTTCAAACCGTACATGATTTTTACGTCACGTAAATTTTCTCTTACCTCAGAAGTCAAGAAGAATATAAGAAAATTTAGACATGTCGTAAAAAAATTCGTTTACATACCGTATAAAAATAGAACGTAAAATGTGTATTTTCTATGTTTTTTACACTATAATGACTCATGAATCATATTTTTATATCGTTTTTTTGCGTTTCTGATAAATATTAATATAATTATTAGTATATAAAATATAAATTTCTGTATGCGAGAACATAAAAATATGTGGGATACAAAATAACTATTCTGCACTTTAGGTGCTGAATAGGGTTTCCCTCTCTATATATGATTCAGCTTTAATCATTCCAATAATATTCTAAGAATTCAAGAAAAATATCATTTTACTCATACTTTAGATTATACAATCCTTTTGATGAATCGAATTTCTTTACTCGCCCATCCGTTTCTCTACAACAATATCATATGATATTATCAAATCTCAGAACTGCCACAACTCATGTAAAGCAAACGGTAATAATTTAGAGTATTTTTCAGAAAACTAATGTTGTTGAAAGAAATGGAGGATATAATCCATATTGTTAGAGATAAATCAGTGAAGCGGTTAGTTTCAACAGCTCACTGTCTCTGATCATGTCTCTGATCAAAAGAGAAAAGCAGATTGATTTAGTTTTACATAGGACCGTCTTAATTAAACCGGATGATGCTCACGAAGGTGCATAATGCTACTCCCTTCGATACATGTTAATGTTCTCGGATGTGTCTAGATTCGAATGTATCTAGTCATATTTTAGTGTTAGATACATCCAAATCTAGACAAATCTGAGAACATTAATTTAGATCGGAACGAGTATTTTAATTATCCCAAACTATTTTAAATGCTTTTAAAACAAACATAAACAACTAAACAAACTATTTTTTGGACGGCAGCCAAAAGCCTAGTCGGCCACGTCCCACCACCAGCTGCCCAAGGCCCACCTAGCCCAGCTCTCTGCCCAAACCGGGGACATGCCACACGTGCACAACCCACGCACACGATGCAAGCACCAACCCTAGCGATCGAAGCCTCTGCCTCCCATCGTGTGCCGCCAGCTTCCCCGTTCTTTTTCATTCCACCCCTTGTCCCAGTCCTCCTCTTTCCCTCCAGTCCCTCTTCATCACCCTTGCCCCTCCCGTGGTTGATCCCCAAACAGGCAAGAGCTCTAGCTCGACCCCCAAGATCTTTCTCCTCCCCGACCTCTCCTCTTCCATACGTGCAGCTCGCCGTCGCCAGGACCAAGCGCCGTTGTTCGCCTTCTCGCTGATCCCTACATCCCCGTTCCCTGGATCCTCTCGGCCTCGGGCCGCCCCCAGGGCGCCGCCACATGGGGGACCTGCACGTCCTCGACCCCGTTGTGACTGTCCTTGTCAGTCCCTCGACACAGGCCCTCGCGAGCGCCCTGCTTCCCTGCTCGCGACCTCCTGTAGGATTCAAGAACTGGGCGTGGTGAAGCCCCTTTTCCCCATCGGCTGCGCGATGATGGCCAGCGCCTCAGGAACTCGCTCTTCGACTTCCTCGGTGGCCGCACCAACCTCTACCTCTCCCACACCGCGCTCGCCATGGAAACACTCAACTCCATGGTCCTCGTCGCCCCCGCCGAGGCCGACAACCACAACCCTCTATCGACGCCGCTGTAGAAGCCCTCCCTCGTGCTTCATGATTTCCACTTCTTGCTCGCCCCGGGAGGCCTCAAGATGCGAGGATGTGGGAGGAGATCCGCCGGCCTCTTCCGCAGCAGAGGATCTGACGGTGCTATCGCGAGGGGATCGATCGGGTCCTTCGGGTCGGAAATCGGAACTAAATTTCTGGGTCGGACGGGCCGCAGAGTCATCTGCTGAGAAAAATAACGCTTTCATTTTTCCACTTACGCGTGACAGTGGTGGGTAATATGACCCTTCGGTGAAGGGCAAAATCGTCTAGGCAAAAATCGGAACCAAATTTTAGTAAGGACAAACCTATCATAAGAAAAATTAGTATATAGATAGATAGATAGATAGATAGATACGAGCAATGCATGTCGTACATCTAAAAAAAAGAATACGCTTATTTCGGAGCATGGATTCTAATCAAGCCCACAGCCAGGGAATGGCGCAGCGGCGGCGGTGGCGGGAGAGGCAGCACCTCGCGCGCCTCTGCGATCTCGTCGCCGACTCCCTCCTCCCTTACCTCGTAAGCAGCTCGGGAAGCTGGTCGCTGGTACCCCCGGCCTTCCCAACGAACCTCTCACGCCGTCCACCCCTCCTGCAGGAACCCCAACTGCCGGCGACGCGGCGGCCAGAGCTCACGAGGGAGGAAGAGCGGCGCGTACTCCTGGAGCTCTCCCGGGTAATCTTCGAGCTTCGATTTGATTTATTACTGCTGTTTTACGTGTTCTGTTCCTGTTCTTTCCATGATTGTTGGGGATTTTTCTTAGGTAAACAGGGTAATTCGAGGATGGGACGACGATGACGATGACGGCGACGAGGTGGACGATGGGGATGCATCGGACCAGGTATTGCTTTAGATTGCAGTTGCTTCAGCATTCATATATACCAAACCTGTTACTAGTAGCACATAAATGTAGTCGGTATTGTAAAGTGTCCTCATGGAGTTTCAGTCAGTCGTTTGGAACTGAAAAATCCTACAGGTTTTGTGTAGCTTTATCGAGATATTCTGTACCATATATAATTCTTAGTTTACTGATATCACATGTCCTTGTCTTGTACCTTATTCGTATATTTTGTTGATTTAAAAATCATGTGGATCTGCTATTCAACATCCTTAGTTAATGCAAAGTTATTAAGAGATAATGTGTATTTATCTGTTTCATCCCCTTGTCCTTTGGAGATTGTTTCCTGTTCGGGAGAAGCTCACAGTTGCTGTATGCCACCTGACCAGCACTTTGATGATGGGTATAGTTGCCTGGCCAATATTACCTCCATAGTGGTAAGAACTTATCATATGCTGTCATCCATGTCTCATGTTCTTTCACGGTTTCCCGAAGCTGCTACGTGCCTGGCCGTCACTTAAGTGGACATTGAACAACAGCATTGCACCAATAATTAACCTGAAGAAGTTTTGGCTATTTTAATCCATTCAATGACTTCAGGTTTATAATAAAGGTGTATTATTTTATTATTGAAGTTATAAGTTAGCATACTTCTATTGCTGCTTCCGGTATGACCTTTAACATGCCCATCCTGTTCATGCCAATGACGGCCCATCTAGCATCTAGCATGTGCAGAATTGTGTGTGGTGCTGTCAATAGTCTCAGATTGGAATACGCTTTCGCTTTGGTGATTTTCATCATTCTTATACACCGTCCACTTAAATTCATGCAATGAGTATTGGCTAGTGTGTTACTCCCTCCGTTTCAAAATATAAGATGTTTTAGCTTTGTAAAGAGAGTGTATCTAGACCCCTTTAGTGTGTAGGTTTATTTAGATTTGGAGTGAACCTACACACTAAAAGTGGTCTAGATACACTCCTTTCACAAAGCTAAAACATCTTATATTTTGAAACGGAGGGAGTAGTATTTTACGTTTTTTGTATTATAGCAGCCCAGTATGTCATGGCTAGTAAGCTACTAAACTTATGTTACCCTGATCGTTTTCAGGTTGGCTTACATCATTTCTGTAGTGATTATATTAAGCACTCAGCTGGGAATATTTTGATGGCCATCTCTAATTCCCTCATGAAGTTTGTAAGCTGCTCATGATCTTCTCCTTGTTTTTTTATGGTGTATACACATCTTTATAGAATTTATTATTTATTATTGTGTCTCTGTTGCTATGTTCATAGGAAACTGTTTGGATTCAGTTTGTTGAGCTTGTCTGGGCAACTATACATACAGTATCAACATGCGCTCATAATCATTCTACAATTGATGCCACTAATTGTTCTAGAAAAGGTTCAACTTGTTGTACCTCTGCTGTGGAAAGCATAAGTCACAACACTAAGATTACAGGCACCAGTATTACAAGCTTTATGGTACTACTTAAACTACGATGCGTCAATATCAGTAGGCTGATAATGACTAGCCTCTTTCGAGTACTACACATTATTCTGAAGTTTCTGAAGCTCAGTGAGTCTGAATTTAGAGATGACTTCATATGCCTGTCCATTCATCATATTCAGAAGTTACGTTGGGATCCTGGTTACCAACTCATTGCAGGAAAAGTTGTAAGCCTTATCAAAGATGACCAACATAGTTTGAGTAAAGATTATGCACAGTTTGGAATTGTGTCAGGCAGTCTCCTCCAGTTCGTGTGCTCTTTGGTTGACCAAAGTGGCATGGAAGACATGGGCCGGTGCGATATACTTGTGAAGCTTGTAGATGTCATTCCTAGATTAGTGACTTTCTTACAAGAGCAACAGCCAGAAGGTCTCTCTCAGTATTATAAGCACAAAATTCTGGTAATTTTCATACAAAAGCGCGCCCTTTTAGTGTCTGCGTGAACTTTTCTATTGCTTCTCCACTGCAGCGATGGGCAATTATTTTAAAAATGCAGTTGTTTGCTGACCAGTGTGCAGATCACATTTTCTTATGAAACTGAAACAGTCTGTAACTAAGCACTCACCAATCATGCTTTTTCAATGCAGATGCTAATGATAAGACTTAAGCCTCACATGCAACAGAATTGCTCGCATATTATTGGTTTGCTGAAATTACTCCGAGACCACTTTCAGAATCTTCTTCACGAACCTATGTCCCAACACATTACTGAACTGGAGAATTGTTTAGAAGGATCCCCATTTTTGTTGAGCGTTGTAGGTTTGGGCGAGCTTCAGGATAAATCTACTAGGCATTTACAAAGGCAGGCTGTGTATTTATTCCTTAGTTGTTGTATATTCTTGGCTTGCAGTGGAAATGGTAGTAGACAGCAATGTTCATGTAAGACAGATGATTTTTGTCATGAAGTGCAAGGCTGCACTAATCATTGCAACTGTTTTGGCTTATCTGAAATCTCAGACTGGTTTCAGAGATGTTGGTTAGACAAGATTTTGGACTCAGAATCATCAACAAACATCGTTCTATTCGTTCTGCAGTTATATATGGAGGAGGTACGCTTCTGCTCTAAATGCCGGATAGCTCATTAACCCCGTTTGTGGTTCAATGGCAACAAGTTGTTTCTGTTTGAGTTGGTCAATTTTCTTTATGTCCTGTAGGTGTTAGATAATTTGGGTTTCATCATGCATTTCTGCTTCAGTTGGTCTCTATAAGTGCTTACTGTCACCTTTTGTGGGTAGTTTGTTTCTTTACAGTAGGCTATTTTGATCTAAATTGGTGCACATTGATAGAAAGTTCTTTTCTGCGTTGGGCACATCTTGAGCATCAGTGAGACAGCAATATATCATACTCAATATACCTGAGAATTGCTAATGTTTTCCTTTTCACGTACAGTTCCTCTACTCTCTACCCCTGTTCGTCCATTGTAATTTGTAAATTGTGATTCAGGCTAAATGCTGAAGGCTTTATCTTCTTAATGTTTTTTTTATTAGTGATAACATATACTTCCCTTGTTTGAGAAATTCTTATAGTATTGAGCATATCTTCCTTCATATTGCAGGACGATATATTATTCATCATTCTGTTACAGCTTTTGGATGCTCCACTTATTTCGTTGGCAATGTGAGCTGAATGTATGCCATATAATATTTCACAGAGAAGGTTATCTAGACTATTGGTATCTTAGTTATCACCTCTTGTCCAAATTTGCAGAGATAACATGGAAACTAAATGGACTTCTAAACTGATGGGTGCCAAACTGTTCTCCATAATTTTTGACCCAGTTCATACTTTCCATCTATTGCTTTCATTGGCAAGTCATTCAACATGTTATACGTCTTATTCTACTAGGTTTTGCTAGATGCTCAATGATCTCTAAAAGCAGCGTTTTGCCATTCAGTGTTCATTGGTTTTTTTTGACAGTTCAGTGTTCATTGGTTGTGCAAGTGACTTCATGCCTTCATGGTTTCTGCTGTTTTTAAGTAAAGATCTAGCAACAAGCTTAGTCTTAAGCAGTACAGGATAGGAGATGCCCTCCTTTACTGATTATAGCTCCGTAGTTCTGGTTACTGCTCTTCATAAAATAAATAGGAAGTTAATTTGTTAAAGGCCCTAATAATGATGAAGATAATAGGAGCACGTAGGTTTACTTCAGATTTTGGTAAATAACAGATTGGTCCATACCTTCAGATTGTACGAATGCATTGCAGTTTGCACAAAAGTACAACCAAAGATTCTTTCAATGGATCCTTCAAGCATATGGACTGTTCAGAAATTTATAATGGGACTTACGAAATGAGTTAGTTTGGACTCTTGCGTTTGCTGACCCATGAGTCATTTCTCTATAGGTCTTCCAAATTTATTCTCCTGTTTGACTCTAATATTTATATCGAGGATACTGTAATTTGTTTATTATATTTATTCTGCAGTTACACTATGATCACTTGGTGCTTGTTGATTATCTCATATCTAAAGATGTAGGTGTGCATTGTGCCCAGTATCTATTACGGTCAGTTAGTAGCTTCCTTACCTTTTCTGCTCCATTTGAACTACACAAAAGACACATGTATAGGCTCCCCAATGTGATGTATATCTCTCTGTCTCAGGTGCTTACGACTGGTGTCCCAGTCCTGGAATGCATTTGTTGATGATTCAGTTTACGAGGCGCATATACAAAATCTCACTTGCAAGAGGCAAAGAACCGTGAAAAATATAAACAGTTTCGCTGGTAGCTCAATTCAGGGCACTAAGTTAGGTTCCTCTCGTGAGATGGAAAGTAAGAGCAAAAAACAGCTTTTCCTAAGTGCTAAAGTATGTCTCCTTTCATTAAAGAGAACATTGGAAGATCTTCATCAGAAGGATTTATTCCCTTACAACCCAAAGCCTCTCCTTAAAAGGTCTGTTCCCATGATGTTCTTTTCACCACTTAGTTCAGTGATATATTGTCTTATGTCTACCTTTGCCTGTTTTCACAAATACCTTTACTCAAAAATAAGCATACAGATAATTGTTTTTTGCAGCTTGGCCAGATTTGTGGAGCTCTGTCAGCAGTGCTGAAACAATTAATTTGTGCCTGGTGACACGCTAGGATTTCTGTGGTTCAATATTTGGTAATCATATACTTCAATTTCCCCTGCTGGTTACATAGTGTATATATTGGTTCACGCAATATATTTGGAGTTTTGCAGTTTATGATATGATCTACCATTTGAACTTGCTGAATCGTGCAGATAAGGACAACTTGTGGCATCAGCCCACAGACAATTATGACACTGTAGGTCATGCGCTTCACCAAAAGTGGAGTGCTGTTGATATTTTTCCAGGTACCTTCTTCACTTAGCATAAGTGGTACTTGTTTGGTGGCAATTTCCGTTGTTTCACTTTATCTTCATACCTTGCTTTTTCTCTATACATTGGTTACATGAAGAACAGAACAGATGTTCATTGACTAAAATAGGTGTGACATAAAGATATGTCTTCATTAAACCCCAAAAAATAAACTCTGTTTAGTAGCAAGGCACAAAGTCTTTTCAAGTTTACCTTTGAGAAATAATGTCGTATAGGAAGGCTTTTCGTCTTAAAAAAAGTAGCATTGTCACATCTGGTTCTACTAACACGCCCCTTCTCTGGTTCCCTCCTAGTCATGGATGGGGATGGCTATCTGGCCAGCCGTGTGCTAGCTGGGATTATTAGGCTATTATCTAGTTGCAATTAATTGCTTGGCCTTTTTTATATCGTGGTTCTTCTCCTCTCGTAGGGTTTACAGGAATGGCTTTTGTGAGGATTGAGGACCCTGTGATGAAGATCACTATATGGTAAGCCAAATAACTATTTTTTCCATCCATAGATGGACTAGTTCCTATCATCCAGTAAACGCCTTCGGCTTCCCCAAGGAGATCCTTTTCCTCCTCCAGATCTGCAATTCACATAGATCATGATGACACTCTCTCCAGATTTGCTGGACGAACCCATCCACGAGATCCTCTTCCGCCTCCCGCCGGATGAGCCCGCATGCCTTTTCCGCCTCCACGTACTCTCCCAGCCTGGCGCAGCCTCCTCTCTGATCCTGCTTTTCACCACCACTACGCAAGGTCCACGGAACGCCTCCTATGCTCGGCTTGATCCACAACGGGTCCTCCCACAGTGAGGCGATCTCTGTCACCCACTTCGTACCTACTACAGGTCCTGCCCCTCATGCACTTTTGACTCCTAGCTGGCTGACATGATCGTGTGCGACTGCCGCCATGGCCATCTCCTCGACGATGGTGAGGTGGCCACGAAGCTTGTGGTCTGGGACCCCATGACAGGTCTCCGAAGAGGGCTGAGTGACCCCCACAAGGCCTTGTTCTACATCGGGACTGGGGTGCTATGTGCTGTGGACGGCTGCGAGCCACGAGGACCCCTTCCATGGCGTTTTTATTGGTATCGATGCGGAGGTGGGGATGGCAACCGCCTACAAGTACTCGTCGGAGTCTGGTGAGTGGAGCGCGCCGACGTCTGAGCTTGCCCTTGTCGGAGAGCTTGACATTGTCGTGGAGCTTGACCTCTTCGATGAGCTTGGCCCCGTCGACGATGGCTATGCGCTGCAGAGTGTGCTCGTTGAAGACACCCTCCACTTCTCCTCATGTCTGGGCCACAAGGCAATCAAATTCTCAAGTATGATTTAGGGAGGTATTGCCTCTCGCTGATCCCCCCGGGGCAGCGGTGGATGTGTACGACCGGGGCACCGTTCTCGTGGCAACAAAGGATGGAAGGCTAGGAATCACCCAGTTGGACAAGCTCTTCCTTCACCTCTGGTCAGGGGAGGCGGGTCCTGACGGAGTTGCAGCATGGGCGAAACATAAAGTCATCGACCTCATGCCGTTTCTCCCCATTGGAAATCCCGCGATCAAAGTTGAGTTGATTGGCTCCGTGGAGGGTGCCAATATCATCTCGGTCACCACAGCTTTTGGCGCCTATGCTATTGATCTCAATTTGCCGCGGTCAAGAAAGTTGTACGAGGGAAACAACCCCCTTCCCCTTCATGAGTTTCTACAGTCCACCGGGTATATTTCATTTTAATCCTGTACAATGTCTAGCTAGACATGCTTTTGCTACCCAGTAGCTAGAGAAAATTGCACCTAACACCAGGCTCTGGTGCTAAAGTTGCACAAAACACAGAAACAAAACACTTGTTGCAGCTGACCCTAGGTCTTGTTCTAATTCGTTGCACCTAGGCCAAATAGTGCCCAAATCGAGGTTATAGTGCCTTAACAACGTAACTGACATGTGAGCCCGTATTTCTACACCGTATATCACTCGTGTAGGTAGTATTTTATATGTATAACCTCTAGCGAACAAGGCTTGGTCCATCACTGCTGCATTGCATTATGTCAAGATCATAACATTGTTTCATTGTCAAGTTCATAACAAGGCTCGGCCTCATTTTTGCTTAATAATTTCTATACCGTATATCACTCGGGTGGGCTAATATTTTTGTATGTATATCCTCTAGCTACCTGATGTCATTCCTGCAGCGTCTACGCCTACGCCTACGTACACCTCAAAGAAATTCGACCAGCGACTATGTAGAAAAAATTCAGAAAAGAATACCTTGATGTAGTTAACTATGTACACTACAAGCATGCAAATATTTAATGCGAAATAGTTTGTATTTTAGACTCAGCAAAAGGTTAAAATTGGATAAATTTTAGAAGATCCAAAGGTTGTACTCCTTGCGAGTGTCGTTGATTTAGCACTTATTATGGATCGGAGGGAGTACTGTTTATGCTCCTGATGATAGAATATTAGGTATTCCGTATGAAAATTTACGGACAGGTAGAATAAATCATTAGCTACGGTTCTTGTATTCTGTTTGAATTTTTCAAAGCTTTAAATTTGATCTTTTTTAAGTTTTAAAAAACAATCTCTATGTAGCACATCTGCCAAATTGAGCCTCTCGTATTTTCTACCGCTATGCTGCCCATTTTTTAACCGAATAATTGTGGTATATGGTACATAAATACATGCCCACATGTCATATACGCTGTTAAGACACTTTATTTGGGCTAGCTGCAACAGATTAGATAACAAATTGTGTCAGCTGCAACAACTGTCTTGTTCCTGTGTTTTGTGCAGCTTTGGCACTATAGCATGGTGTTATGTGCAATTTTCTCCAGTAGCTAGTATTGCATTTTGTTCCATTTTATTGTCGAATCTTAGACCAATGCACTAGAACATTTGGAGCCACACTAACAAATCTTGTTCAGGTTTTGCAGAATGACAAACGAAAACAAGTATTTCGGCGGGGGTGCATCAGTTGCTGCGCGTCGCCGGTGAAGTGTTGGACTGACCCAGTGGTGTGTCTTGCCAATAACATGTTAGGTGTTTGTGATGTAGCGATGAATTCAGTAGTAGGTGTTTTCAGGGCACTTGGTTGATTTCTCATGCTGTTTGATATTGTAAGTTAATTTAGTTCAATAATTTCAGCATTGGGTCGGTTTGTGCATGCTTGCGTGTGAACTTGCTATATGCTTCCAGTTTTTCTTTGGCGGCTTTTGGCTTTGCTTAGAGAAAAAAATTCTATTGTCTTTTGTGTCCTAAGAACATCTCTAATGGATGATGTAAAACACCCATTGTGACAAAAAAAAACTACTTTTTAGGTCAGCTGAGACCAAAAATGGTCTCCAGTGGATGACCCAAACCTTTTCAGCCCTTTTCTTTTGTTATGACCTAAAAAAAAAATGCCCCTTGTGTTGTATATTTGCAACACGCGAGCTGCTGGCCCAAAATCGACCGGCCTCGCGCGCGCAGGCCAACCGCCTCCCTGAAAGTTCATTCCCGTTGCTGGCCATCCGCCTCCGACGCGCCCCCGCGCCCGATTGATTCCGGCGAGGAGGCCAAGCAGCACCAGATCCTCGACGGGACCCGGCGTCCCAACAGCAGTAGCCTCGACGGCTCCTCGACGGGAAGTCACGGGCAGAGGAAGGGCCGCGAGCTCGACGGCGGGAGTAGCAGACAGCCGGCTAGGAGGCCCGTCCAAGTCGGACGGAGGAGATCAGGCCGGCGGGGCTGGTGGTCAACGCTGCCCCGCGCAGCTTCTACTCCCGCCCGCAGAGAGCACGCGTGCTCTAGCGCCCATGAAGAAATTTTGGCTCAGTAGGGAGATCGAGGCGTGTATGTAGTGAACTTTGAGATTGTATATGTACCGAACAATCTTTGATTTGGCTCGGTATCTTTGAGGACAAGGGCTCGATCTCCCTTTGTATGCACTGAACTTTCGACAGGGCATGTTCAGCATTGAGATCAGATGTACCCATTTATTTTACTGAAAATTGGCTGAAATTTGACTCGTGATTTATTTCGTGCTACACTGGCTGAAATTTGACTGAAATTTGCCTTTTACCAAGTTTTCAAGCTCGGTGACCGATGACCGTCAGATCCGCTCACAGTTCGTCGGGTCAATGTCTGGTGCCCTATTATAGGGCATCCGGTGCCGTGCCCTTTATGTCAAAAAGTGGCGCCCTATATTTTTTTGTCTGCCCTATTTTACATCATTCATTAGAGTATCTCTAACAACTGCTGCAGCAGCGCAAATAACCGTCGGATGCGCACTGCGGGGCAAAAAAAAGCCTCCAACAGCTGCCGCAAAACGGTTCGGTCTACAAATTTTTTGCGGCAGTCAACCGCCACGAAAGTTCATTTCCCTTCCCTGCACGGCCACCTAGCACTCCCGTCGCAGTCACCAACCTCTCCCGTCGTGCCGCCACACACAAATCCATTGCCAAGAACCATCGAGCCGCCGCCAAGGCTCCGCTTACCCTCGCCCAGCGACCTCGCCACAACTTAGCCCCGCCGCCGATCTGATTTCAGTCGTCGAGTAGCCGTTGATTCGCCGCACCGAAGTTGCCCCTTCATCACCGACGAGACGCGGTCGTCGATCTGCACTCTCCTGCAGATGCCCCCATCCGGCGGCGCGCCGCACCGAAGGTAGAAACTCGATTTTCTTCATTTTCTTGTTGTTTTAGTTTAGAAATGTTGAATCCATCAATTCATCTGTAGATGATTTCACTCTCGTATTCAACTTCCGATGAAGAGAAGTACAATTTGGATGAAGACGAGGCCATTGTATTGATTTTTATGATGCACAAGAACAAGCGGCAGAAGCACAATGGCTAGGTGTTCGGCCGACAGGTGATTTATCGCGAGAGGATTGACACCGACAAGCGTCTCATGCACAACTACTTCAACCAAAATCCAATTTTCCCGAACAAGCATCTTTGTCGCCAGTTTCGGATGTCTATCAACTAGTTTAGAGAAATTGCCGAGCGGATGAAGAAGCAAGATCGCTTCTTCGAGCAAAGAAGGAATGGCGCCGGACAACTTGGCCATAGAACTTACCAAAAGGTGACTGCTGCGTTGAGGCAGATTGCATATGGCATCCCGACTGATCTTGTGGATGATCATTTGGCGATCAGTGAGATCCAAAGTATCAAATATTTCAAACGCTTTGCTGTTGCAATGGTGCGAGCGTATGGCAAGGAGTTTCTGCGAGCCCCCAATGCTGAAGAAACCGCAAGAATCTTGGAGATGAATAAGGCCCGTGGATTTACAGGGATGCTAGGCTTAATTAATTGCATGCATTGAAGGTGGAAGAACTGTACTGCAGTATGGCATGGATAGTTTAGTGGGCACAAGAAGAATTCCACCATCATTTTAGAGGCTGTGGCGGACTATGAGACATGGGTATGGCTGCTTTCTTTGGCATGCTCAGTTCTTGCAACGACATTAACGTTCTTCAACGGTCTCCACTTTTTTACCAAGCTAGCCAATGGTGAGACTCCGCATCTGGAGTTTGTAGCTAACAAACACACATACAAAATGGGCTACTACCTCTTTTTTTCTCCCATACACCCCTCAAAAAAGGGCCGGGTTCCACTATCAACAGATAACGGAACAGTCACAGACACATATTTAAAGCTCCTGGAGCTAACCACACACACAAGTTTAACAGTTTCACAAGCTAAGCTATAGCTAGTAGAAAGAAAAAGAAACTAGGCTAGAGGGGGAAAGGGAGACGCAAGATCACCGCACACAGCTAGTGTTCAACAACAAGCAGGACCCATAACACCATTACAGAAGATCATGCCAACACATATCACTTATTTTTTCAGAGAGATCACTAGAAATTCATCACAGATCAATCTTCCTCATGCCGATCCTCCGACACTCTCTCATGAACATGTGCATCAGATGACATGCCCAGCAGCGAAACTGAAGCAGTGTCCATGGCCGCGACATCCTCCATCGCATTTCTCTACAAGACCTCAACACCATTCCTCAATGCCTCCTGCTCCTCCGCAACATGGAGACCTACCCAGTATTTTATAAAGACACAGGCATACATGATCAAATCAACAGGTGAATTAATTATTTTCCTATCAAAACAAGCTCTGTTCCTAAGCTTCCAGATATCCCAACATATAGAGGCCAAGGCAGTTATCTGCATATTGCGACTAATAGCAAGAAATTGGGGTATCCACTAGAACTACTGAGAAAAGGACCCATGCCTAGTCTCAACACCAACTGATTTAGCAACCACACTCCACGCATATTTAGCTACAGCACAGGAGAAAAAATATGTCCAATGGTTTCCTCTCCACTAGATAATTTGCAAGTAGAACCCCCCACCCATTTTCTCCTCTTCATATTAACTTTGGTTGGGATTGCATTATGCCAAATGAGCCACAACCATATCTTAATTTTCGAAGGGATTTATGGTTTCCACAGGTGTTTGAAGCTTATATCAACCCCAACATTTGACAGGTGAGAATACGTGGATTTTATAGTGAATCTTCCTAATTTTTTTCCACGGCCATTTAGGTCTATCTGTCTCATTAGTTAAGGACACCCCTCTCAAAATCATCTCCAGCTTGTCATATTGTTCCTGAGTTCCATGACCCAGCCATCTTCTAAAAGAACAATGCCACCCCCTACCAGCCATCGCAGCCAAAAATTCTGATCCTGACAGGTATCAAACAACTGAGGGAATTTAATCTTCAAAGGTACATCCGAACACCAAGCATCACCCCAAAAATCTGTCCTATGTCCATTCCCTACAATCATTCTTTTGCCTGCTAAATAGATATTTTTGAGTTTCAGTAGATCAACCTAGCAAGTAGAATCACTCTGTTTGTTCTTTATATGAAAAGATGCCTCCATTTCCCAAGTACTTCTTCTCACAAACACCTTCCATGGTCCCTCCTCAGCTTCTAATCTCCACCACCACTTACAAAGAAGACTAATGTTAAAAATCCTAATATTTTTGATAGCCAACCCACCTTTTTCCCTGAGCCTACATACAATCTTCCACTTCACAAGGTGATATTTTCTCTTTCCAGCTCTCCCATAAAGCCCTGGTAGGTTTTTCTACCTCCTCCACATTAGTTTTATGCAGCAAGAACATAGACATGGGGTAAACAACCACACTGGAGATACATGAGGTGATCTTAACATGCCTACCACCCAATGAAAGAGCACCCCATCCATCCAGCCATCCATTTTATTTTTTAATTTTCTCCAATAAATCTCATCTCAGCAACTGTATATTTTCTGCTACAAACAAGAAGACCTAGATATTTGATAGGTGATGACCCACAAGTATAGGGGTGTATCGCAGTATTTTCGATAAGTAAGAGTGTCGAACCCAACGAGGAGCAGAAGGTGATGGCTAGTGGTACGGATCAGGAATTCTCTACAAATACTTAGCAAATAGATTTTTAGGGTTTTTTGATAAAGCAAGTAAACAAAGTACGAGTAAATAAAAGACAGTAGGAATAAATGCAGCAAGTGGCCCAATCCTTTATGCAGCAAAGTACAAGCCGGTTGTATTACTTAAGATGACCAAACGTTCTCGAGGACACATGGGAAGACTGTCAAGTGCTTTCGCTTCATATAGTTGATTAATCTTCCTTAGCTTGCTAAGTGTTGTGTGGGTGAACCTGTGCTAATGTACCGACCTTCCTAGGACTAATACATACTTGTGATTATACCCCTTGCAAACATCTGTAAGTACAAGAAAGTAATTAAGGTAGAACCTAACCACATCTTTAAACTCTAAGACCCTTGCGTCCCTTGTGCAATGGTTTCCTAACGGGGGTTCAGGTTTCTGTCACTCTGGAAACCCCTACGATTAGTAGCCAAATACACAATGCATTTCCCTAGGCCCATATAGGTGAAGTGTCATGTAGTCGACGTTCACATGACACCACTAGAAGAAGTACACCACAACTTAAATATCAAACTATTGAATCTTTCTCAACACAACTCCACTACTAACAACATGACTTCTCCCATGTCCTCAAGAACAAAACAAACTACTCACAAGACATCATATGGATCATGATCAAAGATGGAATAATGATGTATAACAATCTGATCATAAACAATAATTCAATGGTTCACTCAATAACATCAACTACAAAGAGTAATCAACACCGGGAAAGTTTCCCCTATGAACTATGCAAGATTCAACCCAATTGTTACAGCAATATGGAGATGGTGATGAGGGTGCTGATGGTGATGATGGTGGTGATGATGATGATGGTGATCCCGATGAAGTCTAGCTTGATGGTGGTGTTGATGGCGACGATCTTCCCTCTCCGGGAAGGAATTCCCCCGGCACAAATCTGTCTGCCGCAGAGGTCTTTCTCTCTCGGTGTTTTCCGCCCCGCAGAGGCAGTGGAATCTTTCTGTGGTCGCCCCTGAGTCTTAGGGTTTTGGGAGGATAATATACGCTAGAGGGAGTGCCAGTGGTGGACCAAGGTGGCCACACCACCGGGTGGCGCGGCCTAGGCTAGCCCGCGCTAGGGGGTGGTGTGCCCCCCTGTGGCCCATCTCTAGCCCCCCTTCTGGCTTCCTTCGTCTTCTAGAAAAATATGATTTTCCGTATATTTTCCCGGATTTTCTGATCTTCGCGAATTTTGCCTCCAAACAACACCTTTTCCATCAGAATCCTGACTGCAGCGGTCCATGCTCCAAAAGTCATCAACCATGCAAAAACAGATGAAATAACATAAGTATCACCTCTCAGTACGAAATATATCATTGAATAACAGTGAATTATGACATAGAATAGTGATGCAAAATGGACGTATCATAGGCCACTCTCTTGTCTGAGAATTAAACAAATCTACATAAATTCTCAGATTCTCATCATCCTCCAACACCATCATAACCTCACTTTTCTCAAAATTAAATTTAAGACCAGACATAGATTCAAAGAGGTATAACATCAATTTCAAATTCCTGGCCCCTTCCATATCATCTTTGATGAACAAAATAGTGTCATCAGCATACTGTAATTGTCAGCTAACCCTGTGAACAGACCACTTGCTTGAGAATTCAACACCATTTTTGCCAGACATTCCCCTGCCATGTTGAAAAGGAATGGGAAAAAAGATCACCCTGTCTAACCCTTTAAAACTTCCAAAATAAGGACCTACTTCTCCATTGACCTTCACACTGAGAGTACCCTGGGTGACATCACTGAAAGTGCATGTAGCCCATGTGTGGTTTTGGTAATTAATGACAATCCCTATGGACTAATGTTTGCATTGATTTATACTTACGGATATGTCCATAGACAATGCTTGAACCATGTGGTGGTGTCAAGGTTGAAAGAAGAAGAAAATGAAGAAGATCAAGTGATGACCAAGATGATCAAGGAGTGATCCAAAGATTGGTAATGGGAAAGTTGAGCCTATGGCAAGTGTGACTTTAAGAATAATATGGAGTGATATCTCTGGTGCACCTTCAAGGCACCAACATAATGAAGAAAAGAAGAAATGAAGTGCAAGTTCAAGATGAGCCATCTCAAAGAGATCATATGCTTGGGGCTTGCCATTATTATGGTGATCATGGATTTGTGAAGATATGCCTAAAAGAGAGGCTCTCCCGTAGTGAGTATGGGGGAGAAATTTGCAAGGCTTCACCAAGCTAGCGCAATCAAGAAAGGTGTTCCATCTTGAGGTGGACAAGATCGTTATCGTCAATCTCAAGTGGAATATGATCAAGACAAAGGTATGTTCTTCATATGGTTTCTTTCTTACCGGTCTCATGGTGTTAGCTAGGGAGACCGGTTTATAGGATAGGCAACCGTACTATCAAGAGGGGCTCTCGAGTGAGTTACTTGACCCCATCATTCGAAGAGATCTCAAACCTTTGCATCATTGGCATCATCTTTCTTGGTTCTTATTTGTGTATTACTCATTCGATAATTTAGAGTTTGTGTAAATAATCTTCATGACAAGCTCTAGTTCATCGAAAACGAATTTCATATGCATTCTCTATTGTGTTTTCGATGTTGGAGGTTTTACCGGTTCATCTTTTTGAGAGAGGTTAAATAATTCGTAATTTGGTTCTGTCCTCCCTTGCTATACTATGATGTTTTTATGTATTATCTTGTAGAGCTTATTGTCCTCTTTAAAATAAGCCCAAGATCATCAAAATCGGAGTCTGGATGAAAAAGTTATGGTTGTTTTCGTATTGGTCTTTCTACCAGTTTTTATAAGACCAGAGACTCCGGACTAAATCTCCGATCTATCTCCGGACCTCATACATAATCTCCTCTGGTTTGTCCTCGTTTGGCCTAGGTACACCGGAGACTCCGGTCCTAGTCCGGAGACTCCGGACCGGACGATTCCTGAGCCTAACAGTTGGATTTCTAAGGACCTATTTAAGGGGCCCTTCTTCCCCAATGGTTCCTAGGCCCTCTTGCACGTTTTTGCCCCACCATTGTTGACCTCTTGAAGATTGCTATCTCTCAATCCCTCCAATGATTCGTGCATCTTCTTGAGGGAAAAGAGAGAGGGGAGCTAGATCTACAACTCCACCAATCAATCTCTCCTCTAAGTGAGGGGAACATCTTGGGATCTAGATCTTGGAGTCTTGTGTGAATTTTCTCCATTGTTCTTCCTCTCTTATTCCCCCGTAAGTTTTTGTAGCTTTGGTGTAATTTCGGAGAGAAGCACTTGAGCACTTCTTGTGTTCTTGCCATTGCATTAGGTGCATCGGTTTGAGTTCTCTACGGAGGATTTGGTTGGTGAAAGTGAGAAGCTTTTATCTCTTGGGTTCTTGGAACCCTAGACGGTTTAGTTGTTTTGTAGGTTTGTGGATTTCTTGGGGCCTCCGATTAAGTTATGGATATTTCCCCAAGCTTGTTTGTTGGGAGCCTCCAATTTAGTTGCGAAGAAGTGCCCCAATCTTGTGAGAGGTTTTGGATTGCCACCGACAAGTGCACCGATAGTGGAAGTGTGGATCGATCCCGTTGGGGTGAGATTCACAGGAGAACAAGGGAGGGCTTTTGTGGCGTTGGTGGTTTGAAACCACCCCCTCTCCAAACGATACATACTCCATTGTTGGGAGGAACTCGGTAAAACATCGCCGTCTTCGCATGCCTGGGTTATCTCTATACCAAGCTCTTACTTATGCATCTTACTTTGTGATAGCTTTCGTTCTTGAAGTCTATATCTTGCTATCACATAGTTACTTGTGTTGCTTAGCATAAGTTGTTGGTGCACATAGGTGAACCCTAGTTGTTTTAGGTTTTGTGCTTGACAAAGTAAATGCCAGTTTAATTCTGCCTTTGTTGAGCGCCTCTCATAAAAGTTTTAAACCGCCTATTCACCCCCTCTAGGCGACATCCGTGATCTTTGAATTGGTATCAGATTCTGGTCTCTCATTTTAGGCTTCACCATATTGAGAGTAAAGATGTCGACTAGGTCATTAGTGCACAATGACATGTTCATGGCACACATTATGATATATTGGAAACTCGTATGCTTATTCATTTTCGGGACATGGACCCAAATTTGGAGCGTATTGTAGATATAGGTTTTTCTCCTCCTATGGATTTCGAAAATCTATCGTGTGAGGATGAGAAAAACTTATATCTTGATGCTCAAGCTTATAATGTGCTTTTTAATGTTTTGAGCTATATAGTTACATCTTCAGTCATTCCTTTTTGGAGCTCTCATGAGTTATGGACAAAACTTAAGATAAATATGTTGTGTCCAATATTCTTGAGGATGATTGTGTTGCTTCCACTTTTGGTCAAGATGAGTTCTCATTTTCTTCCACTTTACCAGAGTGTGGTAAGACTCAAAGTAATGAAATGGTGAGTGGGGATGAACTTTGCAATGTTGATAGGGAGCTTACTCTTATTGATCATTTTTCTCTATCTCATTGCAATGCTTCATCTTTGGACTTAAACACTTCTAGAACTATATATGATTTACATGCTAGTGTTGATAGTCCTTGAAATATCATGTATAAATTGCCTCAATAGATCTCATGATGGTATGCTTCCTTTGCCATGTTGCCATGATATAAATGCTTCTATTTCCTCTAGTTGTTGCGTGTCTAACAATGTAGAGGAAAACAAAGATTCTATTGGTCAAGACATGATCTTGAATGGAGCTTTAAGTAATTCATCATCATCATCATCTAACGGTTCCCACCTATGCCTTATGGCTAGGGATTCAAAGGTAATTCCTACTTTGGAACCCCATACCTCTTGTGATGATGAGGATGGGTATAATGAGGAAGAAGAGATTAATATTGATGAGTTACATGATAAGGGTGAGATTGTTTATCATTCTCTTGTTAAGAATAATATTGCTTGCTCTAACTTCGTTGAAATCTTGGGATTTTCTATTAAGAGCAAAGAACGTATTGATAAGTTAGAAGCTCAAGTTTAGGAGCATGAGAACACCATTGACAAAATGAGTAGACTTGAGCATAACTATGCTAATAATATTGCAAAACTAAATGAAGCTCTTGAAGAGGAACAAACCACTAAGGAATATCTTGAGGAGACCTTTTCACTAGAGCTATCTAGAGCGAAGAAATGTCATGATAGGGATCTTGAGGTGGAAAGTGCCCTTCAAAATAAAAATGATGAACTTGAAGTTACTTATGCTAAACTCCTTGAAGATTTTGAGCACCTCAACAATGGCTCTAGGGTTATCAAGGGTGAGCTCATTAAACTCACCAAGTCACATGAGCAACTTAAAGCTTCATACTCTAAAGAGCTTTCCAAGTTGCCCTCATCTCTTGCTTCAAATGTTGATGCTTGTACTACTAACTATTTTTCTTGTGAAGCATCTATCTTGAAGGAGAATGTTGAGCTAAAGGCTCAACTTGCTTTGCTAACTAGCAAGTATGGGATCTTGGAAGAAAGTCATGATAAGCTATCAAGCTCACATTAGGATCTTCTAGCCTCCCATGATAGGCTAAAATTAGCTCATGAGGCTATTATGTCAAAGGTAACATCTAATGAGCCTCATGTGGACATTAGCACTACTTATACTCCAAATGTCATATTTCCATGTGCTAGTCCTTGTAATTCATCCACTCATTCCATTGCTATATCTTGTAATGAATTACATTCCGTGCCTTGTTTCTCTAACAATATAGCATCCACTTCCTCTAGTATTGTTGTTCACACTAACCATGTAGAGGAAATTAAAGAGCTCAAGGCTCAAGTCACTTCGTTGAAGAATGACTTGAAAAAGGGTCATAAAGGGAATGCCATACTCAACAACATCTTGAGTGTGAAAAAATCCCCCAATGACAAGAGTGGACTTGGATTCAACTCCAATATCAAGAACAAGTCCACTATCAAGTTGAAGCACAAGGGCAACAAGAAAAATGGCCAAGATCAAGTCAAGAATCCGACCAACATTGTTTGCTTCAACTGCAAGGAAAAAGGACATCATGTCAAGTATTTCCCATTGAATAAGAATCCCCTTGGCAAGAAGCAACAAGGGAAGAGACCTCAAGCTCTACCTCTTGTTAGAGATGGTCCTCCTCCCATCTAAGGAATCTCTTGAGGAGACCTTTGCACTAGAGCTATGTAGAGCGAAGAAATGTCATGATAGGGATCTTGAGGTGGCAAGTGCCCTTCAAATTAAAAATGATGAACTTGAAGTTGCTTATGCTAAGCTCCTTGAATATTTTGAGCACCTCAACAATGGCTCTAGGGTCATCAAGGGTGAGTCATTAAACTCACCGAGTCACATGAGCAACTTAAAGCTTCATACTCTAAAGAGATTTCCAAGTTGCCCTCATCTCTTGCTTTAAATGTTGATGCTTGTACTACTAACTCTTTTTCTTGTGAAACATATATCTTGAAGGATAATGTTGAGCTAAAGGCTCAACTTGCTTTGCTAACTAGCAAGTATGGGATCTTGGAAGAAATTCATGATAAGCTATCAATCTCACATGAGGATCTTCTAGCCTCCCATGATAGGCTAAAATTATCTCATGAGGCTATTATGTCAAAGGTAACATCTAATGAGCCTCATGTGGACATTAGCACTACTTATACTCCAAATGTCATATTGCCATGTGCTAGTCCTTGTAATTCATCCACTCATGCCATTGCTATATCTTGTAATGAATTACATTCTGTGCCTTGTTGCTCTAACAATATAGCATCCACTTCCTCTAGTATTGTTGTTCACACTAACCATGTAGAGGAAATTAAAGAGCTCAAGTCTCAAGTCACTTTGTTGAAGAATGACTTGAAAAAGGGCCATAAAGGGAAGGCCACAGTCAACAACATCTTGAGTGTGCAAAAATCCCCTAATGATAAGAGTGGACTTGGATTCAACTCCAATATCAAGAACAAGTCCACTATCAAGTTGAAGCACAAGGGAAATAAGAAAAATGGCCAAGATCAAGTCAAGAATCCGGCCAACATTGTTTGCTTAAAGTGCAAGGAAGAAGGGAATCATGTCAAGTATTGCCCATTGAAGATGAATCCCCTTAGCAAGAAGAAATAAGGGAAGCGGCCTCGGTCTCTACCTCTTGTTAGAGATGGGCCTCCTCCCAAGAAGACTCAAGGTCTTCCTCAAGTTATTGCTTCACCCAACAAGAAAGATGGCAATAGAAGAACTTGCTACATTTGTCGTGAGAAAGGGCACATTTCTTCCTCATGCACCATTGGTATCTCCTCATCCAACCCTATCATGATTGATGATGATTATTTTCTTTATACAGATGAGGTTGGAAATGTGTTTGCCAAATTAGTTGGTGCCTAATGTGGTGTCAAGAAAAGAACCATTTTGGTTGCCAAGCCTATTTTGGCTAACTTCTTAGGACCCAACTTGGTTGGGGACCAACAAGCCAAAACTTGATCATTAGGTGTGTTTGGAGAGCATTGGAGTCTTGGATACATCATGAAGAATTGAGGGATCTTCATCAATTATATTCGTCAAGCCAAGTCATGAGGATTATATTGCCACTATCATTTTTCCAATGTTCCTCCTTGCGGTAACATGTGCTTAAACTCATTACATTGAAAGTTACTCACCCCCTTATGCATGTGTTAGTTTTATTCCTTGCATGTTTTGTACATGTTGTGCTTCCCATGTAATTATCTTGAGTTATCAAGTATATTTGTGTATGTTAGGTGGCACACCATCTATGTGTGTTTCTTGTGTTGTAGCCTTTCTTGATTATATTTGGTATCTTATTTAGCTCTTGTGAGAGAATAATGGACTATCCCATTTTGGAGGAGTGTTATGCTTGGGCATTCCACAATCCTAAAAATATGTGTACACGAGGAATACCACCTAGTATTGATATTGCAATATTATCTAGTCTCTATGTGGTATGTTTCTCATGAGAAATCCAAGTTCTATAATGTCCATTAATTATCTCTATTTGGATTCTTTTTGCCTCGTGTTGAGATTTATGGTTTATCACATTATGGGGGATTCATATGTTTAGTGCATATTACAAGCCTAGAAAATGTGAAACTTGAGGTTGCGTCACTTAGAATTGATATTAATAATTACCTAGCTCCTACGTGACACATTTCCTCAAGTAAGTTCAAATTTGCTTGAATTCCTTTATTGCTCATCTTTTGGATCTTGTTTGTGAGAGTGATTCTTGGTATGTGTTTCCTCATATTTTAATCTCTATATCCTCATGGAAACCATTAGCTTCAAGTTACTCTAATCACTACTGATTGTATGACTATTGTAAGCTACCAAGAATCTCTTTCGGAGCATCAAGCTTAATTATTATACTTTGTTATATGCTTCTTTGTGTGAATATGATCTTGGTTATCCGTGTGAACTACCTCGGGAAGATTATTCCCAATACTTCTTGTCCTTGGACAATTAGTACTAGATTTATGGTAGAATTTATTGATCATATTCACTTTGGCCTTTGCTTAATCTTGTACTATGTATTGGCAAGAAAATGTTTTGTGTTGTCTCCCAAGCTTTCCTTTCCTCTTGTGTATCTTGTTATTTTAGTGGTATCCTCTTGTGTTTTATTTAATGTAGGTACTAGTGATGATCCCATTTGTGTGCATTTTGTATTCAAAAGGAAAATCCTACATAATGCACTATCCATGGGGGAGCTCTCCTATATTATTTAGAACACTCATATTTATTCTTCTTGTTTTGTTCCATATCATGTTTATGTGCTTAGAAGTTCGATCTTTTCATTTTGGTATTTTGTGCCATCATGAAAAGTGTGGAGAGCTTGGTTTATTTGTTGGAACCTTGTTTTTCGGGAGTTGGTTTTGTCTCATTCCTTGTTTCGTGTGTTGACCTTTTATCCTTGAGCATTTGTGTTTTTGTCTACCTTTTGATCTTTGGACTTTGTCTAGTTCATTTGTTGAACTTATGATCTTTCATATGTTGAATTGGTTCTTTGATACAATTTGGACACCTTTTGTCGTGTCACACTCTTGTGTGTGACATCTCGGTCTACTTGGTGTTTTTGTTCAAATTGTATGTCCTTTTGGTTCTTGAAAGCCTTGTGCATGCATATTTACTACATGTTTATATTATGGCATGCGTGCTTTCTTTGATCCAATATATAGGGGAAACTCCACCAAATCCCATTGGCTAAGTTGTGCATGAAATTCAATTTCATATCAATATGCACATATTTATGTGGAGTCTCTCCTATGTATTGTAGTTGTCTAACTACTTTGGACCCAATAAGTTTGGGGACATATTGTACTTGAATTTTGTTTTACGTACGTTGGATACGCATTGGATGCTTTTCTCTTTCATAAGGAAGAAGTGATGACTCAATGAAAATTAGATACAAGCTAGGATGGTCAACGAACTCTTATCTACTTCATCACACCAATGATATCTCGGTAACAAGTATCTCCTACTCATGCATACATATCATCTTCCAACTTCTTGTAGGTTGCACCTTGGCATGGATTTTTGTATTTGCAATTGTTTTGGTTCTTGCTTTGGCCTTAAAAGAAAGATCTTTATTGTAAATGTGAGTAAGTTGATATGATTGCATATTTTGGGGAGTATATAAAATCATGTTAATGATTCATGAATCCCAAATATGCCAATCTAGCAATAATATTACATATCTTTTCCTCAATGAACTCACATGTGTAATATTGATGATCTTGCAATTTTAGTGCTTTCTTTTGGTATCCTTTGTTTGTGATACTTGTTGCCTTTATCAAAGCATCCCAACTATCTCTTTTCCCTTAATGATATTTGTGATGTCTTTGTTGTGTTTGTGGTTGAAGTTTGTCAATATGCAATAAGATACAATTGATCCTTTTGGCCATGCTATCAAGCGAATATCTTATTGGTGTATTATATGGCTTCATTTGGATATCTTGCTCTATTTATTTTAGTATCTATTTTGTGTGCACATGCTTCTTTGTGGATCAACATCTTTGTGAGATTGTCTACTTAGAAACTTATACACATGAGAGATGTTACTTCTCTATTTTTGATATCTTCCTTGTTTCGTGAGTGTTGTATGGTCATACTAAGAAATACCATTCATTTAATACTATGTTGATGCTTAATGATCATCCTTGTATTAGTCTTATAATATGCTTTTTCATGCCTCTCACACATCCTTTTGGTTGAGACTTTTATTATTATCTCTTAGTTTGTGCTCAACCATTTGTTTGCTTCAAGTTTATGCCTCTTGTGATAAAAATACTCTTTTGTACTTAGTTGTGTTTTAAATAAAGTAGAGGGAGTGAGGATTCCATGTTGTGCACATTGTATTCAAATACAAAAATCTAATTTGTGCATGTACCTTGGGGAGCTTCCTAATCTTATTTACAACACCAGTTTGTGCTCATCTTATGTTACTTTTCTTGGTATTTTATTTGGTCTAAATGATATCGAGGGAATGAGGATGACATGTTTGTGCATATTGTATTCAAATGAAAATTATAATTTGGGCACACAAACCTTGGGGAGTCTCCTCATATTATTTAGAACACTATTCAATCTTATCATAATATCCATATTTCATTTGGTATCTTTCTTTTATCAAGTGGTTCTTAGGATCTTTTGATTGCGTGCTTCATTTGTTGATGCGTATTCACCTTGTTATCCTTTTTGCAATCTTTTGATCCTCAATATAGTTTGATTCCCTCCAAGTATTCTTTATTGGATACGTATATTTGATTCTACTCACATTATGAGAATTGTACACATTTTGGAGGAACTCTCACTATCTTGGCCTTCTAGATTTTTCGCCCATTATGGCAATATATGCCAATGGGGGAGAAGTTTCTAGGGTTTAAGGGAATTGGGTTGTATGCTTTTGGTCTTTGTTCTTAAGCATTTTCCTTTCATGCATTGCATCTTGTTGCTTTGCATTATTGAATATATAGAGTAAATTCCACTAGGCTTTGATTGCCATTATATGCAATGAAATTCAAGTTCATTCACACATGCATATATTATGGGGGAGTTTTGCTATATATATTCAACCTGATTGGTTCTTTAAATTCCTTATATAAACCCTCTCAAGTGATTTCCATCAATTACCAAAATGGGAGAGATTGAAAGTGCATGTAGCCCCATGTGTGGTTTCGATAATTAGTGACAATCCCTATGGACTAATGTTTGCATTGATTTATACTTACGGATATGTACATAGACAATGCTTGAACCATGTGGTGGTTTAAAGGTTGAAAGAAGAAGAAAATGAAGATCAAGTGATGACCAAGATGTTCAAGGAGTGATCCAAAGATTGGTCATGGTAAGGTTGAGCCTATGGCAAGTGTGACTTGAAGAATAAGATGGAGTGATATCTCTAGTGCACCTTCAAGGGACCAACATAATGAAGAAAAGAAGAAATGAAGTGCAAGTTCAAGATGAGCCATCTCAAAGAGATCATATGCTTGGGGCTTTCCATAATTATGGTGATCATGGATTTGTGAAGATATGCCTAAAAGAGAGGCTCTCCCGTAGTGAGTATGGGGGAGAAATTTGCAAGGCTTCACCAAGCTAGCGCAGTCAAGAAAGGTGTTCCATCTTGAGGTGGACAAGATCGTTATCGTCAATCTCAAGTGGAATATGATCAAGACAAAGGTATGTTCTTCATATGGTTTCTTTCTTACCGGTCTCATGGTGTTAGCTAGGGAGACCGGTTTATAGGATAGGCAACCGTACTATCAAGAGGGGCTCTCGAGTGAGTTACTTGACCCCATCATTCGAAGAGATCTCAAACCTTTGCATCATTGGCATCATCTTTCTTGGTTCTTATTTGTGTATTACTCATTCGATAATTTAGAGTTTGTGTAAATAATCTTCATGACAAGCTCTAGTTCATCGAAAACGAATTTCATATGCATTCTCTATTGTGTTTTCGATGTTGGAGCTTTTACAGGTTCATATTTTTGAGAGAGGTCAAACCTTTCGTAACTTTGTTCTATCCTCCCTTGCTATACTATGATGTTTTTCTGTATGATCTTGTAGAGCTTATTTTCCTCTTTAAAACGAGCCCAAGATCATCAAAATCGGAATCCGGATGCAAAAGTTATGGTTGTTTTTGTATTAGTCTTTCTACAAGTGTTTGTAAGACCGAAGACTCCGGACTAAATCTCCGGTCTATCTCCGGACCGCATACAGACTGTCCTCCATTTTGTCCCCGTTTAGCCTGGGTACACCGGAGACTCCAGTCCCAGTCCGGAGACTCCGGGCCGGACGATTCCTGGGCCTAACGGTTGGATTTCTAGGGACCTATTTAAGGGCCCTTCTTCTCCAATGGTTCCTAATCCCTCTTGCAAGTCCCCCCCCACCATTGTTGACCTCTTGAAGCTTGCTTTCGCTCAATCCCTCCAATGATTCTTGCATCTTCTTGAGGGAAAAGAGAGATGGGATCTAGATCTACAACTCCACCAATCAATCTCTCCTCTAAGTGAGGGGAACATCTTGGGATCTAGATCTTGGAGTCTTGTGTGGATTTACTCCATTGTTCTTCCTCTCTTATTCCCCATAAGCTTTTGTAGCTTTGGTGGAATTTCGGAGAGAAGAACTTGAGCACTTCTTGTGTTCTTGCCATTGCATTAGGTCCATCGGTTTAAGTTCTCTATGGAGGATTTGGTTGGTGAAAGTGAGAAGATTTTATCTCTTGGGTTCTTAGAACCCTAGATGGTTTAGTTGTTATGCAGATTTTTTACATTTCTTGGGGCCTACGATTAAGTTGGGGAGATTTCCACAAGCTTGTTTGTTGGGAGCCTTCAATTGAGTTGTGGATAAGTGCCCCAATCTTGTAAGAGGTTTCGGATTGCCACCGATAAGTGCACCTATAGTGGAAGTGTGGATCGATCCCGTTGGGGTGAGATTCACAGGAGAACAAGGGATGCCTTTTGTGGCGTTGGTGGTTTGATACCACCCCCTCTCCAAACGAGACGTACTCCATTGTTGGGAGGAACTCGGTAAAACATCATCGTCTTCGCATGCCTCGGTTATCTCTATACCTGAGCTCTTACTTATGCATCTTACTTTGTGATAGCCTTCGTGCTTGATGTCTATATCTTGCTATCACATAGTTGCTTGTATTTCTTAGCATAAGTTGTTGGTGCACATAGGTGAACCCTAGTTGTTTTAGGTTTTGTGCTTGACAAAGTAAACGCTAGTTTAATTCTGCCTTTGTTGAGCCCCTTTCGTAAAAGTTTTAAATCACCTATTCACCCCCTCTAGGCGACATCCGTGATCTTTCAATCACTTTTCAACCAAATCAATCAATCATCACTGAAACCCTTCTACTTACAGCAGTAGAACAGGAAGTTCTAGTTAACTTTGTCATATGCCTTCTCAAAATCCAACTTCAAAACCACACCCTGTTGCTTTTGAACTTTAGATTCTTTCAAAATCTCCTTTTTTGTGTGAAAATCCACCGATCTATTAATAATCATCAATAGTAGTACAAAGAATTCTAAAAGTAATAAAAGTTACAAATAGGTCAATGGACCACCTAGAAAAGACTACAAATAATAGCATGAGCCGAAGACGCGCCGCCGTCCTCGCCCCTCCATCACCGGAGCAGGGAAAAGCTTGTCATAGTAGAGCTTTGATACGTTGCTAATGTATCCATAATTTTTGATGTTCCATGCTTGGTTTTATCTACTTTTTATGTTTTGTTCCAACTTTGGAGTACTTTCTATAAACTTTCTTGGACTAACCTATTAACAAGATGCCACAGTGCCAGTTGCCTGTTTTCTGCTGTTTTTGGTTCCAGGAAGTCAGAAAATGAATATTCTCGGAATTGGACAGGACAAAAGCCAAAGTTGATATTTTACCGAAAGACTCACGGAGCCAGAAGATGAGACGAAGAGGGGCCATAGGGCAGCCACACCATGTGGTGGTGTGGGCTAGCCCTAGCCGCTCCACCAGGTGGTGTGGGCCCCCTGGCCGCCCACTGACCTTGCCTCTTCGCCTATAAGATACCTCCCGATGCGAAAACCCTAAATCGTCAAGCCTCCAGCCACGAAAAGTTCAGCAGCACCGCCGCCACCGAAGGGGAGATTCGGGGGACAGAAAGTCTCTATTCTGGCACCCTGCCGGGACGGGGAAGTGCCCCCGGAGCCATCTCCATCGATCTCCACCACCATCTCCATCGCCGTTGCTGATTCCCATGATGATGAGGGAGTAGTTCTTCCTAGAGGCTAAGGGTTCTACCGGTAGCTATGTGTTCATCTCTCTCTATATGCATGATCATATTGTGATCATGAGCTTCGTAATCAAGTAGATCTACCTTGCTACTCAAGTGCTTTAATAGATCTCTGCTCTCCCCATGTGTGTGAAAGTGACAACGTGCACACCATAGTGGCACTTAGGCTAGAGATTACAAATACTTGTTATGAGTTATATTTGGAGTTGGTTGTCTCTATGAAATTGTGGTGTTTTTTGGAACCATCTAGTGCTCAAGGTGACAGTGTGGGGTTATCTAGATGGGAAAGGCTTACTTTGATGTGTGATGTTATAGCCCTACGATGGATTAGAGTGTCCAACCGGAGAGTAGTTCAGAGTAGTATCATGAAGATAATATATTTATATGAGAGTGTTCACTAGTGAAAGTATGATCCCTAGGTCTTGTTTCTAAGTATTGAAACACCATTTGCAACTAGATCTGTTACATGTTTGCTTGTTGCCATCCTTATTTCAGTTTGCCTTTAGTCTCTTCCACGCCATCAAGTTATTTTCTAGCACCGTTGTCTTATATCCATACCACTTGTATTTTACTATGTCTTCACCGAACTAGTGCACCTATACACCTGACAAGTGTATTGGGTGTGTTGGGGACACAAGAGACTTCTTTTATCTTGATTGCAGGGTTGCCTGAGAGGGATACCTTTGACCACTTCCTCCCTCAGTTCGATAAACCTTGGGTAATCCACTTAAGGGAAACTTGCTGTTGTTCTACAAACCTCTGCACTTGGAGGCCCAACAGCTGTCTACAAGAATAGAAGTGCATAGACATCAAGCTTGTTGTAGTAGACAGACGGGAAGTCGTCGTGCTAAGGCCCCAAAGGACCAATGCACTAGAGCAGCAACCATCGCCGAAGATGACCAACGTAGATCGAAAGAGGCTGACATCAAAACACAACAACGAAAAACGAGCAGATCCCAAGGGATCCGTCGGACACATGACTCCTTCAAGATCTCATGTAATAAAGTAACCCTATTAGAGATAAATCTACCTTTAATAAAAGCAGTTTGACTTGTATCAATCAATTTCCCCATCACTGGTTCAGTTCTATCTGTTAATGCCTTTGTGAAAATTTTAAACAGAACTTGCAACAGATAACTAGGTTTGAATTTCTGTATGACATCAACGTCATCACTATTTGGTAGCAAAATGATAATTCCATAATTAATACTACTCAAGTCAATCTTATAGGCATGGAAATCATCAAATGCTGCCATAATATGTTTTTTGATAATTTGCCAACAATGTTGTTAAAAGTTTACAGGTATCCCATCAGGCCCGACAGCTTTACTTTGCTCCATCTGATCAATCACCTTTTCAATTTCTTCCTCAATGAAATCCTCCCCCATTCTCCCTCTATCTTGATCATTAAGTTTTCCCAATCTATTCAATTATCATTAGAGAGTCTAATAGAAAAACCATCTACAGGACCAAAAAAATTCTTATAATGGGCTACTACCTCGTGGATGGAATCTACCCCAAGTGAGCAACATTTGTGAAGCCCCTCATTGCACCCAACGATAAGAAATAACTTCATTTTCACAATGCTCAAGCGACGGCTAAGAAAGATGTAGATTGGGCATTTGGGATTTTGCAAGCCCAATTTTCTATTGTTAGAGGTCCCACTCGGTTTTGGGATCAAGAGATATTGTGGTCCATCATGACAGCTTGTGTGATCATGCATAACATGATCATTCAAGATGAGCGTGGTAGAGAAGAGGTTTACGGTGGCTATGACTTGATGGGGCGACAAGTTTGTCCACATAGGAAGACCACATTGCTCATTTTATAGAAGCTTACCATGATATTAGAGACTCGTATGTGCATGCAGAGCTTCAAAAGGACCTCATTAAGGAGTGGTGGGATTTGCATGACCCCCAAAATTAGTTCTTGTTTCATTTCTACGTTTGTTGTTGGTTGAGACGAAATTCATATTGTTGCTCGATGATTTGTGTGGTACTTAAACTACCGGGTAAACTATTTGTGTTGGCATGTAATAATTAATTATTTTTGTAGTTTATATTTTTTTACCATCATTTTATTTCTAGTGTGTGTTCATATGTATCTAAAATATGTTGAAATGAGGTCGTGTCGTTGCAGTCGTGCTGCATTTTGCGACAACTACTAGAGAAGCCACTGCTGCATTTTTCGGCAGCTGGTAAAGCACAACAAAACTGGTGCCGCATCGTGTAAAACTGCTACTGCATTTTACAATAGCTGTTATAGATGCTCTAAGTTACTTCCCATTCGAGCTACCATATTTAAGGTTCATGGACGCTCTTTTATTTTGGAAAGGTAAGGTGTTCATTACGTGTTCTAGGGGGTGATCTATCCATCTTATGATACACGACTGCAGATGTTAAGGTAAACTTGTGGTGTGAACAGGCATCTGTTGGGTATCGGCAGCAGAAAACAAAAAATTTCCTACGTTAGAACCCCAAAACTGCCTAGGATCTATCTATGTAGTAATGTAGTAACGGCCGATGCGTAAAGAATACATACCCTTGTAGACCGTACGTGGTTAACATTCCGTGGGGAACGTGGTTGTAGTAGTCATACTCGTAGCCGACCTCAAGGTCGCGAAGCTCCTCGCAGGTCACCCCTTGCTCCTTCTTCATCTTCGTCGTGCAGCAGCTCCGGCTCACAATATTTAAGTGCCCCAAGTGTTGTGCATCGTGTCTTCGTACACATTCGGTGCACGATGAGACCTCTGGCTCCCCGATCCCACCGGGAGTGCGGAGGTTGATATCCGGCTAGGAATCCCTGCAGCGCAACGACATACTGCATGTGTGCCTTGATCGCACAACCCAGACTTGGGGCCATGGTCACAAGGTATAGAGAGAGAGGGAAGGAGGAAGTCAACCAAAGGACTTCTCCAAATATTGGTGTGTTTCATCCCACCCATGGGCACCCCTTTATATAGGGGTAGGGGGTGTGCCCTCCCCTTTCGGTTTCCCATGTGGAACTATTCAAGGGAGAGGGGGAGGCGCATGGGCCCTTAGGGCACAATGGGCTGGCCGGCCAAGGGTGGGCCCCACCCCGCGCACAGCCCTAGGCTGGCCGGGTGGGCCCCCTTAAGGCGCCTGGGCCTTGGCCCTTTGGCCCTTGGCCCTTCCCTCCTCCGGTTTTCCCTCATGGGACTTTATTCACTAGGAAGTTTGGCCCATTAGTAGAATAACCCTTCAAATTAGATTTTCATATTATATTTAATATTAATTACATTAATTAATATGTAAATACATATTACAAAATCCGTCTTGACCCGAAACACCTTTCGATTCTCTTTCGATTTCCTCCGAACGACTTCGGATCTTTCTGCGGAACGATTCCGGCTTTCTCTTTCTCTACTGTGATTCCGTCTTACGAATGATCGCTCTCATCGTACCCTTACGTGTATCCTCTCACGGCTCAGGAATGCTCTAGACATGATCTGTATCAATGATCAATAGTGGAACCAGGGATATCCATGTGACCCCTATGCATTCCTGATGACAATGTCGCTTGAACCGCTAAATGTAGCATCCTCTTTCTTTTGTTTCTCGATACAACTTGTCCGAGATCCGATCATTGGTATCCCATACCTTGTTCAATCTCTTTCACAACAAGTTCTGTTTTCTTGTTACCGTGATATTACATCCCCGTGACCTAGTCACATGTTGCAACATTTATGGATGTAATCTCACCAAACCGGCCGTATGTATTTTTACCCGTCATGTGGGTGAACAAATCCCGGTCTTGCAGTCACATGTCATCTAATGTTCCTTCGGAATACCCAACGTACACCTTTATAACCACTGTATTACCAAGTGGCGCTTTATGCAGTCTAAGCAGCCTCAGGAAACAGTGAGTAATATGAGCTCACGGTCTAAGGAGAAGGAGTCTAGGTATAGCTGTTGCAACAATGAACTATATGACTTGATCGTGTTGCAATCCTTCAAGGAATGTCCAATCACATCATTCTCCAATGATATGATCCCGTTGTCAGTCGGCATAAATGCCCATGATCTTGAAACCCAGATCATCCTCATGACCAACGAACTAGTATAAATAGAGGCTACTAGGGACTTGGTTGTTTCATACCACACCTGTACCAATGTTTCTACTTGGCACAGTTATATCACAATATGAAACTATTATAAACTAATTGAGATATGCCAATAAAAACCTATTTATTATTTTCCTCTAGGGCATATCTCCTTCAGTCTCCCACTTGCACTAGAGTACAAATAACCTAGCTCGCATTTTACTCATATAAACCATAAACCATATGCGTTTACAGATCATGCATGCTCATGGGAAACATCGTGTCCATGTTCTGATTTACCAGATCATTATGTCTTTTGCAAATCATTAATGTCTTCCTAATTTGACATTCACACCATTATCTTATAATGGGTCGAAGCATTTGTTTGGTGACAAAGTGAGACTTTGTTTCTAGTGTTTGTGATGACGGTCGTTTTCACCGTTGTCATCTAAACTTCGAAACATACTTTACTATCCTTTGTGTATATACTATAGTCATGGCAGCAGAACGAGGCCGGATTCCAGGAGCTTACAGTGACTTTAGATCAACCTCGAGGGCTTTCTCATGGGCACTGGGCCCTAGGACACATCATTCTACGTTAAAAGCGAACTAGCCCCGCCATAACATTATACATCACATCAGATGGAGCCTTTATACTTCTATATCTATGTAGATCCTAGTGCATGAAATGCAACTATGCCACTTACATTGCTTCTTGCTATTTATGTACAAACTTAATTCTAGTTCTGTGATCAACTCAGGAATCACTTAAAGACACGTTATGTCGAGTATACAACATGGTTATATGGAAGAACCTATGACTGAGGCATAGGAGATGCAACACATCTCTTTCTTTCAACCAAAGTTGTAGTACTAACTCAATTCTTCATATAGTAAGAACTTCTTTCTTACCTTGTTCCATTCTGAGCTTCTACAAAATCTTGTTTAGGACATTCTGAACATCTTTCAGAATCAAGTCCAAGAAGCATCCGATATTCAATGTTTATTAAACTCACCAATCTATCTCAATAGATCTCTTTGTTTAATAACTTCAACTTCATCCTTATTTATCTAACTTAAATATTATTAACACCAATCACATCATTCACATATGTTTTCCACATATCCCAGAATGATTTCACGCTCCTACTCAAATATGACATTCATGTTCGAGATCCAGGGATTTCACTTAGCTCCCACTCAAAAAATGTTAGCTACATTTTATGAATTAGCCAAGCTGATTTGCTCCCACTCAAATCCAGGTCCTCTCGATAATCATGGACATTCCAAAATTCCTTGATCACCATTAAATCGAGAATTCCACTAATGAGATTTCAATGACCATTCATTTCTCACACTTAGGTCCATTACGCTTCTTTGTAATTCGTAGGTATGTCTTGTTCAAAACAAGACAAGTGAATCAATAATATAATTCCACAAACTTGTAGAATATATATAGTTGAATCCTACTTTCTTTAGTAAAAGTATTTACTTGAAACTTTATGATCATTATCAATAGTTTCTCCTCTTATTTGTAGAGTTTGGATTCACGAAACAAATTCTGCTGCGCCACTCAAGAATCCGGAGGTAAGGTAAAATACCTTGTTTTGATCTTTTACTTTCTTCCACCTGTATCTTCATCAAGACACGTCAACTTTGGACAACAGGTTTGCCCCTTTTGTGGAAGATGCATTCATAGCTTCGTAAGAATGCTTTACAAAGACTTGTTTATTCGCCACAACTTTGACTTGTTGAAATCTCCAGAAACTCGAATTTGCCATAACACTTATGGTGTTGTTTCCACGAATCTTTAGATGTTCCTTTGTATTTCAAATGAGTGTTTGCTTACTTTGATCTCTAATTCTAAATGAGAACTATAACCCCTATAAGATATAATCATATGTATCTAATACATAATGATTATGATGTTTAGACATTTCAACATAGTTTGAATTCGTCCAATTATCACAATTTGTGAAACATCTTTCATAAGTCCCTTTTATGCTAAACTTAACTTGAATACTTTAGTCATGTCGATCAAATCGAAGAGGCTTGTTAATTTAGTTAATTCAATATCCCATTTTGTTGTGAACTCATTTGAACAATTCAAATCATTTCAAACTCATGTTTCATTAAGTAAATAATCTTATTCACTTAAGTCCACAATTAACTAATGATTTCCACTATTTGTTCAAAATATGATACATCACTATGTATAAGATTCAACATTTCTTCGCATGTCACCGTTTTACCAGAATGCGGAGTTTTAGTCATTCTGCCCAAGAGGCATGGTTTTGCAAAGTCTCTAGATTAAGCATCTAGGACCCCGATCTTTCATAAAGAACCTGCAATAACCAAAAGGACTTAAACTATAGTGTCTTTTCAGTATCCTGGATATCCTTTAGCATTATAATCCTCTTATAAATGTTTAAACCATTATCATTAACATAGTGATGAGAATAACTTATTTATAATCATAATGTGACCATGCGGTATTATTCATAAGAATAGTACAAAGTGGCTTATAACTTGTTCATATGAATAATCGTCTCGCCAAAAGCAAGACACACAAACTAGGATTACAAATTTATATTCAAGTCCACTAATCCAAATGATAAACTTTGAGGAAAGAGGTGATGTCGACCATTAACTACTTTGCTTGCCATCATCAAGTCACATTGCCTCAAAACCAGCAATTCTCAAGTAGATCCTCTTGTTTTTCACAAAACGGGACAAGTATCAAATACTTTGCAAACTGCAACGCGTTTTGCAAGAACCACATTTATAATTTTGTATATCAAACATATACCTTTTTCATCCATGACATCCTTTTGCAATCAAGTCCTTCTAATAGTTCTCATCTCTAATGCAAGATCACTAAGTGTTTTTCCAAACATTCCGGAGTCATCGGATTATCTCCTAATGGTTACTATGTCAAGAAGAGAAGATCACCTTTTACGAGGATATCCCTCAGGCGTGGGTATTAATCTAAGAAGTTGGACCCTTTTGCTAAGTTCCATATAAAGCAATATATTCCCATTGTCGCAAAGGACCTCAATGGGATAGGCTAAGATCTAATAAGATATTTTCAAACAGACATCTAGACTAAGTTTATAATAAGAGATCAATTTATAATTGGTCTCCACTAAAATTTTCATCCCCTGGACGATTTTAGTGATTGCACGATCCCTATCCTCTGCACCTCCCCCGTGTTACACGACCATCAGTGCATTATCAAAGGTAGACATTCACTAATGCCAATCACATCATCCATGTGACTCATGCTCGATCTTTCGATCTCTTGTGTTCCGAGACCATGTCTCTGTAACATGCTAGGCTCGCCAAATCTAACTTGTGCGTATTCACTGTGCAACATGGCTTACACCCACTATATGCGAACGTAGATATGTCTGACCCCTACTCACCGCAGGGCGCCTCATACCGAAGAACTTTCTTGGTGGTGCACACACAAGGGGAACACGGAATATTGGAATTCAATAGAGATTATCTTATTTGCTACCATTGAGTATCTAAATATTAGCACACAATAAGATGTAAAAACAGATATCAACATCATATGTATAATGTGATATGATATGGTCTTTCTTGCGCCTTGATCTCCATCGAGCGCTCAGGCATGATCTCCATCTTGCCCTTGGTTTGACGGCAAGTCCACGACGCCTCCACCAGGTCGTCCATCTGAACGATGACTATTACTATACTACTTAGTAACAGAAAAGTAAACTACTTTACCTTCGTAACGACCAATGCCATATCATAATCATATGCCCCCTGCAAAATAAAGTTAGACGCCTCTACTTTATCTATTGCAAGTTTTACGTGGTTGTTAGGGCTTTCGCAATATAACCGTTTCTAAACTACTCCCTCCGTCCCAAAATGTAAGGAGCCTAAGATTTAGCCAAAAATCAACATCTTCTAAGTTTGACCTAGTTTATACGAAAAATATGAATATCTAAAATATCAAATGGACATTTTGAGAAACTTTACTTTCTGGTGAATCTATTGATATTGATTTGGTATTGTGAATGTTTATATTTTTATGTATAAATCTGGTCAAACTTAAAATATGTTGACTTTTTACTAAAGCTTAGGCGCCTTACATTTTGGGACGGAGGGAGTACGATCTTTCCAACCACAACATGGATCCGGTAGTTGTCTCTATTACACCCCTTTCGGGGCCCTCCATTGTAAATTCTATATCAACTATCGAATGAGAGACAGACACCCGCTAGCCACTTATATGGTACAAGCCGTATGTTGAGCGTGGAACCAGTCTCGCGTACGAATACGCGTAAGGTCGGTCTGGGCCGCTTCATCAAACAATACCGTGATATAAACAAGTACATGTTAGAGGGTAACAACTAAGGGATCAATGCCCGCACAATACTTGTGCGTACTGTCCGTACAACACTCTTACGCATAGATCGGCTCTGATACCACTGTTGGGGATCGGCAGCAGAAAACACAAATTTTCCTACGTTGGAACCCCAAAACTGCCTAGGATCTATCTATGTAGTAATATAGTAATAGCCGATGCGTAGAGAATACATACCCTTGTAGACCGTACGCGGTTAACGTTCCATGGGGAACGTGGTTGAAGTAGTCGTACTCGTAGCCGACCTCAAGGTCACGAAGCTCCTCGCATGTCACCCCTTGCTCCTTCTTCATCTTCATCATGCAGCAGCTCCGGCTCACGATATTTAAGCACCCCAAGTGTTGCGCCTCGTGTCTTCGTACACAACCGGTGAGCGATGAGACCTCTACCTCCCTGATCCCGCCGGGAGTGCGGAAGCTGATATCCGACTGAGAATCCCTGCAGCGCAATAGCATACTGCAGGTGTGCCTTGATCGCATAGCCCAGACTTGGGGCCATGGTCACAAGGTATAGAGAGAGAGGGAAGTAGGAAGTCAACCAAAGAACTTCTCCAAATATTGATGTGTTTCATCCCACCCATGGGCACCCCTTTATATAGGGGGAGGGGGTGTGCCCTCCCCTTTGGGTTTCCCATATGGGAACTATTCAAGGGAGAGGGATGGAGGCGCATGGGCCCTTAGGGAACCATGTGCCGGCCGGCCAGGGGTGGGCCCCACCCCACACACAACCCTAGGCTGGCCGGGTGGGCCCCCTTGAGGCGCCTGGGCCTTGGCCCTTTGGCCCTTGGCCCTTCCCTCCTTCGGTTTTACCTCATGTGCCTTTATTCACTAGGAAGTTTGGCCCATTAGTAGAATAACCCTTCAAATTAGATTTTAATATTATATTTAATATTAATTACATTAATTAATATGTAAATACATACTACAAAATCCGTCTTGACCCAAAACACCTTTCGGTTCCCTTTCGATTTCCTCCGAACGAGTTCGGATCTTTCTGTAGAATGATTCCGTCTTTCTCTTTCTCTACTGTGATTCCGTCTTACGAATGATCGCTCTCATCGTACCCTTAAGTGTATCCTCTCACGGCTCGGAAATGCTCTAGACATGATCTGTATCAATGATCAACAGAGGGACCAGGGATATCCATGTGACCCCTATGCATTCCTGATGACAATGTCGTTTGAACCGCTAAATATAGCATCCTCTTCTTTTTGTTTCTCGATACAACTTGTCCGAAATCCGATCATTGGTATCCCATACCTTGTTCAATCCCGTTCACAACAAGTTCAGTTTTCTTGTTACCGTGATATTACATCCCCATGACCTAGTCACATGTTGCAACATTTATGGATGTAATCTCACCAAGCCGGCCGTATGTATCTTTACCCGTCATGTGGGTGAACAAATCCCGGTCTTGCAGTCACATGTCATCTAATGTTCATTAGGAATACCCAACGTACACCTTTATAACCACTGTATTACCAAGTGGCGCTTGATGCACTCTAAGCAGCCCCGGGAAACAGTGAGTAATATGAGCTCACGGTCTAAGGAGAAGGAGTCTAGGTATAGCTGTTGCAATAATGAACTATATGACTTGATCGTGTTGCAATCCTTCGAGGAATGTCCAATCACATCATTCTCCAATGATATGATCCCGTTGTCAGTCGGCATAAATGCCCATGATCTTGAAACCCAGATCATCCTCATGACCAACGAACTAGTATAAATAGATGCTACTAGGGACTTGGTTGTTTCATACCACACCTGTACCAATGTTTCTACTTGGCACAGTTATAGCACAATATGAAACTATTATAAACTAATTGAGGTATGACAATAAAAACCTGTTTATTATTTACCTTTAGGGCATATCTCCTTCAGCATCTTCTCACTCATGCTTGCCACTTTTTGGCCAGTCTTGGGCTTGGAGGTGGGAGATGTGTTAAATTGAGACAAACATGCTGATCTTTCTACCACCCGTCGCGGGCTTCCAAATAAGGTGATAATCAGAGCTGGTGGTTCTAGTGTTTTTCTAACGATCATACGTTGAGATATGTGTAATGTTGCTTCGTCAAGTCCAAATAGAAGATAGACAGATACCGTAATGACTTAGATTTATCTAGGCCGATAGTTGGCGATGGCAGGTTGTATCAAACATTAGAGAAATCACAACCGTTAAACACACCAACCAACATTGAAAGAATAAAGACCATCTGATGCGTGTGCACATCAAGTACACTAGGTGAAGACAAGCGCTTTGCCACGTCACCTGCACTTCGTCCTGGCATAGGGTGGTTGACATGGTAGAATTGCAGGCTATCATCTGATTTTGATTGCAAATATTCAAAGAATCACCATATAAAGGGTTAAGAAAATATGCAACGAATCACCATAGAAGGTTAAGAAGATACGCAAGTTCGCATCATCTACTTTTGTCATCACCAAACAACATTGTGTAGTAGTGAACAAAAAATAGTTAACTCATTTGTAGTCCATAAACTCCACATTGCCATTTCTTTATTTTTAGGTTTATATTTGGAAAAATAATTTAGAGAAGAAACACCCAACCAACCTCTTTCAAAAAGGCTATACACTATAAAGTGGCACTAAAAGTATTGCAATTTAAGAATCAGTGTGAATATTGATAAAAAATTGGGAGACAGATTATCCTAGAGTGATGAATATAGTTGATGAACCTTTACCCATAGAGAATTAAGCACCAATGCCATGAATGATGCAAATAAATATGCCAAAAGTTTGTTGGTTTTCCTTTTATTGATGCATATATAGATTTATGTCGATACACCATTTAGAATTCACTACATCACACTTTGCACACATTATTTGCAAGTGAAAATCTACATTGACATATACGTAAATAAGTAAAACAAGGAAGCAATATAATATATACTTCTTTTGAAGATCCAAATCCAAATTAATAATACAGAAAGTATGACACTATAATGATCAAACATTAGTAAACAATTATATTACACATTTGCATAGTTGTAATCCATTAGTTTAGTTTTCAATCTTTACTATTCACGATCATCCTAGGTATGCTTCTGTTTCATATACTAACAACAGAACCATTACCAATCTGATCCAATGTGTCATATATGAAATGGAGCCGTATGTGCATACAAATATTTGCAGTAAGTTGAACGCACGTTCATAGGAGCAAGTGGTAGTGACTAAAGTCAACTTTGGGTGCTTCCTGAAGGCTTGTTCTGTTTCATGGTCATCGATTATAATGCATATCCATTTATCAAATGATAACAAAATCATTTGCTGAGAAGGAAAAAAGCATTATCAAGATTGCCATTTATCTAGTTTTAGCAAACAAAGCCTCCACGCGGAAATTAAGAGAACACTAAGTGGATACGCACTTCGCCGCGCCACCTACATTGCATTTTGACACTTTGTAGTAGACGTGGTGTAATTGACCGTATTTTCTGACGAGAAGCTAAGAACATAGACTGATGTCTTGGTTAGAAACTCTTCAAAGCATTATTCTATTAGATTATTAAATAATCAAAACAATGTATTAGAATAGCAACAGAAAACCAAAATGTTATAACCAATGGGATATGAGTCTATTCCATCTAGGCAATACTTACATTAGTCAAAAAGAAGAGCATGCCATCTATAAAACAAACTATACTTCCTATCAAAAAAACTATACTAAATTTTGGAGATTATAAAAGCTTTACCTGTGAACAACGTATCACTAGTTTTCATCATACAACAAATAATCCACAGACGGATGCACCTTGATTTTGGTTGACCTTATGCTCACCAAAACCAGAATATAAAAGATCAGAGATTCAAACATGTACTTGACTGTCTACCGAGATAATACATCAGCATATCACCTTGATCTTCAGCGTTTACAGTAGCAGATGTTCACAGACATTCAGTATTGCTAGATCAGCATTCGACTTTGAGATCGTGACATCTTGCATCCAATAAGAAATATGAGATGTATGGAAAAATAATAACATGATATATCGTGATAACCAAAATCCTACACGAGTGTCAGATGGCTAGCCTGAATAAAATAAGAGTTTAAAACTCTTTAAGAAATTGTTATCCACACGCAATATATGAATAATGTGCTCAAAATAACTAATTCTTTTGTCAAATATCACAAGAAACCAAAATCATGTCCAGAGCATGTTGGCAAGGCTACATTTATATCCACAACTAGAGAATTCAAAGAATCAATTCAACATGACAACATGCAAATGTGTTGTATAGATAGATACAACCACTCATGTCTTAAAATTCAATAGAAGGTAATATGATTTTGTGTCCACCTAAATAGTTAGGAAATCTCAAACTTTTAAACCGATTGATAGCATGATCAGTAGTTTGTAAGGTAGGGGCAAATAAAACATCTTGAACAGTACGATAATTTTATTGGCAACATTAATGCGTAGTAAATCCATAACCTATGACTAAAATCAAATGAAATAACAATTGCAATTCAAATGTTGCATACCTATTGGAAACATATGATATTTTACATGAACAACTAAATCCAAAGCAAAATAGAGGTTAGAAGATGGGGTAGAAATTTGAGCTAACGCACTTATAAGATACCACACAACAGTCCAATTGAAGTATGAGAAGACCTGATCGACGATCCATGGATCCTAAGCAACACTTGATAGCATAACTAAAGTTGTCCTAGGTGTTACTTGATAGATAAATCCAACAATATATCACAATTTTCTCATATCACGTCATCATCAACCATATCATAGTGCACACTTTGTGTCTCAAGCCATGTCATGCATAGAAAGACCTGTGTGGCATGTAATCACATGCATATCAACTATCACTTCCTGACTGATCAACACATTGGCATTGCATTAACTGGTCAGTTGTAACAAAATTTCTCACATATCTCTTGGGACACACCTTCTGGTTCAAACCGTATCAAAATTTGACAACTGAATCATATCACAGTCGTAATTATAGCATGAATATTCTAGGCACTTATAGGACGCACCCATAATGGTCCTCAAGCATGGAGGGGAACCAAGGTAGACATGAGTATAGACCATATGTATCTCTAGTCCACTCCTCATAACATGAGGATGCCAAGGTGCACCTAAAAACGGCTAGCAACAACAATAGCACCTGACGCACTACAAATCCGGTGCACCAAACGGAGACCGTAGATCGGTAGCCATTAAAATCAGAATGAAAGAAAGGAAATGAACACTTTATAGACCTGCACCGTCCCTTCAAAATGCCATCCCGTAGCAAGAGCCCTCAACGAAGGCAGCAGTCGAGCTAGAAACACCCACGAGCGCCCGCGCCACCAACATAACTCTTAACAATCCTAACCAGCAGGGCATTCTCCAATACCAGCAAAATAAGTATATTATGGAAGTATGTTTCATGGTGAATCTACTGATTTTGACTTAGTATCGTGAATGTAGATATTTTTGTCTCTAACATTGGTCCAAATTAGAGGACTTTGATGTTTGACAAAATTTATATGCCTTATTCATTGGAACAGAGTGAGTATATCTTAACTTGTTAGCTAAGAAAATGTAAGTAATAATGCAAGGAAGTACAGAAGCTGAAATGAGTCCACCTAAGATGGACATCTATGATGATTGTTTTTCATATAAGAATGAGTGGCGAGGCAGGCTTAGCATGGTGCGTAGTTATATCATTAGGAGAACAATTTCTGGTGCAAGGGGCGTTGATCTAGGATTTCCTCAACAATAAAAGTTGCCCCATAGCATACTCAGGAACATGGAGCAACAACTATTTGAGTTTTTGTACATGATATATATGTACAGTTAAATTTACATCCATCTATATTTGCTTGCCTGCAAGACCTAGCTATAATAGATGGTTCTTTCTTGAGTAGTGTAATAGGTGACGATTTGCACCAACGCCGGCCACATTATCCGTGTGGAACTCCAAGTTGGGGTGAAAAAATTAATAATTCTCCCATATTCATGCTGACATAAATTGTAATTTGAAGAGATGGCACTATTTGAAAAAGGGCAAAGGGGACACAATTATGGGTGAGCACACCAATTTTTTAATCATGGTTAACAACGCCATGTAAATTAGAATAATCGGCACTGTTAGAATACGTGTGTTCAAGATATACCATTTGCATAATGGCTCACTGGACCGAACAAAGAATTAAATGATGAAATCTTCGACTTTGACGGAATGGCTGGAAGAAAGAAGGAAACATGAAACCCAACAAAAAGAGATATAGAAAATACATAGTAGATAATAAGATCAAAGAGAGGAGGCCTAAAAAAATAATCTAGTAAAAGTTAAAAAATTATACAAGGCTCAAACTACATTACATTACTCTAGAAAATATTTTGTAGGAATTACTCAAAGTTCGGTCGACAAAAAATAGAATACTTTGGATAGAGTTATCCAAGGATTTAACAAACATTATATTTCAAAACCATTTTTAGATTAGCAAACACCACTTACGCTCGTGGGGATCAGATCATAATAGCTAATGGAGATCTGCACCTCTGACATGCACATGTATGCTTCAAATATTATTACAAAGAATACCATATTTCGGAAAATTATTGTAGACATCCTACTTTAAAAACTTTATTACCTAATATTACATACTAATATTCTTTTGGTTTATCATCTTTGCAAATACATGGTGGGCATGTTGTTGTTGAATTGTATGTGCGGAAAGCGAAAGAAAAAGGAGTTTTGCTCCGGTGTCCCTCCTCCTCCCAAACTTAGATAAATTGACAATACAAGGATGATCATGATTGGCCGATACCTCTTCGTGCTCTCCGAACCAAAGGGCTATTGGTAATTCTTGACCCTCCGTGTGTTTTCAATTTTTTAAGTTTGGGATGAGGGGGAGGACACTGAAGCACACCTCAAGAAAAAAGCATCTGGTACATAGAGAAGACTCGAGAAAAAACTAATAAATAAAGCAATAGCTCCGAACCCAAGAAGTTTAAAATGCTAAAGAATGGAATCGAGATATTAAGATAGGGGAATCACCTGAGATTTTAGAGTTCATTAGTTTAGAGGTATTGGACGCCTAAAACTACAGAAATCAATGCGTTGAATCTCCATGGCGCATAACAAGAGGACCAAAGCGGAAGGATGTCTCAACCTCACCCATGGAGTGGCGCCAAATCCGGTGCTCCTTAGGGGTGCGGGGGAGGTGGCGTGGCCTAACAAATGTATCATGTGTGGTATCCAGAGAGGTGGTTGCGGTGCATCGTGGATCCAACCTAACAATGGAGGGTGTGGGCGCGACTCTTTCCTGGCGCCGTTCCTGATGGAGGAGTGACTTGGGTATACCTTACAGGTACTCAAGATTAGCCTATACGGTCCATCCCAAGAAGGAGTCTGTGGTGCGAACGTAGCCCATCAAGGATCTGGGTGGCCCACTGGAGTTCGACTTCTTGAAGGACACGAGAAAGTGTAGATAGAAAATTAAATAGAAAACCCTAATCTGTAACCGACTCGACCTGCTATCCCGAGACCTAGCCTCCCTATATAAAGGCTAGGAGGGGGCAGCGAGGAGGAAAATCCACACACCCCCACATACACCTCGCCAGATTGCATCTGCACACCCTTGTAACTTTCGACTTCCTCGTAATCATGACCAGACAAGCAGAAGTAGGGTCCTCTATGAGGCCTGAACCTGGGTAAAACCTCGTGTCACCTGTGTGCTTGTTTGCTAGCCGACCGATGCCTCCAATGCTCCCTAATTCATCGAACCTAAGTCCAATAACGATGAGCATTGATGAGTTAACCCCTCGTCAATTGACACCATCTGTGGGAAACTGGAGTGCTGATGTTGCGGCTTCCTTGACCCCATCAACCATGATCTACGACTCCGCTGCAGCTAAGACTCGCCTCTTCTTCAGTGCCTTAGACTTCACCGTCCATGCGCCAGCGACTCGCCCGGATTTCGAGTCCGTAGGCGATGGGATCGGCCTGGCGATCGGAAGCCTATGGTTCTAGGTCAGCCGGATCGGCATGCTTTGCCTCCCTGACTAGCCGCAAGCTCTCTCGATTGCTCCTGCGTCATGGTTCCCACCACCGAACGGTACCCTGAGCAAACTCAACGCCTCGACATTAGTCGAGAGCACGGATGGCAACAATAGTCGCGAGTCCGATCTGGGCGATCTAGCATCAGAGGATGGAGCCTACGGTTCCGGATCTGAGAGCTGTGGGAGGAATAGCTTCCCCAACCACTACATGTGCGCCATCATCAACACCGGCGATGGAGGCACTCAAAGGGACAACGCCAACGATGGACCCACCCACAACAGGATGACCAATCGACCCCTACCATCGGCCCCGTCGAAGACGATCAACAACTGCCCAACCCCAAGGCCGAACACGTCAACGGACGACAGAGATCCAACTAAACGACACCGAGTGGGAGCGATGTAGGGAGGCCCTACAAGGAAACCCCCTGCCACTAAACTCATCACAACAAATGCCGATGGGTTATCATTGGCTACTCATGCAAGAGTTCAAGAGCCAGCAGGCGGTGAGTGCTCGACTTGACGAGTGTAGAAGGGCTGCGAACGAGTCAAGCCTTTGGCGAGCAGTGCTCTCTTCCATCGAAGGATCCTCCTCCAAGGGTAATGACCATGCAACCACCAAAAGGCGCTCTCGACTGGCCTAACTCTATGACAAAGAGCGAGACGAGGCCACTCGAGCCCTCGACTTCTCGTTCATGACTATGGATTCGCGGGGCAATGTGCTCCCGAAAACACCACAAGCAGTAGTGACAACAACCACCATGTACCTGCTCAACAATCAACCACCAGCTGGGGATCCATGATCTGCCATGCACCGATCTACGATCGCTGGCCTTGGACTGGTCGAGGCCGCGCTCACCAAAGATCCAACACCGGAGCCGAAGAGAAACAAGGCTCCAGTCAGGTACTATTCGCTCTCCTCTAGCGATGACAAGCATGACCCGTCGTGGCGACGCCGCTCACGTCAACGCGATCGCGACTCCGACGCACGTGATGAGATCACGCAGTGCAAAGTCAACAAGATGCGTGCCAGGCACACCTGCTCAATGGAGTCGGAGGACGAAGGAATAGAGCTCTGTGGTGCTGGCTGCTTCAGCAGAGCTATACGACAAACACGAATGCCAAAAGGGTTCAAACTTCCGTTAGAGAACCCAAAGTTCGACGGCCTCCAGGACCCGAAAATCTGGCTGGAGGATCATATCTCCTCTGTCAAGCTGCACGGTGGAAACAAGAGCACAACCATGCAGTGCCTCCAGATGCAGCTGCAGGGCGCTGCCCGTGCATGTCTCAATAACCTCCCTCGTGGGTTGATCCGCAGCTGGGAAGAGCTGGTCTATAGTTTCGTGCGAAACTTCAAGGGCACTTAAATAAGGCCCACGTCAATTGAAGAACTAAAGGCCTGCTATCAGAAGCCCAACGAATCACTATGCTCCTACATCGAGAGGGGGTCCATCATTAAAAATTCTGCAGAGGACATCTCTGAGGATCGCGCAATCGACGCATTCAATGGCGGCGTACGCCATAGAGAGCTCAAGGAGGAGCTAGACTGTACATAGGCGAAAACAATTGACCACCTAATGGATATCACGAATAGGTGGGAAGATGGAGATGACTCAGTGAAAAATAATAGCGTCCACTCAGACAACGACAAAGACCTCGGACGCCGACGCGACCGTCAAGGAAAACGTCAGATGCACGGCTACGAAGACCGTGAAGAAGTCGACATGGTTGTGGCTGGCTACACCGACAAACGCGACGATGGCAACCGCAGTAGTGGCTACCGCGACAACGGGAAAACGACGCAAGTATGGCAATGCCATACCCATGATGAAGCTCCTAGAACGTCGATCCAGGACAAATTATCTTGACCTTGCAACATACACTTCTACATCGACAAACACGACGACAAGAAGAAATCCAGCCACCTCCTAAAGGACTGCCGCGAGTTCCTCAAGCTCCACGAAGGCCTCGCCCAGATGAATCGCGACGTGATAAATCAGTGTTATAGAGCTGCCCCGGGTGCCGTAGCTCACAGAGCACCACTACCACCGCCCGGACCACCGCCACCCGCAGCTGCACTTGCCCAGAACAACGGAGGCAAACAGTACCCACGACCGCTAGGGAATATGGGTATGATCCAAAAATGATGCCCCTCCAATTGGGTGCAAAAGTCAATCACTCACCAAGTCAATTTGGCGGTCAACTCTCCACCCTTAACCACTGAGTACCTCAGTGGGTGCGAGTCCTGTATCACCTTCGACAAGCGCGATCACCCATGCCAAGTACCTTGCCCGGGCCACTGTCCCCTGGTGCTCGAGGCAGAAATAGGTGGCTACGAGATGAGTCGTGTCTTCATGGATGGAGGCAACGGCATCAATCTCATGTTTGCCAGTACCCTGCGCGCCATGTGGATCCCCATCTCTTGCCTAGAGGCCTTTGACACAACGTTCCACGGCATCATCCCAGGGAAAGGCTTATACCCCTTGGGAAAAATCAACCTGGATGTCATCTTCGGCACACCGACAAACTTCCAGCGAGAGAACCTCGAGTTCGAAGTGGTCGAATGGCCCTCACAATATCACACAATCCTCAGACGTGTCACATTTGCGAGGTTCATGGTGGTCCCACACTACGCCTACCTGTAGATGAAGATGCCAGGACCCAATGACATTATTATCATTTGCGGAAGCTTTTCCAAGTCAGACAACTGCGACAGGGAATTCAACAGAATCTCCCAATATTTCGGCATGCAAGAGGAGCTGGCGAGGCTGAAGGAGTTGACAGACAATAGTCTACTTCCTCCGAGTAAGCCGAATGCACCTGATCAATCCTTCGACTCATTGGTGCACACCAAGGCGGTCCAGGTCCACCCGACGGACCCGACCAAGATGACCCTCATCGCCAACAACTTGAGTTCTGCATAGGAACTCGCGCTCGTCGAATTCCTCCGTGAGCGCTAGGAGATCTTCGCCTGGTGTTCAGTGGACATGCCATGAGTTCCCAGGGAATTTGCCGAAAACTCACTCAACGTGAATCCTGAGGCCAGACCAGTCAAGCAGTCGATATGTCGACTGTCAGAACCAAGGGCAAAGGCAGTCGGTATGGAAGTCAACAGACTCCTCGACACCAACTTTATATGAGAAATAATGGAGAGTACCTAGGTGGCAAATCCCGTGCTTGTTCCTAAAAAGGACACGGATATCCTGTGGATGTGCGTGGACTTCACCTACCTCAACAAGGATTACCCGAAGGACTACTTCCCATTACCGCAGATCGACCAGATAATCGACTCCACCGCAGGATGCGAGCGCCTCTACTTCCTCGACACCTACTCATGCAACCATCCAATTCAAATGAAGGAGGAGGAACAGGAGAAAACAACCTTCATCACGCCTTTCGGCATCTACTGCTACACAACAATGCCTTTCGGGCTGAAGAACGCAGGAACCAGATCAATGGTGTATGCAGGCCTGCCTCAAAAACCATCTTGGTCGGAACATCCAAGTTTATGTCGACGACATCATCGTCAAAACCAAGGAGGAAGCCACATTACTCGATGATCTCCGTGAGACCTTCGACAACCTCGACCGCTACCAGATCAAGCTGAATCCAGAGAAATGCGCCTTCCATGTACCATTTGGGCAACTGCTCGGGGACCTCATATCTGCCAGGGGAATCGAGGCCAACCCCAAAAAGATAAAAGCCATACTAGCCATGGAGAAGCCAAAGAACGTCAAAGGAGTCCATCAGCTAGCTGGGTGAATCACGACACATCATCGTCAAAGGAGTCCTTCGCAAAGCTGAGAAGTTTGAGTGGGCGGACGAGGCATAGGATGCATTCGACGACCTCAAGCGCCTACTCTCCACCTTTCTAGTGTTGGTAACCGCCAGAGAAAAGTAGCCAATGTTACTATACATCTCCACCACCAACTAGGTGGTCAGTACTGTACTGGTGGTAGAACGAGCCGAGGACGACAAAGGTCATTAAGTGCAACGCCCAGTCTACTACCTCAGCGAGGTAATCACACCAATTAAATAGCGGTACCCACACTACTAGAAGTTGGCTTATGGTGTCTTCATGACAGCCCGACGACTATGCCACTACTTCCAGGAGCACCCCATCATCGTGGTGAACGATGCTCCACTAGGTTACATCCTCAACAACCCTGAAGCCACGAGACGAGTCGCACTTTGGGGAATCGAGCTGTCTCCACAAGACATTACATACGAGAAAAGAGTGGCGATCAAGTCACAAGTTCTTCCAGACTTCCTCGTTCACTAGATGGAGAACCAACTCCCGGACACACCGGACATGTCCTGCCTATGGAAAATGCACTTCGATGGATCTAAACGTCGAGAAGGAGCTGGCGCCGGTGTCATCTTGACATCACCACAGGGCGACAAGATGAGATATGTTCTGCGAATGCAGTTCCGTGCCTCCAACAATGAGGCAGAATATGAGGCCTTGCTCCATAGGGTGTGGATGGCCAAAGCCTGCGGCGCGACGTGAATCATCATCTACGACGACTCCAAGCTCGTGGTGGACTAAACCATGAACCAGTGCGATGCTCTGAGCAACAACATGATCGCCTACCACAAACTCTATGACACACTCAAAGGAGAATTTGACGGTTGCGAACTGCGGCACATAGGCCGTGAAAGCAACGAGGAGGCTGATATGCTTGCCAACATAGGCTCCATCTGTGTACCTGTGCCACCTGGCGTGTTCCTGGAGCAGATCTGTGAACACTCTATCAAGACAAAGGCTCCTGAAGGACCATCCATCACATCAAAGGACTCAGGGGTTGTGCCACTCGAAGAACCTGAAGGTCCTAGCAATACAGAAGAGGGACCCAAACTTGAAGGCCCCATGGAGGTCATGCTCATCGAGCCATCCTGGACGCAACCGTACATCACATAATTTCTCAATAATAGGCTGCCAGATGACTTGACAGATGTGCAACACATAGCGTGGCTCTCCAAAGCCTTCACCATTATCAACGTCAAGCTATACAAACACAACATTACAGGATTCCTTCAGTGATGCGTCTCCAATGGTGATTGGAGACCCATCCTCCTCGAGATACCCGAAGGCACTTGCGGTCATCACGCCGGGAGTCGCGCCCTCGTCGCCAAAGCTCTATGAGCTGGTTTCTACTGGCCAATGGTGATGCGTGCTGCCAAGGACATCGTCCAAAAGTGCAATGCTTGCCAAATATTCGCGTATAAACCGCACGCACCAGACGCAGAACTCATGCCAATACCTATGGCTTGGCCTTTCGCGCAATGGGGACTCGACATGGTTGGCAAGCTGCAAATGTCCTCACCTGGAGGATACGTCTACCTCCTTTTGTCGCAGTCGACAAATTCACCAAGTGGATTGAGGCCATGCCGGTGACCAACCAGTAGGATCCACCATCGTCAAGTTGTTCGAGTCCATCGTCTTCAGGTTCGGGGTGCCACACAACATCATCACTGACAACGGGATGAACTTCACCTGAAACGAGTTCCAGGATTTCTGTGAAACTTGGGAATCAACATCAGCTACGCTTCAATAGCACATCCCCAGACCAACGGTTAAGTCTAAAAGGCTAATGGCCTCATCTACATCGGCATCAAGAAAAGACTCCTCCGACCACTCGAGCGAGCAGCTGGGTGTTGGGCGGAGGAACTGCCATCTGTACTATGGAGCATGCGCACAACTCCAAATAGCGCCATAGGCTACACCCTGTTCTTCATGGTACATGGCGCCGAGGTAGTGCTACCTGTAGAAGTGCGCTACAAGGCCCCAAGGGTTGTCGCTTACAACAAAGCCGAATCTACGGCCGCACTCAAAGACTCCGTTGACCTCCTCGATGAAGCACGCGAGATCGTGGCAGAACGATCAACAATCTACCAACAGAGCCTCCACAACTACCACAACCGACGACTGCACCCAAGATCCTTTGTCGAAGGAGACCTCGTCCTACGACTGAAGCAGAAAGGACACCTCAAGCTCGAGCCCCCTGGGAGGGACCCTATGTGATTACTGAAGTAATCCCAGGTGGAAACTATCGCCTGAAGGACGTAGAGAGTGGAGTCGCATACTCCAACCCATGGAACATCGTGCAGCTGTGATGATTCTACCCCTAGGTTATTTTTACTTTACAATAAGGCTACTTAGCCAAACATTGTACCTCCTGATATTCTACAAATAAATAAAGCTAAGTGCCTCCAACCATGTGTCTTGTTACATTTACTTTCATTGCTGTTTTCTGCACTCAGGGGCTACGCCTCCCTGAAGTCCTCGTCACATACAAAACTCACAAAGCAAACGACTCGAGTAGCTGACTAAACTGCCAGTCGAACCCTTGATAAAACCAGCCGAGTTGCAACACAACTAGTAGGCTAGAAAGGCGATGAGATTCACAAGTGTCAGGCTAATCAAAAGGCACCGCACACCCACGAAACAAACAAGCTAACAACTTTACATACAAACATGGGTATCAACACTCAATCAAAACAACTATACAAATTTTACAACACTTATATGCCCTGTGTAGGCTAATCACTATTCTACTAATGCAAAAGAAGAACGTTGGTACGCTCGTCGAACAAGCTCACGATGTCTTCTGCTGGACGATCAACCGCTCGATAATGGGGCACCATGTTCCATGCCATCCCTGCTGGATACAGCGGCGGTCCTGTGGTGACAGCATCCAAGCCCACATCGGGTCACTGCATGCGCACAAGCACCAACGCAGCCTTGGCACCCGCAACAAGATATTGGTGGACGCACTCGTGTACTGCATTAGCATTATGAAACTCTGCATCGGAGCCAACAAGCTTGATGGTGTAGCATCCAATGGAAACATTGCTTGGAAGATATGCTTCAGGCACGACTGCGCTTTCTTCATAAAATGTAGCACCTGTGACACATGATCCTGCAACTTCGCCAGCGTCATCGCACAATCCCGTTCGGTCCAGAAGAACCCACCAGCTTCCAGCTGATCCAGAGTCAAACAACTTAGTCGAATGCTGATGCGATCCCTCTCTTCCTGTGGAATGAGATTGACAACTGTAAAAGACATCAACATAAAGGCATCAACCATCAGAAAACAACAACACTAGCACACTACAGCAACAAAGTCAACAAAACACCCACATTGCAATTGCTCATTGATTTGGGCCACCTCGCCTAGAAGATAAACCTCCCACTCCAAAGCTTTTTCTACCTTCGACTTCCAGACATCGGCATTACCGCGGAGGACTGGTGCTTCTCACTCTAAGTTCTTTACATGGTTGCGTAGTCGAGACAAAAGCGTTAGCTCCTCCACCTTTGAACGTGGCTGCGCCACAGGTTCACTAGAGGAGTGTTTGCCAGGCGCATCAACGGAAGGCACATCTTGCGAACCGCTCGAAGGGCACTAACCAAGCAGAAGATTGGAAGAATAAGAGACACTACACACGGAATTCGAATGGCGCAAGCACAGAAAAAAATTATACATTCAGAATAATACCAAGTTGTAACAGGGGCGCCCCCACATAAATAGTTCAAAGAAAAAGCCAAAATTCTTCATGGAGCTACAAAAGGAAGCAATGAGGATGGCTACACCTATGCTTCAGCACCCGCGGGCTTCTTCGACTCCGTGGTAGCCTCCGACACCGTGGCCTACGCCGCGGTGGCTCCTAACACTGTAGCCAACATTGCGGTGGCCCCCGATGCTGTGGCCCTCGCCGACTTCAGTCGTTTTCGCTCCGTAGAGTACTTCGCGAGAGTCTCTATGAGCCGTGGCCCATATTTATGATAGCTATCAGCAAAGGGAGCAAAAACTACCTCCTCGCCCTCCGCGGTTGTTGGCATCCTCAAAGTTATCCGGCTGACATCCAGATCGGCACCACAGGCCTACACCATCACCAATCCCAAGGATGCGCCGGCTCCCTTATGCGTGTTCTTGAAGTCCGCTGGCACGCCACCCGTGAAGGTCTCGACTAGGCCATTGATGTATGCAAGTGCACATATCGTTTGTAGCTAGTTTTGAAGTATAGATGTTGATCCCACAAGGAGCCAAAAGGTAAGTGTTTATGAATGAAGTCTCTAGCACACCCAAAGTTGTCACAGGTCTTCGAGTGAATTGACTGCAAGTGTGGAAATAAGAATGGAATTTCGATTAAACTAGATGTATTTAAATAAAACTAAAATGTAAAGTTCAGGATTAAAAAGCATAAAAGTAAAGAACAATTTGATTATTTGTTGTTTTCTGCAGATGACAAAGGAGACGCGGGGAAATACATTTCATGTGATATTGACTGTGCCAGATGGACGAATGGTAAGTGTAACAATTGTAATCTTATAAGTATGTGTGTAGGCGAGCAACCCATAATTATCCGAAACTCCTCTTGGTAGATTTCATCCCAACTTCAATAATCCTACTAATCTGTTACCAAAACCATGGTCAGACACTAGACGATTAAGATCCTTCAGGTTGCTTAGCAATTAAGGTCCTTGGATCGGACTAATGCAATACACACGGTGGTTCCTCGTTATCCTCGAGTCTACTAGTTTCCCATTGATATCCCCATGCACTTAGGGGTCGCCGGTCTGCTAGTGAGCAAGATTCTATCCATGTAGAACAAAGCATCATGTTGTCTGGGCCCTTAATTGGACAACAAGCATTAGGCATCCCACAGATAGTCAAGCACACTTAATATAGTAGTTAAAATCAATCACAAACTAATGGAACATATGTGGAGGCACATCACATCTCACCAATCCCTTACATCTCCCACGCCCAAGGAACTTACTCACACATGAGAGAAGAAAGCATCATCGATATAATTAAATAAAGGGAGTTCTTCTTGATATTACCGTGGAGATCCACAATAAGAATAGAAAAGTAATCCAACACAATTCAAGTTAGGAAGAAACTATCTCAAACCCTAGTCTTGCAAGGTGAAGATCTCTCTCTCTCTCTCTCTCAAGTACAAATAATGGTTATGGGGGTGTGTTTGCTAGGAGGTCGAAGATCGTGGAGCAAGACGAAGAACGTCTTGTCAGGATCTCTTCTTTCTCCTTTCTGGATAGGATGGCGGCTGCTGTGTTCTGTTTTCGTCCTCCACCTCTTCACAAAAGTTGTCCCTTTTGATAAGACGGAGGCGGCGGAAGCTATACGCCGGGAACTATACAGTTTTGCGGAAGCTATACACCTCTTCACAAATGTTCCCGCTGTATAGTTGCTCGTTAAAGCTTCTGTTTGTGCCCCTTGATTGCTTCCAAAAGGAGACTTGCTTGTTTTCGTCTGAATATTGTGATTCTCATGTTAAAACCTTTTGTTGATGTTTAGAACCTGAAACACACATTAAAAACCAAGTTTTCTTTGCTACCGAAGTATTAGCGTTAGGTAAAGCTAGAAAATGATCAAATCCAGAGGAAAACCATCAATGAAAACCATCAAAAATATGTCAAATGTCATAGCAATCAGCCATCAAGGTCTTCAACTAGTTTGGCCTTTGGGAGCATCTCTTCACGAAGGAGTCCTAGGACGTTTTTGGCTTTCTTGATGGTGTCTTGAGCGAAGGCACTGAAATCTTCGACCACAGTCATGGCATCAATCAAGGCATCCCCACGGGACAGAGCTTGGCGGTCGAAGCCAACACCGGTAGCATCTGGAATCACATTCCACCAAGTCAGAAAGCATGACCAAAAAGGAGCATAACGAAAAAAGACCAAATATGCACATACCCGAGAGCGCTTATGCGACAGAGAAAAGTTGTTCTGTGAACCCCTCTTCTCTATCGACTGTGGAAACCTTCCGGTCATCTTCGCGCTTCTTCGACTCTTGTTTGAGGCGCTCGAGGGCTTCGAGTGCCTCATATCGTTTGGTCTTTGCCGCAGGCAAACCCTTCTGAAGGGAAGTCACCTGACGAAGTAGGTCATTGTTTTCCTTTGAAGAACACGGGAAACATGTCAAAATACAAACAAAATGAAGATTAAGTGGTACATCACACGTCGACCAGCTTACTTTGCAGATGCTTGTTGTCAATATCCAGTCGCGCATGCTGTCGACCCAGGGTCATGATCTGTTCACCTAAGCGAACAACCTCCTGTAGGATGGGTTGTAGAGGATAACATATATCTGTTGGAAATATGCCCTAGAGACAAATAGTAATAAGGATTATTATCATATATCATAAAGTTTATGATTAAGTTTTATATCATGCTATAACTATATTGAAAGGAAACGTCAATACACATGTGATATATAAACAACCAGGAGTTTCCGGTGAAGCTCTAGTCACTGGTTCATTGGTCAACAGATGATAAAGGTTTCCTGATCATGTGGCATTTCTGCCAGTTGGTAATGGAGTCACCTCATTATGAGAATGAGATGATAAACTGTATCAACCTAAGCATCATGACCCTATCATGTCACGAAGTTAAAGTTATGATGATTAGAATAGACGTAGTGTACTATTTCTTCGACCGTGAGGCCATACCAATGTCAACACCGGGACTTTTAATCCCAGATGTCTGTTATGCCATACCTCGCAATCCCAGGATTACCATTTTTGTGAGACATACAAGATTGGATATCACAGTACATCATCCATTACAAACCATAATAAGGTTTTACACAAATAAAGGATCTCATGATCCAGTCTTAATACAATCAAGCAGCGGCATAATAAAGCATAAGAGTGGGCTCCATCTTCAGTCACAGGTAATGCTGACGATGGGAGATGATCCTAGTTGTCATAACCATCCTGCTGTCCATCTTCCTGATAGTCCTCCTCATAGTCAGGCCACGGGAATAACCAGGGACAAGGCCATGAGTACTCTTTAAGTACTCGCAAACTATGACTAACAAGTAGGGTAGTTCTACTAGGAATCTTAAGCTCTAAGTTTATTTGCAAAAAGCCAAGTTTATCTAAACTGAGTTTAGAAGTAAAGAAAGCTAATTTAATGTTCTAAATCACCTAAGTGGGAACCTAGTTTTCATATCCACAACCATGTTGTGGTCAAGTCAAAGTCACAATTCATTTCACAAGTCAATTTGAAAATATTTGACGACGGAACAATATGGCCACTCCAACTGTCCATGACCGCGGACGCGGCTATTTGAATAGTTTGACGCTCTGCAGAGGTGGTACACTTTCACCATAAAATTTGATACATCCGTCAGGGATAACTCTGAATAATCATACTTAGTATGCGGATAATCAATCATAACCTTTCAATTACACACTCTAGTATAGGCACCTCCCCTATGAGCTTGGCCTCCCAGCCATGGCCATCTGCCATCCTGGGGACTGCATAGGTGGACACACATCAAGATGTAGCCTCATCTCAAACCTCTCCCACAAGGGAACCCATACTAATGCACATAAACTTCTGGCTAAGCCCTACCAATTCAGGTATTGTGGTTGTACGGTAAAATTGGAATGGTATCGCATCCGAACCCAACCATCAGTTTTTGTAAAGGGCTAAGGCTCATGCCTCAACAGTTTCATCATCAAATCCTTTTTTGTCCATAACACATGTCAAAACATTTCAATAGAATGAATCATCATTCTAAGATTTTCATAATCATTTTCACCAAGTATTCCCATCTAGAGTGATCAACTTTTATGCTTAGCACTAGCCACTAAGGTTAAGAGTGTTCACTAATGAGGGGTACTAATTTTTAATATCATGCCATAGAATGACATCTAAGGGTAAATAGATAGGCCTAGTTTTATACTCTTTATGCTATCTATAACAAAAGTAAAGAACTTTAGTAAAGTAAAAAGAATAAAGCTTGCGAGTAAAACTTGGGATTGGTATAATCAAAATGGTATAACCAAAGCATGCCTAGTGCATCTTACTTTGGTTAATACTTGTAGTGGTTAGCTTGCAAGGGTCTAGCTTGCTTAGTAGTGATGGCTTGCCTTGATTGGTGCAGTGACTGAAGTTTTCTTCTTCATCTTCTTGGAAGTACTCCTCCTCCTCGTTTCCTTGGTCGGTACTATCGTCTATAAATGAATACGGGGTACACAATCACCAAACAATAATTAATTACTTCTATTTAGCACACTAAGGCTCACACTTGATGATTCTAGCATCATCACAATCATCACATGCATTAAAGACTTAATCTTCTTTATTTTATTTTAGAAAAGTAATTTCTACTCATTGAAATTAATTAAGATTTAATATTCTCCAAATAGAATATGGGATCATGTGGACACATGTAATCACCACATATTCTAATACATGGAAATGTGATTTAAAGGGTTGGTCCTATTTTATAAAGTTTAAGTTTATCATTTAATAGATTTTAAGTGACTAGAAATGCCCTAATAGCATTACTTTGGTACTAGTCCAATTTCACTACATGCAAACCTAAATATTTTTACATATTAAGATAGATATTGTCAAATGTGATTTTTGAGAGTTGGAATCAACTCAAAAGCTCTCATGGTTGATTTTTGAGAAATGTTTGAAGTTGCAAAAGTATCTGTCTTGTTAATTTAATTACCTTTCTAGCAAAATTTGAATCATGCCATTTGGTTCAGTGAAACTCTCTGAATTGATTTTTTAATCTAGGCACAGAAACTAGTTAAACTAAAATGGAAAAACAATTATTTGAATTTCCAGGCCAGCGCGGGAAAGTTAAACGGGCCGGACACTGCACTGCACAGTGTAGCGGGCTGTTGACAGATGGGGTCCACTCGTCAGTGACAACATCTACGCGAAAGGGTATCAGGGGATCTAGGCCGTGTGATCTTATTCTAATCCAACGTCTAGGAGTCGTCGTCGATGATGAACAACTCCGACAAGGAAAATGACCTAGCCCGCGGTGGGGGTCTGGCTAGGCTCACCTAGGCTCCATCTAGGGTCGGCGACGGGGGCGATCGACGTGGTAGATGACGACAAGGCGAGGCGCGGTCATGGCATGGCTTGGGGTGGTCGAAATCGATGACACCCTTCTCCTCCAGCAGTGGCGGGCACCGGTGCAATTCCGGTGCGATGGTGCTCGCCTTGCTCCGGGAAGAAGTGGGGGAGTAGCTCTGGGAGGTGGTGAGTGGAATGGTATGGAGAACGGAGGCGGGGGTGGCCTCCTTTTATACCGCGGCGATAGGACCGAGCGGTGCGGGTGCGAGCTCGACGGTGGCATCGCTACATGTGGCTATCAGCGTGGCTGAGGTAGGTGGACGGTGCGGTGTTCCCTGGCGGTTCTCATGGGCGTAATGGCAAGGCGTGGGGCGGTGTGGTTCGGTCAGGAGCGTGCGGTGCTCCACACGGTCGCATAAGTGTTTGCGGCGGCGTGTGGGTCGCGCGACGGCGAACGGGGTTGTCTGCTGGGTTGCTATTATCAGGGCGAGTGGGTGCGTGCACAACGAGGGCAAGGCGCGGTCTGGGCGAGCTGGTCGGGCGCGGCGAGCTAGCACGCTCTAGACATGGCGCAGATGCACGGTGCATGGCGTAGCTAGGGTCGTCCAGGGCTCGGCTAGGGTCGAGGATGGGACAAGGGTTGGCGATGGACCGAGGCGTGCTTCCTGGACATCATGGCTGGCTACGACGATGTCTGCAGTGAGCTGGCCGTGGTCGGCCGGCGATGACCAAAAACGGGCGGCGCTACACTATGCAAGCGGCTAAGGGGGGCTTGGTTAGACTCAGGGGAGACCAGAGAGTGAAGAGGGGACAGAGGGGTGGGGGATTACTGCTCCAAAACTGTGGAGTTAGGCAGTGCTTTGTTAGTGTAAGCAAGGTGTTTGTGAAAATGGCCACAAGAAACATACTTTGGAAATTTTGATTCAAATTTTTTGAGTGATCTTAAGTTAAGCTTGAGAGTCTATGTTTGCTTGGAGAGGTCAAGGTGAATTGGTTTGATGGGTTTTTGAAAAAGTGTGATCTTAACACCTACACTTGATTCAATTTTCAAATGTCCTTTAAATTGATTTGCAAGATGTTTTTGTAAGTTTGTAAAGTGGGCCTTGATACACTTTTACTTGGTCTAGCAAGGGGTGAAAAGAAGTATTAATGTTTCTGTTAGAAATCTTCTTCTAGGAACACTCAAAGTGACATAGTGGTTAACTTTGGCCAAAATGACCATTTGATCTTTTTATTTATATTTGATTTCTTTTTCTTTGGATTTTGTTTGTAAATGGTCTAGATGATGTAGCATTTATCTTTAAACCATTTCACATCATTTGTAGCAATCAAGAATGGCATTTTCAAACAATCACACATTAATGCAAACTAACATGCATTCATATTTAAATTATTAACAAAAGTTTTTGTGAACCCTAACTTTGGGTGATTTGAACTTGATAATCTTGATTATAAGTTTTGGGGTGTTTCAAACCTTCCCTCCTTAAACAAAATCTCGTCCCGAGATTTAAGAAAAACTAGGAACTAAAGAGATCTGGAAACTCAGTCCTAATGTAATCTTCTTGCTCCTAGGTAGCTTCTTCCTCGGTATGGTTGCTCCATTGGATCTTGAGAAATTTGATACTCCGAGTCCTGGTGGTTCTGAAGGCTTCTTCCAAAATATGGATGGGCACTTCACGATACATCAGATCCTTGTTGATATCAATGGCTCGGTGATCAATGTTGTTGAAAACCTCGGTCTTCTCTGGAACTTCCAAGCATTTGCGAAGTAAAGAGATATGGAACACATCATGGATGGCTGACATCTCCTCTGGCAGTTCTAGTTGATAAGATACTTCTCCTCGGCGATTCAGAATCATGAAGGGTCCAGTATATCTGGGGGCTAACTTTCCTTTTAGTTGAAAATGTTGCATTACCTTCAAGGGTGACACCTTGAGATACAAAAAATCTCCGACATTGAAGGTCAGGTCTCGACGTCTCTTGTCAGCATAACTCTTCTGTCTGGATTGGGCGGTCTTGAGGTGTTCACGGACTTTGTGAACTTTCTCTTTGGCTTCTTGTAGCATGTCGGGTCGGAAAATTTGACTCTCTCCTACTTGGGACCAATTCAAGGGGGTACGACACTTTCTTCCATATAAGAACTCAAATGGGGCCAATTGCAAACTGGCTTCATAACTGTTGTTGTATGAGAATTCTGCGAAAGGTAGACAATCTTCCCATTTTGATCCATACTCTAGAACACAAGCTCTCAACATATCTTCTAAAATTTGGTTGACTCTTTCAGTTTGTCCATCGGTCTACGGGTGATAAGCTGTGCTGAAATTCAACTTCGTTCAGAATCCTTCTTGGACTTTCTTCCAAAATCTTGAGGTAAACTGGGTTCCTCGATCCGATACTATGGTCTCTGCTAGCTTCGAACTCTTGTAGGTTGTCTTGACAGGTATAAAATTGGCTACCTTGGATAGTCTATCAACTATGACCCAAATAGAGTCATTTCCCCTACTAGATGTAGGCAAACCGGTGATAACGTCCATTCCGACAAAATCCCATTTCCATTCCAGAATCTGCAATGGTTGCAAAAGTCCCGCGGGTCTCTGATGTTCCGCTTTGACTCTCTGGCAAATATCACACTTGCGGATGTAGCTTCCAATTTCTCTCTTCATCTTGTGCCACCAAAATTGCTCCTTCAAATCCTGATACATCTTTGTTCCTCCAGGGTGGATGGAATACAGAGTATTATGAGCTTCCTGCATGATAACTTGCTTCAACTCCGAATCTGCTGGCACACAGATACGTCCTTTGTACCACAAAACTCCTTCTTCATCTTCGGTGAATCCAGGTACCTTCCTTGTACCGATACGACGCCTGATTCCATCGATACTTGCATTTCCCTTCTAGGCTTCCTTGATCTGACTGATCAACGTGGGTTGAAGTTCAATCCTAGCTAAAAATCCTTTGCTAACTAGCTCTGTTCTAAACTGCTCCAACTCTTCATGCAAACTTGGCTGGGCTTCTTTAATCATGGTGTTTAATCTACACGGCAATCTACTAAGAGCATCCACTACCACATTGGCTTTGCCGGGGTGGTAGTGAATGTCAAGGTCATAATCCTTGATTAACTCTATCCATATCTTTTGCCTCATATTCAGCTCCTTCTGAGTGAAAATATACTTCAGACTCTTGTGATCCGAATAAATATCACAGCGGTTACCCATAAGGTAATGACGCCATGTCTTCAAGGCTAAAACTACGGCTGCTAGTTCAAGGTCATGGGTAGGGTAGGTTTGCTCATGCTTCTTCAGTTGTTGGGATAGATATGCTATGACTTTGCCTTCTTGCATCAACACACATCTGAGACCAATCTTGGATGCATCAAAATACACATCAAAAGGCTTCTTGATATCTAGCATAATCAAGATTGGGGCTAAAATCAATCTATTCTTGAGCTCTTGAAAACTTGTTTCACATTTGTCCGTCCATTCGAACTTCTTATCTTTCTTCAATAGTTGGGTCATTGGTCTTGCGATGCTCGAAAATCCTTCAACAAACTTGCGGTAATATCGCGCTAATCTGAGAAACGCGCAGCCTTGGGTATGAGTGGTTGGGGCTTTCCATGCTTCAACATCTTTGATCTTGGCGGGATCGACAACGACTCCTCCTGCTGACACAATATGTCCTAGGAATCCTACTTCCTTCAACCAGAATTCACATTTGCTAAACTTGTCATACAACTGATGCTCTCTAAGGGTTTCAAGGATGGTTCTCAGATGTTGCTCATGGTCTTCTTCTGACTTGGAATAGATTAGAATATCGTTGATAAACACAACGACAAACTTATCCATAAATTTCATCAAAATCTTATTCATGAGATTCATGAAATAAGCGGGGGCATTGGTTAATCCAAGACATGATAGTATACTCATACAATCCATATCTGGTGGTAAAGGCGGTCTTTGGAATATCTGTTGCACAAATCTTGAGTTGATGATAACTAGTTCTAAGATCAATCTTAGAAAACACTCTGGCACCAGTCTACTGATTAAATAGATCCTCGATCTTGGGCAGTGGGTACTTGTTCTTGATGGTGACATCATTCAGCTTCCGGTAATCCGTGCACAAACGGTTACCTCCATCTTTCTTATCCACAAACAGAACAAGCGATCTCCATGGCGATGCGCTTGGTTGAATCAAACCTTTCGCCAGCATAGCATCAAGTTGTTTCTTCAGCTCCACTAATTCAGAGGGGTTCAAACTATAGGGTCTCTGAGCTATGGGTCCAGTTCCAGGAATTAGTTCAATGATGAACTCGATATCCCGATCTAGGGGTATACCGGATAATTCATCTGGGAATACGTCGGGGTATTCACAGACTACTCTGACTTGGTCTATGGTTGGTTGGGCTAAACTCTTGTTGCATTTGAACTGACGGGGCAAGGTTTCAGATATATGCTCTACTAATACTCCAGAGCTACTGGTCATGGTTATGGCTTTCTTGGCACAGTCGATCAATCCTTTATGTTTCGACATTGATGGGAGAATACCAATCGGGGTATACCCATGAAGCGGAGTCGCCAGCTGGATCGAGCCGACTGAAGCTAAGTCTAGAGCAGGTCGACTCGCCGTATACGGCGACTAACACATACTGGACCCAGACGCCACGCCGACTGAAGGCCCAAGACGGTGACTCCAATAAAAAGCCCATTAGCACTTGTAAACCCTAACTGGCTGCATATATAAAGCCACCAGGGGAACCCCTAAAAACGATCCCATATTAGATCTAGTCTCTCCCTCCGCCTCCGGCGACTCCATTGTAAACCAATCTATGAATATATACTGGATTGATAGTAGGACGTAGCGATCCTCCAGCGAGGGGACGTGAACCTGGGTATATCGTGTGGCAATCTCGCTCCCGGATTCTCCTACGTCGCCTTCCCCTTTCCTCTACGTAAGCTACCCTGTAGCATCTGTCGTGGTCAATTCCACGAGAGTTAGCGCCCACCGTGGGGCAAGCGGTGCATGGAGGTGATGATCCGGGCGAGATCCCTTGTCGTCGACGGTGGCCAGATCGCACGTGCTATTCAAGAACTGCTATCTCGGTCGGAGGCCGATCTATCTCGTCGGTCCGGCACCAGGCGCAGCTGAGTTTTAATTCCATCCGATCTCATCTTGCTCCGATTACTTTAACAACTGATATTTTATTAGATCAGATCTCTTACTATTGACATGCATTGATCATGGCCAAGCCATATCGATGGATTTTTTTAGCTACAACAGCACGCGGCAACCCAATTCCTGGTAAGTCGGCAGAGCCGTATTGTTTGCCGATCATATGGTATGAACGCATGGTCGTTTCCACAACAGACAACAATTGGCCATATTCCAGTGCAAGTTCCAAGGTAATCCTATTTATTTTCGTCAAAAAGATGCAGGTCTTGCGATGCAAACATGCGCATGATCAGAGATCATTTAAAACGATTCAATTCTACTACTAAGCATAATATGCTTATTCTATTCTATACTCTGCCTACTAATTATTTATGAGTGCAAGCACCTTCTAATTTGTCCCTTCGAGCATGAGGAGTGGCGCCGGGCTATTCACATGTGAATACGTACGATCAATCAGGACAACCACGCGACATGCATGATCAATCGGGACAACCACACGACGGCTGACTCCAGATCAAATTTTGGATTGGTGAATCAGTAACAGAAGCGATGCAGTACATGCATCCGATTGGGACCACTTAAGAATATTCAATTTATAATATTCGGACATGTCTAATAATCAATTTGTATGTGCAAATATTAGGAGGATCAAGTCCGGCGACGCACTATTCTCATGTAATATGTACGATATCGGCCATCATAGCCTCGCGATGCATCAGAGATCGGCTCGTCTCGTCGATGTTGGATTAATTTGGCATCCAGCAAAACTTCCTCGTGATTATTTTGTTGATCAGTTACTTTATTTGATCTACTCTTTATTTATATGTCTATTTTGCAATACGTGCGCTACACAATCTGAATCGGCGGACTCGCTCGGGGGACTCGCCACCCTCGTGGAATCTCCACGCTTGGAGGACTCGCCTCGCCTGTAACGACTCGCCCCCCGTGGATTCGTCACGCCTGGCGACTCACCCGCCGCGAACTCGCCTTCACCGTCACGTCAAGTTGAGGGACTCTGTCCACCGCGGTCTCGACACGCTCATGGATCATCCCGCTGCAGAATCGCCACATTTGGCGACTCGCCCGCCACAAACTCGCCATACTACCGACTACTGCACGTCTCTACCAAAGCAAAGTCGACACGCGACTCCGTCTAACCAATGGTCCGATCTAGCTCGCTACCCACTACTCGCCGCCGTGTCCACTCCTTCCAGCTAAACATCGTACTCGCGGACTCTCCACGCTTGGGGACTCCCCGCCCTCGTGGACTCTCCGCATTCGGGACTCGCCTCGCCTTAGCACGACCTCCATCTGCCACGTCAACTTCGCCATAGCGCGTCCCCGTCCGCCGCGTGACCATATGTCCACCGCGTCGACTCCGCCAAAGCGCGGCCTCCCTTCGCCAAAGCGCGACCATACATCCGCCATGTCGACCCCGTGTCCGCCGCGTCGACTTCGCCAAAGCGCAACCACACGTCTGCAGTATCGACCCCATGTTCGCCACGTCGACTTCGCCAAAGCGCGACCATACCTCCGCTTCATCAACTCTTTCTGGCTACGTCGAATGTGTATGCGCGCCTACCAAGGGACCTTCATCGTCCGAGTCACCAGAGAGGGTCGCATGCCAAGCTGCATGGACTCACCACTGGGCATCTCTTTCCTCCGGGAAAATCAGTTCGCCTTTGTCAACCTTTGAAAGAGCGACTCGCAATGGCCAAGTAGTGCGGACGAGGACTCGCAAGCCGAGCCTCGGATCGTCCACGAAAAATGCTAATCGAGAGCCATCATTGTAGTCGCCTTGCTCGACTGGCCTTCCGGGCCAAGACAAATGGCAGTGCTACACAAACAACACCATGTCCTCCTCAACCTTAGACAGTGCGACTCACACGGCCAAGTACTGCGGACGAGGACTCGCAAACCGAGCCTCGGATCGTCCAGGAAGAACGCTAAGCCGAGAGCCATCTTTGGAGTCGCCATGCGACTGCCCCCCGGGCCAAGACGAGAGACTCGCTAACAAAAACAACGTCATCGCGGACTCGCCACACTCGTGGACTCTCCTCCCGCGGGCTCGCAATCTTCGCGGACTCGCAATCATCGTGGACTCGCCACAGTCGGGGACTCTTCCCTCACGAAATCGCCCTCGCATACTCAACACGCTCGGGGACTCGCCGCCGTGAACTCCCCCTCGTGTACTTAACACGCTCGGGGACTCGCCACCGCGGACTCGCCCTCGCATACTAGCCGCACTCAGAGATTTGGCACGCTCCAGACAGCGGCACTCGCCGGTCGCCCAACCTCGCCACTCGCCGCACTCCAGACAGTGTCGAGCGCTACTCGCCGTGCTCAGCAACAACCACTACTATTTCCATAGTATGGATCTCTAAAGAGCCTCAAGTCGCCTCTACAAGCCAACTCGAGTCTCGGGGACTACTCCTAGGCATGATGCGTGTGCGCGTGGTTCCACGACCGCGGCTCGCCACGCTCGGGGACTCGCCACCGCAGACTCGCCCTCGCGTACTCAACACGCTCGGGGACTCGCCACCACGGAATCGCCCTTGCATACTCAACACGCTCGGCGACTTGCCACCGTGGAATCGCCCTCGCGTACTCGTTACGCTCGGGGACTCGCTACCACGGACTCGCCCTCGTGTACTCAACACGCTCGGGGCATCACCACCGGGGACTCCCCCTCGCGTACTCAACACGCTCGGGGACTCGCCACCGCGGACTCGCCCTCGCGTACTCGCCACGCTCGGGGACTCGCCACCGTGGACTCTCCCTCGCGTACTCAACATGCCCGCGGACTCGCCCTCACGTACTCTCCAGCGCGCACTCGCCATCATGACCTCGCCCTCACGGACTCGCCATTCCCGGGGACTCGACTCGCCCATCACGGGCTCACTATCGTGGGCTCGCCTATCGTGGAATCGCCTGCGCCGACTCGGCGACTTTGTCATCAACAACTTGGTGGCCTCCACATCTTCTATTCATAAGCTTCTACAATAGCAAAATAACAAGGCGCCAGTCAAACTTCTCCAAGGGGCGACTCCGTCCAATGGTGATTCGCCTGGCGCGTCGACTCGCCCAGGCGAATGGACTACTTCATGAGCTATTTTTCTATTTCAGGAGCTCGCCAATGACTCGCCATCGACTCCACCCTGGAATCGCCTACACCAATTCGACAGTTTGAAGTCATCGTCGAGTCCCTGACGTGCTCGGGGACTACTGATGGGGGAATACCAATCGGGGTATACCCATGAAGCGGAGTCGCCAGCTGGATCGAGCCGACTGAAGCTAAGCCTAGAGCGGGTCGACTCGCCGTATACGGCGACTGATACATACTGGACCCAGACGCCATGCCGACTGATACATACTGGACCCAGACGCCATGCCGACTGAAGGCCCAAGACGGCGACTCCAATAAAAGGCCCATTAGCACTTGTAAACCCTAACTGGCTGCATATATAAAGCCACCAGGGGAACTCCTAAAAACGATCCCATATTAGATCTAGTCTCTCCCTCCGCCTCCGACGGCTCCATTGTAAACCAATCTATGAACATATACTGGATTGATAGCATGACGTAGTGATCCTCCACCGAGGGGACGTGAACCTGGGTATATCGTGTGGCAATCTCGCTCCCGGATTCTCCTACGTCGCCTTGCCCTTTCCTCTACGTAAGCTACCCTGTAGCATCTGCCGTGGTAAATTCCACAACTGACATCCAATCCATTCCAAGTACTACTTCCAAACCTTTGGTTCCAAGTACTATTATATTAGCATAAAAATCTATGCCATGGATTCTGATAGGTACAACCTTGCAAATTTTTCTAGCTTTGGTGGTTGAACCAGGTATTTGAACTATCATAACATGCTTCAATTTGGTTGGTTGAATCTTACTAGTGCATGCAAATTCTTCTGTAACAAACGAGTGCGATGCTCTAGAATCAAACAACACTCTTGCAAGTACTGAGTTGACAGAAAACATACCCAGCACGACATCTAGCGCTTCCTGGGCTTCTTCAGCATTCATGTGGAACTAACGACCATTGCGGTTGAGCGAATTCCCTGGGGAAAATCTCCTTTTAGGCTGCACACAACGTTGTTGCTGAGCGGGTGCATTCACATTGGTGGCTGCTGCAAGCTTCTTGGGACACTCATTGCAGTAGTGACCCTTGATTCCACATTCAAAGCAAGTAATCTGGGACTTGTCTTTGGCTGCAATAGGCACAACATTGCTTCCAGTCCTTGGGGCAGTATTGTTGTTGTTGTTGTTGTTGGACTTGGGCGGTGCATGGTTGAAGTTGTTGGAGTTGCTAGGGTTGTTTTTGTGGTTTCCTCGAGACTTCAAGTTTCCTCCGCTACGATTAGGGTAGCTTGAACGGGACATAGGGGGTCTATTGTTTCTTGGAGCATATCCTGTAGACGGGTTGGGGCGATACTTTTGGGTGTGGTTTGGATCCACTCTGGTGCATCATTCTGTGCTTGCGATTATCATTGTCTTGGTTGATCTTTCATTCCATCTGGATGGCGGAATCTACTAGTTCTTCGAGATCTTCAAAATAGATGTTGACTAACATAGTCTGCATGTCATCATGCAATCCATTCAGGAACCTTTCCTTCTTCTTGACTTCGGTGTAGATCTCATCAGGGGCATATCGAGCTAAGGACAGAAATTTGTCATGGTACTCAACTACCGTCATCCTTCCTTGCTTCAGTTCTCTGAACTCATCTCTCATCTGGGTGACTAAACCTTGCGGCACATGGGTGCGGCTGAACTTGATCTTGAATACTTCCCACGTTATTACTTGACCATTGTTCATGGTACGGGTGCTATTCCACCAGGCTCTTGCATCTCTTGCCAAATAGTGGGTGGAAAACAGTACATTCTCGTTTGCTTCAACTCCTGCTACTTCCAGATTGTTCTCCATGGTTTGCAGCCAGTCATCAGCATCTAAAGGGTCCTCAGACTTACTAAAGGTAGGGGGATTGGTATTCTGAAAGTTCTTAAGCTTGGATCCATGGTGATCTTGGTTTCCATGGCCTTGATTATTGTGGGCCATCTGAGCTATCTATTGAAGAGTGGCTAGGTTGGCTTGGCGTTCAGCTCTACTAGCTTCTCGGTCGGAAACTAGCATTTGCAGAATCTGCAACATTGGGTCCTGAGATGAGCTGCTTCCTCCAGGGTTTCCACGAGTCATCTGAAGATTGAGATAGATAATGAGATAAGAGGGAAATTTCTAAGGTTCATAGTTTTGTTTTCAAAAAGCTTTAAACTTTGAGTTTGACTCAGGTTTTACAAACTAACTTCTTCTCATTCATTCATTCATTCATTCATTCAAGCACACAATACAAACACACACCACATACAAGTGGAAAACAGATGGTTTTAAGAACCATTCTGTGAACTAAGATACAATGGGACTGGTACAACTCATGCCTACGGTAGTGATAAAGTGCATCTAGTCATCATCAATGAAGTTGGAATCATCATCATCAGTGTGGAACTCCATGGCATCATCCTATAGATAGTCGTTGTCATCACTGAGGTAAGAGTAAAGATCTCCCTGGATATCTTCACCTTCTTCCTCTTCCTTTGCTTCCAGTTGGACTTCTTGCTCATGGATGGTCTTATCGAGGTCGGCCACGTTCTTGCGAAGAAGAGCGATGGTGTGATCCTTCTTCTCGCACTGACGACGAAGGGATTGGCGATCCTTGACGAGCATGGCGAGAGTCTAGTCCTTCTTGGCGGCAATGGCAAGGTTGTGGTTGGCGTAGGATTGAGCATTGTCCAATTCCTTCTGCCTATCATACATCAGGAAGTCAAGGTTTTCCACCTGGCGCTTCAACTCTAGGTGACTTGGCATCTCCAATGGCTTTCCCATAGAATCACGCCTTATGAAGTGAGCAAAGCGAGTTCCCTGGATCAAGTTGATGTTTTGCCCACACAAACGGGCGAGAGCTTCATGCATGGCCCTGACTAATCCATCTAGCCAGTTCTTTTCTCGCACGGTGAATTGAATCTTCTTGCGTCTGAGATCTGCAACTATCAACCATTGTAGATCTGCTCCTGGGTGATCCTTGAGTTGTGCTTAGAAGAATTCCGGATGCGGGCGCTCAAGATACTCTGACAGTGCATCTAGATCCGTCTCAAAGATCAATCGGCCTCCGTTGCCCAACTGGTAGAACTTGCAATACTGGACTTCCATCCATAAGAATTTAGGATGAGTAAGTTAGTGATGTGATAAAGTGTGTCAAATTTATGTAGAATTGCAAGAATTTTTGAGGAACATGATTTTTTTGAAAGAATCTCAAGGATAAGAGTGGGAATATGTTTTCATAAATGCTCACTTCTTTTGTTTTGAAACTAAGTTTTTGTTTGGACATCCATTCTAACTAGGGTCTCCTATGGTCAGGATGGCTCTGATACCAACTTGTCAACACCCGGATTTTTAATCCCAAATGCCTATTATGCCATACCTCGCAATCCCAGGATTACCATATTTGCGAGACATACTGATTGGATATCACAGTACATCATCCATTACAAACCATAATAAGATTTTATACAAATAAAGGATCTCATGATCTAGTCTTAATACAATCAAGCAGCGGCATAATAAAGCATAGTAGTGGGCTCCATCTTCAGTGTCACAGGCAATGCTGACAATGGGAGATGATCCTAGTTGTCATAGCCGTTCTACTTTCCATCTTCCTGATAGTCCTCCTCATAGTCTGTCCACGGGAATAGCCAGGGACAAGCCCATGAGTACTCTTTTAGTACTCGCAAACTATCACTAACAATTAGGGTGGTTCTAGTAGGAATCTTAAGCTCTAGGTTTATTTGCAAAAAGCATGGTTTATCTAAACTGAGTTTAGAAGTAAACAAAGCTAATCTAATGTTCTAAATCACCTAAGTGGGAACCTATCCACAACCCTTTTGTGGTCAAGTCAAAGTCACAATTCATTTCACAAGTCATTTTAAAAATATCTGACGACGAAACAGTATGGCCACTCCAACTATCCATGACTGCAGACACGGCTATTCGAATAGTTTGACACTCTGCAGAGGTGGTACACTTTCACCACAAAATTTGATACATCTGTCACGGATAACCCTGAATCATCATACTTAGTATGCGGATAATCAATCATAACCTTTCAATTACACACTCTAGTATAGGCACCTCCCCTATGAGCTTGGCCTCCCAGCCATGGCCATCTGCCATCCTAGGCACTGCATAGGTGGACACACATCAAGAGGTAGCCTCATCTCAAACCTCTCCTGTGAGGGAACCCATACTAATGCATATAAACTTTCGGCTAAGCCCTACCCAATTCAGGTATTGTGGTTGTACGGTAAAATTGGAATGGTATCGCATCCGAACCCAACCATCAATTTTTGTAAAGGGCTAAGGCTCATGCCTCAACAGTTTCATCATCAAATCCTTTTTGTCCATAACACATGTCAAAACATTTCAATAGAATGAATCATCATTCCAAGGTTTTCAGAATCATTTCACCAAGTATTCCCATCTAGAGTGATCAACTTTTATGCTTAGCACTAGCCACTAAGGTTAAGAGTGTTCACTAATGAGGGGTACTAATTTTTTATCTCATGCCACAGAATGACATCTAAGTGTAACTATATAGGCCTAGTTTTATACTCTTTATGCTATCTATAACAAAAGTAATGAACTTTAGTAAAGTAAAAAGAATAAAGCTTGCGAGTAAAACTTGGGATTGGTATAATCAAAATGGTATAACCAAATCATGCCTAGTGCATCTTGCTTAGGTTAATACTTGCAATGGTTAGCTTGCAAGGGTCTAGCTTGCTTAATAGTGATGGCTTGCCTTGATTGGTGTAGTGATTGAAGTTTTCTTCTTCGTCTTCTTGGAAGTACTCCACCTCCTCGTATCCTTGGTTGGTACTATCGTCTATAAATGAATACGGGGTACACAATCACCAAACAATACTTAATTACTTCTATTTATCACACTAAGGCTCACACTTGATAATTCTATCATCATCACAATCATCACATGCATTAAAGACTTAATCTTCTTTATTTTAGTTTAGAAAAGTAATTTCTACTCATTGAAATTAATTAAAATTTAATATTCTCCAAATAGAATATGGGATCATGTGGACACATGTCATTACCACATATTCTAATACATGGGAATGTGATTTAAAGGGTTGGGCCTATTTTATAAAGTTTAAGTTTATCATTTAATAGATTTTAAGTGACTAGAAATGCCCTAATAGTATTATTTTGGTACTAGTCCAATGTCACTGCATGCAAACCTAAATATTTTTACGTATTCAGATAGATATTGTCAAATGTGATTTTTGAGAGTTGGAATCAACTCAAAAGCTATCATGGTTGATTTTTGAAAAATGTTTGAAGTTGCAAAAGTCTATGTCTTGTTATTTTTGCTCTAGATTATATCAAACTCCAAATTATTTAAATCCAACGGGCTTAGATAGATAATTTAATTACCTTTCTAGAAAAATTTGAATCATGCCATTTGGTTCAGTGAAACTCTCTGAATTGATTTTTGAATCTAGGCACAGAAACTAGTTAAACTAAAATGGAAAAACAATTATTTGAATTTCCAGGCCAGCGCGGGAAAGTTAAACGGGCCGGCAACTGCACTGCACAGTGCAGCGGGCTGTTGGCAGATGGGGTCCACTCGTCAGTGACAACATATACGCGAAAGGGTATCAGGGGATCTAGGCCGTGTGATCTTATTCTAATCCAACGTCTAGGAGTCGTCGTCGATGATGAACAACTCCGGCGAGGAAAATGACCTAGCCCGCGGTGGGGGTCTGGCTAGGCTCACTTGGGCTCCATCTAGGGTCGGCGACGGGGGCGATCGACGTGGTAGATGACGACAAGGTGAGGCGCGGTCATGGTAGGGATTGGGGTGGTCGAAATCGATGACACCCTTCTCCTCCAGCAGCGGCGGGCACCGGTGCAATTCCGGTGCGATGGTGCTCGCCTTGCTCCGGGAAGAAGTGGGGGAGTAGCTATGGGGGGTGGTGAGTGGAATGGTATGGAGAATGGAGGCGGGGGTGGCCTCCTTTTATACTGCGGAGATAGGACCGAGCGGTGCGAGCGCGAGCTCGACGGTGGCATCGCTACAGGCGGCTATCAGCGTGGCTGAGGTAGGTGGACGGTGCGGTGTTCCCTGGCTGTTCTCATGGGCGTAATGGCAAGGCGTGGGGCGGTGTGGTTCGGTCGGGAGCGTGCGGTGCTCCGCACGGACGCATAAGTGTTTTCGGCGGCGTGCGGCAGCTGCGGGTCGCACGACGGCGAACGGGGTTGTCTGCTGGGTTGCTATGATCAGGGCGAGTGGGTGCGTGCGCAACGAGGGCAAGACGCGGTCTGGGCGAGCTGGTCGGGCGCGGCGAGCTAGCGCGCTCTGGACATGGCGCAGATGCACGGTGCATGGCGTAGCTAGGGTCGTCCAGGGCTCGGCTAGGGTCGAGGCTGGGACAAGGGTTGGCGGTGGACCGAGGCGTGCTTCCTGGACATCATGGCTGGCTGCAACGATGTCTGCAGTGAGCTGGCCGTGGTCGGCCGGCGATGACCAAAAACGGGCGGCGCTACACTATGCAAGCGGCTAAGGGGGCTTGGTCTGGGGCTTGGTTAGACTCAGGGGAGACCAGAGAGTGAAGAGGGGACAGAGGGGTGGGGGATTACTGCTCCAAAACTGTGGAGTTAGGAAGTGCTTTGTTAGTGTAAGCAAGGTGTTTGTGAAATTGGCCATAAGAAACATACTTTGGAAATTTTGATTCAAATTTTTTGAGTGATCTTAAGTTAAGCTTGAGAGTCTATGTTTGCTTGGAGAGGTCAAGGTGAATTGGTTCGATGGGTTTTTGAAAAAGTGTGATCTTAACACCTAGACTTTATTCAATTTTCAAATTTCCTTTAAATTGATTTGCAAGATGTTTTTGTAAGTTTGTAAAGTGGGCCTTGATACACTTTTACTTGGTCTAGCAAGGGGTGAAAAGAAGTAGTAATGTTTCTGTTAGAAATCTTCTTCTAGGAACACTCAAAGTGACATAGTGGTTAACTTTGGCCAAAATGACCATTTGATCTTTTTATTCATATTTGATTTCTTTTCCTTTGGATTTTGTTTGTAAATGGTCTAGATGATGTAGCATTTATCTTTAAACCATTTCACATCATTTGTAGCAATCAAGCATGGCATTTTCAAACAATCACACATTAATGCAAAGTAACATGCATTCATATTTAAATTATTAACAATTTTTTTGTTAACCCTAACTTTGGGTGATTTGAACTTGATAATCTTGATTATAAGTTTTGGGGTGTTACAATCAATCACTGTCACCCAAGGGTACTTTGATAGTATCAAACGACACTCGGTGAAATGGTGACCATAAAGGTGTGTTCAGATATTCGGAGGAACACTTGAGGAAATATGCATCAAGAGTGGATTTGTCCATTCGCATGACGAAAACATACTCGAGGACCCACTCGGAGAAGTTGTATCCAATAGCTGCGCATCGTGTGATTTGATCACGGGGATATCACTTGTCGGAATGAGTCAAGTATTATTTGTTGGTAATGAGATTGAACACGACATGGTTATTTCGTTGATCAGATCTCGGACAATGCAAGTATCGAGAGACAAAAGGAATAAGACACAACGTTCATGGTTCAAACGACGAAAGATTTCGTGGAATGCACAGGGCTCACATGGCCATCTAGGTCCCTCTGTTGATCATTGGTGCGGGAGTGTTCCTGAACCGTGGGGTATCACGCTTAAGGGCTTGATGATGTTCAGAGAGTGTTTTTTGGATGGGTAGAATAACCGAAGAAGAGAGAAGAGAAAAACCGGAAGGGTTTCAGGAAAGTCCGGAAGGTGTCCGGAGTTGTCCGGAAGGAGTAACGGTGCAGCGGGGGATTGAATAATATGTAAATATATGTTAATTATTGAATAAAACATGTATTTATATTTATTTAATATTTAAATATGATTTAATGGCGCACCTCACCTAATGGGACAAATCCCGGAGGGGAAAAGGCCCAAGAGGGGCTCGCATCCCTAGGAGGGGACAAGGGGGTCGCCGGCGGCCCTAGTGGGCTTGCCCCCACGTGGGGACCATGGTGGGGCTAGCCAGCGATGCATCCCCCCACCTCCTCCCTTAATTAGTCCCACCCCGGGACTTTGAGGGAGGGAGTGCCTCCCAATATAAAGGAGGGAATATGGAGGGATTTAGATACGCCAATAAATCCTAAGCTTGAGGCTTTTCCCTCCAAGTGCTCTCCTATCCATCTCTCTCTTGTGAGTGCAGCCCCGCTGTAAGGGCTGCGCGAACGAGAGTCTTCTTCACCGTTGAGCGTTGTCATGCTGCGGGATTCAGATCTAGGAGCTCTACTTCCGCAACTCCTACTGGATCGGGGAAGAGGGAGTCATCGCCACGCACCAGATGTGTGTATCTCCCTGTGAGGTGCAACACTTGGGGCACTAAGAGTTGTTAGAGCCGCATGAGCTATCAGGACTTCAACACAACCTTGAGGTCGGCTTTGGCTCGGCTACATCAACCATGCTCTCTCGAGCATTGACAATGCTTTTCGGTCTTCAAGGGTAAATTTGCAAAAAGCCCCTCCTGTTACTACATTACTAATAGATAGGTCCTAGCAACAGGGGTTCAGGGACGTAGGGTAAAATTTATTGTTTTCATACACGAACCCCTACAATATCATTTTTTCAAAGTTTCGATTCCGAACAAAAGCTGCAAATGCAAAAGCTCATAAACACTTACATGATCACCCGAAGACTCCGAAAGTATTTTCTTGGTGGGCATCCGCATAAGAACCCTATGTTGCCCCAAGTGGGGCAAGATTGAGGTACTCTCGCCATAGTTGGCCGCTATCTTCGGGGAAGGTGCTGATCCCTCCGCATCTGCATTTTTGGAGTCCACGACTCCGGTATCCCCTAGGAACTGGCAGTCATCTAATGATGACGATGATGCGGTAACACTACAGTAAAGCACCAGAAGAACATTACATATAAGAAGCCCACATGACATGCAATTTAAGACATCAACGAAGTACGAGACTTACCCATCAAACCTGTCGAGGTCGAAGTCTTCATCCGATTCTAGTGGCTCTTTCAACTTCTTCGGCTTCTCCAGTGGTGGTAGAACCACGCTGCGGACATGAACCGCTGGAATCAGGCCGATGGTGCCTACCTTAGGCTAAGTATCCTTTGGCGCCTCTAGCGTAGACGCGTCGAATTCTTTGATCCGAGAACGTTTGCGAGTGCACCCTTGCTGGAATTAGGGATTTCCTGTGCAGGCACACTCGACCCTGATTCATCGTCCTCTTTAGCCTCCACAAGTATAACTCCGTCCAGCTGAGGCGGTATCAAAGCCACCACTTTCCATTCCTAATATGAGTAGAAAATTACAATCAAGGCAAGCCTTACGGGCAAAATTACAAGAAGACAAAAGACGATGACAAAACTTATCTCAGGAGGAGAGTTATTAGCGTGGAAAGGCAGGACGACCGAGTCACCAGGAAGTTTATCCTTAGTAATGTACTTGGTCAGTGACCTGACCCTCTTGTCAACCTCGACTGAAGACATGTCCTCCTAGGAGACGCGAGTGATGTTGTAACCACCGGTCGAAAGGTACATCGGGTGTACTCTGGCCTGTAGAGGCTGCACCCAACGATGCAAGAACATGCGAATTAGGTTGAAACCGTCGACTTCTTAGCCTGGGATAAGATGGAGGTCGTAGACACGCTTGTACAAGACTTCAACTTCTCCCTCCTCTCCCGGCATCACAACATTATTCCAAGACCTCTTCTTCTTCAGCTTAGTGCTAGGGTCGAAAGGAGCACGTCCATATCGTTCGCCATCAACATGTTGATCATGAATGTAGAACCACTTCTCCCTCCACCCCTGGACGGAGTCGGAAATGTTGAGGCTAAAGTATTGGACATTGTGGTCCATGTGGATCCCGCAGCCGCCAACGTCATATACAACCGAGCCAGAACCCGACTGCCGCTTCAACTTGAATAGCTTCTTGAAGAGGCCGAAGTGTGGATCGATACCGAGCCAGCACTCGTGGAGGGTAATGTAGCACGCGATGTGTAGAATGGAGTTTGCGGTCAGCTGATGCAGCCGGAGCCCGTAGAAACACAACAACCCTCAAACAAATTTGTGGAGGGGGAGAGAAAGACCGTGAAGAATGAAGGCCAAAAACATCACCCAAAATCCAACAGGAAGATTGGGGATTACCTCAGGCCCTAGCATCCTACAATATTCCGCATCGGCAGGCAGCAGACCATCCTAGCAATGAGTGTGGAGCTCATACTCCTTCAACGAGGTGCACCGCCATGACCTGTTGGTCACAAAGGTTCCCGTACCCTTCTTCTTGGTGGCAGTGGTAGTGCCGGCCCCGGTAGCACCGGTGCCCTTCTTCTTCGTCGCAGCAGTCGCAGCAACAAATCAGCCGCGCCTCTCGTCCTCTTCCCACTGTGGCGGCGGAGAGATCGGAGAAAGTAACTGGGAAATGCCTTGAGTATGTCCAGCGCAGCGAGAGCAATGGGAGAAAGACAACAAAGGGGAATGGCAATGGCAATGGCAATGGTGCACGCAGGAGGAAGAAGAACAAGTGCAAAAATTATCGCACCCAAAAACCCTACTTAAGCACCGGGGGATATCATACAACGACTCACTGAACTTTACCTCTACGCGTGGCGCACATCAATGAAGACACGTGGAGATGGTAATACCAAACCGTCGCTGCACGTTCCCCACTATGCGCCGGAATCAAAGAGACACAGTTAAAACAAAGATTACGCGTGACTGGTGATGAGTACATATTTGCATCATGTTTTATATTATTATATTGTACTGTAGTTGTAGGATCTTGGTATTTTACAGCGTTCACGCACACATTTTATGTCTATTTTCACCAGGATCAGGACATATGATGGATACGATGGACACAATTCTTGGAGCAGTTGTATTGGGGAGAAAAGGAGTCAAAAACAACGTAAGTCACTTATTTGGGAAATATGAATAACACTAGAAGAAAACCCGAAGCGGTCGAGGCATCCAGAAGGTTTAACGACCAACTATACACCAGGAATAATTTTTCGGCCGTATAGTTCTCGCCGTATAGATGGAGCCGCCACCGCCTCCTCAAATAGTTTCTCGCCGTGCAACTGGATTGGAGAGGCGACATATAGAATAACTAGAAATCACCAAAACCTCACCTCCGGAAGGAATCTGAAGGGGAACTCGTCCACCGGGGATCCATCACCCTACGCAGATCCAGAAGGCTAAGGCATTGATATTTATCATCAACCGCTACATCACTGATACCTTCGATCTAGACTACGGATGTAGTATAGCTCTTTTTCCCGAGTAGACCTAGGTTGTGGAATCCTCGGGAAGCAGAAATCATAGTGAAGTTACTTTAATGGACCTTTGGGAGTTTTATAATTTCTTTTTGTGTTTTACCGGACCAAGAGTTTGCTGTCTTTTGTTGTTGTCGATGATGGAGAGATGGCCTAGGGCTTTCGGTTTCACCTGTAGCTGTGCAAAAAATCTGATGGGAATAAACGATAATAATAAAGTATGCATGTAATTGTTAGAGCAAGATAATTATATGTGGGATGTGCATCCATAATTGCTATTGCCTCCGCAACCGCTTATAGCAATAACCTACTAGTCTCATCCATAGAAGAAAGAGAACTAATGATATGCATAGTGACATCACCGTTGTTCCCAAGTAAATCCCTCACATAGAGCCGTACTACCCCTTCTGTCACTGGGTTCCCAACATGCAGATTAGTCATTACTCATACTCCCTATACCTGGCTCAATCCTCGGGGTCTTGGGGTACCTGACAAGTCCTTGGATTGAGGTAAGAGAGGATAAAATAATCATCATGTCATACAAACTAATACATGATCCCATCTATAATAATAACATGCACAAAAGCTACATGGCTAGGCCAAAGCCCTTATCCCAAGGAGAATTACTCACTCATAGAGATGAAATCAACGATCATAAACATTGCAATGGAAATCATGAGATTGATAGCAAATAGTCTTACAATGTTGCCAATCGAAGATGAGATCTACTATTACAGGTGGTAGAATATGGCTATGGTGGTGGAGAAGGGTTTGGAGATTAGATCTAAGTCTATTCCTTCGGCGGCTCTTCGATGTTGTGGGTGAAGGGTTCTGGGGGTGGCTTGATGAGAGAGAGCTAGAGAGAGCGCCCTTTTCCCGTCGCCCAAGGCCTCTCTGTATAGGGGTCCCTTCACGAAAGTTGTTCTGTTTGTCCTAGCGGTGGGGCAGCAACTATACAACCAGAACTATACGGTCAAAATTTTATTCCTGCCATATAGTTGGTCGTTAAAGCGTCTGTCTCCACTTCAGGACTCCTGGTTTCTTCTGGTTGTTGGAAATCTTTTATCTTTGACTTTAATGTAGTGATTCCTATCATCAAACGTCATTATCTACGTAGGGAAAAATAGAGAGAAAGGATTGCATACCCCTTTGATCATTAGGCATTAGTGGCAAGGTTCAAAAATATGAATAATATCCATTTTAAATGTGGACGTAGATGGCTATATTTCACAGCCATCAACCTCCCCAAGTTTAAACTTGATCATCCTCGAGCAAGAAAACCAAAATCGAAAAGGAACTCAACATTTAAACTGAAATAACAAGATGATGAGCTTACTCATGATTGGTAGTCTCATGTTTCCTCCACTTTATAAATCTGAAAAACTTCAGCATAGTTAGAGTAATGGCAAGCATATCATACAGGTTTTTATGCATCCTTATAGCGCAGAAAAATTAATGTTAACATGGATGATTCAAGTGAGTAAACCTTATTCCATGTCATGTAATCAACTCATAGGCTTGCCTTTGAACAATAAAGTGTAATCATGTAAAATTGAGAGTGTGAGAGTTGTCATGAAAAAATATACACTAGAGTATCTCAATTCTCCCACATCAATAAGTCAAGACTTTTCAAGTGCTACCTTTCTATTCATTGTCCTTGAAGAATTCCAGTTCTTAAGTAATTGAGAGCATGCCAAAAAAATTAATTAGTTTATTGGGCTATGATGGACACTCGTGGCATTACTAAGGTTTTTGTTCCTTTTGCATAATGATTACTCATATGAGCCAGAGGAGTGATTCCATCATGAACACATTTACCCTGGAGTGCCAAGAATCGTACCCATTATAGCATCGCAGCTACATATGTTTAATCAACTCATAGCCGAAATCTAGGAGTTTGCTCCATGAAGATCGTTCGTAGGCTAGCGGAGTTGTTGGCATCCCATGAAGTTTGACACGCATAAAGCTATATCATTCTTATGATTCACAAGTCAAACTTTGGCATGCTCACAAAAACAGCTAAACATTAATTGAATTGAACACATCCTTTTAAAGAGAGCTATCAAGTTGTAGCACCCCAATTGTCTAACAATTGTAATTCTACTTGTCCTAGTAAGATATTGGCTACTCCATATAGATTATTGTTGCATCATAATTATATCATGCTCATGTCATCATGCCACCTTGCATTTGAGCATCATATAAAACCCTTTTTCTTTTGGTTCTTCTCTCACATGCATTATTAATTGTATTTTCTTCTTGATATTATATTTGGCTATTGATATATTGTCTAAATGCCCAAGTTGAGTTGGGGGCATATCTTTTATTCCATTCCACCACCTTTCTTTCTACCACTTTATAATTCCACCATCCCTTCACCATGAGCTTGTAATTCTTTTTCTTGTGACATTTTAATTCTAGCTCATGTAGTTGGGGTGGATCAATCTTCTAAATTCTTGTGCTTGGTTTTATCTCCATTTTTGGAAATGCATAAGAATAATGCCATCATATTATTATTGTTGTCACAAAATAAATAATGGCATTATTATTTTTGCATGGACCATGCAAGCTCTACACCACCTCCACCTCATTGGGATTTCTCTTGTTTTAGTGGATCTTATCTTGGGGAAACATCTACCATCATTACTCCCTCCTCATAGTCTCACCCCTCTCTTTATCTTCTTATTTTATTCTCCATGCATGAACCATATGAGGCCTATTCCTTAATTCATTTCTTTTTCTTTTTCTTGGAATTCTTTCCACCTCCACCTCATGATCATCCTAGCCTCCACCATGCTCCACTTGGGATGATCTTACCACATTCCTTTCTTTTATTTTTCTCTTTATCTACATGTATGACCACATGAGCCTTATTCCACCTAATTCTTTTCTTCTTCTTTCTTCTAGTTTCTTCTCTACTTTAGTCCATGCAAGATCAAGCCTTTCTAGTTCTTATTGGATTGGCCTCTTACACAAAATTTACAACATATATACTTAAAAATAATCAAACCTATTTAATCTATTTTCTTCTCATAACCCTAATTTCTACTAACCCTCTCTCTCTCTCTCTCTCTCTAGCTTGGCCTCCATGCCAAGCCCCTCTCTCCAACTGGCCACCCTCCCTCTCCCAGGCCCACACCCCAGCCACCTCTCTCTCTAGCCCTACCCCAAAACCCTAACCCTAGCCCGAGCTACCCCCTCTCCTCTCTCTCTTCTCTCTCTGACCGAGCTAGCCCCACCTGCCTCCCCTCGCCCTCAGCCCCACTGGCATCCTCCCCTGCCATGCCTACCTGCCCCAGGACGAGCCCCAGCTCGCCCATGTGCTCGAGGAGAAGGAGGAAAAGGTGGCACCCGAGCCACCTTTTTACCTGCCGTGCCCACCTGCCTCTCCTCTCTCCCCCTCTCACTTTCCCCTCCTCCTCACGTCTCTGGCCTCACCCAGATCCGCCCTAGAGCACCCCCTCCTTCCCCTTCTTCTCCTCCGACCTCACCACCCGCCTCGCCGGTCGCCGCCAGCTACACCGTGCCCCCGTCGTTCCTGTCCGCGAGCTCGATGTGGAAGAGGCCTGGGAGCCCGAGGACATCCCCCTGCTTCGCCCCGTACATGCCGTCGCAAAGGAGGAGCCCTAGAACCACCGGAGCCAGCGCCGCCCGACGCGAAACCCTAATCGCCGGAGCGCCTGCTCCACCGACGATCCGCCGCTCCTCGCTCCGATCCGACCACACCAGCGAGCCCGCGGTGAGCCTCCCTCTCTCCCTGACATGCGCCGCCTCACCGTCGACGTCTAGCGCCGGCGGACGTTTCGTCGAACAGCCGCCGCGCGCCAGAGCTCGCCGTTGTCTGGCCGGTTCCCGCGCTGCTTAGAGCCTACCTAGCACCCGAACCCCCTCCTAACAGCTCCCCTAGCACCACCGCACCGGTCAGCCCGCTCAGCGCGCGCTCCCGCGGCCCGGGATCGAATCCCCGCTCCGCGCCGCGCTCCCACCTGCCGCCAGATGCGAGGAGAAGAGAAACAGTACCCGGGGTCGTGGTCATCTTGCAAAAATCCCCCCACCTTTTTGAGTCTCGTAACCCGCGCTCCTAGTGCCCCACCGGCCAGTCGCCCAGGTCATCTTGCAGAAAAACCCTCAGCCTTTCTCGGCCGCAACCCGCGCTCCAACCCCCGGCCCACCTGTCAGCCCCTGTCTCGCTCTCCGCTGACACGCGGGCCTGCGCCAGATGGCCCACCCCGCAGCCTCAGTGGCTAGGCGAGCCGCGGTGAAAAGATTTTTCCCCGCGCGCGTGGCCCAGTCAGCATCAGGCCCACCTGTCGGTGCCTGTGGCTGGAATTGCTTGGGTATAAAAAGTAATTCCTGAGTCTGTTTTTATTCAAATCTTTTTCAAATTATTTTAAATTCAAATTCTTTTCAGATTCAAATAATTTTTAAAATACAAATCCAAATAATACAAATAATATATGTTTTGGAATCAGAAAAATGAGAGGAATTCAAATATGCCCTTCAAATTATATTTTGCACACTTCAAATTTCGAGTTAATCAAAATTACAAGAAAATGCCCTTTTCCTTATTTAATTAATAACTTTTGTTTTATAACTCCAAATTTGACAAATGATATGTCTAAATCGATCAGCGCGACGAGCCCGTTCTATTTATGCAATCCTTGTTCTGAATTGAAGCATGCATCATGTTGTCATTTAAAATCTGAACTGTTTATGACAATAAAACTTGGTCAAATAAATAATAAAATGCTTTACTTCTTGTATCCACACCTCACCTTTGCCATGCTACTTTAATGCCATGTAAATTGTGCATCATTCATCATGGCATGCTTGGTTGCTTGTTGCATTTCAATTTATATGCTTGCGCACTTTATTTATGTTGGCCCTTGTTTGTTTGGTTCTTCTTCGAATAGACGCCCAGCAGGAGAATTACCAGGAATCACAGGAGTATTACCCAGATCCATCTCTCGTTTCAACTGAGCTGCCAGGCAAGCACTACCACATGCTTGCATACATACAGTACCTATTGCCTCTATCTTATTCTTGCATCATTGAGTCGCGATTGCATTAAATTGAATCCCAAGTACTGCATAGCCTTTACTTTTAAACCACATTAAGCCTGTTCCGGTCCCATGAGCCATTACTACAGGAGTTGTTTGAGCCATGCGAGTCGTAGAAAAGCATGAGTAGGGTATGTGAGTGTCGGATGGATAACGAGGTACCTAAACAACATAACCTGAGTAGTAATGGGATAACTAATGAAAGAGGCACCGGTGAGCAATATCTGCTATTTGGTTTTTCATGCTCACTTGTGTCCCGTAGGACCCCGAGTACTTGATTCATGTTCCTTGTTTATTCGCACTATCCACATCCGGGAGGCCTTATGGACCCCCCTGAGTTAGAGCTTGATTCATTCTTATTTCTTGGGGCCACAAGTAGTTTGGGGCTTTATTACTATTCTGTACTTATGCCATGTTACTGCTTTATTTAAGATTGTGCGTGGAGCACCTGTACTGTTTTGGATCGTGGAATGTTTTCGCGGTATCGACAAGCCCAGTCACATTTTCGGGTTCCCAGTCGTTTACAGCCATTGACACAAACCTTGGGTCCGTCTCGGAGCCGGCCAACTTCGTTGCGGGTAGCTTAATGGGGTGGCCCCCTGAAATATTTCTGAATCCTGTGATTGCTTTGTCATGAATGCCTCGTTGGGTTTTGATTTGGTTTTTCTAAGGTTGATCGAGTGTGTGTTGCTATTCGTGCACCCCTGCAGGGTAAATCTTTCTGAAAGCCGTGTCCGCGGTTATGGACGACTTGGAGCACAGTTTCTCGATCATAGACAAGTATAACTAAAGTACCGCTTTTAAATTGACTAAGTACTTGACTAGTAAATAGTGCAATACTCATGGAATGGTTAATAAAACTGCCAACGGATGATGGGGGTTGTTCGTCCGCTTCCTCGTTGGTAAGCGAGGAGGAGGATGGATCTGTTAATTATACTGTTATAACTGTCGTTCTTAATTCACGGACTTCCGTCTATCATTGGTTAGGCGGAAGGTTAGCGAGTCTCTATAGAATTGTTAGGTATTATCTTTTGCTGCAATTGCGTCACCCCAGGTTGTATCCCCTTTAGTGGCATAAAGACTTGCTGAGTACCCCTAGGGTCTCACACGATAAATTGTTTGATTCAGATGAACAGGTGTACCCGCAAGATGGATACTGGGTGGAGGAGACAGATGATGTTGGCAACGATCATTCGGTGTAGAGATTCCGGGAACGGGGTTCCGTGTGATCTGTGGGCGGGATGTGTTTATTTATGGGGCATCTTATGCCAATTTGCTTCTTATCCGTACTCGGATCTTGTTTTCCGCTTCCGCCTGATACTCTGATGTGTGGTGTATGAGGAGCTATCCTAAATTATTATAACTATCTAGGATATTTGGATCTTGCCGTATGGCGTTGCAATATTTCTATTTCTTTTAGATGGAATGGCTCTGATGTACTGTTGTATGTGGCTTGCATACAAACTCATTTGTGTATGTATTTGATCCCTTCGCCTGCCGATTACGCCGCTCGTTCTTGTCCCGTTGTTTGAAAGTGGTTAGGACGGCCGAAAGGTCTACCGTGAGTGGCCCTAGGCCCCACCGTACTATTTTAACCACTTTCGTTCATCCAGGCATTAACTAAGAGCGTAATTCACCGAGGTAGTTACACAAGTCAATCATCATTTTCTGTGGTGTTGAGTGTCTCTATAAATAAGCCTTCCAGACTAAACACTACAACACCCAAGCCTTCAATTGTGAGACTTTTTCTTATTACAATTGTTTAGCAAATTTTTAGGCAAGACTTGGTTAACTACAAGAGCTGGAAAAAAATGTACCCAACTAAATACCCAACCAAACAAAATTTTACTACAGTATAAAGACTCACTCCACCAATATAATATCTTAACATTTACTACTAACTAGCATGGGTTTCTCAACCTTCAAAAGTGGGGAGTCATAAGGCATACCTCTCATGTTTGGTTCCACTTCTCTCTTCCCTTTTGATTCGTTTCTTGGAAACTCGAAGTCAATCACTCTTCCTATAAATACTTGAGAACCACAAGGAGAAAACAAAATAAAGAGGGAAAGTAAAGATAAATGGAGAAATATTTTTGTTGTTTTTGAGAGAGGGAATTAAAGAATAGAAAATTGGTGACAAAGCTCGGCTAGAAAATCTCTAAAACAAATAGAAATAACTAAAGATAAAGTGTTGGGGAAACCAACACGAGTGCTTATAAACTCGAATTAAAAACGTAACCTCGAAATAAATGAAAGAAAATGAACGCCAAATAAAGATAATAAGGAAATTTCCCCAAGCTTAGTCTTTTGCAGGCCCTTCAAATCATTATGGTGGAGGGAAAAAGTCGTTATTCCAGTTTGCAAATTCAGTTGATAAATTACCAGTTGATCCTCGGAGGTTCAAGGAGAGGCTATGCATCCTCTCCATAGTCCCTTCAAGTTCTTGGAAGTCTTGGTATGTAGCGAACCGGGTTGGTGGCTACTCCTCTTGATAAGGAACTTCTTGCTCCTCTTCTTGGTCCTCATCCTCATCTGGAATATCTTCCTCGTGTTGGTGTTGCTCAACCTGCAAGTCATACAACAGACGTCCTTCCTCGATAGGGAAAAGACCATTAGGCAAAGGAGCAGGGTAGAGACGCCCAACTCCAACAATATGCAAGTAATAAACACCACCTCTCCTAGGGAGCATCTCACAAGCCTTTAAAGTAGAGAAACCAACACGTCGCTCACCTTGCACATGTTGCAACTCACCTAGGTCGATGCCTAGGGCAATGGAAAGCATGGTGATGACGCCTCCACCTATGATTGGTCCTTGGCTTTGGGAGGATTGGTGCTACAGGTAGCGCACAAGGATTGCGCCCAAGTTGAGTGACAAGTTGCAATTATTGTAAGAAGCTTTTACGAGGACTAAGATGTCCTCCTCATTGAGTCTCGTGAACTCATTTCGTGTATGCAAGGTGTTAGCAATAACATAGAACAAATAGCAAATTGCTGGATGTTGAATATTCTTCCCCTTGCTTACTCTAGAAGTGAAACTCATTCCATTATAATAAAGTTTCGGGGAAGGGTCTAAGCTAGTAAAGGATGCGTTTAAAGCATTAGCATCATTGTTTGGGAAATTAAAACATACGCACCATTCATCTACTGATAAAGCATAATTTTTGTTCATAAGTTGGAAAGAAATCATGTCCTCTCCATGCCATAGTTTAACAGTGCTTTGCAAAGAACTTAGAAATTCAAGAGTTAAACAGCGATAAGTAGGCACATCATTGAATAAAAAGTTTTGCAGGCCAAACCTATTGCAAAGTAAATTGAAGTCATTAGAAATACCGAGTTGATTCAATATAATGGGGGAAAACCCACTTGGTTGCCTTCACTTCTCGGTTCTTGATCTTGTTGCAGGGATCTAGTTGGAGCTCATCCCTGAATCGTATCCCCATGCATTGTTGAGCAGCAGCCGAGAAGCGTGATACGTCCATTTTGCATCACTATTCTATGTCATAATTCACAATTATTCATTGATATATTTCATATTGAGAGGTGATACTTATGTTATTTCATCTGTTTTTGCATGGTTGATGACTTTTGGAGCATGGAGCGCTGCAGTCAGGATTCTGATGGAAAAGGTGCTGTTTGGGGGCAAAATTCGCGAAGATCAGAAAATCTGGGTAAATATACAGAAAATCCTATTTTTCGAGAAGACGAAGGAAGCCAGAAGGGGGGCTGGAGATGGGCCACAGGGGGCCCACACCACCCCCTGGCGCGGGCCAGCCTAGCCCGCGCCACCAGGTGGTGTGGGCACCCTGATCCACCCCTAGCACTCCCCTCTGGCGTATATTATCCTCCCGAAACCCTATGACTCGGAGAGCGACCACAGAAAGATTCAGCCGCCTCTACGGGGCGGAAAACACCGAGAGAGAAAGATCTCTCTGGCAGACAGATTTCTGCCGGGGGAATTCCTTCCCGAAGAGGGGAGATCATCGCCATCAACACCACCATCAAGCTAGACTTCATCGGGATCATCATCATAATCATAACCACCATCATCACCATCAGCACCCTCATCACCATCTCCATATTGCTGTAACAATTGGGTTGAATCTTGCATAGTTCATAGGGGAAACTTTCCCGGTGTTGATTACTCTTTGTAGTTGATGCTATTGAGTGAACCATTGAATTATTGTTTATGTTTAGATTGTTATACATCATTATTCCATCTCTGATCATGATCCATATGATGTCTTGTGAGTAGTTCGTTTTGTTCTTGAGGACATGGGAGAAGTCATGTTGTTAGTAGTGGAGTTGCGTTGAGAAAGATTCAATAGTTTGATATTTAAGTTGTGGTGTACTTCTTCTAGTGGTGTCATGTGAACGTCGACTACATGACACTTCACCTATATGGGCCTAGGGGAATGCATTGTGTATTTGGCTAATAATTGTAGGGGTTGCCGGAGTGACAGAAACCTGAACCCCCGTTACGAAACCATTGCACAAGGGATGTAAGGGTCTTAGAGTTTAAAGCTGTGGTTAGGTTTCTACCTTAATTACTTTCTTGTACTTACGGATGTTTGCAAGGGGTATAATCACAAGTATGTATTAGTCCTAGTAAAGTCGGTACATTAGCACAGGTTCACCCACACAACACTTAGCAAGCTAAAGAAGATTAATCAACTATATGAAGCGAAAGCGCTTGACAGTCTTCCTATGTGTCCTTGAGAATGTTTGATCATCTTAAGTAATACAACCGACTTGTCCTTTGCTGCATAAAGGGTTGGGCCACTTGCTGCATTTATTCCTACTGTCTTTTATTTACTCGTACTTTGTTTACTTGCTTTATCAAAAACCCCGAAAAATCCGTTTGCTAAGTATTTGCAGAGAATTCCTGATCCATACCACTAGCCAGCACCTTCTGCTCCTCGTTGGGTTCGACACTCTTACTTATCTAAAATAGTGCGCTACACCCCCTATACTTGTGGGTCATCAAGACTATTTTCTGGCACTGTTGCCAGGGAGTGAAGCGCTATTGGAGAGTGGAACTGGTAAATGAAACTTCTACTGTGAGTATTGTTTACTTCTGCTAGTTGCTTTATTTTCGTTATGGATAATTCGCTGAGTTTCTTATTTGGTAATGCTACTACCACTTCTAAGGTAGTAGATAAACCACCACCACCTGCTGAGAATGATGTTTTTAAAATACCTACAATAATTATTGATCGTGTTATGTATAACTATTATGTTGGGGATGTAACTGTCCATCTCGGTGATCATTTGCTCTTTATACACGAATTATGCGGGTTGTTCAAGTGTGCAGGTATTACTACAGATCAAGTTAAGAAGAAGTTATTCTCATTATCACTGAAAGGAAGAGCTGAGGACTGGTATAAGCTGCTGAAGAATGGTCAAGCTATGGAATGGGAGGAAATAGCGCCTCTCTTTTATTCAAAGTTTTATCCTCCTAGTGAGATTCATAAAGATCAGAATCAAATATAAAACTTTTGGCCTCTTGATGGAGAGAGTACAACCCAAGCTTGGGGGAGATTGAAGTTACTAATGCTCAAATGTCCCATTCATGAGCTCCCCAACAATATTATTATCAATAACTTTTATGCAAGGCTCCCTCTACATGACAAGGATTTATTGGATGCTTCTTGTGCTAGATCATTCAGTCGCATGGAAGAAGAAGCTAAATGGAATCTTCTGGACCGTATTCAAGACAATGCTGAAGCTTGGGAGAATGACAAAGGTAGAAAGTCAAGTATAAATTATGATTATGAATGCATTGAATCTTTTATGGGAAATGATGACTTTCAAAATATTAAAAATGCTTATGGTTTAGACTCTCAAGCTATTGCTTCTTATTTTAAGGCTTTTGCTTCCTACATTGAAGTGCCTAAAAATAAGTGGAATAAGTATCATGAACCTTATAAAGATATTGTTAAGAGTGTTCCTGCAAGAAATACTGAAGTTTATACTGCTAATCATGTTTTACCTGAATCTTACATTGAGAAAATGCCTTTCCCAGTTAATATAAAGGAACACTCTATGATAGCTAGTATGGTTTATGAAAGTGCGAATGAAGCTGTTGAACCTGATAAACAAATAAATGATGAACCCATAATAGCAAATGTGAAAGACTTTGTCACTAAATATGAAGAAGAGGGACATCCTATCCTTTGTAAGGATACCTCTAATATTGTTTCACAAAGTAGTGTTATGAGAGCTAGTATTCCTGTGTTTTCTGGCAGGATAAGTGATCATTGCTATGATGGTCCTTGTGATAGTTATATTGTTAAGTTTATGCATGATACTGAAAGTTACTATGAGAGAGGGAAGAGTGTTCTTATGCATCTCAATAATATCAAGTTTCCTCGTTTTATGCTGAAAGTTTTTATGTTGCACTTCTTATGCATTCCTATGCTTGTAGCCTCTGCTTTCAACAACTTGTTTGTTTACAAAATTCTCTTGCATTGGAAGTGGGTTAGACTTAAACTTGTGTATTTTTGCTTCTTAATGCTCTCTTTCACCTCAATTCATATTCCTATGTGAGCATTCTTGAAAGTATGATGCCCATCTTAATGGCTATAAAGAAAGAGCTTTTTGGGAGACAACCCAGTTTATTTTTGCTTTCAGTTTGCTTTTGTTTCTTTGAGTCTTGGAAGTTATTACTTCGGTAATAACCGCTCCTTATCCGTTTTGTTTGGTTTTTGGGTCAAGATCAACCTCTAATGAGAGAGAAGTAAGATTTGGGGAAGTTGCTGTCCCGAAACAGATTTTTGTGCTTCACCGTAAAAATTCGTGAGAGATCTCTGTACGTTGGATTGAGCTGTAACTTTTTGTGCTTCTGCCCCAGGTTGTTATTTAACTTTCGTTAGTTTTGCACTTTGTGATTTGAGCAACAGAAGATTTTCGAAAAAATTGATCTTTACCTGCTGGTCTGCTTTGACAGATTTTGCCACTCTTGCATTTGCTTCTTTATTCGATCTCCTTTTTGAATTCTTTTTGGGTTTTCGGAAGGAGTTGCTACAGTAGCTTATGTTTTGATGGTTTTCAGTTGAAGTTGGACTCAAAAGGTTTTATCACTTCACTTATACTAATGTTGTTAATGAGAACTGTGTGAAGTTTTGTGTGAAAGAAATTTCCAGTAAGTGGAGATAATCGTGTAATAAGGAAGAGAAGAGTTTTATGACTCAAGTAATAAGTGTATGAAGATGAAGATATTGATACTATTCAAGTGGTGACTCCGGAAGAATCTACTAGATACCAAATTTAGAGACTTGCAGAGCCTGCTTTCAAAAAGGTAACAGTTCTGGTAAGAAAAGTTTCGCGAAAATACAATCCAACTATATTTTTGCAGTTTTCAGTCAATAAGGAAAGCTATGAAGTGAAAAAGGGACAGAAACGGAGCCAGGGTGGCCCACACCACCCTATGGCGTGGGCCCTCCCCTGGCCGCGCCACCAGGTGGTGAGTCCACCCTGGACTCCGCCTCCGACTTGTTTTCTCCCAGTACCTTCCTTTTGTTATGAAACTTTGTAATATATAATCCCCCGGACCCCCCGAGGGTTGTATATCGTATTCTTGTCGTGTTTTTGTTTCATTCTGTTTCTGCCAGGACATACTCTTTGAAGGTTTAGAAGCACAATGGTGTCCGCCAAGGATAAAGGGAAGGAGCCTATGGTGGAGGATCTCCAAGACCTCGGGAAGGAGAAGGAGATCAAGAGTGAAGGTGAAGAGGAGCAAGGCCAACATCCGCACACCGGCACTACCATTGCAAGCATTGGAGTGGTGACGAAACCTGTCAGGGTTAGAAGGACTGCACGGATGTAGACTAGGGGGAAGGCTCCTCGTCACAGTTTGGCTCCACGATCACTTCCTCCACACACCAAGAATCCTTTCCATACCCTTATCCATGAGCATCAATACCAAAATATGCCCAAGGGGAAATTACCCTCGAATTGGGATTTGCCTCGTTGTAGCCATGTAGGAAAAGAAGACTTCAAGGAGGAAGAGTGGGGAAAGAATAACAAGAGCTAGAATTTTCAACCCGACATGATCATGAGCTGCATTGAGCAAAACTCACAGCTGATTCGTAATCTCACCTTCGAGATTGAGGATTTGGGGAAATTGATCAGAGAGTTCATCGAGAGAACACCACCACCACCGAAGGAGTAATTCATCATTAGGTTTGGCATCCCCTTGGTTTGTTCCAAGCTTGGGGGAGTGCCACGGTATCACATCACTATCTTCTATCTTTTTACCTTATTAGTAGAGTCATATCATGAATAGAGGAGTTATTATGTAGGATGGTTTGCATTATGGAAGTGTCCCCTCTCTCGTTAGATATGTATCCCTTGGTGTGAGTTTCCGTTATGGAATATTAATGAGAAGTTCTATCATTCACTCTTTTGCATAGCTTATATTAGTTTTCAATTCGTGGTTGTATGATTGATCTTGTTGTTAGTATTGGTATCACTTTGGGATCATTGAGTTAATTTAGTTGGTTTTGGCAAACCTGGCTCGGTCAGTAGCAACACTATTTTTGAGAGTTGAATGAAAAAGATAAAAGTACTCTAAAGAAAAATAATTTTATCATCTTTCTTCCTTGATTTGCTCATAAGTCTAGTATTCTATAGTTAAGATCTTTTGTGCTTCCAAGGAAGATTGCATGTTCATTTTTATCACTTGTATGTTTTGTTGTTTGCTTCAACTCTTATACTTGCTACCCAGCCTTGCTAGCCAAAAACCTGTACTGAGAGGGAATTCTTCTCGTGCATCCAATCCTCAAAACCAAAACCTCTGCCATTTGTGTCCACCATACCTACCTAGTAGCACTATCGCTATTCCAAGTAAATTCTTGTTTTATCTACCTCCGAAATTAAACTTGTTATGTGAAAATTAGTGATTAAAGCTCTCACGAACTTGATGGCACACTTTACTTTCTTGCACTTAATAAACTTGAACCATTGTGCTCACCTATGTTGCGTATATGCTTGCGCTTTGTAAGTTGTGAATTAGCAGAACCATGCTGTCATGGGGAATGCTTTCAACATTGCACTTGTACTTTGTACCAAGTTGATATCATGTTCTTTTGTCTATGGATGTCGTCGGTGTGAAATGAAAGGGGAGATTGTAAGTCCATGGAGTTATGCATGTGTGTTAGAGAAAAGCCTAGGCCGTTGGTCTAATCCATGCTAACATGGTGGAAACCTGCAGCGTAACCATAACGAGTATCTATGAAGCATTCTTCTTATAAAAAAAGAGTCAGAGATTGAGAAAAAAGATAAAAATAAAAAAAAGAGATTATGAAAAGAGGAAAGAGAGAAAAAAGCACCATATTCCCATGGTAAATAAGAAGATTGCTGAGATGCTTGTTGTCTGCTTGCCTTGTCATTTTGATATGGGGATTCTTCTGTATCATCGGGCAAGGGGTACCCCGTTGGCGGTTCTCCATGATACACATATGCTTATGATGACAAGAACTTACCGGTGACTAAACTTGAGTAGCATGAGGAGCGGCCCTCGTATGCAAGGGACATGAGATTCTCAACTTACAACTTGTCAATGCATATCCTCATATTTGATCACTTTAACCGTAATCACCTAAAGATGCCTATGATAGGGGCAATGAGAGCTGAGAGCTAGTAAGTATCATAATTTTTGGGAGCTCTTTATGAGACTTGTAATCCCTGCTTCCCTCTTTGAAGGGCCTTTCTTTTACTTTGTAGTTGAGTCAGTAAACATATTCCCTTCTATCACTGCAAGTATTTTGAGTTATTGTGTTTCATCCATTCATATGATGATTTATTCAATCATGTTTCTTATGTTCCTTGTTTTGCACATTGCTCTTATCTTGATGTTTACTACTTTGAAAGCTATCATTGAAAACCAGTTTTTTGTGAACTCCAGCAAATTATTAACTATTCTTCGACCAAGAGCTAAGTTTGCCATTACCAATTATGATTCACTTTATGTATCTTTATTGTGTTTCCTTTACTCATTGCAAGTTGAGTTATATAATAGTGAGTTGTCTTCTATTATGATCTATGTATTTGATGAATGTGATGCTTCTTGTCCGTATTCTTTTATCGACTCTTCACTCCATAAACCTGAGGCCATGTTTATTGAGCTCAGTTTCGCTTGGGGACAGGCGAAGTCTAAGCTTGGGGGGAGTTGATACGTCCATTTTGCATCACTATTCTATGTCATAATTCACTATTATTTATTGATATATTTCTTTTTGAGAGGTGATACTTATGTTATTTTATCTGTTTTTGCATGGTTGATGACTTTTGGAGCATGGACCGCTGCAGTCAGGATTCTGATGGAAAAGGTGCTGTTTGGAGGCAAAATTCGCGAAGATCAGAAAATCCGGGAAAATATACGGAAAATCCTATTTTTCCAGAAGACGAAGGAAGCAGAAGGGGGGTTGGAGATGGGCCACAGGGGGCCCACACCACCCCTGGCTCGGGCCAGCCTAGGTCGCGCCACCAGGTGGTGTGGCCACCCTGGTCCACCCTTGGCACTCCCCTCTGGCGTATATTATCCTCCCGAAACCCTAAGACTTGGGGAGCGACCACAAAAAGATTCCGCCACCTCTACGGGGCGGAAAACATCGAGAGAGAAAGATCTCTCCGGCAGACAAATATCTGCCAGGGGAATTCCTTCCCGGAGAGGGGAGATCGTCGCCATCAACACCACCATCAAGCTGGACTTCCTCGGGATCATCATCATCATCACCACCATCATCACCATCAACACCCTCATCACCATCTCCATATTGCTGTAACAATTGGGTTGAATCTTGCATAGTTCACAGGGGAAACTTTCCCGGTGTTGATTACTCTTTGTAGTTGATGCTATTGAGTGAACCATTGAATTATTGTTTATGTTCAGATTGTTATACATCATTATTCCATCTTTGATCATGATCCATATGATGTCTTGTGAGTAGTTCGTTTTGTTCTTGAGGACATGGGAGAAGTCATGTTGTTAGTAGTGGAGTTGTGTTGAGAAAGATTCAATAGTTTGATATTTAAGTTGTGGTGTACTTCTTCTAGTGGTGTCATGTGAACGTCGACTACATGACACTTCACCTATATGGTCCTAGGGGAATACATTGTGTATTTGGCTACTAATGGTAGGGGTTGCCGGAGTGACAGAAACCTGAACCCCCGTTAGGAAACCATTGCACAAGAGACGTAAGGGTCTTAGAGTTTAAAGCTGTGGTTAGGTTTCTACCTTAATTACTTTCTTGTACTTACGGATGTTTGCAAGGGGTATAATCACAAGTATGTATTAGTCCTAGGAAGGTCGGTACATTAGCACAGGTTCACCCACACAACACTTAGCAAGCTAAAGAAGATTAATCAACTATATGAAGCGAAAGCGCTTGACAGTCTTTCCAAGTGTCCTCGAGAACGTTTGGTCATCTTAAGTAATACAACCGACTTGTCCTTGCTGCATAAAGGATTGGGCCACTTGCTGCATTTATTCGTACTGTCTTTTATTTACTCGAACTTTGTTTACTTGCTTTATCAAAAACCCCTAAAAATTCGTTTGCTAAGTATTTGCAGAGAATTCCTGATCCATACCACTAGCCAGCACCTTCTGCTCCTCGTTGGGTTCGACACTCTTACTTATCGAAAATACTGCGATACACCCCCGATACTTGTGGGTCATCAAAGCGCTAGCGGCGACACGAGCACGAGTCTGGCTCCTTGTGTTCATCATTTGGAATAATAAGGAAAAAGAAGAATAAAACTTTTTGATCCAACAATAATAAGCATAACATATTCCACATCATAGCACACTAAAAACTCCCCTCAAAATAATAATCTAGGCAATAGAATCATGGCAATTAGTTCATAGTAGGTCTCACCCTAGATTGATAATGACAATAGATCAAAGATGAATTTGCAAAAAGTAATTGGAGGATCGGAGGAGAAACATATCGTAGATCACTTGTGTGTGAGGAAATCGAACAAAATTGAGTGGAGATGAAGATCTCTGGAGGTATTGAGAGAGTTTGGAGGTAGAAGAAAAAAAAGGATAGAAGTTTTGGGGTTGGAGGTACCTCCCGTGGTGATTTTATGGTCGGACGCAACTATACGACCAAACTATATGGTCGGAACAATTTGTTCCTGCCGTATAGTTGGTCTGATGTCAAAAATTTAGGGTTTCCACCTGGCGGCGCCACTATATGGCCAGAACTATATGGTCGGAACAATTTGTTCCCACAGTATAGTTGGTCGTCAAACCTTCTATACCTGGAAAAGAAATTTTACAAAGGCATCGATATCTATACGGCTGGAACTATATGGCCAGAATTTTTATTTCTACCGTATATCAATACCTATGAAAGAAAAATTGTCAATGGCCAATATATCTATATGGGCAAACTATACGGCCATAATTTTTATTCCCGCCGTATAGTTGGTCGTTAAACCTTCTGTAGACATCAAAAAAATCTATTTTTCAAGAATTCTTTCTTATCCTGAAACTTAGCGAAACACCTTGTTTTTGACAGAAAAATGACAGTAAATATTGTCGACCAACATCAGCATGTATAAAGCACAATTTTTAGTACTACCGAACTTCTTGTCCGCAATTGGAGCTTTCTAGCACTCTTTATTAAACATAAAACTTAAACTAAAACTTAAAAACTTTACTCAAACCTTTATTTCACATGGGTTGCCTCCCATGAATCACTCTTTTATGGTCAATAGCTTGACCTCAATGTTTCTCACTTAGGCCAGATGAGTGGAACACCCACTCCAAAATAGTTGGCCTTCAAAGTGATGGCCTCCTTTTCATCATGCTTGGCTTTCTTCTTCCTGGGAAAATGAATAATAAAAGGATCCCGTGAAGGAAATTGAAGCTCCACGTTCCCTTCATGTAGATTAATGAAAGCCTTAATAGTTATTAAGAATGGACGGCCTAATATAATAGGAGAAGTAGCATCTTCAGGCATGTCAGAAAATAAGAAAAACAAATAAGAGCAGGACAACCTTTAATGTATACTAAAGTATTTTCTTTAATTCCTACAACTTGTTTATAGGTAGAATCTGCTAGATGTAATTTTAACTTGGTAATTTCAAAAGAGACAAGATTTAACTTATTAAAAAGACGTTTTGGAATTCTTGAAATGCTTGCACCTAGATCAGAAAGTGCAGATATCTCATTGGTCCCAATTTTAATCTTAATAGTAGGCTCAAATATATTATCAAGCTTTATAGGTAATTTTTCAGCAATTTTCTTATATTATTCCTCAAGCTCACGTACCTTTATTGCTACTTGATTAACGAAGTGTTGATACATAGCTTTCTCATTTCCTTCACTTACCAGAATCTTGATATTGATCCTTTTTACAAGATCTTCAATGGTGTAATTTGGTGAAGGGGCATTACTATAATCAAGTTCTTCATGCTCCTCCCTTTGGATTCTTATCATCTTGAGGTCTTCAACAGGATTGGGCTTAGCTTTACCAGCAAATTTAGCTAGAATGAGAGTTTGACTCTCAGTTATCTTACCTAGCTGTGCCTCAACAATCCTCATTCTTTCTTGGAGGGCCTGCAATTCATTCCTCAAACTTACAACTTGGTTAAATAATTTACCAAGCATAGCAACATGGTTCTACGTTATTTTAACAAGGATATTGTTTTGCTCATTTGTGAGTCCATAAAGGACTTAAGTGTCATGGTGTGGAACATGGTAGTGCCATCGGGGATGGCATGAGAGGGGACAATCAGGATACTATCGGTGGCTACTCGCAACGAGTTGGGCAGAGATACTGCAGACACAGTGATGTACCTAGGTTCGGAGCCCTCTTGTCAAGGTAAAGCTCCTACTCCTGCAAGGATCTACTGTATGGGGAGCAAATGCTCAATACAAGTGCTCCTTGAGTTGTTTCCCTAGCTGCTATTGAGAGCTAGAGGGAGGTGAACTACTTGACTTAGTGATTCTGGCTAACTTCTAACTTGTGATCCCCTACCTAGAACCCTAGCACTACCCCTCCTTATAAACTAGTAGAAGGGTAGGTTACAATGTGGGCTCTAGGGTTTACTGTATTGGGCTTTGGGTTTACAAAGCGGGCTGGCTGCCGGGTCCATCCCACGGTCCAGGACCCGGTTGCACCTCAGTATAGGTGGGGGCAACCCCTCAGCATCCCAGCGTTGCCGCTTTGGGCATCACTCGATGCTTTATTCATCAGTCTAGGGCTTTATCCGTCAGCCGAAGCTTTACTCGTCATCCTTCAGCCTTGGCGCTTTGGCATCCTCGTCCGGTAGCGCCGTACGGGTGGCATGCCAGCCTGTCTGGTCAAGGGTGCGTTCAACAAGGAGCGTCACCCTCCCCTATACTGGTGGCCAACGGGTCCAAGGAGGCTAGGTAGAGGTGGTCACCCAGCCGGCTCCCCGGACCTCTGGCTAGACGATCCAGCCGGAGAATCGTGAGGCGGGCCGGGTGGAGCCTTCCACCCAGTGGTGACTCTTTGTCTTGTGGCCATTAGGCCATATCTTCTTGGAGCCAGTCAGCTTGAGCCCGGCTTGGCCTACCTGGGGGTCATCCCCCTGACACTAGTCCCCGAGCGCGTTGGGACTTCGTCTTGTGGAGAATTTACTGCATGCTCATTGGCTGTCCTTGAAATGATTGATGGTGAAGACTATATCGTAGTTTGTCTTGTAGTGCGTAACTTGTAGTGCTTGTCCTTTTCCAGCTCGAGATGCTCTTGGTCTCCGGCTGGAGTTTTTTCTGGCTGTGGGTCCGGTGGCCCATCCACAGGGTGTGAGCGGTGATTGCATCTCCCGGCTAGGGAGATGAATCGTCTAGTCGATTGCGTTGATGCTGACGTTGGTCTCGCTTGCCACTTCTAGCGCGCGTCGCATCAGTTTGACCTCTTGGCCTGTCGCTGTAGTTTTTGGTAACCGTGCACACGCCTTCATCATAGCGGTTTCTTGGGAACGTGCGTGCGCTTGCCCTTCGCGGTAACGCATGTGGGATCTTATGTGGTGGTTGTCTTGGCGCATAGGATCCGGAACCGAAATGTCGTGGGGGTAGTAGAGCAGTTCCGCGCCACGTGGCGACAGGGAGTGCAGGAGGCGCGGTTGCTCTGCCTCGTTAAATAGGGGTGTCGGGGAGGCTCCTTCCTAACTTCGTCTTCTGCTTGCATCTACCGCCCTTTGTGCTTTTCCTCCTCGTCATTTCCTTGCGCCACCGCCCTTTGGTCGTCGGTGCTGCCACCTCTCTGCCGCAACAACGGGACTTTTCTTCTCCAAAAGGGCCACCTCCTTTGCCGATATGTTGCCTGAGAAATCGAGCGGCTAGTGTCGCTCGTATGTTACTGATGAGATTGTGCAGAAGTACCAGCGGGGAAACTCATCCCGTCGGAGCGCCTGGTGAAACATTGCCTGGCGCCGGAGGGGGAGCGGGTCCCCAACCCCTGATCCGGGGAGGCCGTCGTCTTCCTCACCCACTTTGCTCATGGGCTCGGCCTGCCTCTAAGCAAGTTCATCTTGGAGTTGATGGTCTCCTTTGACCTTCAGCTTCACCATCTCGACGCTAACACCATCGCGTAGCTGATGCATCATGCGGCCTTCTGTGAGGCCTACCTGGGGGTTCACCCTGACACGACGACCTTCTTGAAGTTCTTCTACTTCAAGGATCAGGTGGTTGGGAAGGGCGACCCTCTGACGGAGACCAGCTGCTGCGTCGTCTACCCGAGGACCTCGTCACCAGTGCCGCGGCTAGAGATTCCCGACACCATCAAGTTGTGGAACCACTCGTACTTCTACGTGCACAATGCCACCGACGTCGACTAGATCAGGGCATCGGCGTTTGCCAACATCCCCTCCACCCGGAAGGCCTGGACTGTCTAGAACTTGGGTGCCTAGGCGGACATGGAGCGGATGGCCGCCCACGCAATGGTGGCGGTGGACAGGGAGTGGATCACAGCCCATGACATCCTGCTTTCTTGGAGGACTAATCGCGTGCTTCCGTTGTAGCGGCGGTCGCATAAGATGTGCCATCTGTCCAGCTCACTGGATCCCACCCGGGTGTCCCGGCAGGGCGTGCCCTTCGTGGCCCTTCGAGAGTGGCTTGCGACCATCTTGAAGGAGACGCGGACGGAGGACTGGGCTTTCTCCTGCTGGCCGTTCCATCACGGGCGTCTTCCTCCGAAGGTTTGGCCCTTCTCCTATTCTCCGGATGAGCTTTTCCGGAGGGAATTACTCCTTGTTCCTTATGTTCCTTGTTGAGTAGCTTTTTATGGCACAGCTGGCGGAGGACGACATGGGGATGACGAGCTTCCCGTCTTCACCGCTGACTACAAGCCGTCAAAGTACCCGGCAGAGCCGGAGTGGTTCCCCACTCGGGCCGATGAGGGCTAAAAGGTTCCCACCCGGTTTGCGGCTCTTCTGCTCTAGACTTTTCTTGTTGTTTTATCGTTGCACGCCTAATGCGGTGCCTCTATCTTGGTATAACTACCCACAGCAAGGATGCGGACCTGGCCGAGGCCACCGCCTCTCAGGCTAGGGGGAAGCAGGCCGCCTCGACCATCGCCGCGCCTGCTAGTGGGGGCTCGAAGAGGGTTCATCGGCAAAGGGCGCACTACAAGAATCTGGACGATTCATGACAATCTGATATTGTCGTGGATGAGGGCCAAAACGTCGTAGATGGCCATCCGCGATGAATTTTGCGATGAAAAAATAGGTCACGGACCTCACATCATAATTCAATCCTTGACATTTTTATGTTTGAAAACGTCACGACCTGTCCGTGACGTTCCTCCAATTTCTTCGCGGAAAACTAGACAGGCCCGACCCAGGCCCGGTCTGTCATGACATTTTTATTTCGTCATGAACGATGCCATGTGGCGGACGGCACCGCGAACTACCGTCAGCAACGTTTGCTGACGTCATTGTTCGACGTCTATGACATCATCTACTTCTGACGTTTTTTCCATCACGACCTGATTCCGCTAGCGCCGTTTGCTGACGTCAACCTTTCATTTTCTTATGTCATCCTTCCCATTTTGTCGCGTTGGCGTAGACGAATTTCGTTTTCGTCACGGAAATAAGCTGGCCCACTTCCGCGTGTCCGATCTTTAGGGAGACACGTGGACAAATAGGAAGGAAAGACGTGGTCCATCTATAGCACGAATCATGTACCAATGAGAGTTGGAAGCGTATCTCCAACGCATGACGAACTCAATTCGTCAGGGCAGAAGAGATGACGTTCCTGTTTCGTCGAGGATGTTTACGAGTGAAAGTACGCCACGTAGGCGTCTATCAGTGATGGAAATATTTTCGTCAACTAAACAAGCATGACGTTTTCATTTACGTCGGACAACTGTGCTGGCAATTTTGCTAGATTGCACCATCTAGATCAAAATGACAGAAATTGCAGGGCACATGTTTCAGGTGACATAAATAGGTTCACACATAAGTTTCCAACAAAATAAAGAAAAGAGCCTAACAAGCTTTCAGTCATACCAGCAGTTCACTTACGCAATATAGCTCGAATTGCTGAAGTGATGCATTTATAAGGTCTGCGAAGTTCACAAGTGCTTTCTGCGCTTCATTCTTTGCTTCTATCTCCTTCAGCAATGCTGCAATGTGTCTACTCCGTGCCTCATTCGCTGCTCTCTTAGGCAAAAGTTGTGCTTCAAGGAGAGAGCTGGTTGGTCTTGAAGCATGGATTCTTTCATTAGTGGAAGCAAAGGGCTGATCCTCAATGCCATCTTCTGTAGCAGATGGTGCCACCGTGGTTCCAATGGGTGCCTGGCAGTTATAGAAGCAAACGTTAGAAAACTAGCAAGCAAATTCCAAGCACATCTTCATGGACAAACAGGGTATTGAATTATACGAAGATGACAAAGATGGACCTGGTATAGCTTCTTCCTCACTTCCCGCGCTTCCTTCAGGGCTTCTGCCTTGCCATCTGGTATCTCCGTCTGCAACCCCACAATGGCACTGTGCAATATCGCATTCCCTGCTCTTTGAGCCCCGAGTTGCGCTTCAAGGAGAGTCTTGGCTGGTCTTGAAGAATGGATGCTGATGTCCTGCGACAACGCATAGTGCACCGTGTTGCTGGAAGGAGGTTGTTCAGCCTCAGTGATATCTTCTGTACCATTAGGTGCCATCTTGCTTTCCTTGGTTGCCTATTGAGTTTTAGGAATAGAATCAAACATTAGAAAAATAGCCAGCAAATTACAAATGATCATACTCATTTCAGAGACAAATATGGCATTGAAATTTTGGAAGATGACAAAGATGAAAAGTATTCTGGAGGGCTTACTGTTGCTTTTTTCACACTATGAGTGGAGAAGCCCGGCTGTCACAGGAAAACAAGTCACTACGATAAGGTTGTCTGTTTCTTGTTTGCCTGTTTATTAGACAACGGGCCTACACAAAGAGAGAGCATAGAGTATAAGAGGCAGTCCTGGTTAAACACAAACAGGGGGAAGTTTAGTAGACAAGACTTGAGCTGGTTCTTGGGGTCAGTCCAAGAATCAACAAGCTTGCACCACCCTGCATCGTTCATGTGTTCAACATGAGAAATCCTTGTTACTTTATTCAGTAGGAGGGGGTCAAAAAACTGCTTCTTCAGGAGATGCCTTTGAATTCTTGCGTGCCTCATTAACTGCTGGTTGCGAGCAACCTGCACATCTAGGTGTGATGCATCCATGACAAACTTTTGTTGAAATAAAACATCGTGGATCAGCCTCTGCTTGAATAGTAATGAGAAGAAAAGGGCAGTTGAGTCACAGAACATACGGAAACTCTGTCGTAGAACTCTCCTCTGACATCCAGCCTCTCCTTATACTCTTTTAAGCGGGGGAACATAGGCATACCAGTCCTGACTGTTTTGGCACACTCAGTGGAAAACTTGGAAGCAATAGTTCTTCCTAGAGGAATGGCAAATGGAAGCTTTCCTCCTTTGGACATGTTCTCACGCTACGTCCCCATGTTTTTTTCCCTCAAGAAAATTTGAGAATCATCATGTTTAATAGTAGCTTCAGAAGGATGATGGCCAAAATCACCGACAAACATATAATGTGGAGTTAGTGTTCTACCATATAATAAGTGCCATTCAAACAATATAATGTTCTTTCCTTGGGGAGTTGGTTGCTTGCCTAGGGCATCTGTCTGCTCGTCTTGGACTATTGTCTTCCTGCCATGGAGTGCTGCCATCTCGATTTGGGCTGCTACCTTCTCTCCTCGAGCATCAGGATCTGCAGGACTCTGAGTTTCTTGCGAAGAGGTCGCAACACTTGGCGGTCTTGGTGGGCGTCGTGGAGAACTTGGAGGTGGAAGTACTTCTAGCGAATTTCCCTTGGACCTGGTATGTCTCGTACTTTCTGTCGAGGCAGCCATGCTAAATGAGACGCGCTTCCGAGAAGTTAATCCACCACCAGTAGCCATCCTTGTCATGACGACAGGTTTCTTCTTATATTTCCTCTTCCCAGTCTACACAATTCAAAGGTAGTCAATTTGGGATAATAAAAAAGCACAACATATATGGAAAATTAAGTAACCAAATAATTACACAAAAGATGAGTAGGCAAGTAAGGGGACAATCTCCAGCTCATCCTCCCCCTCCTCTTCAGGATAATAGTCAGATCTAGAGCCTTCATCCTTGCTCTTTTAGGGGAGAATTCAGTGGGAGATGGATAAACAAGGGGCCTAAGACTCAGTTTTTGCATCTGCACATTGTTTCTCATGATTTTTCCAGCCATCTTTCTTCCAGGAGATGCAATTGTGGTTCTATCATGAATAAACAACTCTTTAGTAAGCTACAAAAATATAACCTATGTCCTATGGTATTGATTGTTCTATACTAATCATAATGTCCAACAGTCCACTATGAGGAACTTCTACTCTGAATCTCATATCACAAGTCTAACGATGAAGCAGCCAAAGCAAAGCAAGAGACAAGACGATGAACAAGCTAGACAATTCACCAATTGGTTGCAGTAATAAGCAGAGTGGGACAATAAAACATACGCAGGATAAGCAGCAATAGTGCAATTAAAAGGAAACATAACCTACTATACTGATTGTTCTAAAGAACTCATCATGTGATAGCTCACTGTGATCAATTTCTACTATGATCATAAGGCATATGGTGAAGCAGCCAAACTATTGCAAAAAGGCAAGATGATGCAACCTTTATCACACGCAAACAGACCATAAGACGAAATAGTATACACGCAGTTAAAGAGGATAATCACAATAAAACATAAGCAGGATAAGCAACTATCCTGCAAATAAACAAAATATAACTTATGGTGCTGATTGTTCTATAGTAATCATCATGTAATAGAGTACACTATGAGCAATTTATACTCTGATCAAAAGACATAGGATGAAGCAGCCAAACCAATGGAACAACCAAGATAATGCAAACTTTATGTGTATGAAAACTGATCATAAGTCGAATACTCTAAATCTCACTTGTCAATTGGTTGGCAGGTTGCACTAATAAGCAGGGCAGGACAATTAAACATCAGAAGGATAAGCATCTTTCATGCAATTAAAATAGGCAATTAAACAAGTCATGGCATATGATGTTGATTGTTCAATAGTAATCATCATGTAAAATAGACTACTATGAACAATTTATACTCTGCTCATCAGACATGTCATGAAGCAGTCACACTCATGCAACAGACAAGATAATGCAACCCTGATCACAAGACTTGTAAAATCACAAGAAATTTCAAAGGTAGAACAAATAAGAGAGAATAACTGCAACAAAAAAGGTAAATTGGTGGCATGAACAGGATAATGAACAACATTTCTCAGGCAAAAGTAAAAAAAACATGAGAATCGAGGATGAGCGTGTTTCCTTGCCTACAGGCTGTAGGGCCTTTTTGATACCGTGTTTCTTGTAGTGACCCGGGGCACGTGGCATCGATCTAGACGGCGAGGTAGCAGACCTCGTCAACAAGGTGGGTGACGAGGTGGACGGGCCTTGTTAGTGTGGTGACAGGCCTTGTCAGCGAGGTGGACGGCAAGATCGACGGCGAGGAGGATGGCGAGCTAGACGGGGAGATGGACGGTGAGCTGGCCGACTTTGCAGGTGAAGTGTATAGCGAGGTGGTAGAAAAGGTCAGCCGGCTGTCGGCGAGGTGGACGAACAGCGAGGTCGACGGACGTGGTGGAAAACCGGGATGGTGTGGAGGGGCTAGGGTTTGTCCATATCTGGTGGCCATATCAATAATTTGGGTAGGAAAAGAACACACACATCGATCATGCAATGTCTCTAGGGGATATATCCATGTGTTAAATTAAACCATGCATGGTGATACAGACCAAAACACATAGGAATTAAAGCAACATATTGCATGTTGCACCAGTGTGAAAGAATGAAGAAGTTGCATCACAAAATCAACTAGTGTGTGGTAGATATACCAATTAACAATGTGGTTTTGGAAAAGAGAACACATGCAATGTGGTCATGTATGTGGATCAATGACATCTAGCTACTACTAGTAGCTAGTGTGGATATCAATGTTATCTTTAGGAAAAAGAGATCACATATGCAATAATGACTCTAAGGGTTCCATATATATGTGTACAACCACATGCATGGTCACAGAGACCAATATAGGTAAAGCACAACTTCCACACACATTGCATGCATGTTGCACCAGTGTGACATAATAAGTTGCATCATCCAGAGCTAGTTATATATGTGTGGTCTCATCATGTAGATATATGTCAAAATGTGGTATATTGTTGGAAAAGAACATGCATGCAATGTGGTCATCTCATGTGGATTTATCAACAATAATGCAATATATATATGCATGGAAAAGAACACACATGCATGCAATCTAGGGAGATCAGATCCATATATATATATATATATATGGTCATAGACCAAAAACACATAGGTTAAATAAAGGAGAGCTTCCACACATTATCGCATGCATGCAGTGTGACAGAATTATTATTAGTTGTGCATACTCATCAGGATTTGGGAGAACAATGTACATACATGCAAATGTGGTCACACATATCATCATGGATCTGGATGTATCAATGACTCTGGTGACCATATCAATGTGGGTTAGGAAAAAGAACACATGCATGCAATATGACCCCCTATACGAGATATATATATATATATATATTCCATATTGGTCATAGAGACCAAACAACACATAGGAATTAAATAAAGGAGCTCCACATTGCATGCATGCATGGACCAGTGTGACAGAATTTGTGCACATCATCACGTAATCCTTGAGTATATGCATGTGTGTCTGGTCATGCATATATATGTATATATATATCATCTTTGTCTTGTTTTGGAAAAGAGAACAGTGTACATATATATGCAATGTGTGGTCATGTGATGGGATAAGTAGCTCGAGTGGATATATATATCAGTGTGTAACACACATCATGCAATGTATCTAGGGGAGGATCCATGTGTATTAAACCATGCATGGTCACATGCATATATAGACCAAAACACAGGAAAGCAACATATTGCATGTTGCACCAGTGTGAAAGAAGTTGTTGCATCACAGAATCCACTAGTGTGTGTGGTAGATATACCAATTAACAATGTGGTTTTAGAAAAGAGAACACATGCAATGTGGTCATGTATGTGGATCAATGAAATATAGCTACTATAGTAGCTAGTGTGGATATCAATGTGGTTTAGGAAAAAGATCACATATGCAATAATGACTCTAGGGGTTCCATATGTGTATAGCCACATGCATGGTCATAGAGACCAATATAGGAAAAACACAGCTTGCACACACATTGCATGCATGTTGCACCAGTGTGACATATATAAGTTGCATCATCTAGAGAGTTATACATGTGTGGTCTCATCATGGAGATATATGTCAAAATGTGGTATATTGTTAGAAAAGAACAGACATGCATGCAATGTGGTCATCTCATGTGGATCTATCAACAATAATGCAATATATGCATGGAAAAGGACACACATGCATGCAATATGACTCCAGGAGATCAAATCCACATATATATATATATGGTCATACAGACCAAAAACACATAGGTTAAATAAAGGAGAGCTTCCACACATTGCATGCATGCATTGTGACAGAATTATTATTAGTTGTGCATCATCAGATAATCCACTTGAGTAGTATATGCATTGTGTGGTCATGCTTATGTGTAGAGATAGATATGATTGTTAGGTTTTAGAAGAACAATGTACATACATGCAAATGTGGATCATCATGGATGTGGATCTATCAATGGCTCTGGTGACCATATCAATGTGGGTTAGGAAAAATAACACATGCATGCAATATGACCCTCTATAGGAGATAGATAGATATATATTCCATATTGGTCATAGAGACCAAACAACACATATGAATTAAATAAAGGAGCTCCACATTGCATGCATGCATGGACCAATGTGATAGAATTTGTGCACATCATCACATAATCCTTGAGTATATGCATGTGTGTGTCTGGTCATGCATATATATGTAGATATATATATATATATATATATCATCATCATCTTGTGTGTTGTTTTGGAAAAGAGAACAGTGTACATATATATGCAATGTGTGGACATGTGATGGGATCAGTGGCTCTAGTGGATATATATATATATATCAGTGTGTAACACACACCATGCAATGTCTTTAGGGGAGGATCCATGTGTATTAAACCATGCATGGTCATATGCATATATAGACCAAAACACAGGAAAGCAACATATTGCATGTTGCACCAGTGTGACAGAAGTTGTTGCATCACAGAATCCACTAGTGTGTGTGGTAGATATACCAATTAACAATGTGGTTTTGGAAAAGAGAACACATGCAATGTGGTCATGTATGTGGATCAATGACATCTAGCTACTAGTAGCTAGTGTGGATATCAATGTGGTTTAGGAAAAAGATCACATATGCAATAATGACTCTAGGGGTTCCATATGTGTACAACCACATGCATGGTCACAGAGACCAATATAGGAAAAGCACAGCTTGCACACACATTGCATGCATGTTACACCAGTGTGACATAATTAAGTTACATCATCCAGAGTTATACATGCGTGGTCTCATCATGTAGATATATGTCAAAATGTGGTATATTGTTGGAAGAACACACATGCATGCAATGTGGTCATCTCATGTAGATCTATCAACAATAATGCAATATATATGCATGGAAAAGAACACACATGCATGCAATATGACTCTACGAGATCAAATCCATATATGGACCAAAAACACATAGGTTAAATAAAGGAGAGCTTCCACACATTGCATGCATTGTAGTGTGACAAAATTATTATTAGTTGTGCATCATCACATAATCCACTTGAGTAGTATATGCATTGTGTGGTCATGCATATGTGTAGAGATATCATTGTGGTTGGTTTTGGAAGAGAACAATGTACATACATGCAAATGTGGTCACAGATCATCATGGATGTGTGGATCTATCAATGACTCTGGTGACCATATCAATGTGGGTTAGGAAAAAGAACACATGCATGCAATATGACCCCCTACATGCATGCAGACCAGTGTGACACAATGTGTGCATCATCACATAATACTTGAGTATATGCATGTGTGTCTAGTCATGCATATATATGTAGATAAATATATATCATCATCTTGTGACCATGGATGGTTTAATACACATGTGTGTCTGGTCATGCATACATATGTGTGGATATATATCAGTGTGTACTGGTGTAGGAAAAGAACACACACACATCATGCAATGGAGCATGTGTGTGTGGTCATGCATCACACAAAGGAGGAAAAGGTGCATCACAAATCCACTGAAGTTGCCTAGATGATAATACCTATCTCAAAGTTTGAGCCCAAGAAGATGCTGTGAGAGACCATATGCTCACCAGGGGCCTAAATATAATGCATATCTCAATGCAACAACCCATCACACTTTTGTACATATATATCGTATAGGTAAACACATACATATGCATGCAAGTTCTTCCAATGCTTAGATCCCAAACTAATCTGTATATCCCAAAATACATACTACGTACACAAAATAAACGAGAAACTAAAATCTAGTTCAAACACATAATGTATCACCACCACTTGTTGTCGTCCTTGACTTGCTTCCCCTTCAACCGCTTGATGTCGCCACCGTCCCAAGATCCCTGCTCGTCCTGAAACCGCTTTCTGTCCTCCTCACGCTTCTTCTCCTGGGCTAGCTCGCAACCAGGGAAATAGCTCTCTCGTGAAAAACCCTACCTTAACCATCCCATCTTTCATGGTAATGAGCTTACTATACAACTCGTACGCCATGTAGGCGTCTCTGGATGCATACTCGAGGCACACCTGGCTCATCGGCTTCCACTCCCAGTAGTCATGATCGAGTCGCTTCAATTTCTTCAGTTTTTCATAGGATTTATCGATGATTTCCGCTGCCAGATCACCCATGCCATCCTTCGCTGTGTATGGTTTGATCTTGTACAGATTTTGGATATCGATGTGGTACCCATCTGGGATTTTTATAAACGCACGAGAAAGCATAATTGTGTCATTTGTGATATCCACGCTAGTGAAACTTATCCCTTTCTTACACAAGAACTCGACCAAAGCCGGACAATGCTTCTCAGTTGATTTACTCCTGCAGTTAGATGGTTTTAGGGATGTAAGGGAACAAGGGATGCAGTAGTGGTGATCTCAAATTTAAATTTCACATACCTATAGAAGTGATAAACGAGGACCTCCTCATGTATGGCGATTTGCACGACACCGATCTCTTGTGGAGGATTTTTTCGCTTATTTACACGGGTGTACTCCAAGTCTAGCCCCACAAACTTGTACTTCTCTTTCTCAAGCAATTGCTCAAACCTAGCGAGAGTTGTCTCCACAGTGGCTTCATCATTTGTGGACACCACTATCAAAGTCGTGGTGCCATGGGTAGGGACCAAGCGGGTCTCTGTTGTACGTTTCCCATCATCCATGCCAGCAAGGAAATGGGTGAAAGGAAATGCCTGCAAGGAACTGCCTAGAAGAGGAAGAAGAAGATGAACCGATGGTTCCAGAACAGAGGAAGAAGAAGCGTCCAGGAAAAACTACTGAGGAATGACTAAGGAAGAGGAAGAAGAAGCGCCTAGGAAAAACTAAAGAGGAAGAACAAACGTAGTAACTGCAGCTTTCGGTTCGAGAACTCACCGTGGTTACGTGGAGATCGTGGCAGTGCCGCCGGTTCAACAAGTGGGGCCAGTTCCTGCGAGAATATGTAATTAGTTGTGCATTTTTCTATGCGAGAAATTGAGAGAAATCATTTATATTTTGTCTTTCATAATTAAACACAATGAAGTTGGTACAGCGCAAGAGATTTGAACAAAAGAGATTTGCTAGTTTAACATACAACAACACAAAAGTTTTTGAGCATGTATTCTTGAAATTTAAATTCTGATGATTTATTCAGAAGTTCTTAGCTACAACCGACATTACCGAGGCAACACTCTCGTCTTCGTCCTCCTCCTGCTGCTCGTTACTGTCATCTTCCGCATCCTCTTGTTCCTCTGCCGGACCGGTGACCACCTCAATAATTAGCTTGATATAGTGCCTCATCACCTTGACCTGGATGACGAGAAGATCATCAAGACAAATTCTGTTTTTAGCACAGAATTCAGCCCAAGGGTCGGTGAACTCAATGCAATCGTCATATACTTCCGATATGCGATATTGCCCTAAGATTTTCAAGCCTTTGTTACAATTATTCTCCATGCATACACAATAGAACCCTTTCTTTGGGATTTGGTGTTACCTTGTGCATCTCAAAGGAATTTACCGAGTAACAAAAATATATCAGATCTTAGTTAACTGGCCACCCTAATAAATTTACAAAATAAGAAGGAAAAGCATAGGAAAAAGTGAGTAAACTAACCATCTCATGAAGATCATCTTCATCCTGCACCGGGTGCACCAAGAACTGAGGGATCTCAAAGACCTCATCTTCATCTAGGTCTCTTACAAACTCCTTGTAGAATGCCCAAGATATGGAATTCATTTCAGAGCAACTGACATTACATGGGTGCTGAAATATGGATTTCTCTAGTGTCACCTTGCAACAATCTTCGGTCTTATAACACCCTGATCATGTATATGAAACTGAAGAAGATTTGTGTGTAAGGAACATGCATAATTAAGAAACTAGTCATATGTGTAAGGAAAAAACCATTTCAATGCAAAGAAGTCAATACATACACTGGTCTTGATCAACCAAGGTTTGACAACATTATTAGCATTTGACACTTCAACAATATAGCACCTGTCTACTCTATTGTATGCAAATGTCAGAACATCATTCTGTTCAATGTTACAAGCTACACAGAACCCCCTCCAATATGGCCCACATAATGCTACAGTCCTCCCAAAATTCCCACCATACAGCACATAGAAGTAGTATTCATCAATTGTTCTGTTTTGATCATCATGGCGGTCACTCCGAGCAAGGATCCAGGTCAGATGTGGACCAAGAGAGAATTGTCGCATACGCTCAGCAAAACAACAAGGAATACCCTGCATAAATTTGTGAAATAGAAAAAACCCATAAGATCATGAACATAAAGCACTTTATATGGAAATTTAAAATAAGATATGTATATGGAAATCAAGAATACTTACAAACCCCTCTGCAAAAAAAAGGGTGATCTCACCCTCATTCTAAAATACATCACATGGTCCGTGTTTCCACTCCCACACCAAGCAGGTTGCTGCTGACATGTCACACATTCGTTTTGAGCCATATTCCTTTTTTCTTAACACAAAAATTACAAAAGATCAGGAAAATAAATGATATGATGTTACTAATATTATCACTGATTACATTGTACTTTATAACAACAACTAGTACTATATATGTGAAGAAATATAACTAGTCGGCAGTTCTACATAGATAATCCTGCAAGAATACAACTAATGATGTGCATACTATGCTAATCTGCAGTTCTGCATAGGCATACTGAAGATTGTTATTAACCAAATATCAGCACAAATTCAACCCAACAAAATCTGCAGAAAATTCAACCCAACAAAATCTGCACATCCTAGATTTACTCTAGAGATTCGATGAAGTAATCTTAGAGAAAAATCTACAGATTTGATGATACAATCACAGAGAAAACGCTGCAGATTCGATGAAGAACAAGTACTATTTGCGCAACTCTGAAAACCCTACAAATTCATCGAGCTGCTGCTTTTGTAGAGCCTCGTCGCCAGTTATTCCACGGCAGATTGCGTCCCTCACTCTGCCGTCATCGCGCCCGTGGATGCTACAGCTAGCTCCCCTACATTCGTCCAAAAAACACGTGAGATCGGGCAGCGTGCCACGCACCTATATATACGCGAAGGAAGCTCGCCGAAGATTGGAGAATATATAAGTCGTGCACCTGCTTCCGGTGAAAGCTCGCCGGAGGTAGTGATGCGGCACGCTCTGTCTATCTCTCTCTCTAGCTGCACATGTCTTGTCCACTCTTTCTCTACGTGCTGCTTCGGTTCCGACTAAATGGAGCAAAAATAAAGTCAGAAGAAATTCAATAAAATGGAAACCTCCAGGTCTTGAACACGCAACCAAGAGGACCCTGACCAGTGGACCCACCTACGATGAACCCCATGTGTCAGCTGGACAAGTGAAAATTCTATCGCTGACTTGTGGGGCCCACCTCTTTGCCGCCCACACACTCACCTGAACTCCACCCGGGAGGTTTCGAAATCAGATCTGAAATCCGGTCCACCACACGGGGCAGCGATGGCTAGGGCACCGCTGCCTTTGCTGGTCGACCACACGTGGCGGCGGCGTCTCCCCGTCCATTTCGGCGGCTACACTCCAAGGTTGTCCCCTTCCAGCCGACGTCTCCACGCACCTCGGTAGCTCCCCTTCCGGGCGCCATCTCCGTGCTCAACTCGCTCATCTCTGTGTCTACCAAGGTAAAAAAATAGTTTGTTTAATTGTTCAACACATGGATATCACATTGTTCATCTACATAAAAATCTTCTTAAAAAGGATTATTCTTCTCAGAAAATGTGATTAGTTTGTTTAATTGTCCAACATATTGATAGGAGTTAGATTTGTTGCATGGTAAAGTAAATAGTTTTGATAAATGAGTAGCATGTTCTAAAAATGAGATTTTTTTTTTAATTATTCAACACATGGATATGAGTTGGCTTGTTCATTGTAAAGAAAAAATGTTCTAAAAATCACTAGCCTATTCTAAAAGTTTGATTTGTTTATTGAATTCTTAACAAATGGGTAGGGGTTGGATTATTCATGGCAGACAGTTTACTGAACCCTACAAAGCTGGCATGAAACAGTTTGTCAGATTTGTCAAGGAGGGATATGGCGAGAATGCTGAGGTTCCATGCCCCTATCGTAAGTGCCTCAACCGGAGAACGGTACATGTAGGCCTTCTTTATCACCACTTACTCACCAGTGGCATGTTGCACACGTATACTCGGTGGATACAGCATGGAGAGCCACTTGATCTTGCTATTATTGAAGATCCACCCAATGGTGGTAACAATGGTGGTCATGCCGGTGATGACAATGACAATATGTATACGGATGATGAAGGCGATGATGATGGAGGTCACAGTGTTCCAGATATGTTGCAAGATCTTAAACACGCAGGCGATGCATTAACCGCGGGCCAGATTGCTGCTAATGTCCCAACTGTCGGGAAACATGAGAAATTGTTTGCAAAGTTGATGGAAGAGGCAAAGCACAAGCTTTACCTGGGAAGTAAACATTCCAGGATTGCATTTGTTGTGAAGCTCCTTCATCACAAGTCATATCACCAGATCACCAACACTGCTTTCGATGATTGGATAAGCTATTTGTTGATGCACTGCCGGATCCCAATACCCTATCGAGATCATACCGTGAAGCAAAAACTTATCTGAAGGAGCTTGGACTTTCCTATGACAGCATACATGTGTGCAAAAACAACTACATGATCTTCTGGAAGGAGAATGACAAGCTGGACAACTGCATTACATGTGGCGCCTCAAGGTGAAAATATCCGGAAAGAAGGTCGTCGGCTGTCAAAGTGCTGTGTCATTTTCCTTTGGCGCCACGGCTGTAGAGATTGTTCTCTTCGAGGAAAACAACGGAGAACATGCAGTGGCACAAGTTAAGGAGATTGCCCAGAGATGGTATACTCAGTCATCCGGCTGATGGTGAAGCATGGAAGGATTTTGATAGAACATGGGAGGACTTTTCAGCTGACAGTAGAAACGTAAGGCTCGGCCTTGCCACCGATGGCTTCAATCCTTATGGAACCATCAGCACGAGCTACATTACATGGCCTGTATTTGCCCTTCCATACAACTTTCCACCATGGGATTGTATGGATGCATCAAACTACCTGCTTTGCCTTCTAATCCCTGGCAAATCAAGTCCTAGAAAGGACTTTGATCTCTTTATTGAGCCTCTTCTTGACGATTTGCAACAGCTTTGGAAGGGTGTGCGCTCTTACGATGCATTTCAAAACGAAACGTTTGATCTTCGAGCAGCGGTTCTTTGGTGTACCCATGACTACCTAGCTTGCAGCACTATGTCTGGGCATACAACAAAAGGATATTATGCATGCCTGCATTGTGACAAAAATCTTCTGTCCAAATCCATAAAGAGTAAAATATGCTACATTGGGCACCATTGTTTCCTCCCGAAGCGCCACCGCTTGCGGTGAGACACGGAGCTTGCCGGCATTCATGATGACCACTCGAAGCCTGGCAAATTTACTTTAGTTGAGTTACAAGCTGAGCTGGAGAAGGTTAGGCATCTTAAACCAGGAGCTAGATGTGATCTTGGGAGCAAAAAGAGGAAGCGAACAGATCCTTCACCAATCTAGAACCGGCAGCATGGTTTCTGGGACTTGCCTTACTAGGCATCGTTGAAACTTCGGCACAATCTCGACGTGATGCACATCGAGAAAAAACATCTGCGACAACTTGATTGACACACTACTTGAACTTGACGGGAAGAATAAGGACACCTTGAAGGCTAGGTATAACTGTGAAGCCCTAGGCATTAGGCGAGATCTACATGTGCAACCCACATACATAGAGAAGGACCTTCTCTATCCATATGCACCGTATTACCTGAATAAGGATCAGAAGACGGGTTTCTGTCAATATCTGTGGGACTGGACTTTCCTGATGGGTTTTGTTCAAACATGGCCAAATGTGTCAGCATTCCTACGCGCAAGCTCACAGGACTTAAAACACATGACTGCCACATCCTGTTGCAGGAAATATTGGTTGCTGGCATGCGAGGGTATTTTCATCCTGATATCTACACGACACTTGGAGAGCTGGGAAGATTTTTCAGGCAATTGTGCAGTAAAAACTTGAAACTGTTGGTGTTGGAAAGGCTCAAAGATGAAATCCCAGTAATTCTGTGCAAACTTGAACACATCTTTCCGCCGGCATTTTTTGATGTGATGGTCCACCTGGCTATGCATTTACCTGATGAGGCAATGCCCCGAGGCCCTGTGAACTATGGGTGGATGTATCCAATAGAGAGGTTGTTGTGTACTCTGAAGAGATATGTCAGGAACATGTCACGTCCAGAAGGTTCAGTGGAAGAGGCCTACATGGCTGCCGAGTGCGTGACTTTTTCGCTAGATACCTTGATGATATTGTGACAAGATCAATCAACCAACAAGAAAGTTAGGTGACCAACATGAATTAGCTTGTGATGTGTTTGGCCATAGTGTGAATTTGATTGGAGGAAGCCATGTCACCTGCTATGGAGGAAGCGATGATAGTGATTTGACCCTCCAAAGGGAGCTACCGAAGATGACTTGCTATGTCCTAAACAACTGCGAGGAGGTTAAGCCATATATCATGTATGTTCTGATCTCCCATACTTATGAATCCAATATTGCCATAGACCTAAAGATTTTAATTCCTAATTACTCTCTAGATTACAGTCTTCACCGAGAACAGCTGGTGAACGATGGGATGCCCAATGTGGAAAGAAGGCTTGAGCAGGGATTTCAAAGATGGTTCAAGGACCATGTTAGTGTCCTTTTGCATTTATCGATGTCCTTTATATATATCATTTCAATGCATGATTTGACCATATTGTATTTCTGTTGCGGTACATACAGATCATGAAAAAGCGGCAGGAGAATCCATAAGCTATGGATGAAGAGCTTTTTGCATTGGCGTGTGGCCCAAACTTCCGAGTAAGAACATATTCAGCTTGTATTGTGGATGGTGTTCGGTTCCTCATCGCTGATCAGGAGAAGGGCAAGAAAACACAAAACAGTGGAGTAATGACTAATGGTTGTCACTTGGAGAAGGATATCCATTTTTATGGTGTCCTTAAGGATATCAAGGTGCTGTATTTTAACTCTGATTTGGAACACCAATGATCAGTTGTGTTATTCCACTGCGATTGGTATCAGCTTGAGGGCCGCAAGGATACTGAGATGGTGTATGATAAACTCTTCCGGATTGTCAACATTACCAATTTTTGGTACAAAGATGGCAGTTACTTCTTGGTAACCCAGGCTACAAAAGTGTTCTACGTGCCAGACACAGCCAAGGGCAAAAACTGGCAGGTGGTTCAACAAATAGTTCAAAGACAAAAGTTTGATGTTGACGAAGGAGAGGAGGAGGAGGAGGTGCATACTGATGTAGCATACCAAAAGTTTGTAGGCTCTGGCAATGAGACTATATCTGAGGCTCTGCCTTTCAGAAAACGTCAACCCTCTGTCAATGGAGGCGGCATCGTAGATTCTTTAGTGTTTGATCGTATCAGAGGAAAAAGTAAAGCTGTTGAAGAGGAGGAAGTTGACAGTGAGCCTGAAGTAGACGACACCATTGAGAAGTACTGCAGTGACAAAAAAGATGACATACAAGATGATACAGACGAAGAGTAGTTCCAGCTTATGGTGGTGGAGTGTTGGATGATTTGTGTTCATGCTTGAAGTAATGGATGTGTGCATGCATGTGTTGAACTGATGATCGTGTGTTCATGCTTTGTGGTGCATGCTTGAATTAATGGTTGTGTGCATGCCTGTGTTGCATGTTTTGTGTTGAACTAATGGATGTGTGCATGCCTTTGAACTGATCAATATGATTGTCATTTAGTTCATTGAATTAATAGTTATTCATTTGGAAAATTAGCCACAACATTGTGCTGTTATTCTGTCTGTCAAAATTGGCTGAACAAAAGCTCTTTTTCTGGTAGAAAAATTGTGCTGTTATTCAGTCCACGTGGGACCCATTCCTTAGCCTACCAGATGATGCCACTGTGAACCAAAACTGCTCACGCATGGGACCCACCTGTCATAGCAGGTAGAAAAACCCTCTCCCCTCCATGCCACTCCCAAATCCCACACCACTTCCCCCAAATCCGCACTAGAGAAAACCCTCTCCCCTCCTCGTGGGCAACCAAATCCTGGCAACGACGGTGGCAGCGGAGGCTGCAAACTGATGTGTAAGTGCTCCTCAACCTAGCTCCCTTTCACCGCGTCAACTCTTCGTTAACCGGCAGGCGATGTGGTCGCCTCCTCGTTCTAGTTCAACGCATCGCCTCCTTGCTCTATAGGACACCGCGTCGATGTTGCTGTTTAATTAGTTCTAGTTTGATGCGTCGCCTCCTTGTTCTATGGCAATGCGTATGTACTAACAAATCTAGTGCTCCGCACATCGAGGTTGCTGCTTACGGCAAGGCTCAATCTAGTTCACTGGAAGCGCCCTTCAGTTTACTCAATGAATTTGATTCTCACAATAATTGACTAATTAGAATTGTATTCTAACTTAATTCTTATATTTACTCTTTGGGGCAGGTACAATGAAGGCTAGGGAGATACATGATCAGGTTCTAAAATTGATGCTACTGGCACGACTACTGTATATCGCATAAAAACTAAACATTCTAATTAGTGCAATGTCTAATTTAGGCTACGAAGGATGCTGTCGTCATCGATGTCTCATCTGATGATGTGAAGAAACCTGTTGCTGTAGTTTTTCACAAGATGAAAGCAAAGATAGTAAGGCGAAGAGCTAAAGCTTATATGAAAAGATTTAGAGCAGTCGAGAAACCAAGGATCCTTATTCCTAGAGGTGTGGCATTATATACATGTTTTGTTACATTTATATATATGCAGATACAGATTATTAATTTCTAATATTTTCTTTCTAGGTCCAAGTATGATGGGGCTTGAGGAATTCGATGAGCACTGCGTGTTTGGAAACCATTTGGAATTGATTTCTGACCAAGCTGCTTCCCACAAAGTGTTAGTTAAACAACACAAGCCATCTATACCATACTATATGTGCAAGATGAACAAGTCAAATGTCATCCGTGGGAAGGCCAAAATGGTTAAAATTTGACATTTCAATAGTTAAATTTTATTATGCATAGTGAACTCTAGCCAACAACTAATATTCTTCTTCTCCTACAGTACTTTTCAGTTAGCTACAGCCGTGCACACCTCAACCGCTATCTCCCAAAGGTGTTACCTCGCATGCTCCTACAAGACCACTTTTGAGCATGTTAACCTCTTCCAAGGCATGAATGATTGTCGTGGTGGTAGCACGGCAGATGCCATGGATAGGCTAATGATGGGGCCAATGAGCGCTAGGGGAATCCAGGGAGGGAGAACATGGGGATTCCATGCACAGATGATGTTGTATTTCCTCTATCAATGGAGTTTACAAATGCCCTTCAAGCTAGTGGTGAGAAGGAGACGATGTCTCTTACTCCCCACAATCTAGCTCTAGAGTTCTATCTTAGACAGAGGAAGAAAATGATCGATCCCTCTCTATGGAGGCCCTGGTGCTCCTTATATAGGCGAGCCTGGGTTACAGAATTAGGGCACACGTGGCAGCATATTCCACGAATATGCTCCTCAACTAAAGCCAGATGCTTCTTTATTCCCTTTAATAGCTCATCCGAGCTTTGGACGTAACCCACGACGTGATCTTTGTCTTTAAGCGTCACCAGACACAGGCTACGTCAGCCGACATCGCCCGCGTCATCTTGGTCGCCCATGACCCACTAGTCCTCCTCTCTGCTTTGCTTAGCTCACGCTACAGCTAGCAAAGCCACCTTTTGACCAGCGGGAGATTCTATCCTTCTCTTGGAAGCTATACAGTAGTCCGACTAGCACTTGGCTAACCCGACTATGAAGGTACCTGCACAATAGACAAACAAACATGGCTGACATGTAATCTATGCTGGCCCTGCTAAGGCCAAGGAGATATTCCATAGGCCAGGTCACTCCGTGGTTCGGCCTGCCTTGAGGTGACCCGGTCAGCACTTGCCTTGACCGAGCCGTACCTCGGCTAACTCGGCCTTTATACCCCGGCGTTACCCTACCCGGGGGTATCCCCCCAACAATAGTCCCCGAAGCTGGTGTAGTCCCGGAAGTTGTTAAGGCCACAGCAGGTTCACATATCCGGATCGTTGCCTCTTTGGCCAAGTTACCCTGTAATCCGGGGTTTTCCCCTTGCGATCCCTTGGCTCTTTCCGAGTTATTCCTCGCTGGCCAGGTCTTTCGCTTGCTTATCCGGGTTACCTTTCCTTCCTGACGAGGGTTTAACTCATCAATTCCCATTGTTATGGACTTGGGTTTTGGAGAAGGAGGGAGCGCTGGAGACATCTATCGGCTAGCAAACAAGCACACAGGGGACTCGAAGATTTATCCAGGTTCAGGCCTCGTAGAGGTCCCTACTCCTGCTTGTCTGCTCGTGGAATTATCAAAGGAATCGAGGATTACAATGGTGCGCAGATGCAATCTGGCGAGGGTTGTGGAAACTAGGGTTGCGTGTGTCCTTCTCGCCGCCCCTCCTAGCCTTTATATAGATAGGCTAGGTCTCGGGTAGCAGGTCGAGTCGGTTACAGATTAGGGTTTTCCCCTTTGAACTTTCTATCTTTAGTTTCATCTTGTTCTTCAAGCAATCGAGAGTCCGTAGGCCACTCGAGTTCTTCATTTGGGCCTTGGCAACACCGTGGGCCTCCATGTATTTAGGCCGTATTTACCAAGCTCGAGTACCTGTAGGGTATACCCATGTCAGTAGCCCCCGAGTGTCCAGTGGAATCGCAGATTCGACTGGAGACTTTATGAAGCCTTTTGAGTGCATGACTGAGTATATTTTACGACTGCTCTGTTTATGTCATAGGAATTGTTGATGTGCATGCCTGATTTTAACCGATGTATTGGTATCAGTTAACTACCTTAGGGTAAAACAACACCATCTACTCGAACTCGAGTCCCCAGACTTGAATCCGGAAAAGTGCTGGTGTAATTTGACTCAAGCCGCGGAGGTCTTACAGGAGTCGAATTCCAGTATATGGGTGTGTGAAGGAAATATGCCCTAGAGGCAATCATAGAGATGATTGTATTTCATGTGTATCCATGAGTTATTATAATGTTCCTTGAATATCCATATACCAGGCAACTTGTATTGATTGACAATTATTAGATAACCATACAAGTAAAGAGTTTCACAAACAATTCAATGTGAATTGTTTGTGAAACTCTTTACTTGTATGGTTATCTAATAATTGTCCCTAGTCGGAGTTCATGCGAGGACACACGTGAATATTAGACTAGCACATCGATTGGTTAATGACTATGTTTCGCAAGTCATTGACATGGAGATGTCAAACCAATGATGTGGACACATGTTATGAACATGGGGTTGGACTGACCCAACATGAGACTAGCAATAATACTTGCAGCTCTCTCTACACATCGTGTACGTTTTGTCCTTAGACCTGAGATTGTCGCATGTACTTGAGATGTGGATCGACCTACTTTGGGGCTATCAAACACTACTCCGTAACTGGGTAGTTATAAAGGTAGCTTTCGGGTTTGTCCTGATACATGCTGCAAGGCATCGGTCAATCAAGATGGGATTTTCCCCTCTCTACTTGAGAGAGATATCTCTGGGCCCCTCGAGTGATCGGATCCAGAAATGCATGGCCGTGCTACATATGGTTAAGAGTTAACCTAGTAAAGGGATTCTGAATCACAGTATCGAGAAAGAGAGGTCAGCTTAGAGCTAGACCAAATATCGTGAGGCAAAGGGAAAGACATGTACTCAACCTTGTGATGGTTCGTCCGAATGATCTTTATATGCGTTTAGGAGTTGGCACGTCTTGCTAGAGGCCGCTACCAACTATTGACGGAGTAAGTGTACTCGCGTCATGTCTATACGTGTATGAACCTATAGGGTCACACACTTTAGGGGCTGGAAGCCTAATGAGGATTGGATCCGAATTAGACCAGGCTTAGGCTGCTAATGGGCTGCTAATGTAGAAGCCCACCAGGGATGCCTATATAAGAGGGAGTAAGGCGAGCTGAAAAAGGTGAGAGCATTCCACCTAGCCGCCACTCCTCTTCCGCCTGTGTTGCACGCGCAGACCTAGCAGTCTGGCGTGTGACGACTTCTACTCCGGACGTGTGGATACCTCGGAGGTGCTGCATCTGTAGCACTTGGACGAGCCGCGCAAAGGGGAGCTGCTCGTGGGACGAGGACGAGGAGGAGACGTAGAACATCTACACTGCCGCAACGTGCTTCATCGAGTTCCGCACCTGCGCGTCTAGCGGTAATCCCGTGATCTATGACAATAGTATTCCTGGTTGACGCGGTAGAAATTTTTGATTTTACGCTAGTGTAGCCTACCCGTTACCCTTCAGTGGTATCAGAGCCGATGCTATTCAGTCATAGGTTCGGGAAGTTTGCATATGGTGATATGTAGATTGATATGAATGATATGATCGTTTGTATGGCGGTGTTTCTGGATTGATCTATGATCTTAATTTCCGTGATCGTGATTCTAAGGTCGTCGAACGACTTACCCCTACCGGTCGGTTTCCGCCATCGGGGTAGACAGTGACACATAAATCCTTCTGAATCACGCGAAGATCAATATGATTGATCGAATCGGGAATTAGATCTGAATCGACGTACCGTGATCAAAGGAGTTTGGTCAAATCGGAACTATGGTCGGTTTATGGTAAATTGGATTTGCCGATCAAAATCCTTAAAGAAAATTGTATAGATTTGATCTCTCATTTTTCCTTAAAGAAAAGGTACCGCGAGGGGCGCTGCCCCTTCGAACCCCGCAGGGGGAGACCCCCTAGACCCCCCTTAGTCGTAGCCCCCTTTTTGTATCTCGTTAAGGTTCATAGGTGGTACGATTTCACATGATCCGGTAGAATGCGATTCTATGCACAACTTGTTTTTGCAGGATTTATGTGATCAGTATGGCCCAAAAAAATGTATGTGATGCATGTATGTATTTTTTCATGACCTGCGTGTCGTGAGTTGGGCAACACGGCTGGAGCCATATGTGTTGTCAATTATTGTAATGGCCTGCGTGCCAACTTGTGATGATCCCAATACCATGTAATTTTGATTACTAGATGTTAGGAGTAATAGCTTGTATTAGTTCTTGGAGAACTCATCACTTGGAGGATGGCTCGCATAGAGCATGAAGATGGAGATCATCATGGTGGACAGGTTCTATGGCGATGGAGATCACCATGAGAAAATGGGCCATACTGTATCACATCTATGTGAATGCTATTCTTATACGTTTTACTACTATGCATGCTTAGATGATAGAAGTAGAACGATCCCTCACAAAGTTTAAGTTAAACCATGCCCTCCCAACCAAACCTTGCACCATCCTATGCCCTGTACAATCGTTGGTGGGTCTATGAAATTAGGGTGCCACGGTTTTCCTTGGCTGGATGGGTTTGTATCGGATACCTACACGCATAAGGGTTGGTGAGCTTAACAAGGTCATCTTAACAGTTAAGGACCTTGGGGCATAAAGGTTGGGCGCCTAGGTTTGACATAGAGATGTCACCCAACAACAAGAGTCATATGTGATATGATTAGCAAAGGTTGCTTACCGATTTACCTTGTCTTCTAGCAGTGATGCTAAAGCTCACTAGTCGACTTGTTAATTGTGGATCTTGAATCACTTAGTATCAATAGAGGGATGTTGATTTAAGTGGGAGTATATGCTATTAAATTGTTTAATATGTTTTACTCTTTCATGGTTACATGGCTTAGTATTTTGCATATTTTTTGTTGTAGATCAATGGCACCGAACAATTCATCACCTTTTGCTTTGCGTTCGATTCTTGAAAAGGATAAACTAAATGGAACAAACTATTCGGACTGGGTCCGTAACCTGAGAATTGTTCTCAGGGCTGAGAAAAAGGAAACTGTTCTGGATACCCCAATCCCGGATGAACCTGCTGATAATGCAACTGCTACCCTTAAGAATGCCTACAAGAAAGCATGTGATGAATCTCTTGAGGTCAGTTGTCTTATGCTTGCATGCATGGAACCTGATCTTCAAAAACAGTTTGAGGATCAGGAAGCGTACGATATGATCGTTGCGCTTAAGGACATGTTCCAGACTCAGGCTAGGACTGAGAGGTACAATGTCGCTAAGTCCTTTGTGGAATGCAAGCTGGCAGAGGGAGCAGCTGTAGGCCCCCATGTGATCAAAATGGTTGGTTACAGTCAGACTTTGGAAAAGCTTGGTTTTCCATTAGGCCAAGAGTTGGCCACTGACTTCATTTTGGCATCTCTTCCATCTAGCTATGGGCATTTCATTTCGAACTACCATATGCATGGGGTGGAGAGGGGCCTTAATGAATTATGTGGGATGCTAAAAACAGCAGAATGTGACATTAAGAAGTGTGCAGGGCATAGCCATGTGATGGCTGTGCAGAACAAGCCTAGCTTCAAGAAAAAGGGCACTTCTTGGCAGAAGAAGAAGGGCAAGGCTAAGGATACGATCCCTAAGCCAAACCCTGCACCCAAGCAAAAGGCTGGTCCTGCAGGAGACACTGAGTGTTTCTTTTGTCACGAATATGGCCACTGGAAGAGAAACTGCAGCAAGTACCAGGCTTCTTTGAAGAAAAGTGGAAGTAAGAGTACTTCCCACTCAGGTACGCTTGTTGTAAATGTTGTGGACATTTTTCTCGCAGATTCTTATGTTAACTCTTGGGTATTTGATACCGGATCGGTTGCTCATATTTGCAATTCGATGCAGGGGCTAATAAGGACTAGAGAAGTGCAAAAAGGCGAAGTGGATTTTCGCGTCGGAAATAAAGCAAGGGTTGCTGCATTGTTCGTCGGCGTCATGCAACTTCACCTTCCGTCAGGATTTATCATGGAGTTGAATAATTGTTATTACATTCCTAGTATGGGTCGAAACATTTTATCACCTTCATGTTTGATGAGGGATGGTTATTCATTCGTGAGTACAAACAATGGTTGTGTAATCTCTAAGAATGCTATGTTTGTGGCTGATGCTCCCATTGTGAATGGGTTATTTATTTTAAATCTTGATAATGCATGTGTTTACAATGTTACTGCTAAAAGGCTTCGGCCAAATGATTTGAGTCCTACCTATCTATGGCATTGTCGTTTGGGGCATATAAGTGAAAAGCGCATGAAGAAGCTCCATGGTGATGGTCTTCTAACTTCGTTTGATTTTGAATCATACGAGACATGTCAAGCTTGTTTACTTGGAAAGATGACCAAGACGCCTTTTACGGGGTTTCCCGAGAGAGCGACAGACTTGTTGGAACTCATACATACTGATGTATGTGGACCAATGAGCACGACAGCCAGAGGAGGATATCACTACTTCATTACTTTCACTGATGATTTCAGTAGATATGGCTATGTCTACTTGATGAAGCATAAGTCTGAAACTTTTGAAAAGTTCAAAGAGTTTCAAAATGAGGTAGAGAATCAACGTGGCAAGAAAATAAAGGCCTTGCGATCTGATCGCGGAGGCGAATATTTGAGTCACGAGTTTAGCAATCATCTTAAGAGTTGCGGAATTGTTCCACAGCTCACGCCGCCCGGAACGCCTCAAAGAAACGGGGTCTCTGAACGGCGTAATCGAACTTTGTTGGACATGGTTCGATCGATGATGAGCCAGTCGGATTTACCATTATCATTTTGGGGTTACGCGCTAGAAACAGCAGCTTTCACACTAAATAGGGTACCATCTAAATCCGTAGTTAAGACACCATATGAGATGTGGACTGGAAAGAATCCCAGTTTGTCTTTTCTAAAGATTTGGGGTTGTGATGCATTTGTCAAGCGACTTCAGTCGGACAAGCTAACACCCAAATCGGATAAGTGCATTTTTGTGGGATACCCAAGGGAAACCTTAGGGTATTACTTCTACAACCGAGAAGAGGGCAAAGTGTTTGTCGCTCGTAGCGGTGTTTTCCTAGAGAAAGAGTTTCTCACAAAGGGAACGAGTGGAAGGTCGGTGCGACTTGAAGAAGTTCAAGATGAGCCAGTCGGGGATGCTTCTACGAGTGATGCTATTGTAGCAGAACAAGTTGAGGAACCCGTGGCAATAGAAGCACCACAACCACGAAGGTCGGCGAGGCTCCGCGAAGCGCGAGAGTTATTATTGTTAGACAATGATGAGCCTGCGACCTATGCAGAAGCGATGGTGGACCCAGACTCTGAGAAATGGCTGATTGCCATGAGATCCGAGATAGAGTCCATGGGAGACAATCAAGTTTGGAACTTGGTTGACCTGCCTGATGGTTTTAAAGCCATCGAGTGCAAGTGGATCTATAAGAAGAAGATTGATATGGATGGAAATGTTCACATCCATAAAGCTCGACTTGTTGCAAAAGGTTTTCGACAAGTTCAAGGAGTTGACTACGACGAGACTTTCTCGCCCGTAGCGATGCTTAAATCTATACGGATCATTCTAGCCATTGCTGCACATTTCGATTATGAGATATGGCAGATGGACGTCAAGACGGCTTTCTTAAATGGAATCCTTTCTGAGGACGTGTATATGATGCAGCCCGAAGGTTTTGTCGATCCAAACAATGCTGGAAAGGTATGCAAACTTCAAAAGTCTATTTATGGGCTGAAGCAAGCATCTCGGAGTTGGAACATTCGATTTGATGAAGTTGTAAAGGAGTTTGGCTTCACCAAAAACGAACAAGAACCTTGTGTGTATAAGAAAGAAAATGGGAAATCACTTGTGTTTTTAATCTTATATGTGGATGACATATTATTGATTGGAAATGACATTCCTATGCTCGAGTCTGTTAAGACCTCATTGAAAAATAGTTTTTCTATGAAGGACTTGGGAGAAGCGGCATATATTCTGGGTATCAAGATCTATAGAGATAGATCAAGGAGGCTAATTGGATTAAGCCAGAGTACGTACATTGACAAAGTGTTGAAACGGTTCAGCATGGAAGAGGCTAAGAAGGGGTTCTTGCCCATGTCTCACGGCATTAAACTCAGCAAGACTCAGTGTCCTTCGACCACTGATGAGCGAGAACGCATGAGTAGGGTTCCATATGCTTCGGCTATTGGATCCATCATGTATGCAATGACATGTACTCGCCCAGATGTTTCCTATGCTCTAAGTGTTACGAGCAGATACCAGGCTGATCCAGGTGAGATTCACTGGACAGCGGTAAAGAATATCCTTAAGTACTTGAGAAGGACTAAGGATATGTTCCTAGTTTATGGAGGTGAGGTTGAACTCAGTGTAAAGGGTTACACAGATGCGAGTTACCTTAATGACTCAGACGACTCGAAATCGCAATCAGGTTATGTGTTTGTCATGAATGGTGGTGCTGTGAGCTGGAAAAGTTCCAAGCAAGATACAGTGGCCTCCTCTTCAACAGAAGCTGAATATATTGCTGCCTCGGAGGCTGCAAAGGAAGCTGTTTGGATTAGGAATTTCCTGATCGCTCTTGGTGTGGTTCAGGGCTCGTCCAATCCCTTGGACGTTTATTGTGACAACAATGGTGCTATTGCACAAGCCAAAGAACCTAGACAGCACCAGAAGAACAAACATATTCGCATGCGCTACCATCTGATTCGTGAGTTCATTGATGAAGGTAGTGTCATGTTATGCAAAATACATACGGACTCAAATGTTGCTGATCCCTTGACTAAGCCACTACCGCAGCCTGCGCATGAAGCGCACACAAGAGCAATAGGTATTAGATACTCTCTAGATTGACTCTAGTGCAAGTGGGAGACTGAAGGAAATATGCCCTAGAGGCAATCATAGAGATGATTGTATTTCATGTGTATCCATGAGTTATTATAATGTTCCTTGAATATCCATATACCAGGCAACTTGTATTGATTGGCAATTATGTGAATTGTTTGTGAAACTCTTTACTTGTATGGTTATCTAATAATTGTCCCTAGTCGGAGTTCATGCGAGGACACACGTGAATATTAGACTAGCACATCGATTGGTTAATGACTATGTTTCGCAAGTCATTGACATGGAGATGTCAAACCAATGATGTGGACACATGTTATGAACATGGGGTTGGACTGACCCAACATGAGACTAGCAATAATACTTGCAGCTCTCTCTACACATCGTGTACGTTTTGTCCTTAGACCTGAGATTGTCGCATGTACTTGAGATGTGGATCGACCTACTTTGGGGCTATCAAACACTACTCCGTAACTGGGTAGTTATAAAGGTAGCTTTCGGGTTTGTCCTGATACATGCTGCAAGGCATCGGTCAATCAAGATGGGATTTGCCCCTCTCTACTTGAGAGAGATATCTCTGGGCCCCTCGAGTGATCGGATCCAGAAATGCATGGCCGTGCTACATATGGTTAAGAGTTAACCTAGTAAAGGGATTCTGAATCACAGTATCGAGAAAGAGAGGTCAGCTTAGAGCTAGACCAAATATCGTGAGGCAAAGGGAAAGACATGTACTCAACCTTGTGATGGTTCGTCCGAATGATCTTTATATGCGTTTAGGAGTTGGCACGTCTTGCTAGAGGCCGCTACCAACTATTGACGGAGTAAGTGTACTCGCGTCATGTCTATACGTGTATGAACCTATAGGGTCACACACTTTAGGGGCTGGAAGCCTAATGAGGATTGGATCCGAATTAGACCAGGCTTAGGCTGCTAATGGGCTGCTAATGTAGAAGCCCACCAGGGATGCCTATATAAGAGGGAGTAAGGCGAGCTGAAAAAGGTGAGAGCATTCCACCCAGCCGCCACTCCTCTTCCGCCTGTGTTGCACGCGCAGACCTAGCAGTCTGGCGTGTGACGACTTCTACTCCGGACGTGTGGATACCTCGGAGGTGCTGCATCTGTAGCACTTGGACGAGCCGCGCAAAGGGGAGTTGCTCGTGGGACGAGGATGAGGAGGAGACGTAGAACATCTACACTGCCGCAACGTGCTTCATCGAGTTCCGCACCTGCGCGTCTAGCGGTAATCCCGTGATCTATGACAATAGTATTCCTGGTTGACGCGGTAGAAATTTTTGATTTTACGCTAGTGTAGCCTACCCGTTACCCTTCAGTGTGAGCACTCGACGCGTCCGTCAAGGCATGTTCATCGTACCTACAGGCACGGATATATTTCTGGGACTGTGCAGCTTAATGCGTTGCCAGGCCTTATTCAGGTCTTATCTTCACACTATAAGTGCGGCATCCGAATTTTATCATCGTGGAGATGATTCGGGTGACCCAGGAGATGCGATCTCTTTGTAGGGAATTTATGAGGCGGTGTCGCCAAAAACTTCGAGTGTGGATGTTATCAACACACTGTACTTTGTACAAATAATCATAGGGTGTGCGACCAGTGCTCCCTATGGGAATAGCCCCCGAGTGCCTGGTTGAGTCGAAGACTCAAGCAGGGACTAAAGAAATTTTGCGACTGCTGTCATCTTTTGTTTGCTTGTGTTCAGTCGAATTTGTTTCCGGCGCTCCCTATGGGAGTAACCCATGTCCATAGTCGAACCGTGTTTCGAGTTGGTTGGGTTTTCCTTGATTATCCATGTTCCTGTAAAAGAAGATAAAAAATCATAGGGTGCGCGACCGGCGCTCCCTATGGGAGTAGCCCCCGATTGCTTGGTGGAGTCGAAGACTCGAGTAAGGACTAAAGTAGTCGAAGTCTTCTGGTGCGTATCTTTGATGACGTTAGTGCTGACAATGTCATGACCTTAGTTGCCCGCGTGAGCGAGTTTGACGGGACGTGACGAGCAGTGGGTCCCACTCCCTGACTTTGATTTGACCGGGCGTGCGTAATCTTTATTTTAACTACGCCTCCTCGATTTCTGCGCGTAATGGGAGTAGTGGGGGATGGTTCGTGTTTCAGATCCTCCACGTGTCTAGCACGATGATCGCCATGCTTCTAGTAGGGTTTTTCTGAGCCGTTGGATTGCATCTTCCAGGGGTTAAGTAGTGGTGCTGCGACTCCTGTCTCTAAATCTTGGAGGCGATAGGTGCCACCTGGGATTACTTCTGTAATCACGTATGGTCCTTCCCAGGGGGACTCGAGCTTGAGATGTCCTCGCTGCTTTAGTCGCAGGACAAGATCGCCTTCGACGAAAGATCGAGGGCATAGCCTCCTACTCTGGTAGTTGCGCAGGTTCTGCTGGTAGATCATTGATCTTTCCGCGGTGATTTCTCTCGCCTCGTCGAGGAGGTCGACGGAGTCTTCGAGTGTGAGGGAGGACTCCTACTCGCTGTAGGCGACCACGCGTGGCGCTTTGTACCGTACTTCGGCGGGCATCACCGCTTCAGCCCCGTGGACCATGAAAAAGGGGGTGTAGCCTGTAGCACTATTTGGAGTTGTGCGTAGGCTCCAAAGTACTGATTGTAGTTCGTCAGGCCAGCAACCCGCAGCTTGTTCGAGTGGTCGGAGGAGTTGCTTCTTGATGTTGCCACAGACGATCCCATTCGCCTTTTCGACTTGACCGTTGGTCTATGGATGTGCCAACGAGGCGTAGCTGATGTTGATTCCCAGGTTCTCGCAGAATTCTTGTAACTCCTTGGATGTGAAGTTCGTGCCATTGTCTGTGATGATGCTGTGTGGCACCCCGAAGCGGAAGATGATGGACTCGAAGAACTTGATTGTGTTGTGCCTTGATTGATTGGTTGCTGGCATGGCCTCTATCCACTTGGTGAATTTGTCGACTACCACCAGGAGGTAGACGTAACCTCCTCGTGAGGACTTAGGGAGCTTGCCGACCATGTCGAGTCCCCATTGTGCGAAGGGCCAGGCCAATGGAATTGGCCGGAGCTCTGCGCCAGGCGCATGTGGCTTGTCCGCAAATCGCTAGCACGCGTTGCACTTCTGGACAATGTCCTTGGCGTCGCGCATGGCCATAGGCCAGTAAAACCCAGCTCGTAGAGCTTTGGCCACGAGGGCGCGACTGCCAGCATGGTGTCCGTAGGTTCCCTCATGGATGTCGAGGAGAACAGCTCTTCCATCAGCCGTGGAGACACATTGCTGGAGCACTCCTGTGATGCTGCGCTTGTATAGTTCGCCGTTGATAACAGTGAATGCTTTGGATCGCCGCGCGATGTGCCGTGCATCAGTCGGATCGTCCAGTAGCCTCTTGCTGAGGAGGTACGTGATGTATGGTTGCGTCCAGGATTTCTCAATCATCATGACGCTCATTGGTCCCTCGAGTCCTGTGTCCAGCTCCAAGTCATCGAGTGTCGTTGGCTCATTGGGCGGCGTATCCCCCGAGTCCATTGCTGCGCTTGTTTTCTTCTCTGCGGCCTTTGGCTTGATGGAGCGTTCGCAGATGCGCTCAAGAAATACCCCAGGTGGTATGGGGGCGCAGGTAGAGCCTATGTTGGCGAGTGTGTCCGCCTCTTCATTGCTTTCGTGGCTTATGTGTCGCAGTTCGCAGCCGTCGAAGTCCCCTTCGAGTGTGTCGTAGAGGTCGCGGTAGGCGATCATGTTGTCGTTCAGTGCATCGCACTCATGCATTGTTTGGTTGACAACCAAGTTGGAGTTGGCATAGATAATGAGCCTCTTGGCTCCGCGGGCCTTTGCCATCCTCATCCCGTGTAGCAGGGCCTCGTATTCAGCTTCGTTGTTGGAGGCGGTGAACTGCATTCGCAGGATGTACTTCAACTTGTCTCCTTGAGGTGATGTCAATATGACACCTGCGCCTGCTCCGTCCTTTCGCTTGGATCCATCGAAGTGCATTGTCTAGAGGTAGGACATATCTGGTTTTTCAGGGAGATGGTTCTCCATCCAGTGCACGAGGAAGTTAGGAAGAACTTGCGACTTGATTGCATTGCGCTTTTCGTATGTAATGTCCCGTGGAGACAATTCTATTCCCCAAAGCGCGACTCGTCCCGTGGCGTCGGGGTTGTTGAGGATGTGTCCCAACGGGGCGTCGTTGACCACCACGATTGGGTGTTCCTGGAAGTAATGGCGCAGTCGCCGGGCGGTCATGAAGACGCCGTACGCTAGCTTTTGGTAGTGCGGGTACCGCTGTTTTGTTGGCGTGAGGACCTCGCTGAGGTAGTATACTGGGCGCTGTACCCCGTGGACCTTGTTTTCCTCGGCTCGCTCGATGACGAGCACTGTGCTGACCACCTGGTTGGTGGCGAGATATATAGCAACAGTGGTTCCCTTTCCCGTGGGGTCACTAGTACTAGCGAGGTGGATAGAAGGCGCTTGAGGTCTTCGAATGCTTCCTCCGCTTCGTTGGTCCACTCGAACTTTTCAGCTTTGTGGACGAGTTGGTAGAAGGGCAGTGCCTTTTCACCCATCCGACTGATGAATCAACTGAGGGCCGTGATTCACCCAGCCAGCTGCTGAACGCCCCTTATGTTTTTTGGCTTCTCCATGGCCAGTATGGCTTTTATTTTCTTCGGGTTTGCCTCGATTCCTCTTGCGGATATGAGGTACCCGAGTAGTTGCCCGGATGGCACGCCAAAGGCACATTTGGCCGGATTAAGCTTGATCCGGTCGCGGTCGAGGTTGGCGAAGGTTTCGCGTAAATCGTCGATTAGGGAGGCTTCCTCCCTTGTCTTGATTACTATGCCGTCGACATAGACTTGGATGTTGCGACCAAGTTGTTCCTTAAGGCAAGCCTGCATGCACCGCTGGTAGGTGGCTCCCGCGTTCTTTAGCCCGAAGGGCATTGTGTTCTAGCAGAACACACCAAAGGGCGTTGTAAACGCTGTTTTCTCTTGATCTTCCTCCTTCATTCGAATCTGATTATAGCCTGAGTAGGTGTCGAGGAAGCAGAGGCGCTCGCATCCCGCGGTGGAGTCGATGATCTGGTCGATGTGCGGCAACGGGAAGTGATCCTTTGGGCAATGCTTATTCAGAGAGGTGAAGTCTATGCACATCCATAGGATATCCGTGTCCTTTTTTGGTACCGGCACCGTGTTGGCGAGCCAAGTGCTTTCCTTAATCTCGCGTATGAATTTGGCGTCAAGGAGTCTGTTGATCTCCATTCCAACTACCTACGCCCGTGGCTCAGATAATCGCCGGATTGTTTGCTTGACTGGCCTTGCGTCGGGGTTGACGTTGAGTGCGTGCTCGACGAATTCCCTAGGAACTCCTGGCATGTCTGTAGGACACCAGGCGAAAATTTCCCAGTTCTCACGGAGGAATTCGACGAGCGCGAGTTCCTATGCAGGACTCAAGTTGTTGGCGATGAGGGCCGTCTTGGCGGGATCCGATGGGTGGACCTGCACTTTCTTTCTATGCACCGATGAATCGAAAGATAGATCGGGTGAGCTTGGCCGGCTGAGGGGAGGCAGATTGTTGTCCGTCGACTCCTTCAGCCTCGCGAGTTTTTCCTGCATGCCAAAGGACTGGGAAATTCTGTTGAATTCCCTGTCGCAACTGTCGGATCTCTCGAAGCTTCCGTTGATTGTGATGACGCCATTGGGACATGGCATTTTCATCTGTAGGTAGGCGTAGTGTGGTACTTCCATGAACCTAGCGAACGCGACACATCCGATGATGCAATGATATTGTGAGGGCCAATCGACGACCTCAAAGTCGATGCGCTCGCGCCGGAAGTTCTTCGGCGTGCCAAAGATGACGTCGAGGTTGATTTTTCCCAGGGGATATACACCTTTTCCTGGGGCGATGTCGTGGAATGTTGTGTCCGAGGCCTCTAGGCAAGTTAGAGGGATCCTCATTGCTCGCAAGGTACTCGCGAATATAAGGTTGATGCCGCTTCCGCCGTCCATGAAGATGCGACTCATGTCGAAGCCTCCGATTTGCGCCTCGAGTATGAGGGGGCAATGGCCTGGACGGGGTACTTGAGGCGGATGATCGCGGTTGTCAAAGGTGATGCAGGACCCGCTTCTGCTGAGGTACTTAGTGGTAGATGGTGGCGAGTGTGTAGCCAAGTTGACTTGGCGAGTGTTGGCCTTATGCACCTGATTCGAGGGGCGTCCCTTTTGGATCATCATGGTACCCATCGCCTGTGGGTATGGTTTGCCTCCGTGGTGCTGGTCCAGCGCAGCTGCATTTGGAGGTTGCCCCGGTGGTGGTGGCGGAGCGCCATGTGCTATGGCGCCTGGAGCGGCTCCGTAGCCTCTTTCGACTGCGTTGCGATTCATTCGAACCAATCCCTCATGTAGTTTGAGGAACTCGCGGCAGTCCTTGAGGAGGTGGCTAGACTTCTTCTTTCCATCGTGCTTGTGATGTAGAAGTGCACCGTACATGGCCCGGATAGTTTGTCCTCAATGGATGTCACGGGTGCTTCATCGCGATTGCGGCGTTGCCACACTTGCGTGGTTTTCCTGGAGTCACGGTATCCGTTGTTGCGGTTATCATCGTGTCTGTCAGCGTAGCCAGCTGCGACCATGTTAACGTCGTCGCGGTCATCGTAGATGCGCATGCGGCGTTTGCCTCGGCGATCGCGTCTGCGGTTGAGTTCTGCCTCCTCGTCGGAGTGGACGCGGTTTTTCACTGAATCTTCTCCATCAGCCCACCGATTCCCGATTTCCATCAGGTGGTCAATGGTCTTGGGCTTTGAGCGGCCCAACTCCTCCCTGAGCTCTATGCAGCGGACGCCGCCGTTGAATGCGTCAATCGCGCGATCCTCCGAGATGTTCTCTGTGGAGCGTAGCGATTCGCCCGATCTTTGCTGGCAGCATCTCAGCTCTTCGATTGATGCAGGCCGCTTGTACATGCCGAAGTTGCGCACGAAGCTGTAAACCAGCTCATCCCAACTATGGATGGATCCGCGTGGGAGGTTGTTGAGCCATGCTCGGGAGGCGCCCTGCAGCTATAGCTGTAAGCATTGCATAGCCGTGCTTCGACTGCCGCCGTGGAGCCTGGCGGAGGAGATGTGGTCCTCCAGCCAGATCTATGGGTCCTGTAGGCCATCAAACTTCGGGTTCTCCGACGGGAGTTTGAACCCCTTGGGCATTCGCTTCTGCCTGATGGACCTGCTGAAGCATCTAGTGCCGCAGAGCTCCACATCTTCCTCTTATGAGTCAGTCGACCGAGCACGTCGCGCCCTTGATTTGTCGATCTTGCGCTACGTGATGTCATCACGCACGTCATAGTCGTGGTCATGTTGCCGTGAGCGGTGATGTCGAGACAGGTCATCACTGTCATCACTAGATGAGGGCGAGGAGTAGCGCTTTGCTAGCGCTTTGCCTTTCTTCGGCTCCGGTGTTGGATCTTTGTCAAGGGCAACCTCGATTAACCCCAAGCCCGCGATCGTAGATCGGTGCATGGCGGCTCGCGGATCTCCAGCTGGCGGCTGGTTGTTGAGGAGGTACATGGTGGCCGCTGTCACCACAGCCTGCGGCGTCTTGGGGACCGCATTGGCCCGTGTATCGACTGTCATAGAGCTGAAGTCGAGGACCTTTGCAGCTTCTATGCGCTCTTGCTCGGTGAGATGGGCCATCCGAGATTGCCTCTTTTTGGCGATGTACTCGTTGCCTTTGGAGGAGGATCCTCCGTGGGAAGAGAGCCCAGCACGACGAAGGCTCGACTCGTCTGCTGCCTTTTTACGCGCCTCGAGTTGCGCGATTGTTTGTACTTTGCGCTTGAATTCTTCCTTCAGGAGCCAGTGGTAGCCCATCAGCAATTCTTGTGGGGATCCGAAGGGTAGAGGAGTGCCTCGTAGGGCCTCGCAGCAGTGAGCCCATTCTTGCTCGTTGAGCCTGATCACGACGCGTTTGCCGGTTTGCTCGTTTATTATGGTTGGAGGTTCGACTGCTCCTCCATTATCGACGAGGGTGCGATTGCCACTGTTGCTGCCGTTGCCGCCATTGCCACCGTTACCGCTGTTAGGCGGGTCGGTTCTGTTACCGCGATTGCCCGTGTTGTCGCGGTTGGCGGAGGTATCACCTACGTTGATGACGGTGCACATGAAGTGATTGGGGAAGCTGCTGCTTCCGCAACTCTCAGATCCGGAACCGTAGGTTCCATCTTCAGTGGCCAGATCGCTTAGATCGGAGTCGCGACTGCTGCGCTGACCGTGTTCTCGACTGTTGTCGGGGCGTTGAGTTTACTGAGGGTGCCAATCGATGGAGGGAACCATGATGCTGGGGCAATCGACGGTGCCGTCGGCTGATCAGGCATGCGAAGCGTGCCCATCTGACCAACTTGGAAGCAGAAACTCCCTATCGCCAGGCTGATCCCGTCACCCACGGACTCGAAGGCCGGGCGAGTGGCCGGCGTGTGGACGGTGAAGTCAAACGCGCCGAAGAGCTGGCGAATCTCCGCTGTTGCGGAGTTGTAGATCACGGTTGATGGAGCTGAAGAAGCCGCAACATCATCACTCCCAATTCCCAAAGACGGCGCCAATTGACGAGGGTTTAACTCATCAATGCCCATTGTTATGGACTTAGATTTTGGAGAAGGAGGGAGCACTGGAGACATCTATCGGCTAGCAAACAGGCACACAGGGGACTCGAAGATTTACCCAGGTTCAGGCCTCGTAGAGGTCCCTACTCCTGCTTGTCTGCTCGTGGAATTATCAAAGGAATCGAGGATTACAATGGTGTGCAGATGCAATCTGGCGAGGGTTGTGGAAACTAGGGTTGCGTGTGTCCTTCTCGCCGCCCCCTCCTAGCCTTTATATAGATAGGCCAGGTCTCGGGTAGCAGGTCAAGTCGGTTACAAATTAGGGTTTTCCCCTTTGAACTTTCTATCTTTAGTTTCTTCTTGTTCTACAAGCAATCGAGAGTCCGTAGGCCACTCGAGTTCTTCATTTGGGCCTTGGCGACACCGTGGGCCTCCATGTATTCAGGCCGTATATACCAAGCTCGAGTACCTGTAGGGTATACCCATGTCACTTCCCTTGTACACTTCCCCACGTCCTACGTGGAGGGTAACCATCATTTCGTCTCATTTTAAGGGCCACGCACATTTAATGTGCCAGTTACTGTTGCAATGTCAGGAATAACTGCTGCGTGCGTCCCTTCACTGCCGCGCCTTGTTAATTGTAACACCATGTCGCGTCATGGGATCTTCTGCTCCCGATGGCCCTTGCTGTGGCCATGCTCTGATTGGCTAATTCGGCTGTGTACCGCTCGTTGTGTGTGGTGTGGCCACCACAAAGGATCCCACTACACGCCCTCTCGCGCGGTTAAGTAGGGGGCCTGGGGCAATCTTTGGGGAAGTTCCCCATTCACTTTGTGCTTCCCAGCCTCCTTTCTCTCCCACTGCAACTCCACCGCCGCTACTGCTTCTTTGCAATCGCTGCGCTGCCGCATCCATGCCTAGCCGCACCTTGCGTCTGCGCCACCGCCTCCGCTCAAGATTTCCACCACGGGGCCCTGCGCTTCCAGGCTTCCCGCCACCGGTTACTTCTACTCTTATTTTGTCCTCGAGGACCTTGATTTCGCCATGAGGGAGGAAGAAACTGTTGTGGTCGCTCAACAGGAGGAAGAAGAAGATGGTCACGAGCGCGGCTGCTGGGACGACATGTCTGTCTGCGAGGCCGATCTCGATTGGCTCCATGCCACGCACCACATTCCCACCGGTGTCGCCTGCCGCCTCGCTGCCAACAAGATTTCTCCCTCTCCCAATCCAGGGGAATATGTAGTTTTTCTTTCTCACTTCCAGCGCGGCTTCCGCCTTCCTACCTCTGATTTCTTTTTCGATTTCATCTCCACATACCAACTGCAACCTCATCACCTTCCTGCCAATGCCATCACTTCACTCTCCTCCTTCTCCTCCGGCATAGAGGGGTATGTCGGCCTATGGCCCTCCAAGGAGATGTGGATTAAATTCTTCGGTCTCCGGAAGAACGTTGTTCCGGATCCGGAGGTTGCTCCGAAAGATAAGCGCCTGACTCAGTGCGGCGGAGCCTCCATATCCCCCCGCAAGAACTCTGCATTCCCCGGGTCACCGGGCTCGAGTCTTGCAAAGGCTGGGCCCGAACTTTTTTCTATGTCTGAAACTTAACTACTGAGGATCTGATCTGGCTCCTCCCCTTCAAGCTTGGGCCTCCGGATACCTCTCTTTGGGAGAGTATCCCGAAGCGACCCACGGCTCTGGCGAATCTCGTTGACCGCCGGATCAAGGAGCTGCTTAAGGAGAAACTTCGAGGGAAGGATATTATGATCACCTTCGTCGGTAGCCGGGTCTCCCCCTGCAGAAACATGCCCACAAGATATGCTACTTGAGAGGCCCCCTCGATCGCCACCGGACTTCCTCCTTCGAGCTCGATAATTTGGCGGTTTACCGCCGGATTAAGGCCATTTTCAACATGGAGAAAGAGTTCTCCGAAGATTGGGAATGGGGGATCGAGCCCTTCACCCGGGATAACCCTCCTCCAAAGGTAAACCTCTCTTTTATAGTTTTTCCGGATCTTCTCTATATGTCGTATTATGTTCTTAACTTAGCCACTGCTGCCTTGTTCTCAGCGCTTCCTCGAGCAGCCAATCGAGGACGGCGAGGTGCTGGCGAGCAAGTGGGTGCCGGATCGCACCGTGGGAGATGAGGTGGAGCCTGATCCAGAGAACTTTTTGCCCACTCTGGACACCGTCAAACGCTCCTCTGGTAAGGCCTCTTCTTTAAGGAATTGGCCGGATGATGATGACTCAGACGTTGAGGTCCTTGAGGTACTTGACCCGGTTCTCATCTCTTACGCATATCTGGTTATGTTCGAATCTTCAGCTAACCCAGTCGGTCAGGTCCACGAGGTCCCCCCCTCGCCACGGATGGTCCGGTTCCTTCCCCCTCCCAAAAGCGTGCGGCAACCTTGTCCGCAGCTTCGGAGGCGCCACTGAAAGAACATTTCATGATTTCCTAAGTTTTGTGTGTTAGATAACAATACCATGGAATTTCTAATGTGTACTAAGTGTTGCAAGAAAGTTTGGAGCAGTTGGGGGACCGGATTATCTGCCCCCATCATGGGCTGGATAATCCAGCTGGACCATCTTGGCCAGGGTTGGCTGTGCGTGAGCTTCTGGCTGGGGCGGAATTTCCCTCGGATAGTCCGACTCTGGGGCAGATTTTCTCCCTGGACCGGATAATCCGGCCGTCATGTTGGCCCGGATAATCCGGCCCCAGGGGAATCGCCCAAAGAGCATTTGTGCGAGCTTCTGTCTGGGGGCGGAATTTCCCCCCGGATATTCCGTGGCTGGCGCGGATTTTCCCCCAGCCGGGTAATCCGGCCTCCCCTAGGGCCGGATAATCCGGTCCCCAGGAGAAGGTGTCAAGGGCCAGCCTGTGCGAGCTTCTATTCATAGGCGGATTTCCTACTGGATAAGCCGAGTCTGGGGCGTAGTTTTCCCCAGGCCGGATAATCTGGCCCTCACTTGGGCCAGATAATCCGCCCCCCAAAGGCTCCAACGGCTTGGTTTTGAAAGGGGGTATAAAAGCCCCTTCTTCCCCATCGAGTAGAACTCTTGATTCATTTGAAAAGTGTCAGACCCATTGCAAGAGCTCTCTCTCTAGATCTCCCACTTCAACCACCAGAAGGCTTCGATCTTTGGGGGAATTGAAGGAGGAGACAATCTTCATCGCCATCACGAATCAAGCGCATCAACTCCTCTCCATTCATTTGGAGAAACCCCCGATCTAGTATTCTTGTTAATATCTAGATCTTGTGTTTTGTTATTGATAACTTGTTCTTGTGGCAGCTTGTTGTCATTACGGGAGCCTCCAATTTGGTTGTGGAGTTGTGCCCTGCTAGTTGTGTAAATGGGCCGGTACCCACCTCGAAGGGTTCCTATAGTGGAAAGGTGGATCATGCCTTTGGTGGCGGGATCCATCGGAGAACAGGGTGAGGCCTATTGTGGCGTGGTGGTCTTAGTACCGCCCACCCCTCCAACACAGATGTACTTCCCTTAACAAGGAAGGAACTGCGGTAAAACAAATCCTGTGTCTCCGCGTGCTTCACTACGGTTCACTCGTTCCTCTTTCCACTCACCTCTTACTCGCTAGTAGATAGGTTTGCATATAGGGAAATTCTTCTAAATAGTTATCTAGAGAATTTACCTTTTGTGTTAATCCTAAAATTGAAAAGGCATTAAAATTTGAAGTAGCACCTATTCACCCCCCCTCTAGGTGCCCATACGATCCATTTCAATTGGTATCAGAGCCCCGGCTCTTTATTCGGGCTTAACCGCCTAAGAGAAGTATGGGTACCAAGGAGAATGGGAATGAGGCTGTGGATAAGGTCATAGTGGATGACCTTAAGACGTTGGAAACAACCTTGTTGAAATCCTTTGAGACCAAGATGGAGGAGATGCACCAAATGATTGCTCGCCTTACATCATCCGTAGCCCCATCTCCATCCTCCTCTGCGCCACTCCCTCATCCAAGGATAAGGCTAACACCGGATCCAAGGAAGATGAAGTGGTAGGTGAAAAACATAATGGTTCCACCTCCAAGAAGGGAAGTGGTAAGGCGGAATATAGTGAGGTTCATCACTTATATTCCCCCGACCCACCTATCCCTCATCCTCATATAAACAATAGGGGTGATCCACCCAAGCTTACTGCATCTTCATTTAATCAATGGCAATTCTTAATGAAGTCTCATGTTTGCAGCTCTTCTATTGAACTTTGGAGGATTATCGAAGAGGGTCTTCATATTGGAGATCACACCAACCTGACAAGAAGAGAAGTTGTGGATAGCCAATTAAATGCTACGGCTCTCCACATGATTCAGCTCGGAGTGGGTCCCAAGGACATGCCCCACATTAAACATCTCAACACTGCTAAAGAAGCTTGGGATGCTCTCACCGATCTCTTTATTGGAAATTAAAGCATGAGAAGGAATAGGTACGATGCCCTTAGTAATGAAGCTGAAGGATTATACATGTTGGATGGTGAAAACCATGAAGACATGTATAGAAGACTCAAGGGCATCGCAACAACATTTAGAAAACATGGAGCCACTCACATTGATGATGCTTGGATAAAAAGGAAATACGTGAGTGCTCTAATGCCTTTTGAGCCAACGGACCTGAAGAGCTTTCAAGGTAGACACAACTACCATCAAATAATGTCCAATGAAGTCATGCAAGAAAAGGCATCATTCAAGGTTGCTGCAAAGAACACAGAAGATGCCCGTGCCATTGGAATGCAAAAAGGGGTCAATGTTGCTCTAAAGGCTAATGTTGTTGAGCAAGATGAGGACGAAAGAGCTTTCGAGGGTGCCTCCATGGACTGCCCTAATGAAGTTAAACATGCTCATGGTGAGTACATGGCGTTTTACGCAAGGAACTTTTGGAAGGATCCAGCCAAGGCCAAGTCGGAACGCGAGCGCAAGAATGGGTCAAGTGGAAGAAGAGAAAGTGGCCCAAAACTGAGAACATGCTACAATTGTGGACATAAGCTGCACTTTGTGGCCGAGTGTCCATATCAAAATAGAGAAGACAATGGTGGCAGACTCATCCTTAAAGAAAAATCCAAGGCACCTAAGAAAAAGCCATTTATCAAAAAGAATGGCCCTTACAAGAAGCAACCCAAGATTGTCTTGGTGACAAGAAGAATATCCCTCTGCAAGTGAAGATGAATAGGATGAAGATATCTCTCGTGAGGTGGCTGCTATAGCCACGACATCGACTCCATCATCTCTCTTCGACTCGCCAAACGAAAACGTCATCAACAACAACGTCACTTGTCTTATGGCAAGAGGTTCTGAGGTATCATCTTCTAGTTCTTCTTTCCCTAAGACTAACATAAATATGGATATGGATGATCATACTAGTCTTAAAATGAAAGAAGAAGTTATTGCTTTGGACAACTTTTTCACTAACTTGCAAGGTGAGCACAAACTTCATTTTGATGCTCTTATGAGTCAACTTGCCCAAGCCAAAGATCTCCTTGAAGAAAAGGGCAGAATTGAAAGAGAAGATGCCTTGGAGATAGCGTCTTTGAAGAATGCCTTGGAAGAAGAAGAGGAAGTTCGAGTATCCTTGGAAGAGAGACTCGAATCCATTGAGGAGTCACATGAAGAAGTTGTGGCTCAGATCATCAAACAACATGCAACACTCTTGCCAAGGTAAAGAAACTAAAGAAGGAAAAGATTGAATTTGGGGATTCTCATGCTAGACTCTCAGAGAAGTTTGAGAAACTTGACAGTGCTCACAAGGCATTAGAGAGTGAACACTCTACTCTAAATGAGTCACATGACCAGCTCCAAACTCAATTGAGAAAGTATGATGTGCTCAACACCTCCACATCATCTTATGGACAAGAAGAACTTGCAAAGGGATCTCAACACAAAGGTAAAGAGGTTCTAGATGAGATACTTAGCAAGCAAAGGACAAATAATGGAAAAGAGGGTCTTGGTTATATTCCCAAGACAAAGAACAAGAAGAAAAAGAAGAGCAAGACTTCTCAGCCAAAGACTAGCACCACCACCAATGAAAAGTCTAATTATGATGGTTTTGCAGGGCTAACAATCCTAACTTTGAGTTATATTGTGATTATTATGGTGATGTTTATGCTAGCTATGTAGTTCCTTATGATTGCTACATTCCTTGGTCTATTTGGGTCCACAAGACCCTTGTCACTAACATGAGAGGACCCATTGAAAAATGGGTACCTAAAACCAAGAAGTAACTTTCTTGTAGGGTTATGCTTCCGGTGGGTCTAAATGGGTACTCGATAGCGGATGCATGAGTCACATGACCGGAAGCAAGGAGATCACCACAGAGGTGCGGACAAATCATGATCATATAACCGTCTCTTATTTCGACAAGTCGAAATCTGAGGTCTTGGGTCTCGACAAAGTTGTGGTGGCTCACGATATCTCTCTCGTAGACGTCATGCTTGTTGAGACCCTCGGTTACAATTTACTTTCAGTTCGTGCCCTTGGTAAGATGGGCTTTGCAATTTTATTGATGCTGATTTGGTGGTACTCTTGTGGAGCAAGTCTCTAAAAGTCTCTTTCCTGGGATATGTCGAAAATGACCTGTACGTGGTAGATTTTTTGGGGAAAACCACTATAGGCCCAATGTGTCTTTTCAGAAAGGCTGAAGCGGGTTAGTTATGGCATCGCTGACTAGCCCACGTTAATATGAGAACTTTGCAAAGTCTCCACAAGGGTGGCCACATCCTTGGACTAAAAGAAAATGTCTCCTTTGCCAAAGATCGTGTTTGCAGGGCTTGTGTTGAAGGGAAAATGCATGACTCTCCTCATCGAAGGAAGACTATTATTTCATCAAAAAGGATCTTAGAGCTCCTTCATGTGGACCTCTTTGGACCTCCATCTCATGCAAGCCTCAGTGGGAAGAAGTACTGCCTTGTGATCGTTGATGATTACTCAAGATACACTTGGGTCTATTTCTTCAAGTTGAAGAGCGAGACTCAACAAACGGTCATCGACTTCTCCAACGAGGTTCAACATCAACACAACGTCCCTATTCTGGCAATAAGAAGTGATAACGGCTCCGAGTTCAAGAACTACACCTTAAATGAATTCCTAAGTGAAGAGGGGATAAGACATCAATATTCCGTTGCGTACACCCCTCAACAAAATGGTGTTGCCGAGAGGAAGAACCGGACTCTAATGGATATGGCAAGGTCTATGCTAGGTGAATTCAAGTCTCCATATAACTTCTGGGCTGAAGCAATCTCTACCGCTTGTCATTCATCCAACCGGTTATACCTTCATAAAATCTTGGACAAGACTCCGTATGAAATACTTACCGTAAACAAGCCTAACATATCATACTTTCGGGTATTTGGGTGTAAGTGTTTCTTTCTCATCAAGGGAGTTCGTTTATCTAAATTTGAGTCCAAGGCTTTAGAAGGTATTTTTGTTGGTTATGGTGCCGAATCCCACACTTATAGAGTCTACAATAAGCTCTCCGGAACTGTTGTACAATCTTGTAGTGTGGTGTTCGAGGAAAATGACGGCTCCCGTGCGGGGAAATTTGATGTTTGTGATGCAGATGTTGAAATACCCCAAGATGCCATAAGAAGAAGGATTTTTTTCGCCCCATTGAGGAACCCCTTGTGGCGGATCGGGAAGGACAATGCTCTACTCATGAAGAGCCCTCATCTACACATACTCAACATGCTCCGACCACTGGAGTAACTTCCACACCAACTCCACCAATTGCTGAAGGTCAACATGCTCTTGAATGCTCCAGGCCGGATTATCCGATCGACACCGTATTATTCGGCCACCACTCCTCTAACGACCAAACTGCTCATCATATCGAAGAAACAAATACAAGCTCCAGGCCGGATTTTTCGGCTGACCCCGGATTATCTAGCCCCTTGCCAATTCAAGCAAGTTCCAGGCAACCTGATGTAGTTGTTTCAAGTTCTCCCAGGCCGGATTATCCGTCCTCACCCTCAGCCGGATTATCCGACCCTGAAACTCCTGATGATCAGCAACCTCCTGTTACGGCTGTTGATCCACCTCAAGGGCATATTTCGTCATCTCCTACTACCGATAATCAGAATACTAATCAAGGTCAAGCAAATGATTCCAACGAAGACTCAAGTGATGAAACTATTCCACCATGAGACAACAAGCTTATTGAACTTCGTCGCAAGGCTCGTGCTGGTCGGTACCTTGAGTTAAGGGGTCATACTCTTGACAAAGTTGTAGGTGATCTTCGACGGAGGCTTTCCACAAGAAGGGAATTGGCAAGTTTTGGTGAGCATCAAGCTCACATCTCAATGGTGGAACACAAGAAAGTGTTTGAAGCTCTTGAAGATCTGGACTGGGTTGTTGCTATGCATGAAGAATTGAATAATTTTGAGTGCAACAAGGTCTGGAAACTAGTGGAGAAGCCTAAGGATTGCCGCAATGTTATCGACACTAAATGGATATTTAAAAACAAGCAAGATGATAATGGCATTGTTGTGAGGAACAAGGCGAGACTCGTGGCACAAGGATATTCCCAAGTTGAGGGCATTGACTTCGGCGAGACCTATGACCCTGTGGCTCGTCTTGAGTACATCCGTATCCTTCTTGCTTATGCTGCCCATAATAATTTTAAATTACATCAAATGGATGTTAAGAGTGCTTTTCTTAATGGTCCTCTACATGAGTTGGTATATGTAAAGAAACCCCTGGGATTTGAGGATCCTAACTTCCCGAACCATGTCTACAAACTCGATAAGGCACTCTATAGCCTTAAATAAGCCCCACGTGCGTGGTATGAGGACCTTAAAGAGCTTTTGCTAGACCGTGGCTTCGAAGTTGGGCAAATCGATCCCACTCTTTTTACTAAGAAGGTTAAGGGGGAGCTCTTCGTATGCCAACTATATGTAGATGACATCATCTTTGGTTCTACTAATAAAGCTTTTAATGATGAATTTTCAAAGCTTATGACTGACAGGTTTGAGATGTCTATGATGGGGGAGTTACGGTTTTTTCTTGGATTCAAGATCAAGCAACTTAGAGAAGGAACCTTCATCAATCAAGCCAAATACATCCAAGACATGCTCAAGAGATTCAAGATGACAGAACTTAATGGCGTCACCACTCCGATGCAAACAAAATGTCACCTTGAACTTAACCCCCACAGTAAAGATGTGGACCAAAAGGTATACCGGTCCATGATTAGATCTCTTCTTTACCTCTGCGCATCTAGACCTGATATTGTGTTGAGTGTAGGGGTGTGTGCAAGGTATCAAGCAACTCCAAAAGAAAGCCACTTAGTGGCGGTCAAGAGGATCTTCCGATATTTGGTTCATTCCCCTAACTTTGGTCTATGGTATCCCAAGGGCTCCAATTTCTCTCTATGTGGTTATACTGATTCAGATTGGGCCGATGATAAGGATGATCGGAAATCAACTTCTGGAGCTTGTCAGTTCTTGGGAAGATCTCTAGTTTGTTGGTCATCTAAAAAGCAGAATTGTATATCTCTCTCCACCGCCGAAGCTGAATATGTTGCTGCTACTAGTGCCTGCACTCAGTTATTATGGATGAGGCAAACTTTAAAGGAATACGGTGTCAATTGTGACAAAGTGCCTCTTTTATGCGATGATGAAAGTGCAATCAAAATTGCGTACAATCCGGTACAACACACAAGGACAAATCATATTGAGATTCGGAATCATTTTATTCAGGACCATGTTGCTCGAGGCGATATTGATATATCTTTTGTGAGCGCGAAGAACCAACTTGCTGATATTTTCACGAAGCCACTTGATGAAGCAAGGTTTTGCTACTTGAGGAATGAGCTAAATATCGTTGATTCAAGGAGCTTGTCTTGATTACCCATGCACTCACTCGTACATCTCAATCTTATTTGGTCTAGATGTGGGCATGGATATAGGGGGAGTGTGGTCCTAATTGATTGGGCTAACCCTCCCCCCATAATGCCGAAAGCAAGTCAAATCATTTCTCTTAATATCATTTTGTGATATGTGAGCTTATTGATGAGTATTGGTCATGAACCCAAGATATATCTTCGTGGTGTCATACCATACACTCCAACAAGGTGGCTTCGGCCACCGCCCTCTTCCATGAGAAGAGTTGGATTTATTTGGATCTTCTTGATCGTTTTTAGCTCCTCTCATGTTTTTATGGGAATGACACTCAATTTTGGCTTTTAGTTGCTTTGATTCTTGCAAATTTGAGTGTGTAGTACCATATTAGTTTGGCTCTCTTAATCCTAAGCCTTTCCCTACCCCTAAGCCGTCTATTCTTACACACAAGTCCCTTGTAAACCTTGTGGGGGTGTTGTCTAGGGACGCGCAGGCCTGACTCTGTGTGTAACAGGAGTTCAGAATTTAGGCCGGATAATCCGGCCCGAGTATAAGCCGGATAATCTGGCTCGGTGGAACTCTTCTTCTGGGCTTAACTATGGCGAGCTGGAGCATCACTTGTTCCCTTCCGTGGTTTGCATATAGGGAAATTCTTCTAAATAGTTATCTAGAGAATTTACCTTTTGTGTCAAGCCTAAAATTGAAAAAGCATTAAAATTTGAAGTAGCACCTATTCACCCCCCCCTCTAGGTGCCCATACAATCCATTTCATCAAGTCCTGGACATGGGCCGACAGCATGTGCGGCTGGAAAATCACCATCGCGTTGTTGAAGGTTAGTTTTGGCTTTTCCTTTGTCTTCGTGAAGTTTCTAGATTCGATTAATGATAAGTTATGTGCTTTGCAGTTGAGCTTAACAAACTTCTTCGTCATGCTGCTTCCCTCGAAAAGGCGCTTGCCGTGGCGGCGAAGAGTCGTGACGAAGCAATCACGGCCCTAGAGGAGTCTTAAAAGTGCAAAGAAGACTTGCGAAAACGCGAAGAGGACTTGCACGTGTCCAATGCCGAGAGGGAGAAGTTGCTCGAGGAGCAACTTTTCTTGATTGCTAAGTCCCTCTCAGGTACTCTTTCAGCTCAATTTTCGTTGTTTCTTGCTTCGACATTGTGTTATTGTGCTAACACTTTGTTGTATCTAGATGCCAGCAGCCTGAGCTTTGACGCCCAGGCCCTTCGCCACGAAGATGCGTTGGCTGGTTTTGTCGCCGCAGTCGAAGACCGCAGCGCTTCCCTTCAGGGGACGCTGACGAAGGCCAAGCGTGTGCCCAGTCGCATACGCAAGGATCTAACCCCCAAGGCTGCGCTGATTGACAATCTTGAGGACCTAGTGGAATCCCTTTCTAGGGGTATTCCCATGGACTTCAGGAACTCCCAGCGGTCTGTCGGTGCCACCATGGCACTCGCGATGGTGCAGGCCCATGGCATGGAGGTGGACCTCGCCGCGATCTCCAAGGCGATGCCCGTTGGCGTGGATGGTCAACAAGTAGTGTTTGCTCCCTTCACTACTAGTTGTGGTAAATATGGACCGCCGCTCATCAATATGGTCGTCAAATACTCCGAAGAGCTACAGCGAGCAAAGAATGCAACGAAGGCTTCGGCATCAGGGACTGGCACCGGAAAGTCTGTGGCATCTGAGACTGCCACGGATTCGATGAGGCCTCCAAAGTCCAAGTCGAAGTCGAAGAAGCAGACTGCTCCTTAGTAGCTATTCTATAATAGTTGTAGTTTTATTTACGTGTTGAAACCATGCTTTTGTGGGAGTATCCCTGTCGAAACTTTTGCCGTGCCTGAATGCATTCGAGTCTTTTATCAATTTATTCTTGGTCACTTATTTGCTCTTGCTTGGTTTGTGATAGGGTATGTCGATTGGTCCTTCGAGTGGTCCTCATGATCTTCCACCTACCGATGAAACCTTAGCACAACCTCGCTTAAAGGTGGAGAAGTTGTCCTTACTTTCGCGACTGCGCGATCGCATTAAGCAACTGGAGCGTGAGTTCCCATCCTCCGTGATGGCACAGATGTATGGAAGTCGAAGGCGGAGAAGGCAACCGCCCGCGAGATGTATCTCTTGGAGGAGGTGGCGTCGCTGAGTGAGCAGTTCAAATGTTAGCTTTCTGCCCTCTTATCTTTTCTTTTAGTCAGTCGCGGCGATGCCTTGTCTTCATACTTTGCCCTTTTGTTTGGTGTAGTTGTCAGTGCTCGTCATCCGCAGGATGAGAAAGACCGGATTGCCATTCGAATGAACGATCTGACCTAGGAGCAACTACAAGCGAGTGGGTACTTTGGGGTGGACCACGATCGTGCGATCACGCTTGCAATCCTGCAGGATCGTGCTTCTCGAGTACTTCACTTTTTGAAGAAGGCGCAGTCGTGCCTTAGGAATTTCTATCAAATGATGTTTCCGCTAGACACCGTCCCTTCAAGACTATTGGCTCTTCTGGCGAAGTTCCAGGATTTGAGTGCGGTTCGTGAGTGCGTGCGACAACAGTTAGTAGATGGTGCTAAGGCTGCGTTGTCACTGGTGCGACTGCATAGGCGAGATGTAGATGTTGTGGCTGTTCCCACTGGGATGCCACCTCCGCCAGAGGGTATGACCTGGGACATGGTTCCGCACTACCAAGCGGTTGATCGCCCAGCAGAAGAAATTGTCGACTTCTTTGAGGAACAAACGAACGTTCTTCTGTTGCAGCAGTAGCATGACTTGTACAATGCACATAATTGTACAAGTGTTGTAAAATTCATATGAATATGTTGGATGTAATTAATACTCATTGATATGTGAAGAGCTTGCTAGCTTTTATATTTTGCGAGTGTATTTGTACTCTGTAGTTCCTTTTCATTAGCCTAACTTGTGTTATCTCAACACCTTGCCAACCTATCAGGTGCATTGCAACTAGGTTGGTGTTTATCAAGGGTTCGATTGATGTTGTGTCAGCTACTCGGAATACTGCGATTTGTTCGTAGAATGAGAATGTAAAAGGTGGCGCAGCCCCCGAGTGATAAATTGCGAGAAAATAAGGGAAACACAAAGTTTGGGGCACTTAGCTTTATTTATTCGTGCAATAGTATGAGGTACAATGTGTGGCTAAGTAGCCTGGCTGAATAGCCTTATTTCTAATGTAAAAAAAATGACTAGACATAGAAGCGACACAGTTGCGTGATGTTAAAAGGATTGGAGTATGCGACTCCTGTCTTGAGATCTTTAAAGCGATAGGCGCCACCTGGGATTACTTCTGTAACCACATAAGGTCCCTCCCAAGGAGACTCGAGCTTGAGATGCCCTTGCTGCTTTAGTCGCAGGACCAGGTCTCCTTTGATGAAGGATCTGGGGCATAGCCTTCTGCTGTGGTAGTTGTGGAGGCTTTGCTGGTAGATTGTTGATCTCTCCGCTGCGATTTCCCGTGCTTCGTCAAGGAGGTCGATAGAGTCTTCGAGTGCAAGAGTTGACTCATGCTCGCCGTAAGCGACCACCCGCGGGGCTTTGTAGCGTACTTCTATGGGTAGCACCGCTTCAGCACCGTGCACCATGAAGAACGGGGTGTATCCCGTGGTACTGTTTGGAGTTGTGCGTAGGCTCCAGAGTACGGATTGCAGCTCGTCTGGCCAGCATCCAGCGGCTTGTTCGAGTGGCCGGAGGATTCGTTTCTTGATTCCGCCGCATATGAGGCCGTTGGCCTTTTGGACTTGACCTTTGGTCTGCGGGTGAGCCACCGAGGCGTAGCTTATGTTGATTCCCAGGTTTTCGCAGAATTCCTAGAACTCCTTAGAGGTGAAGTTCGTCTCATTGTCCATGATGATGATGTGTGGCACTCCAAAGTGGTAGACAATGGACTCGAAGAACTTGACGCCGCTGGCTCCTAATTGATTTGTCACCGGCATGGCCTCGATCCACTTGGTGAATTTGTCGACTGCGACCAAGAGGTAGACGTAACCTCCTCGCGAGGATTTTCGGAGCTTTCCGACCATATCGAGTCCCCATTACGCGAAGGGACAAGCCAATGGTATTGGCCGGAGTTCCGTGCTAGGTGCGTGAGTTTTGTCCGCGAATCGCTAGCAAGCGTTGCAGCGCTGGACGATGTCCTTGGCGTCGTGCATGGCCGTGGGCCAGTAGAATCCAGCTTGTAGAGCTTTCGCGATGAGGGCGTGACTGCCAGCATGGTGCCCGCAAGTGCCTTCATGGATGTCGAGGAGGACGGCCCTTCCGTCTCTGTTGGAGACGCACCGTTGGAGTACTCCTATGATGCTGGGCTTGTATAGTTCGACGTTGATGACAGTGAATGCCTTGGATCGTAGCGTGATGTGTCGCACGTAAGTCAGATCATCTGGCAGCCTCTTGCTGAGTAGATATGTGATGTAGGGTTGTGTCTAGGATGGCTCGATCATCATGACGCCCATTGGTCCTTCGAGTCCTGTATCAAGCTCCAGGTCGTCGAGTGCCATTGGCTCGTTGGGTGGCGTAGCCCCCGAGTCTGTTGACGCACTTGCTTTCTTCTCTAGAGCCTTTGGCTTGATGGAGCGTTCACAGATACACTCGAGAAATACCCCAGGTGGTATGGCGGCGTAGATGGAGCCAATATTGACGAGTAGATCCGCCTCTTCATTGCTTTCGCGACCCACATGTCGCAGCTCACAGCCACCAAAGTCCCCTTCGAGTGTGTCGTAGAGATCGCGATAGGCGATCATGTTGTCACTTAGTGTGTCGCACTCGTGCATCGTTTGGTTGACCACCAGTTTGGAGTCGACGTAGATGATGAGCCTCTTGGCGCCACAGGCTTTCGCTATCTGCATCCCATGGATTAGAGCCTCGTACTCAGCTTCATTGTTGGAGGCAGTGAACTGCATTCGCAGAATGTATTTCAGCTTGTCTCCCTGGGGCGATGTAAGTATGACACCTTCGCCTACTCCATTCTTTCGTTTGGACCTATCGAAGTGCATTGTCTAGAGGTAGGACATATCTGGATTGTCGGGGAGCTGGTTCTCCATCCAGTGCACGAGGAAATCAGGGAGGACTTGCGACTTGATCACGTCGCGCTTTTCGTATGTGATGTCTCATGGAGACAGTTCGATTCCCCAAAGCATGACTTGCCCGGTGGCATCAGGGTTATTGAGGATATGCCCGAGCGGGGCGTCATTCACCACCACGATTGGGTGCTCCTGGAAGTAGTGGCGCAGTCGCCTGGCTGTCATGAAGACGCCGTACGCTAGCTTCTGGTAGTGCGGGTACCGCTGTTTTGTTGGCATGAGCACCTCGCTGAGGTAGTAGACTGGGCGCTAGACTCCGTGGACCATGTTTTCTTTGGCTCGTTTCACCACAAGCACCATACTGACCACCTGGTTGGTGGCGGAGATGTAGAGCAACATCGGCTCCTTTTCGCGTGGAGTCACCAGTACTGGCGAGGTGGATAGTAGCCGTTTGAGGTCTTCGAATGCTTCTTGCGCCTCGTCTGTCCAATCGAATTTGTCAGTTTTGCAGAGAAGTTGGTAGAAGGGCAGTGCCTTTTCGCCCATTCGACTAATGAATCGACTGAGCGCCGTGATTCGCCCAGCCAGCTGATGGACGCCTCTTACATTCTTTGGCTTCTCCATGGCTAGTATGGCCTTTATTTTCTTTGGGTTTGCTTTGATCCCTCTCCCGGAGATAAGATACCCGAGCAATTGCCCACATGGTATGCCGAAGGCGCATTTGTTCGGACTGAGCTTGATCCAGTAGCGGTCGAGGTTCGCGAAGGTCTCGCGTAGATCGTCGATTAGCGAGGCTTCCTCTTTTGTTTTGATGAATATGTCATCAACATAGACTTGGATGTTGCGACCAAGTTGATTCTTGAGGCAGGCCTGCATGCACTGCTGATAGGTGGCTCCTGCGTTTTTTAGCCCGAAGGGCATCGTGTTGTAGAAGAACACACCAAAGGGCGTCATAAACGTTGTTTTCTCCTGATCCTCCTCCTTCATTCGAATCTGATTGTAGCCTGAGTAGGCATCGAGGAAGCAGAGACGTTCACATCTCGCAGTGGAGTCGATGATTTGGTCGATTCGCGGCAACGGTAAGTGATCCTTTGGGCAGTGCTTATTCAGGGAGGTGAAGTCCACGCACATCCGCAGGATATCCGTGTCTTGTTTGGGCCGAAGCACTGTGTTAGCGAACTCAGTGCTTTCCTTGATCTCGTGTATGAATTTTGCGTCGAGGAGTCTGTTGATCTCCATCCCGACTACTTTTGCTCTTGGTTCAGACAGTCGCCAAATTGTCTATTTGGCTGGTCTTGCGTCTGGATTCACATTGAGTGAGTTCTCGGCGAATTCACTGGGAACTCCTGGCATGTCCACTGGAGACCAGGCGAAGATCTCCTAGTGCTCACAGAGGAACTCAACGAGCAGGAGTTCCTATGCGGAACTCAAGTTGTTGGCGAAGAGGGCCGTCTTTGTCGGGTCCGTTGGATGGACCCGGAATTTCTTCGTATGCACCAACGAGTTGAAGGACAGGTCGGGTGAACTTGGCCTGCTCAGGGGAGGCAGACTGTTGTCTGTCGACTCCTTTAATCTTGCGAGTTCCTCCTGCATGCCGAAGGACTAGGAGATTCTATTGAATTCACCGTCGCAGCTGTCGGACCTCTTGAAGTTGCCATTGATTGTGATTACGTTGTTTGGACCCGGCATCTTCATCTGCAGGCAGGCATAGTGCGACACTGCCATGAACCTCGCGTCTGCGACACGTCTGAGGATGCAGTGATATTGTGAAGCCCAGTCGACGACCTCAAAGTCGATGCGCTCTCGCCGAAAGTTTTGCGGCGTGCCGAAGATGACATCGAGGTTGATTTTTCCTAGGGGATATATGCCTTTCCTTGGGACGATGCCGTGGAACGTCGTGTCTGAAACTTCCAGACACGTCAGAGGGATCCTCATTGCACGCAAGGTACTCGCGAACATGAGGTTAATGCCGCTGCCGCCATCCATGAAGACGCGACTCATGTCGAAACCCCCAATCTGCACCTCGAGTACGAGGGGATAGTGGCCTAGACGAGGAACTTGGCACGGGTGGTCACACCTATCGAAGGTGAAGCGAGTCGCTTCCACTGAGGTACTCAGTGGTGCAAGGTGGAGAGTTTATCGCCAAGTTGACTTGGCGAGTGATGGCCTTCTGCACTCGATTTGAGGGACGCCCCTTTTGGATCATCCCCATGTTGCCCATGGCTCGTGGGTATGGTTCGCCTCCGTGATGCCGGACTGGCATGGCCGTAGGTGGTGGTGGTCCGGGCGGTGGTGGAGGAGCTCCATGTGCCACAGCGCCTGGGGCGGCTCCATAACCCCTGTTAACTGCGTCGCGATTCATCCAGGCCAGGCCCTCATGGAGTTTGAGGAACTCATGACAGTCCTTGAGAAGGTGGCTAGATTTCTTCTTGCCATCATGCTTGTCGATGTAGAAGTGCACGTTGCATGGCCTGGACAATTTGTCCTCGATAGATGTTGTGGGTGCCTCTTCGCGAGTGAGGCGTTGCCACACCTACGTGGTTTTTCTGTTGTCCCGGTATCCACCACTGCGGTATCCGCTGTTGCGATTGTCATCGTGTTTATCGGTGTAGCCAGCTACGACCATGTTGACCTCGTCGCGGTCATCGTATACGCGCATCCGACATTTGCTTTGGCGGTCGCGTCTATGCCCAAGGTCGTCGTCGTCGGAATAGGTATGGTTTTTCACCGAGTCTTCTCTGTCAGCCATCGATTCGCGATTTCTATCAGGTGGTCGATCTTTTTGCGCTTTGAGTGGCCCAGCTCCTCCCTAAGCTCTATACGACGGACGCCGCCGTTGAATGCGTCGATTGCACGGTCCTCCGAGATGTTTTCTGCGGAGTTCTTGATGATGGACCACCTCAGGATGTACGAGCGTAGCGATTCGCCCGATCTTTGCTGGCAGCTTCTCAGCTCTTCGATTGATGCCGGCCTTTTGTAAGTGCCCTTGAAATTGCACACGAAGCTGTATACCAGCTCTTCTCAGCTGCAAATGGACCCACGCAGAAGATTGTTGAGCCATGCGTGAGCGGCGCCCTATAGCTGTAGCTGCAGGCATTGCATGGCTATGCTTTGACTCCTACCATGCAGTCTGACGGAGGATATGTGGTCCTCCAACCAGATTTTTGGGTCCTGTAGACCGTCAAATTTTGGGTTCTCTAATGGTAGTTTGAACCCTTTAGGCATTCGCTTCTGCCTGATGGCCCTGCTGAAGCATCTGGCGCCGCAGAGCTAAGTCTTGTCCTCCTCCGAGTCAGTGGAACGAGCGCGTCTTGCCCTCGATTTGTCAATTTTGCACTGTGTGAGGTCATCGCGCACATCGTAGTCGCGATCATGCCATCGTGAGCGCTGACGCCGAGACAAATCGTGGCTATCGTCGCTGGACGAGGGCGAGGAGTAGTGTTTTGCCAGAGCCTTGCTTTTCTTTAGCTCTAGTGCGGGCTCTTTGTCGAGGGCGGCCTCGACTAGCCCCAAGCCTGCGATCGTAGTTCAGTGCATGGTAGCTCGTGGATCTCCAGCTGGCAGCTGGTTGTTGAGGAGGTACATGATGGCCGCCGTTACCGCGGCTTGTGGCGTCTTCGGGAGCACATTGCCCCGCGTATCCACTGTCATGGAGCCGAAGTCGAGGACTTTCGCGGCTTCTATGCGCTCTTCCTCGGTGAGGTGGTCCAGTCGAGATCTTCTCTTGTTGGACAGGTACTCGTTGCCTTTGGAGGAGGATCCTCCGTGAGAGGAGAGCCCAGCTCGCCAAAGGCTTGACCCGTCCGCCGCCTTTTTACGCGCCTCGGGTTGCGCGATTGCATGTAGCTAACATCTGTATTCCTCTTTCAGTAGCCAATGGTAGCCCATCAACATGTCTTGCGGGGAGTTGAGGGGTAGAGGATTGCCTCGTAGAGCTTCTCGACAGCGGGCCCACTCGTTGTCGTTGAGCTTGATCACTATGCGCTCTCCAGTGTGTTCGTTCACTATGGTTGGCGGCTCTCCTCCCGCTCCATTGTTGACGGGCGCACTGTTGCCACTGTTGGTGGGGCCGCTGTTGGGCGTACTGTCGTTGGGGGGCCCAGTGCCATTGGGCGCACTACCGTTGGGCGGTCCGGTGCCAGATCCGGTGCCAACATTTTCGCGATTGGCGATAGTGTCACCTGCGTTGATGACTACGCACATGAAGTGGTTGGGGAAGCTGTTGCTCCCGCAACTCTTAGATCCAGAGCCGTAGGCTCCGTCTTCAGTGGCCAGCTCACCCAGGTCGGATCCACGACTGTTGTTATTGTCCGTACTCCCAGCTGTTGCCAAGGCGTTGAGCTCGCTGAGGGTGCCGACTGGTGGCGGGAACCACGATGCTGGCGCAATCGCGGGTGCCATCGGCTGGTCAGGCATACAAAGCATGCTCATCTGACTAACTTGGAAGCAGAAGCTCCCAATCGCCAGAGTGATTCCATCGCCCACGGTCTCGAAAGCCGGGCGAGTGGCCGACGTGTGAACGGTGAAGTCGAACGCGCCAAAGAGCTGACGAATCTCCGCTGTTGCAGAGTTGTAGATCGCGGTTGACGGGGCCGAAGAAGCCGCAACATCAGCACTCCCAGTTCCCACAGATGGCGCCAATTGACAAGGGTTTAACTCGTCAATGCCCATTGTTATGGACTTGGGTTTTGGAGAAGGAGGGAGCACTGTAGGCATCAGTCGGCTAGCAAGCACACGGGGACGCAAGTTTTACCTAGGTTCAGGCCTCGTAGAAGTCCCTACTCTTGCGTGTCTGCTCTTGGAATTAATGAAGGAATCGAAGATTACAGGGGCGCATAGATGCAATTTGGCAAAAGTTGTGGAAACTAGGGTTGCGTGTTTCCTCCTCGCCGCCCCTCCTAGCCTTTATATATATAAGCTAGGTCTCGGGAAGCAGATCGAGTCAGTTACAGATTAGGGTTTTCCCTTTGAACTTTCTATCTTAAGCTTCTTCTTGTCTCGCAAGCAATCGAGAGTCCGTGGGCCACTTGAATTCTCCACTGGGCCTTGGCAACGCTGTGGGCTTCTGCCGTATCTGGACCGTATATACAAAACTCGAGTACCTGTAGGGTATACCCATGTCAATCCCCATATCAAAATGACAAGGCAAGCAAACAATAAGTATCTGAGCATCGTTTTATTTCCTATTTGCATATGTATCTCTTTTTTCTTTTTCTTTTTTCCTCTCTTGTTTGCTCTCCTATTTGCATAGGCTTCTCTTTTTTATATAAAGAGGATGCTTCATAGATTGCTCATTATGGTTACGCTGCAGGTTTCCACCATGATTAGGCATGGATTAGACCAGCCGCCCAGGCGTTTCTCTAACACATATACGAACTCCATGAGCCTTACAAGCTCCCCTTTCATTTCACACCGCCAGGATCCATAAGCAAAAGAACATGATATCAACTAAATAAAGTGCAATGTTGAAAGCGTTCCCCATGACAACATGGTTCTGCTAATTCCCAACTTACAAAACGCGAGCATATACGCAACATAGATGGGCACAATGGTTCAGGTTTATTAAGGGCAAGAAAAGTAAAGTGTGTCATCAAGTTCGTGAGAGCTTTAATCACTAAATTTCACATAACAAGTTTAATTTGGAAGGTAGATAAAAACATGAATATACTTGGAATAGGAAATGCTAATAGGTAGGTATGGTGGACTCTTTGGAATAACTTGGTTTTATTTGGAGTTGGATGCATGAGTGGAACTCATACTTGGTATGGAGGCTAGCAAAATACTGGGAGCGACCAACTAAGAGAGCAATACTGGCCATAATCATGCAAAGCGACAAAACATTATTAATTAAAGCATAAAGTGATATTACAAGTCAAAAACTACATGATCATAGAGGCTATGGTGACTTGGTATAGTCTTAACATGGTGTGAGCATGCGCCAAGTCAACCCAAATAAACCATTAAAGGAGAATACCACAATACTATGCTTTGATATGCTAAAACAACGCATGATTCTTTCAAGGCACATTAAGCAATCTCAATTAATTGTAACAAGTCATGCTACAACAAAAATTACTAAGCATAAAGCCAAAACAATATCAAGCATGACATGACAAAGCCTAGCCCACACTCAAAAACAAGCTCCTTTTATACCACTTAAGCATGAAATTTTCCTACTCTTTTCCAATCCAAACCAACTTATTTGAAAGAACTCACGAAGATAATAATAATTAAAGATCAGTGAGATTGTCTCACAAATCCAAAAAGGAAGAACTAAAAAGTTCTAAGATGAAAGCACAAGAAAACTAAGGCTAAACAAAGTGCTAGCAAAGAGAACACTCACAAAACAATAAGAATGAAAATTAGAGTGTTCTAAACAATGAAAGCAGGGTGTATCTCTCTCCAAAAGAAGTGATGGGATCCAACCAAATTATTGCAGCAAACAAAGAAAAATAAAACTAAAAACAAAAACAAAGACGCTCCAAGAACAACACAATAGTGCATGAAACAATAAAAACGAAGTGTCTAGAAAGACCTAAGATTTTTATTGATGAAGAAGGGGATGCCTTGGGCATCCCCAAGCTTTGACGCTTGTACCTCTTGAATATTTCTTAGGGTGACACGGGGTGGCATCCGCAAGCTTGAGCTTTTGTCCATTCTTCATCTCATTACATCATTCTTTCCCTACACCTGAAAATTTACTTCATACAAAACTTCACACAATCTTCATTAGCAACATTAATGCTTTCAAAAGATAATAAACCTTTGGGGTTTAGTTTTAAAACAGCAAAACTTCCATTAAAATCACAAGATATTGTAGAAATTCCCTCAAAAATCTCAATTCACCAAAAAGAACCCAAATAGAAATCGACAAAGAGGCAAATGCAAATACTGGCAGAAATCTGTCAAAAGAGACCAACAGGTGAAAACTGATTTTTTCGAAGACCTGATGTTGCTCAAATCAAAAAGTGTTGAACTAACGGAAGTTAGCTAACAACTTGGGTGATTTATTAAGAAAATTACAGCTCAATCCAATGTACATATATTTTTCGTCAATTTTTATAGCGAAGCACAAAAATCTGTTTCGGGACAGCAACTTTCCCAAGTATTACTTCTCTCTCATTAGAGGTTACTATTGGCACAAAAACCACACAAAAAGGATAAGGAGAGGTTATTTTACTGAAGCAATAAATTCTAATACTCAAAAAGACTCCTAAAGAAATTTGAGTTATCTCCCAATAAGTGCTTTTCTTTAACGCCTTTGAGCAAGACACGATAATTTCGATGATGCTCACATAAGAAATATGAATTGAAGTAAAAGAGAGCATCAAGAAGCAAATATAAAACACATTTAAGTCTAACCCACTTCCTATGAAAAATAATCTTGTAAAGAAACAAGTCATGAAAGCACAAAACAACAAGCATAGGAAAGCAAAACAAGTGCAACTTCAAAATTTTCAACATAAAGAGGCAGAACTTAGTATTGTTGAGCATAAAACCATGTTTCCCTCTCTCATAATAACTTTCAGTAGCATCATGAATAAAATTAACAATATAACTATCGCATAAAACATTCTTATCATCAGCCACATGCATATAATCATTATTACTCTCCACATAAGCATAGTTATTCTTATTAATTGTAGTGGGAGAAAATTCAACAAAATAGCTATCATTATTATTCTCGTCACCATAATTATCAAATATAGGAGGCATATTGTAATCATAATTAATTTTCTCCTCAATAGTAGGTGGACTGAAAATATCATATTCATCATTGTAATCATCATATATTGGAGGCATAGTATCATCAAAGTAAATTTTCTCCTCCGTGCTTGGGGGACTAAAAATATCACGATCATCAAAACCAGCTTCCCCAAGCTTAGACTTTTCCATAGCATTAGCAATAATGGCGTTTAAAGAATTCATACTAATAATATTGCTATTAGCATGCAAATAAAGTTTCATAGGTTTTTTAATTTTCTCTTCAAACACTTCATGTCCTAACTTAAGATAAATACTATAAAGCTCTCTAATTTGTTGTTGTTTTCCATTAAGCCTAACTAGTGAAAATAAAAACAAGAAAAAAAAGATATAATTGCAGAATCTAAAGGAAATAACTTCAAGCACTCACACACTAGCAACCGCACTAGAAGATAGCTTAGTAGCCAGAGGATGTGAGTACCTTTTACCTTACATCCCTGACAATGGCGCCAGAAAATAGCTTGATGTCTACGCACTTCTATTCTTGTAGACAGTTGCTGGGCCTCTAAGTGCGGAGGTTTGTAGAACAACAGCAAGTTTCCCTTAAGTGGATTACCCAAGGTTTATCAAACTCGGGGAGGAAATATTCAAAGGTATCCCTCTCAAGCAACCCTGCAATCAAGATACAAGAAATCTCTTGTGTCCCTAACACACCCAATACACTTGTCAGGTGTATAGGTGCACTAGTTCAACGAAGAGATAGTGAAATACAAGTGGTATGGATAATTATAAGCGGTAACGGTGCTAGAGAAGAGCTTGACGGGTAGGAAGAGACTAAGGGCAATCTGAAATAAAGATGGAAGCAAGCAAACATGTAACAGATCTAGTTACAAACGGTGTTTCAATCCTTAGAAATAAGGCCTAGGGATCATACTTTCACTAGTGAACACTCTCATATAAATATCTTCTCTTTATGATACTACTTTGAACTACTCTCCGGTTGGATAACTCTAATCCACGGTAGGGCTATAACAACACACCTCAAAGTTCACTTTCCCCATCTAGATAACCCCTCACTATCACCTTGAGCGCTAGATGGTTCTAACAAACTCCACAATCTCATAGAGACATCCAACTCAAATTATACTCATGAAAAGTATTTATGTAACCTTAGCCAAAGTGCCACACTGTGTGCACACTATCAACTTCACACACGTGGGGATAAGCAGAGATTTATTAAATCACTTGAGTAGTAGAATAGATCTATAGATTACAAAGGTCATGATCTCAATAAGATCACGCATAGAGTGAGAGATGAACACATAGCTACCGGTAGAGCCCTTAGCCTCGAGGAAGAACTACTCACTCATCATCATGGGAATCAGCAACGGCAATGGAGATGGCCGTGGAGTCGATGGAGATTACTCCAGGGGCACTTCCCCGTCCCGGCAGGGTGTCGGAACAAAGACTTTCTGTCCCCCGAATCTCCCCTTCGGTGGCGGCAGCGCTGTGGAGGTTTTCGTGGCTTTCTCCTAGATTATTTAGGGTTTCTGCATCGGAGGCTTCTTATAGGCGAAAAGGCGAGGCGAGGAGGCGCCCGAGGAGGCTGCACCCCCCCCTAGGCGTGGGCCAGGCCAAGCCGCACAGCCAGGGGGTGTGGTCCCCTCGAGGACCTTCTCCGCCTCTTCTTCTGGCTCTGTGTTACCCTCGGTGAAATATTGACTTTGGCTTTTGTCCCGTCCAATTCCGAGAATATTCATTTTCTAGCTTTTCTAGAACCAAAAACAGAAGAAAACAGGCAACTAGCACTGTGGTATCTTGTTAATAGGTTAGTCTCAGAAAACGTAAAAATACCTCAAAGTGTTGACAAAGCAAGCAAAGTAGATACTAAACAAGCATGGAACATCAAAAATTATATATACGTTTACAATGTATCACGGAACGCCATCGCACTGCGGGATTCGAATCTAGGAGCTCTAGTTCTGCAACTGCTGCTGGATCAGGGAAGCGGGAGTATCGTCAGGCACCGGATGCATGTAACTCCCCGCGAGGTGTCACACTTGAGGCACTCAAGTCATTGGAGTCGCGGGAGCGCAAGGACTACATCACGACCTTGAGGTCGGCTTCAGCTTGTCTACATTAACCACGCTCTCCTGAGCATTGACAATGCTTTTCAGTCTTCAAGGGTAAGTTCGTGAAAAGCCCCTCCCATTACTGCATTACTAATAGATAGGTCCTGGCAGCATCAGGGGTTCAGGGGCGTAGGGTAAAATTTTATTGTTTTCATACGCGGAACCCCTACATAAACATTTGTCCCACCTCTTGATATGCATAATGGGTAACATGGGCCTCTAGGATTTTAGGAATTATTAAAATGGAAAATGGGCTGGGCCATTTAGCTAAAAATTTCAACATCTACAGTGTTCCATTTTTTGTCTGTTTTTTCTACTCCCTCCAATCCAAATTAGTTTACTTGGTTTTGCCTAGATTTGATATATCTAGCACTAAAACAAGTCTAGATACATTCAAATATAGACAAATCTAAGTCAACTAATTTTGATCGGAGGGAGTACTAGATCTGTGTGGTTTTCTCTCAGTCAAGCGGTGGTGCACGATCCCCAACCATCGATGGATCGAGCATTTGTTTTGCCTTCACCTTCCACTGCTATTTTCCTCCCCGTCACCGTTGCTTCACATCTGTCACCTAGGGCCGGCGAACTCATCTCTCTCTACCCGATGTTTCGCCTACCGAGCACCCACGACTGCCCCCGCCTCCTCCTACACCTCAGCGACCACAAGGAGAACCATAGACTAGCAGACACATGGTTGGCTTCTACATGGGACACCTGCCCGTCCGCGGCGGGAGAGGGCATCCTAGCCTTCTTCTCCCGGAGCCTGCGAAAGACATGCACGGGCTAGGTTCTGAACTCTTCCTCCGACGAGCATACACCACCACGCCCTCCTCATCCTTGGACCTTGGGGTTGTACCATGTGAGTGTTTGTCGTCGACCTCACCAGAGCTGGCGACAAACGCCGGCGACCTCGAGCTTCTCGTGGTGAAGTAGGCAGGTGCCGTGTCCACGGAGGCATTGCTGCGCCTAGGTAGGGGCATCCACACCTCAATCTCCTCACCCTACATGCTCGCTTGCATCGGCTCCAGTGCTGACACCGATGGGGCGAGAAAATTCCTCCTCGCCATCATCCCTACTGATGGACTACCAGTCCACGAGGCCTTGCTCTCCACCATCAGACGCCATGAAGGTTTCCACCGGTATGGAAAATGTGCCTATCGAGGGATGATCTCGGCAATGTCCATGATTATGGACTTGGGTTTGATGAAAACGAGAGCGTTGGTGATTTCGTTGGCCTATCATACAAACAAGGGAGTCAAAGTCCTGCCTGATTATGAAAACAGAGGGTTTATAGAGTCGCCGATTCGCTAGATGCAATCTAACTTACCGCGGCTTGTGTTTCGCTCAAAGCTATGGTGCCCTCTCCATCGGCTCTTCCCAGCCCTTATATGAGAGGCTGGATCTCACAGTCCCATACGGATTGGTTAAAAGTTCAATTCCAAGTATTTGACTATGTCGATTGATACTTCTATCTTGATCAGCATGTCAGGTTCCTAGGCTTCGAATGCTTCCAGAACTCTTAATTCTCTATGGGCTTAGTGGGACATAGTATAAGTATGTACCAGGTATACCAATGACGGGAACCCGATAAGTCATACCCATGTCAGTGACGATCTCTTCAGATTAGGTAAGAGATGGGATTCCATGTCAACCAAGCTTAAACAATTGTTTTATGTTTATTTGACACCTCTAATATGTGGTAGGCCACTAGGACGTTCTGGCCAAGGCCCTGCTAGCGCGTCGGGTTCTCTTTCTAGTCTGCAGGTGGATGCAGGCACTGGTTCTCCACCTGGCCGGAGTGGTACGATACTAGGTCGTGCACCGGTGCTGCACAAATCTATTACCATGTTATCAGTCGAGGCAGGTGGAATGGATTAGAGTTTGACCTATGAAGATTAGATTTTCATGTCATCTATTATGTTAGTATCGATGTAGTGGCATGAGGCCGGAGATGTCCACGCAGAGGTGATAGGTGTCATATTGGCATCTTGCAGTACTGTCTAATAACCTGCAGCAAACAACAAACAAAAACAGTAGTATAAAATCAATTATAAACGTAGTAAGTGGCATGGAACTTTACACATCAGAGGCACACATGTACTTGTCGAATTATCTAGCGGTTAGCCTGTCTAACTCGTGAGCCTAACAGAACCAATCTCCAATCCTTTCACCTGTAGTACCTTCATCAATTTGTTAAAAAGAATTGTGACAATAGGCAGTTTGTACCTAGCAGTATCTTTTTTTGGAAATGGGCGCATATATTACTTAAAGTAGTGTTTACACCCGGCCTCTGCATAACTAGGATGCACACAGCCGATCAACCACACACCAAGTGTCCAACTTGAAAGTACAAAAATTACAAAGCATGCTAGAAAGTAAAGCGCCTCGAGCTAATGTTGATCGATACGGAGATCATGCTGTCATCCATGTCGGGAGAAAATATCCCTTGCCGTGTCCTCCAAACGCGTACATCCCTCCACAAATAAGTCACGAAGCTCCATACGCTGAAGGGTAGTCCAAGATCGGAGAATAGCCACAGCTCGATAGATAACCTGTAGAGAAGAAGACACAATATTGTTAAAAATCTTGTCATTTCTACATAGCCAAAGCGACCAAATAATGGCATGCGCTCCCACCCTAAACAAAGTCCCATATTTATCCTTTATCCCATGTAACCAGTTACCAAAAACATTGGTTACCGACCGAGGAGAAGATAAACCAGAGGCCACTTGGGTGATTGACCATATAGAACGAGCAAATTTACACTGGAAGAATAAATGTCGTATTGTCTCATTACTATGACAAAACACGCATTGTGTACTCCCATGCCAATTCCTCTTAGAAAGATTATCCTTTGTAAGAATTACCCCTTTACGAAGATACCATGCAAATATCTTCGTTTTAAGGGGTATTTTCAACTTCCAAATTTTACTATTAACATCGAATAGAATAACTGGTTGGATCAAAGCCCTATACATTGAGTCCATAGAAAATTTACCACTCTCTAGTAGTTTCCATTTGAACTCGTCCACACCCTCCGACAGTTGTACCGTGGATAATCGTAATAAAAGATTAGTCCACGACACCAATCTAGGACCTACGAGACTTCTTCAAAAAGACACATTAGGAGGATTAGTTCCAAGCACTGTGGAAAGTGTATCCCTTTTGTGTCTAACAATCGAATATAGAGCTGGATATTGTTCACGAAGATTAATTTGGCCAAGCCATATATCTTCCCAGAATCTAATATTTGAACCATCCTTAATATTGAAAAAACCATATTCGAAGAAATGCTTCTTGGATGTCATTAATCCCGCCCAAAAATGTGAATCATCGGGTTTCCAAACCACTTGAGACACAGCTTTGAAATCAATATACTTCCTCCAAAGAATGGTTTGCCAGACACCATCTTCTATAAGTAGTTTAAATAATCATTTACCCAAAAGCGCGGTGTTTTTGACTTGCAAATTATGTATGCCAAGTCCACCATACTCTTTCGGTCGGCAAACCACATTACATCTGGCCAGTCGATATTTCTTTTTTTCACTATCCCCTTGCCAAAAGAATCTTGATCAGAAATAATCCACTTTATTCAATACACCTTTTGGTATTAGGAAAAATGAGATCATATACATTACCATATTGGTGAGTACTTAATTTATGAGAACAAGTCTTCCACCAAGGGATAGTAGCTTACCTTTCCAACTATTAAGGCGTTTCTGTAGTCTTTTCTCAACGAGTTTCCATTCAGAAATCGTGAGACGCCGATAATGTATCGGTATTCCTAGATAGTTGATTGGAAACTGCCCCTGACCACAGCCAAAAAGTTTAGCGTATATGTGGGCATCGTTATTAGCCTCACCAAAACAATACAAATCACTTTTATGGAAGTTAATTTTTAATCCAGAGAGTTGCTCAAATACTGATAAAATTAATTTCAGATTCTTAGCCTTCTCAAGATCGTGTTCCATAAATAAGGTTGTATCGTCAGCGTATTGAAGAATGGAAAGACCACCATCAACCAGATGGGGAACCAGTCCTTCAATTTGTCCATCAGCCTTTGCCCTCGCAATCAGGATAGTCAACATATTTGCCACTATGTTAAATAGTATTGGAGATAGTGGATCCCTTGTCTCAGCCCTTTTTTGGTTTGGAAGTAGTTTCTAGTATCATCATTGACATTAATGGAAACACTACCACTAGACACAAAAGGCTGTATGAGAGCACACCACTCCTCCAAAAAACCTTTTATTCGGAGTGTTTGCTGAAGGAAAGACCAATTAACCTTGTCATATGTCTTCTCAAAGTCAATCTTGAACAATACACCATTTAATTTCTTTGAGTGTAGTTTATGGATTGTTTCATGCAGGATTACTACTCCATCTAGGATGTTTCTTCCTTGCATAAATGCAGTCTGAGATGGGCGTACGACATGATCAGCTACCAAATTTAATCTCATCCAATAAGCTTTTGTGAAGATTTTAAAGCTAACGTTAAGAAGACAGATTAGACGATACTGTTGTATACGTTCTGCATCATTAACCTTAGGCAATAAAATAATGTTGCCAAAATTGAGACTAAAGATGTCAAGTTGACCAACAAGTAATAACTCAAAAAGGTGCATTAGGTCCTTCTTAATAACTTCCCATAATTTTTGGTAGAATTCCGGTGAAAAGCCATCAGGCCATGGTGCCTTGTTATGTTCCATTTGGAAAACACCTTTTTTGACCTCCTCCACCATATAAGGAGCGGTCAGAAAGTTGTTCTCCTCAATAGAAACCTGAGGAATATCCACTGTTTAGGACTCATCCGTCAAAAATGAATTATCTGGTATTGCCCCAAACAAGGATTTGTAAAAACTAGTAATATAAGATTTTAGTTGCCCCTGACCCTCAATCGTAACTTCATCCTGAATTAAAGAGTGAATAAGTTTCTTTTTATGCTTGCCATTGGAGACAGCATGAAAGTATCTTGTATTCGCATCTCCTTCAAGAATGAATTTTTCTTTAGAGCATTGGTACCATTTTAGTTCCTCCTCGTAGGGTATTCTGGCAATTTCTACATTCAATTGGTTTTTAAGCTCAATCTCTTGTGTAGTTAAAATCCTGACTTCAGCAGCATCATCTAAATTGTTGATAATAGATGAAAGACGTATTTTCTCATTTTTTAGGATTCTAGCAGTATGTCTAGCCCACCCACGAAGGAACTTGCGCAATGCTCGCATTTTGTTGTTCCATCGCTGTATGGGCGTTTGACCACTAACATGTTTCTCCCAAATAGCTTTCACCAGCTCATAGAAACCATCACGATCCATCCATCCAAGTTTAAATTTGAAACTATGTTTGGCATTTCGTGGTGGTGTTCCAATAGACAATAATAAAGGAGCATGATCCGACAACGCCTCAATACGCTCTAGAGCACTAACAGTTACCATATCGATTTTTTCTTCCCATTGAGTATCCATATGTACTCTATCTAGTTTTTCGTATGTAGGCTCCGGAAGACTACTAGCCCAGGTGAACTTTCTTCCTAACATCGTAACCTCTCTTAAGTCTAAAGTGTCAATGATAGCATTAAACATAAAAGGCCAATGTTCATCGAAACGGCCCTGACTTTCTCATGAGGGAATCTCAGCCGGTTAAAATCCCTACCTATAAGAATAGGGTACGGATTATCCTTGGCCAGATTAACCAACTCACACAAAAAGTCCGGTTTATAAACATCCTGGGCAGCCCCATACACAGCAACTAGAGACCATACGAAATCATTAGCTTTGTTACGAATATGGAGTTTAATAAAAAAGTCTCCATTCGAACTAGCTAAGACTTCCATAGTCTCATCTCAGACGCCCAATAGGATTCCCCCGGATCTACCACGTGGTGGACGTGATACCCACATAAAGTCCACTCTACCAGAAAGGCGACTGAGTTGGGCTTGTGAGAAATCATGTCTCTCGGTCTCAGAAATACCCAAAAAATCCAACTTATGATCTCTTATACAATCAGCAAAAAATAAATATTTAGCCAAGTCACGAAGACCTCTGCTATTTGAGAACATGCCATTCATTGAGAAACAATAGGGGATTTGGATACACGAGACCTCTTCCGAGATTTTAGGTTCTTTGATTTCCGACTAGAAGCTCTAAGCTCATATAATGAGCCCAACCCAGTCTCATCAAAACCCACTTATGATACTTCACCAACTAAGTGAGAGAGGAGTTGACCATCTACTGTGGCATGCAACTCCTCCTCCATCAATGAAGTATCAGGAACAAAAGAAACCTTAGGAGTAACCGTTAGACGGTCAACCTCCATATTTCTCAAAACAGAACTAGAAAGATTAATTTCCTTTACAGAACTACCCATGCTAACACCAACATTGGCTAGCTTATCAACAATAACAGGGGTAGAAAACGAAAGGAAGGATTTAGATGAACAGTTTATACCTTGAGAGTCTAGATTCTTCTCCGCCTTCCTACGCATGGCCTTCGCCAAGGAGTCCTCGTCAGTAGCCGATGCTCCAATAGCATCAGTACCATGCCGAGAGCTCCTACGTGTTGCGATGCCATCCGTTGGAAACATGCTCGTGAAGCAACACGCGCCCTCGCCTAGTCCGGATGCCACCATACCAGGGGAGGAACCCGACCCCTCCTGGGCCAGATCTCCCCCGAGGTGCCCTCCGTCATGCGAAGAACGACCACCAGAGCCTAGCCTCGCCTGGCCCGTAGAGCCTCCTATCGCCGGCTGAGCAACCGAGCCCAACGACGGAGCCTGCCCAGCCGCACAAGGTGCCCCTCCGAGCTGGGCCACCATCCAGCCCACGAGGCCATCCTCGCCCGCGTCCCTAGCCGTAGTCGTCGTCGTAGAGGAGCCCGAGCTAGTCGGCCCCTCCTAGGTCACAACCGAGGCCGGCCCACCTAGTGACTGAACAGCCAGCTCCGCTTGAGCCATCTAACCGTCGACCTCCATCAGAACTGGACTCGGCCCACGCACCGTATGCCTAGGTATGGACCAACCCAGCACATTCGGCCTACACCGAGCAGGAGAAGCCATCAAAATAGCATTCGGCGACCCCCTCACCGCCTGAAGAGCATCAGATAATTGTGAAGGCGGGACACGAGGCGAACCTCTTGCCAACGCACCCCCACGGAGCGGGGAGTCCAAAGGCAAGGCATCCAAGAGTTCAATTCCACGCAGAGTAGTAGGGGAAGCATTAAAAGGAGTAACAACATAAACTTGCAAAAGAGCCTAACGTGATGAAGACGGTGCATAGTTCCCTTGCCCAGACAGCTGTCCCGAGGGTGCCCCATCTATGGAGGGAGGGAGAGTGTGTTCCGAAGTATCCATAACATCATTCCCATCATTCCCAGGACCATTCCCATCAGAGTCATAATTGTGCTTCCTCCACAAGTACGGTGAGAAATCTGGCTCCGGAATGTACCCCCTGAGGCTCCAACGTAAACCGAAGCTCATACCCTTTAAGCTTAAACACAAGCATCAGAAGTAAGGAAGGAGCCCAATGAATCTTGGCTTTTAAAAAGGGTCATTTCAAACATGCCAACCAAGATGCGAACAACACCCCTCTACCGCAGACGCGACAGATCGACATCGGGAGGGGTTCCTAGGAGAGAACCAACAACCCACAAACCGAGGAAAGTACGCAAGGAATATGGAACCCCCTCCACATGCAACCAAACCTGATGTAACTCACACTTATGAGGCACCTCGTGAGTCTTGTAGGTGGATACAGATAACTGTGTCTTGCCCAGGATCATGGATAACTGACTACCATCCACGCTATCAAGATCCTCAAACGATGGGAAACTGACCAAGAACTCATAGTCACCATGGGGCATAGCCTCCCACTTCCACTGTGACCGGACCTAGCATCTCCTCGCTATCTGACCCTGAACCACCTCCGTAGAGACCATATCGCCAGTAACCTGGACCAAGGCAATAGGAGTCTGACTAGGCCCCAAGTTGTCCCGGACCACACCATCTGGAATATGTGCGAACAAAGTCTTGTCATGTCCACAATCAACCATATAAGCAGTCAGCCGCGTCTGGTTCAGAACAGGACACCTCAAAGTTGGGTGAGAAATAACATCACAAATATAGCAATAATGAACAGCCTTGCAGTCCTTGGTGGCGTGGGAATCAACAGCACACTTCCAGAATCTGACAACCTTTTTAGGTTTCTTTGTCACTGCAACAGGTATCGGAACAGTCGGAGCCTCCACGCCCCCAGTCTGTGAAGCATACTATATATGCTAAGGATGGACCATAGCTTGATAAGGTAGCTGAGTACCCGATCTCACGTTCTGCTGAAAACCAACCTGTTGTTGACCCATGATCAGAGGTTGAGGAGCCACAAACTGAACATTACCAAACGTCCCAGGCTGTAGCGGTGGCTGCGCACCCCCAGTAACCTTATTTTTCTTCTTTCTCTTCGGCGTGGCAGCCGCGGATGCACCCCCACCCGCAACAAACTGCTGTCCTCCATTGGCAGGTGGCGCGAGAGGAGCCCCATACTGTCCCTTGGCCACCCCCTGCACCCCTCCTTCAAAGCCAAGAGACGGCCCTCCAATATAGGGCGCGGGAGCCGGCCCTCAATATGGTGCCTAGAGGGGTTGTAGTGGCAACGGCTGAGAAGCGGCAAAGTACGCAGTCAGGGGATGGAATTGCACCCCCGGGGGAAACACCGGCGGCCCAGCAAACGCAGAAGCAGGCGCCATATTCTGTCCACCATAGGTCGGAGGGACCGCCGCCGTGCCACGTAACGCCGGAGCAGCAGGCCTAGGCGTGACATGCGTGAGAGACGGCGAAGCAGCAGCTCCATGAGGCAGAGTGTACCAGCCGCCGGACCACGCGGATTGGGCATCGCAGCATGGGCACCCCTAGGGTTTAGTCCCACCATGGCCACCGGCGACGACACAAGCACCTCCATGAATGATCGTCCAGGAGACGTTGACCTTGCTGCCGGAGAATGCGTCGGAGAGGGGGTGGCTGTAGGCGATACAGATCGTGGCGGAGAGGGATCGATCGCAGAGATCGGAGCAGGATGGTCCCTGGTCCACGCCGCCTTGAATCTTCTCGCAGTACCAAACCATGAGAGACAGGTTTCATCCGAGTCGAGCTGGTCTTCAGCGGTCCGAACCAGACCCAATTCGGCCACATAAGGCCCATCGCTGATCCCAGGGCCCACCGATCCGACTACCACGTTTGCCTTGGAGCGACCGATCGCCTCCGCGATGAGCCGCCCAAGCAGCGGCGGGGCAGAGGACCGTCGTCTTGGAAGTGGCCCCCGCCAAGGTTTCACCGACCCCGGCGAGATAGAGACCGCCCGGTGTGCACACCACTGCGAGCCACCCCTCCTCCCCGTGACAATGGACGGCTCTAGAGAAGAAGGCCATGGTGACACAGATCTTGGCGGCAATCCATCCTTCTCCAAGAACCTTGAAGCCTTCGTCGGAAAACCCATCTCCTCCCAGAAGCTTTGCCGCATTTCCTCGTCTGACAACCGCCGCCGCCGTGAAACAGTCGTCCATCCGAGGCCATCGTCGACCTCATCCAAAGCATCCAAAGCCTCGCGCTCAGCCAACGCCTCCTCCCCATCTGAGCCCGCCTTTGACCCAAGCCAATGGAACCACGAGATGATGAAGGGAAACAATACGAAATTCTCAGAAGAAATCCGAGGGCGGCAGGAACACAACAAGAATAAAAACGAAGATAGATTGGTCACCTAAGAGACAAGGATGGCTGCCGGAGGCATTGGAGTTAGAGTGTGGAGGGTGGAGGGGCAGTGTAACGTATGAGAGCATATGTAGGCGAAGGTGCAGAAAGTAAATGCTGAGCATGCAGCGGCATTGTAACTGACCAGCACTATCGTCCCCTGCATGTGGCGTAGCCTAATCGCAATAATGGATTCTAGTAACGACAGTTTAGCTCCACCCACCACCCTGTAATGGAACGCTAGCGAATGAACTCCAATCGACTGTAGACATTTCAGTTCCTCAACCGGAGACGCTTCGCTGCCTCCCGCATCGGCTCGTTCCCTGCGTTACCTCTTCGCCTCCTCCTCAGTCATCTTTTGTCTGTTTTGGATCGGAATCGGGTTCACTTGATGCGCTTAAAAAATAAGTTCAGATCGGCATGAGTAGATGAGCTTTAATGGGGATTTTGAGGCCCAATTAATCATGGTGGGACAATTTGATACCAAGAGTAGCTTCTCCTAGAGATATTCAGGCCAGTCCTATACAAAGGGTAATCAGACGGCCAAGAATATCTAGGATGAGTGATCGGAAGGTCAAAGCTGGTTAGGATGTGAGAGGGCTCCAATTTAGCTCAGTTATAATATCTCTAATATGCATTTGGTTTGCTTCAATTTCCAATGCCCTTTTATCTGAACCTACGCTCCCACAGTGCTCATCTATATATCAACATGATACTGATGAGGTTCGTTCTAGGTGTAATCAAGGATTGTGCTCCCATTATGGTTTACATGTTTTTCATTATCCTGTATATTCTAGGTGACCATAGGTGCTTATGTTTTTTTAGTGAACATGAAGAGACAACAGGTTACATTGCTTTTTCTTGCTTCTGATGTATCATCAGTAGATTTATTTATTCTGGTCATTGTTGATTTCACCTTATTTTCTTATCGCTCATGCATTTTCAAACTCTAAGATACATACTCACTGATAGATTCTGAAAAAAGGAATGTACATGAATACTCTTTACTAAAGAAACACTTTTTTCTCAATTTGTTGCCTTTCAGCTTACAATCTCCAACCAGTTATTGCTAAATCTATTATATATTAAAAGTACATTACGGGTTCACCAGAAAATAGAGAAATAGGCTAGAAAATCTCACAATAATCGGAAAAATCCGAACGTCTATTTTTTAAAACAGTAAACCACATCCGTTTGATCTTACTAATTGAATTACCGATATTTAGTTTTTAATAAATTATCCACCACTGCCATTATTGGAAAATACCTTTTCGCTTTCTCTTCCCGTGAAAAGAAGAAAAATAAAATCCCCGATTCCTCCAGCACGGCTCCGGCAACAAATAGATCTAGCAGATGTCGGTGTCGCCTATCTGAGTGCATTATCATCTACTACAAAGAAGTTAACAGCTGTTGTGCATGCCCGACGTATTGTGCATGGGCCTCAAGCCAGGTCTGTACGGTCGGATCTTCTGTCTTGAATTATTCTTGGGAAAATTTGGCGGCGGCAACAACTGACCCCTACAAGGTCGAACATGTAGAAAACTATTTTTAGGAGTAGATCGATCATTATCTGGTGATCAATCTCCTCATGCATGTTCCATCGCTCCTTCTCCGGTCCAATCTGATAGGTCGTGCAGTGCAGGCATGGAAGTCTCAAGCGATGACAAACGACCTTGATAATATCTAGCGACCAAGAAGGCAGATTGCGTACGTGCATGGGCGAGCTTAATGACAAAGTTTTTCAATTTATTTTAACTAGCTGTAGGTGCAGATAGAATTGTACCAAGATTTTAACAAGTACATATACGTCTATCAAATCAGCTGCCCAAAGTAATTTTTGAACTATGTTTGTGTTTTTATTTCCTATTTTATCTTCCAAATTATTTTCTAACAAATTCACATATATTGTGTTGGAATTTTGGATCTAGATGATGGAGGTGCCAGAGAAACAAGATGAGGATATCCGGTATTCTCCGCATCCACGCTTCTAATGCTCAGAGATAAGATCTTGACTTCAGTTGTTAAACAATTTGCGTGACTCCACAGGTACATGTTTCTCTTTTACCATACTGACATGGGTATATCCTCGAGCTTGGTATATACGGTCTAAATACGTACAGGCCCACGTTGTCGCCAAGGCCCAGACGAAAGGACTCGAGTAACCTGCGGACTCTCGATTGCTTGAGAGACAAGAAGAAGCTAAAGATATAAAGTTTGAAGGGAAAAACCCTAACTTGTAACCGACTCGACCTGCTACCCGAGACCTAGCCTATCTATATAAAGGCTAGGAGGGGGCGGCGAGAAGGACACACGCAACCCTAGTTTCCACAACTCTCGCCAGATTGCATCTGCGCACCATTGTAACTTTCGACTCCTTTGATAATTCCACGAGCAGATAAGCAGGAGTAGGGACCTCTACGAGGCCTGAACCTGGGTAAATCCTTTGTCCCTTGTGTGCTTGTTTGCTAGCCGATAGATGTCTCCAGCACTCCCTCCTTCTCCAAAACCCAAGTCCATAACAATGGGCATTGATGAGTTAAACCCTCGTCAATTGGCGCCGTCTGTGGGAACTGGGAGTGTTGATGTTGCGGCTTCTTCGGCCCCATCAACTGCGATCTACAACTCCGCAACAGCGGAGATTCGCCAGCTCTTCGGCGCCTTCGACTTCACCATCCATACGCCGGCCACCCGCCCGGCCTTCGAATCCATGGGCGACGGAATCAGCCTGGCGATTGGGAACTTCCACTTCCAAGTTGGTCAGATGGGCACGCTTTGCATGCCTGATCAACCGACGACACCGGCGATTGCCCCGGCATCATGGTTCTCTCCACCAATCGGCACCCTCAGTGAGCTCAATGCTCCGGTGGCAGTCGGGAACACGATCAGCGACAGCAGTCGCGACTCCGATCTGAGCGATCTGGCCACAGAAGATGGAACCTACGGTTCTGAATCTGAAAGTTGTGGAAGCAGCAGCTTCCCCAATCACTTCATGTGCGCCGTCATTAACGCAGGCGACACCTCCGCCAATCGCGGCAACGGCGGTAACTGCGCCAACGGGGGAGCAGTCGAACCTCCTAGTATAATCAATGAGCAAACCGGCGAACGCGTCGTAAGCAAGCTCAACGAGCAAGAGTGGGAGCGCTGCCGCGAGGCCCTACGAGGTACACCGCTACCCCTCGGGTCCCCGCAGGAACTACTGATGGGCTAGTACTGGCTCCTAAAAGAGGAGTTCACGCGCCAAAAACAAGCAATCGCGCAACTTGAGGCGCGTAAAAAGGCGGCGGACAAGTCGAGCCTTCGTCGCACTGGGCTCTCCTCCTACGGAGGATCCTCCTCACGAGGCAACGAGTACATCGCCAAGAAGAGGCAGTCCCGAATGGCTCACCTCACCGAACAAGAGCGCGTAGAAGCCGCGAAAGTCCTCGACTTCGGCTCTATGACAGTCGACACGAGAGGCAACGTGGTCCCCAGGACGCCGCAGGCCGCGGTGACATCAGCCACCATGTACCTCCTGAACAACCAGCCACCGGCTGGAGATCCCCGAACCGCCATGCACCGATCTACGATCGGAGCTTTGGAGCTAATCGAGGCCGCCCTCGATAAGGAGCCGGTACCAGACCCAAAAAAGGGCAAAGTGCTAGCAAAACGCTACTCCTCACCCTCATCCAGCGATGATAGTCACGACCTGTCTTGACGCCGTCGTTCACGGCGACACGATCACGACTACGATGCGCCCAACGACCTCACGCAACGCAAGATCAACAAGTCAAGAGCACGACGTGCTCGGTCGACTGACTCGGAAGAGGAAGACGGGGAACTCTGCGGCGCCAGATGCTTCAGCAGATCCATTAGGCAGAAGCGAATGCCTAAGGGGTTTAAACTTCCATCAGAAAATCCGAAGTTCGACGGTCTACAGGACCCTAAAATCTGGCTAGAGGATCACATCTCCTCCGTCAGGCTCCACGGAGGCAGTCGAAGTACTTCCATGCAATGCTTGCAGCTATAGCTGCAGGGCGCCGCCCGAGCATGGCTCAATAGCCTCCCACGTGGATCCATTCGCAGTTGGGATGAGCTGGTCTACAGCTTCGTGCGCAACTTTAAAGGCACGTACAAACGGCCTGCATCAATCGAAGAACTGAGATGCTGCCAGCAAAGATCTGGCGAATCGCTGCGCTCATACATACGAAGGTGGTCCATCATCAAGAACTCCGCGGAAAACATCTCGGAAGACCGCGCGATTGATGCATTCAACGGTGGCGTTCGTCGTCTAGAGCTCAGGGAGGAGTTGGGCCGCTCAAAGCCCCAGACCATTGACCACCTGATGGAGATCGCGAATCGGTGGGCTGATGGAGAAGATTCGGTGAAGAACCGCGCTCACTCCGACGAGGAGGCAGAACTCGAACGCAGACGCGACCGCCGAGGCAAACGCCGCATGCGCATCTACGACGACCGTGAAGACGTCAACATGGTCGCAGCCGGCTACGCCGATAAACGCGACGACAACCGCAACAGCGGATACCGCAGCGGTGGATACCGCAGCGGTGGATACCGTGACTCTGGGAAAACCATGCAAGTATGGCAATGCCGCACTCGCGACGAGACACCCACAACCTCCATCGAGGAAAAACTGTCCGGACCATGCATGGTACACTTCTACATCGACAAGCATGATGACAAGAGAAAGTCCAGCCACCTCCTCAAGGACTGCCGTGAGTTCCTCAAACTACACGAGGGATTGGTTCGGATGAACCGCAACGCAGTCGAAAGAGGCTACGGGGCGGCTCCAGGCGCCGTGGCACATGGCGCACCGCCACCTCCACCGGGGCCACCACCGAACGGAGCTGCACCGGACCAACACCACGGAGGAGAACCGTACCCACGTGCCATGGGTACCATGATGATCCAAAAGGGGCGCCCCTCCAACAGGGTGCAGAAAGCCATCACTCGCCAAGTCAACTTGGCCACGCACTCACCACCATCCACCACTGAGTACCTCAGTGACAATGAGTCGTGCATCACCTTCGATAAACGAGACCACCCGCCTCAAGTACCTCGCCCAGGCCATTGCCCCCTCGTACTCGAGGCGCAAATTGGAGGCTTCAACATGAGTCGCGTCTTCATGGATGGCGGAAGCGGCATCAACCTCATATTCGCGAGTACCTTGTGAGCAATGAGGATCTCTCTAACTTGCTTGGAGGCATCGGACACAACGTTCCACAGCATCGTCCTAGGGAAAGGCGTATACCCCCTGGGCAAAATCAACCTCGACGTCATATTCGGCACGCCAAGGAACTTCCGGCGCGAGCGCATCGATTTTGAGGTTGTCAACTGGCCCTCACAATATCACTGCATGCTCGGACGCGTCGCGTTCGCTAGGTTCATGGCAGTACCCCACTACGCCTACCTGCAGATGAAAATGCCAGGTCCCAACGGCGTCATCACGATCAACGGAAGCTTTGAGCGATCTGACAGTTGCGACAGGGAATCCAACAGAATCTCCCAGTCCTTCGGCATCCAGGAGGAGCTCGCGCGATTGAAGGAAACGACAGACAACAGCCTGCCTCCCCCGAGCAGGCCAAGCTCACCTGATCTCTCCTTCGACTCATTTCTGCACACAAAGAAGGTGCAGGTCCATCCGACAGATCCCGCCAAAACGGCCCTCATCGCCAACAACTTGAGTCCCGCATAGGAACTCGCGCTCGTCGAATTCCTCCGTGAGCACTGGGAATTTTTTTCCTGTTGTCCTGCGGACATGCCAGGAGTTCCCAAGGAATTCGCCAAGCACGCACTCAACGTCAACCCCGACGCAAGGCCAGTCAAGCAAACAATCAGGCGACTGCCTGAGCCACGAGCGTAGGCAGTTGGCATGGAGATCAACAGACTCCTCGAGGCCAAATTCATACGCGAGATCAAGGAAAGCACTTGGCTCGCCAATACGGTGCTGGTGCCAAAAAAGGACACGGATATCCTACGGATGTGTGTGGACTTCACTTCTTTAAACAAGCACTGCCCAAAAGATCACTTCCCGCTACCACGGATCGATCAAATCATAGACTCCACCGCTGGATGCGAGCGCCTCTGCTTCCTCGATGCCTACTCAGGCTATAACCAAATTCGAATGAAGGAGGAAGACCAGGAGAAGACCGCGTTTACAACGCCCTTCGGTGTGTTCTGCTACAACACAATGCCCTTTGGGCTAAAAAACGTGGGAGCCACCTACCAGTGATGCATGCAGGCTTGCCTCAAGGAGCAATTGGGTCGCAACATCCAAGTCTATGTCGACGACATAGTAATCAAAACCAAGGAGGAAGCCTCTCTAATCGACGACTTGCACGAAACATTCGCCAACCTCGATCGTTACCGGATTAAGCTCAATCTGGACAAATGCGCCTTCGGCGTACCATCTGGGCAGCTGCTCGGGTATCTCATCTCCGCGAGAGGGATCGAGGCAAACCCGAAAAAGATAAAGGCCATACTGGCCATGGAGAAGCCAAAGAACATAAGAGGCGTCCAGCAACTAGCCGGACGAATCGCGGCCCTCAGTCGATTTATCAGTCGAATGGGGGAAAAGGCACTGCCCTTCTATCAGCTCCTCCGCAAAGCTGACAAATTCGAGTGGACCAAGGAAGCGCAAGAAGCATTCGAAGATCTCAAGCGCCTGTTATCCACCTCGTGAGTACTGGTGACTCCACGAGAAAGGGAACCACTACTGCTATACATCTCCGCTACCAACCAAGTGGTTAGTACAGTGCTCGTCATCGAGCGGGCCGAGGAAAACAAGGTCCATGGCGTACAAGGCCTGGTATACTACCTCAGCGAGGTCCTCACGCCAACAAAACAGCGGTACCCGCACTACCAGAAGCTGGCGTACGCCGTCTTCATGACCGCCCGGCGACTACGCCATTACTTCCAGGAACACCCAATCGTGGTAGTCAGCGACGCCCCATTGGGACATATCCTCAATAACCCCGACGCCATGGGACGAATCGCACTTTGGGGAATCGAACTGTCTCCACGAGACATCAGATACGAAAAGCGCGACGCAATCAAGTCGCAAGTTCTCCCTGACTTTCTCATGCATTGGATGGAAAACCAACTCCCGGACAAGCCAGATATGTCCTACCTTTGGACAATGCACTTCGATGGATCTAAGCGGAAGGACGGAGCAGGAGCAGGTGTCATATTGACGTCACCTCAAGGAGACAAGCTGAAATACATCCTGCGAATGCAATTTACAGCCTCAAACAACGAGGCTGAATATGAGGCCCTTTTGCACGGGATGAGGATGGCAAAAGTCTGCGGCGCAAAGAGGCTCATCATATATGGCGACTCCAAGCTGGTCGTCAACCAAACAATGCACGAGTGCGACGCACTCAATGAGAACATGATCGCATATCGCGACCTCTACGATACACTCGAGGGAGACTTCGATGGTTGCGAGTTGCGACATGTAGGTCGCGAAAGCAACGAGGAGGCGGGCGCACTCGCCAACATAGGCTCTACATGCGCCCCCATACCACCTGGGGTATTTCTCAAGCGCATCTGCGAATGCTCTATCAAGCCAAGGGCCGCGGAGAAGAAAACAAGCGCAGCAATGGACTCGGGGGCTACGCCACCCAATGAGCCAATGGCACTCGATGACTTGGAGCTAGACACAGGACTCGAAGGGCCAATGAGCGTCATGATGATAGAACAATCTTGGACGCAGCCGTACATTACATATCTCCTCAGCAAGCACCTATCGGACGACCCGACGGACGCACGACACATCGCACGACGCTCCAAGGCATTCGCCGTTATCAACGGCGAACTGTATAAACGCAGTATCACAGGCGTGTTACAATGATGCGTCTCCCTGGCCGATGGAAAAGCAGTCCTCCTCGACATACATGAAGGAACCTGCGGACACCACGCCGGCAGTCGCGCCCTCGTTGCCAAAGCTCTAGGAGCTGGATTTTACTGGCCCACGACCATGCGCGACGCCAAGGACATAGTCCAAAAGTGCAACTCTTGTCAGCGATTCGCGGAAAAACCACACGCACCAGGCGCAGAATTACGGCCTATTCCATTGGCCTGGCCCTTCGCACAATGGGGGCTTGACATGGTAGGCAAGCTCCCAAGGTCCTCACAAGGAGGCTACGTCTATCTTTTGGTTGGAGTCGACAAATTCACCAAGTGAATCGAAGCCATGCCGGTGACCAAGCAATCGGGTCACAACGCGGTCAAGTTCTTCGAATCCATCGTCTACCGCTTCGGCGTGCCGCACAACATCATCACTGACAACGGGACAAACTTCACATCCAAGGAGTTCCAAGAATTCTGCGAAAACCTGGGGATCAACATCAGTTATGCCTCAGTCGCGTATCCACAGACCAACGGTCAGGTGGAAAGAGCAAACGGGCTCGTCTGCAGCGGCATCAAGAAATGACTCCTTCGACCACTCGAACAAGCCGCGGGTTGCTGGCCAGATGAGCTCCAATCCGTACTTTGGAGCCTACGTACAACTCCAAACAGCGCCACAGGCTACACGCCATTTTTTATGGTGCACGGGGCAGAAGCGGTACTACCCGCCGAAGTAAGGTACAAGGTGCCGCGCATAGTCGCTTACAGCGAACAAGAGTCATCTCTTGCACTCGAAGACTCCGTCGACCTCCTCGACGAGGCGAGAGAAATCACCGCAGAAAGATCCACGATCTACCAGCAGAACCTGCGCAACTACCACAGTAGAAGGCTTCGCCCCAGATCCTTCGTCGAAGGTGACCTGGTCCTGCGGCTGAAGCAGCAGGGACATCTCAAGCTCGAGTCCCCCTGGGAAGGACCATACTTGGTTACAGAAGTAATCCCAGGTGGCACGTATCACCTTCAAGACCTAGAAACAGGAGTCGCATACTCCAACCCTTGGAACATCGCACAACTGCGACGCTTCTACCCCTAGCTGTTTTTACATTTACATCGCAAATAAGGCTACCCAGCCAAGGCTACTTAGCCACACATTGTACCTCGTACTGTTCTCCAAATAAATAAAAGCTAAGTGCCCCAAAACTCTGTGTTTTTCTTTTCACTTCTGTTACTATTGTACTCGGGGGCTACGCCACCCTACACACATTTGTTCTTCGAACTAATAAACGCGACATCCTGAGTAGCTGGCACATCAATTGAACCCCTTAACGCAAACTCAACCCAGCTGCAACGCACCTGGCAGGTTGATAAAAGGGATGACCAGGCTAACGAAAAGGACTCGCATAGTGCAACACATCTTACGCTTACAAAAGCTATTTGTACGCATTCAACAATAAATTACATACAAATATATATATGAACTTTACAATACAAATACACTTATGTGCAGGATACAAATCTGGTTACTGCTGCAACAGAAGAACATTGGTTTGCTCCTCGAAGAAGTCGACAATCTCCTCTGCTGGACGGTCCACCGCTTGATAGTGCGGCACCATATTCCAGGCAGATCCGGCTGGCGGCGCTGGCAGACCGGAAGCTACGACGGCGACATCCACGTCAGGCCTGTGCAATCGCACCATCGAGAGGGCAGCCTTGGCACAGCCACCAACTGCTGCCTCACGCACTCGCGAACCGCGGACATATCTTGAAATTTGGCCAGGAGAGCCAACAGGCTTGACGGCCTGTCATCCAACGGGAACATCGCCCGATAGATATTCTTCAAACATGACTGCGACTTCTTCAGGAAGAGCAGCACTCGCGAAGCGTGATCCTGCAGGGTCGCCAATGCAGTCGCACGATCATGATCCACCCAGAAGTATCCACTCTCTTGGAGTTGCTCCTGGGTGAGACCATGAAGGCGGATGGCAATCCTATCCCTCTCCTCCTGCGGATGGCGTGCGCTAACAGCTACACGAAGCGGCACCAACAGCATGAGTACAACGTACCACTGCGACTAACTACAAAGGAAAAGATGAGGATGAGCAAACTAACACTTAAACTAGTCGCCCAGCTGCGTCACCTCGCCAAGAAGATACTGCTCGTGGGCGGCGGCATTTTCGGCCTTTGACTTCCACACATCTGCGTTACTGCAGATCAGGGGCAACTCACGCTCCAGCTGCTTCACGCGGTCATGAAGTCGCGACAGCAAAGACAACTCCTCTACCCTGGAGCGCGGCGGTGCCACTGTCTCATCAAGAGATGATGAATCCTAGTTTCCTCCTACGGGACCACTCGATGTGCCCTACCACAGATCAAGACAGAAGCAAATAAGGCGACCAAACTAACACAAAGGCAGGGAGAGCAGATGCATTCAGGATAAGCATAAAAATATTCACAAGCACACTCGCCAGCAGGCATGTTCTTAGAGCAAAAGGACAGTTCATCATCTATTACACAAGTTAACTACGGAGCAGCTGGCTTCTTCGACTTCGACGCCTTCGGAGGATTCATCAAGTCCGTGGCAGTATCAGATGCCACTGACTTTCCGCCTGCCCCTGAAGCCGAAGCTTTCCCCGCCTTCTTAGCGCGCTGGAGCTCCTCCGAATACTTGGCAACGGTATTAATCAAAGAATGGCCGTATTTGGCACAGGCAGTCGCAAAGGGAGCGAAAACTACCTGCTGACCATCCGCGCCAATAGGCATTGTCTTTGACACCGCAGAGGGATATATCTCGACTCCGTGGGCCTGCACCATGGCGAGTGACATCGTTGCACCAGCCGCCCGGAGGGAGTTCTTGTAGGCAGAAGGCACACCCCCGGCGAGTGACTCCACCAGCTCGTCCATTTTATCGACCTGCTCCACTTTGGCATCAACTCCTCCCGGAGACGACTAAGGGCGACCTTTGCCTTGGACAATGTATTCTGGACAACGGCGCTTCGGTCCTCGACCGCGGATGCCGCGCCGGCCAGAGCGTCATCACGATGAAGGGCCTGCAGGTCAAAATTCAAGTCGCCAGCATCTACACCAAAATACACGAATCAAATTTCTAGTGCCACCGGCAAAACTCTAGAAGCAGAGAAAAACATCAATAAAAAATCCACCAGTAAAGGTACCTGAGAGGGCCTTGGCGACTGAGAATAGTTGCTCCTCGAACAACTTCTCCCCGGCCGCAAAAGAGGCGCGCAGATCCTCTTCGCGCTTCCGGGCATCATCACGAGCCGCAATTGCCTCATCGCGCCCCTTTACAGCTACAGCCAATGTCTTCTCCAATGATGCGACATTGCGCGGTAGGGCGTTATGCTCAGCTACATGGCAGTCAAATAATTGGCTATCAGTCGAACATACCAAAACAGAGAGAAGATGAAAGGAACAAGCGTGGAAGCACTCACTTTCGACCACGCGGTGACGCGTCTCCAGCATCGCATGCTGACGACCCATCGCCATCACCTGCTTCGCCACTCGCGCGGCCTCCTTTACAAGGAGCTGTTGCACCAAGCAAGGAATCAGAAAGGGCAACAAAAGGAGTTGACTGCCAAAATACAAAAGAAGGAAAGATATACTCACATGGTCCTCTAGCGACTCCGAAGAAGTCTGTTGAGCCGTCATCCAAGCAACTATTCGATGCTCCCCTCCGTGAGAGAGCTCGAAGAATTGTGCCCGGAGTGGGCCGCCGCCGGAGGAGAAAGAGCGCGCTCGACCTCTACCTTGGCCCTTGAAGTCGCGACTCCTGATTCCTTAAAAAACTCAACGTCGCCAGAAGATGACGATGCCTCTTGACTGCAAGACCAAATTCGCATTAAGAAAAGGCGAAACTCCAGGGCAAAGCCAACAAATAGAAAACAGAAAATAATGAATGACCTCATAAACTTACCAGTCAAACTTATCAAGATCAAACGTGGCCTCCGCCGACTCTGACGAAGACTCCTTGGGCAATCGCATCTTCTTGCGAGAAGACGGTGCTACAACCCTCACAGGAATGGCGGGAATTGGTGACTCCACGCCAGCAACTGTGCCTTCTGGAGTTGAAGGAGTCGACGCATCGGAGTCCTCGCTGTGTGAATGCTTGCGAGTATCCGGGCTCCCGGACTCGGGGGCTTCCTCTTCCACATCAAAAGGGACAGTCGACTTAGACTCATCCTCTTCCAAAGCTTCACGAGGAATAATACCCTCAGGGAGAGGAGGCATGCAAGGCGACACCGCCCAATCCTGCATACAAACAGCAAAGATGAGCAAAAGGAGCAAGTAAGCAACAGAAAAAGCAATCACGAAAATAAGCTACTGCGTAGCACAACTATACCTCAGGAGGAGGATTCGAAGCATCAAAAGGAGGAACGACTGGCTCATTCGGAAGTACATCCTTGAAGGTGTACTTCGTAACCAGTCGCACCCTCTTATCTACCTCACTCGCGGACATGCCATCGGCAGACACGCGAGTGGCATCATCAGCACCACCCCATTGAAACATGGGATGGACTCTAGCTTGGAGAGGCTGGACACGACGATGCAGCCAAGTCCTGACAAGGGCGCAACCTCCCTCCTCTGCGCCTATGCGACCCTCGAGGTCGCAGACGCGTTGATATAACACGTCTGTCTCCGCGAGTTCGGAGGGCATGATCACGTTCTTCCAAGAACGCATCTTCTTGCAGGGAGTCGCGGGATCGAAAGGCGCGAGTCCAAAATGCTCGTCCTTGGCCTTCTGGTCGCGAACATAAAACCATCTGTCCCTCCATCCCTGGACGGACTTGGCGAGCTTGATGTCGAAGTAGGTGGCGGATGGGTCAACATGGATTCCACAACCACCTACGTCATAAACTAAAGAGCCAGATTTGGACTGACGCTTTAGCTTGAATAAACATTTGGAAAGGCCAAAGTGCGGCTCGATTCCAAGCCAGCACTCGCAAAGGGTGATAAAACAAGAGATGTGAAGAATCGAGTTTGGGGACAGCTGATGGAGCTGGAGCCCATAGAAACAGAGGAGACCCCTAAGAAAGGGGTGGATAGGCAAAGAAAGGCCGTGAATGATGAAAGCAAGAAACATCACTCGAAAACCAGCAGGAGGCACAGGAATGGTCTCACCGCTAGGGACGCGCGCGTCGGCGACTGCTGCGGAAATAACTCCGTCTTGGCGAAGAAGACGGAGATCGGACGCCTTGATGATTGAGGGGCGCCAAGCGCCATTGGTCACGCGGGTGCCCGCGACTTTCTTTTTCCTGCCGGCGGCGGCACTGGTGCCCGCACAGCGGAGCCACCCTTCTTCTTCGCCGCAGCAGCGGTGGCGGCGGATTCAGTGGCAGCACCTCCTTTCTTCTTTCCCATTGCGCGGCAGCGATGAGAACGCAGAAAATAACTTGGAAACGAGCGGAAATGGTCCAGAGCTGAGGAGGAGATGAGCGCAGGAGAAAAACAGAGGAGCAGCGGCAATGGCGATGGCAGCGAGGAAGAAAAGGGCGCAGATGGAAATTTACCGCCGTAGCATCGCTACTTAACCCCTAAGAGATGCAATCCAACGGCTCACAAAAACCCTATTGGACGCGTGGCACATATCGCGCTCAACACGTGGGGAAGAGGAAGCGCGAACCGTCCCTCCACTGCGCGGAAATCGAGGAGGCACAGTTAATAATAAGATTACGCACGCCCAGTCAAATCAAAGTCAGAAAGTGGGACCCACCGCTCGTCACGTCCCGTCAAAGCCGCTCACGCGGGCAACTGAGGTCATGCAAGCGTCAGCACTGATGTCATGAACGGCTACTTAGCGGAAAACTTCGACTACTTTAGTCCTTGCTGGAGTTTTCGACTCCACCAAGCACTCGGGGGCTACTCCCATAGGGAGCGCTGGCCGCGGACCCTATGATTTTCTTTTCTTATTGCAGGGATACAGGCAATCACAATCAAACCCAACCACTCGAAAAACGATTCGACTATGGACGTGGGTTACTCCCATAGGGAGCGCTGGAAACAATTTCGACTGAAACAAGCAAGCAAAAGACGACAGCAGTCGCAACCCAAGTTTTCGACTCAAACAAACAAAAATGACAGCAGTCGCAAAATTTCTTTAGTCCCTGCCTGAGTCTTCGACTCAACCAGGCACTCGGGGGCTACTCCCATAGAGAGCGCTGGTCGCGCACCCTATGATTATTTGGACGAAAGCTGTGCGTTGATTACATCAGCACTCGCAGATCATGGCGACACCGCCTCATAATTTTCCCTACAAAGAGATTACGTCTCCTGGGTTGCCCGAATCATCTCCGCGATGATAAAATTCAGATGCCGCGCTTACGGCGTGAAGGTAAGACCTGAATAAAGGTCTGGCAACGCATTTAACTGCGCACTACCAGAAACATATCCGTGCCTACAGGCACGATGAACATGCCTTGACGGACGCGTCAAGTGCTCACACCCATATAACTGGAATTCGACTCCTGTAAGACCTCCGTGGCCTGAGTCGAATTACGCCAGCACTTTTCCGGATTCGAGTTCGAGTAGATTGCGTCGTTTCACCCTAAGGTGATTAACTGATACCGATACTTCGGCTACATCAGGCACGTATATCAACAAATCCCTATGACATAAATGAAAGCAGTCGAAAAATGTACTCATTTAGGCACTCAAAAACTTCAAAATGTACCCAGTCGAATCTGCGATTCCATTGGATACTCGGGGGCTACTGACATGGGTATACCCTACAGGTACTCGAGCTTGGTATATACGGTCTAAATACGTGCAGGCCCACGGTGTCGCCAAGCCCCAGACGAAAGGACTCGAGTAACCTGCGGACTCTCGATTGCTTGAGAGACAAGAAGAAGCTAAAGATATAAAGTTTGAAGGGAACTTGTAACCGACTCGACCTGCTACCCGAGACCTAGCCTATCTATATAAAGGCTAGGATGGGGCGGCGAGGAGGACACACGCAACCCTAGTTTCCACAACTCTCGCCAGATTACATCTGCGCACCATTGTAACTGTCGACTCCTTTGATAATTCCACGAGCAGACAAGCAGGAGTAGGGACCTCTACGAGGCCTGAACCTGGATAAATCCTTTGTCCCCTGTGTGCTTGTTTTCTAGCCGATAGATGTCTCCAGCACTCCCTCCTTCTCTAAAACCCAAGTTCATAACAATGGGCATTGATGAGTTAAACCCTCGTCACATACAATATAATTTTATATTATTAACCAAAAGATATGACATAATTTTGTTGGTCACAGTCTGATAGATGAGTTTAACTTACTTCGTTTATTAGACCTCGCTTTACACATTCAATTTGAGTTATATTAGCTGAATTATAGGCGTCCTAGACAAATACGAAGATGCCATTAATTATTATATTTTTGTGATTGCAAAATTATATAAACAAGATCAACACGAATAATCAGGATCTAGCGTCGGCCTTTTGTGTGAGATACTATATGAGTATTGGAATTAATCCAGTTCACTACACTTTAAAGTATAGATATCTATGGAGTGGACTGATCATGTCTATATGATATTACATCACTATATGAAATTGTAGCTCTACTCCCAATTAAAGTTATTGTTGCAACCTAGCCAATTAGTTGTACTGTGCAGATACCTACATACTAATAGATATAATCAATAGACATGTTCAATATTTTGTATAGCGTATTAGTTCACTAAGTGGAACTTAAATTAAGTTACCCGAGCCAACCACTAATTTATATCTGTGATAATCATTCATTAAACAAATAATATATCCGGACGTGGAATTAAAGCTTGAACCACGAGCTGACCAATTGGTCCTTTGTACTAATCTATTGGGTAGTTATTATTATATCATATTGGTCATAGAAAGAGATTGATATGGGCATAAATGATAGGAAGACACATTGTATGTTTCATGTATTGTGGCATAGGTGGAAAGTTCTCCTTTTATTTTAGATGACATACTCTATTTTCAAGATCTATGGGAGTAATTTATCAATTTACTAAATAAATAAATGATGGGATTTTATTTTATTTACTTCCATGGATACTTTACTAATATATGTGCTTAATTGGTAAATCTTCATTCAGTTTTGTCCTTTTGCTTCATGACTATATAGGTGTTAGGATGAGACCGACACTAGAATTATTGATCAGAAATAGTGTGTTATATAATCCTAGCCTATCGATCATGTATTTCCTAGGCACATTCAAGACAAATCCAACACCAAATTCCATGTCCCTTAATCTGAATATTTTTTATAAAAAACTTTCTAAATATAGGATTCTTTTTCGTGGAAATAATAGGAAAACCTTGAGATCATGTTTAGAAAAAAGGAAAGAATCTAGCAACCACGAGGATTAGAAAAACCGAACAACTCACTCTCACGGGTCAACTTTCGACCCTGGCTACTTTGTGTATAATGAATAGAAATGATGCACATAATATAAATTCAAGAATTGCACGCTTTTATTCTTTACTATATAATTATCTAGCTATATGAGGTGCAGTTTTAGTGACTAAAAAATTACAAGTACCTAAATCAATTAATACTAGAAAACTGAATAACTTTACATGATAAGTTAATTTGCAAGAGCGGGACATATCTTATTTTACGTTCTTTCATCTTGAATCAGGTTATTGTCCCGCTTTATAAATAAAATTTATTTTACATTATTTTTTCCAAAAAAAACTTATTTTATGTTCTTTAGAAATCTGTCGGTTCACGTTTGGGTATAGCGTCTACATGCATGCACCCAGCTGCTAGCCCTCGGTGATTCTGTCGTCCAATTTACACCTGCGCGAATGTATGCGTGCATGCAGCCAGCTGCTTGTGCATGGTCATTGGAAGTGGATGACCAGCCCATAGTACCCGACGACCCTCCTGGTGCGCGGGGGCAACACCTAGAGCAAACATGGAACCGATCGAAGGTACGAAATCCAATTGATCCACGTTACGAGCCGTGCGTCTATTGCCAACAAAATCGGCTAATTTAGTGTTTAATTGATAACCTGCATAAATGAAACAATATTTTGCACCATTAAATATATAATAGTTGCATAGATGGCTCAAAGTAAAGCCCAAACTTTAACCCAGATGACCAGATCTACACTTGATCTTTGTTTGCGACACCCCTTAACCAATTCCAGAAAAGTTCATTATGTTTGGTAAAATATTAGAAGCCGTGTGCATAATTGGCCACAACATGTTCGCAAGAGGATAGTCAACGAACAAATGTTGTATTATTTCTTCTTTGTCATAGAAACAACATTTTTTATTACCTTAACAGCCTTGCTATTTAAAAGTATTGAATTAAATTTAAGATAAAGAAAACACCAGAGTCTTCGGAATTATATCACACTAATATTTGAACATGTGGTTAATACAAGCACATATCGATTCTTGAGGACTAGCTTACATGCTCAAATATTGACCATTGGTAAATTTTCTAGGCTATCATTTTTAAGACATGCTTGAAAAACTAAAAAGTGAATGAAAGTGTATTATCAACGCAATTCAAATTAGTTCTTGAGCCATACAACAAAACATATCAACATGAGACTACGAATTCATTGAAAATAATAGGAAGCACACAAGACATTGCCAGCGCATTTGCGCGGACCACCGTGCTAGTAGTTTAAATAGTCTCATGTCAATACGCAGAAGAGTGGGTCGCAATTACCGCAGCAAAGTGTTTCCACAAATTTCTTCCATCAGCTCAGCATCTATGCTGCAAAGTTATGGTATGCAGGGAGTTTCAGGATTGTGACTATTTAATTACTACATGCCTGTAACTTTAGTCGACAAAGTTAATTATTGCTTTGCTTTCATGGCCTCTTGGCCTTGGTTGATTTGGTTTTTTCCTTTCCATCTTTAGTTTTTTTTTGGAAATGGGAGCATCGTCCCGGCCTCTGCATCAAGTGATGCACACAGCCTTTTTTATTGCAGCATTCCACATAAGCATCAAGATATTACAATCAAGGATCAGCTAGATTTGAAACATGTGTCAACCATCAAAAAATAAAAAGCAACACCAGACTATCCATTCTAAAGTCTACTAGTATGCCGCCATCCAGTGGCTAGGAAATAGAAGTCCTGCGAAACCGTAAGGAGACGGTTGCATCCAGCCTCCATATGCCCCCGCTGATCCACTGGGAGGAGTAAAGACCATAGTAGTATCCAGTGGGCTGCTAGCCGTATGACCTGCAAAAAATTAGTACCCGATTGTTTATTAAAGACAATGTTATTTCTTGTTGTCCAAATGGACCAGCAAATAGCTGACACTCCAATGCGAATTCTAGCTTTACTTGCTTTGTCAATACCATTCAACCAATTACCAAACATATTAGTTATGTTGGAAGGTGGAGGAATATTAAAAGTCATGAAAACAAGTCTCCAAATAATATGAGCAAACGGGCAAGAAAGAAACGGATGTTCAATAGTTTCCATTGAATCACAAAAACATCATTTCTGACAGCCCATCCATTTGCGCTTAGCTAGATTGCCTTTAGTTAAAACGACTTTGTTTTTAAGAAACCACATAAAGATTTTAATATTTAGTGGAATTTTAGTTTCCATAGGTATTTCTGGAAAAACCTAGTATGACCATTCATCTGATCTAAATACATAGATTTAACCGTAAACTGACCATTGGTAGTTAGTTTCCATACTAAAATATCTCGTTTATCATTAAGTTGTATCATCATTAACCGCTGACATAGATGCAGCCATTGTGTCCATTTATTACCAGTCAAACTCCGTCGAAAAGCAATGTTAAGAGGAGTCTGAGATAAAACCGCAGCAACCAAAACATTTCTCCTACTAAAAATGTTATATAGGGATGGATACTGTAGAGCTAATGATGTATTTTCTAGCCAAATATCTTCCCAAAAGCGAACACTTTCGCCATTTCCAACTTTAAAAGAACTAGTAGCAAAAAACGGTTCTTTGACACGCATGAATCCTTTCCAAAAAGGGGAGTCTGTCGGTTTTACTTCTACCTGAGATAGTGTCTTTTCCCGGATATATTTATTGTGAAGGAGTTTTTGCCACATACCATCCTCCGTTAAAAGTTTAAATAACCATTTTCTAAGTAAACATTTATTCTTAATCTCAAGTACCTCGATACCTAGCCCCCCCCGATCCTTCGGGCGACAGACAATACTCCATTTTGACAGCCTATATTTCTTCTTAGTATCCGTGCTTTGTCAAAAGAATCTAGGCCTATAGAAATCTACACGCTTGCGCACACCCTTAGGTATTTCCAAAAAAGAAAGCATAAACATAGAAAGACTGGTTAGAACCGAATTTATTAAGGTTAATCGGTCTCCGTAAGACAACATTTTCCCTTCCCAGCATCCCAGTTTGGATAAAAGACGGTTTTCTACCATACTCCATTCAGCATTTTTAAGTTTTCTATAATGAATTGGTATTCCAAGATACCTAAAAGGTAGAGAGCCCGATTCACAGCCAAGAATCTGTCTATACTCGAGTTCCATCTCCTTAGCCTTTCCAAAACAAAAAATTTCACTCTTATGAAAATTAATCTTTAAACCCGGCAGTTGTTCAAAGATAGATAAAATTAATTTCATATTAACGGCTTTTACCAGATCATGTTCCATAAAGAGTATGGTGTCATCAGCATATTGAAGGATTGAGACCCCTCCATCCACCAAATGTGGAATAAGACCCCCAACTTAACCATCTTATTTTGCACGAGAGATTAGAATAGCTAGCATATCCGCAACAATATTGAAAAGGATAGGAGACAAAGGATCACCTTGTCGCAATCCTTTCCTAGTTTGGAAATAATGCCCAGTGCTATCGTTAACTTTTATTGCAACACTCCCCCTTGCACATACTGTTTTTAATCCATTCACACCATTGTGGATCAAAATCTTTCATGCGGAGAACTTGTTGCAAAAAAGGCCATTTTACTTTATCGTATGTTTTCTCAAAGTCAATTTTAAGAAGCACGCCATCTAAGTTCTTACGATGTAATTCATGAATGGGCTCGTGCAGGATGACAACTCCCTCTAGAATGTGCTTACCCGGCATGAAGGCTGTTTGGGTTGGTCTAATAACTTTACTAGCCACTTCTGTAATGCGATTAGTAGCCACCTTAGAGAAAAATTTGAAACTAATATGAAGAATACAAATAGGCCTATATTTTTGTATTTGGGCAACATTTTCTTTCTTAGGAAGAAGAGTTATGACCTCAAAATTTAATTTAAACAGAGGCAACTCCCCTTTCTTTAGTTGGACAAACTGAGCCATAAGATCATACTTTAAAATATTCCAAAAGGTTTGATAAAACTCCGCTGGTAACCCATCTGGTCCCGGTGCTTTATTATGTTCCATCATAGAAATAGCCTCAAATACTTCTTTCTTGGTGAATTCAGCTATTAGAATATCATTTTCTTCTGCTGAAATCTGTGGAGTATCATCTACCCTGTCTTCCATAAGAGTAATAGAAACACTATCCGGTTCTCCAAAAAGTTTTTTATAATATTCGGTAATATATAATTTCAAATTTTCCTCCCCAACAATGGTCCCTCGTCCAGCTCTAATTGAAATATTTTCTTTTTCCTATGCTTTTCATTTGCAATTAGATGAAAATATTTAGTATTATTCCCGCCTTCTTGTATATGTTTGACCTTGTCACGTTTGGCCCATTTAGTCTCTTCATCCCGTCTAAGTTTGTTTATATTTTCTTGAGCAAGTTTAAGTTCCTCCATCTCCTCAGCATTCAGAGGAGTAGTCTCGGCCTTCACATCCAAAACATCAATAATGGACAACATGCGTTTCTTCTCTTGCTTATATTTACCACTAATGTTTTTCGCCCACCCTCTCAAAAAAGGCCTCAAGTGCCTTATTTTTCTCTGCCAAGTCAGAATTGGACTTTTACCCATAGGGATAGATTCCCATTCATTTTTAATCATTTTAAAAAGCCGTCTTGTCTAAGCCACGATAACTCAAAAGAGAAATTTGCCTTGTTTCCTAGATGCGCATGATTTCCAAAATCAATTAGGATAGGAGTATGATCCGAACCAGAGCGTGTCAACGCTCTCACCGTTACTAACGGGAATTTTTGTTCCCACTCTCCGCTTGCAAGAACTCGATCCAACTTTTTATAAGTTGGATTTTCCTTCCTATTCGTCCAAGTGAATTGACGACCTGATAGAATAATCTCCCTTAAATCCAGACTTTCAATTATCGCATTAAACATGAAAGGCCATCAGGGTTATAATTTGTGCTAGTTTTTTTCCTCACTACGGCGCAAGATATTAAAATCTCCACTAAGCAGAATAGGTAGGTGCTCATTCTCACACATCCTAACTAGTTCAGATAAGAAAAATGGCTTGTTTACATCCTGAGCGGCTCCATAAACAAGCATAAGAATCCACTCGAAACCATCATTTTTTGATCTCAAGTATAACTTCACACAGAATTCACCAGATTCAACCTTAATAACTTGGAGTGTTTGAACATTAACCCCAACCAAGATCCCTCCCGATCTTCCATTAGGTGGTAAGCAAAACCACATAAACTCTCTACCGGCAACCAGCTTATTCAAGAAATTTGTCTTAAAGTTAGATCTACCCGTCTCCAATAACGCAATAAAATCTAGGCTATACTCTCTTATCGCCTCATCAACGAATAAATGTTTAGCCGGATCTTTAAAACCCTCGCTATTCCATGTAATACCTCTCAAACCCGCCATTAGAAATTATTTGATTTAACTCTAATACGTGAACTTCTTCTTACATTAGTCTTATCATAAGACTTACGTCGCCTAGTACGAATAACTTTCGAGGTTGGGCCTTCAAAAACCGAAAAATGATCATTTAAATCACTATCTTGACTTTGGTCATCTACCAAATCCTCACATAAGTTATATACATGAGACACTAAAGGATTTTGTTCAATTATACTAGTATCCCTTTTATTTTCCAATATGGCTAGGTTTCTTTTTATTTCAGTATCAAGAATCAGTCTAGCAGCCTTGCTCTTCCTAATAGAATTATGTCCCATTGATACCCCCAACCCATCTGCTGTACTGACTACTTCATGCTCAGAGAAAGCCGAAACAGAAAACTTCTTAAGAAGGTTTGTACCTTGGTTGGACATATTGTTTCGGCGCTGAGCTAGCAACATTGCTCTCTCCATCTGCGGTACATCAGTATCAGGTTGAGCTTGAAGGCATAACCCCACCAAAACGAATGATTTCCTCGTCAGTTGGTTGGCCAGCAGCCCCAGCCTTGATCACCTTGTTATTGATTTCCTTGCACCAGTTTTTGTCCCTCACAGATGATGGCGAGGAGACCATGTCCCTAGCACCACCCTGAACCTGCTTAGCTTCCATCCGCTTAGGGACAACCATTGCTGTATCAGCCAAATCAGCATAAAAAAACACTTCATGACAAACATTAGGGTCAAAAAAATTATTTTTTGACGAAGGGGAAACAACAAGCGTACCCTCAGAGAACTTCATCTCACTTTTATTAGTAGACATCTCTACTGTATGTGAGAAATCAGAAGCATAACCTATAGTTTGAGAGACATGATTAGCTTTCATAGCATTAACATGTACAACAAAATTATGAAGCAAAGCATCATCACCTTTATTCATACCACATGAGGTCACTGTTGGACTCGCTTGGGAGAAGCAAGCTGGATTGGACGAACAGTCGCGGCAGCGTCAGGCTGCTGAAGTCCCATCGCGTCAGGCTGCTGAAGTCCCATCACGTCAGGCTGTAGAAGCCCCACGGCAGACTGTTTGCACCGTACAATAGGCTCACCAGATGAAAAGCACTAAAATTTTGGCGGCGCAGATTTAGCCATACGCTCATCTTCCTCAACCATATCACCCCAAGATTGCCTCATCCCTTCACGAACATGAATCTCAACAACCCCTATTTTCAGAGGGGCAAGAGATGCGCCATTGCCATCCCCAGATACATGCCTCATCATTTGATTACCATCATCATTCTGTTGACCAACATTTAGGTTGTTGATGCCCCCAGGTACACCTCCATCTATAACACTATTAGCATTCTGGCTAGCATCTCCATGAGCATGACCATCACCATCATCATCATTGTCGTTAGCATCAACCATATGCACATCTTCGGGAGGCGGTTCAGTCAGCCCTTCAACCTCAAATATGAGTTTATAGAATTCCCCATTAATCCTAACATCTAATCGTTATTCTTAGACCATGAGATCATATTAATTGCTAACACCGGAAGAGTATCTTGATAACATCAAACGTCACAACGTAACAGGGTGACTATAAATATGGGTTCAATACTACGAAGGTGTTATGTTGAGGCTCATGGATCAAGAGTGGAATTTTTCAATCCAGATGACGGATAGATATACTCTGGGCCCTCTTGGTGATATCACATTGAGATAGCTTGCAAGCAAGTGATATGATCACTAGAATGTTATATCACGGGAACAAGAAAAGAGTGCATGTCGGTAACGAGATCAAACTAGGTATGGAGATACCGATGATCGAATCTCGGACATGTAATATATCGAGAGACAAAGGGATTTAGTTACAAGCGTTAAAGGTTCTCACGATCACAGAAGTCATCATTGAATGTGTAGGAGTCAGTACGGATCTCTAGGTCCCGCTGCAGATTATTGATCGGAGAAGGGTATCGATCATGTCTGCATTATTCGCGAACCGTAGGGTGGCACACTTAAGAGTTACCGGACACCATTTTGGAGCACATATGTTTCAGACGAAAGAATTGCAAAGCGCAGGAATTGTTTCAATAGAAACCGGAAATTGTTTCGGGTGAAATTGCAGAAGGTGGTTCTGCATGTGATATTGAAATATTGCAAGGGGCTATATGTGAATGTTTGTTAATTAAAGTAATTAACAAAATTCTGAATAAATTTAATAAAAGAGTTTTATTAAATGAGAGAGCATTAAATTTGGAGAAATTTAATGCATTTAAAGTGGAGACTTTAAAAGGGAATGTGAAGAGGCATTTTAATGTGGAGGGGTTACCACCACATGAATGGGGGAGGTGAGGGGTCACCCCCCCTGCGCCGGCCATGGAGAGAGGGGGCACCCCCTCCTCCTATAAAAGGCCACCTATTCACTCCTTCATCCTCACACCTCCTTGTGAAGGATCTCTCTCCCCCTCTAGAATTATTCCCCCATGGTCTCGGATTAGCGAGATACATGTTCCCGGTGGCATTTCGTCTGGAAGGAGTTGTTGCTTCCGCTAGATCGCTGGAGCGAGGAGGTGGAGGTTGTCCGGTGGCTTGAACGTGTGTGCGAGTGCGGATGCGCCGCTGAGTTGCGGCGCTCGGACTTCCTCACGATCTTGAGATCGGCAAGTGTACGACTACATCAACCACGAGTTCTTACTTGTTAACAAAGCTCGTTGTCTACGAGGGTAAGTTCTCGTTGGATGTATGTTCACCCTTTGCTTTGTACCTAGTAGATAGATCTTGGCGTGTAGTTCACACCGTAGGAAATTTTTTGTTTTCTATGCTGCGGACCCAACAGTTCTCTCTCGAGGCTAAGGGTTCTACCGGTAGCTATGTGTTCATCTCTCTCTCTATGCATGATCTTTTTGAGATCATGAGCTTGTAATCTATAGATATATTCTGCTACTCAAGTGCTTTAATGAATCTCTGCTCTCCCCATGTGTGTGAAAGTGACAGCGTGCTCACCATGGTGGCACTTAGGCTAGAGATTACAAATAATTGTTATGAGTTATATTTGGAGTTGGATGTCTTTATGAAATTGTGGTGTTTGTTGGACCTATCTAGTGCTTAAGGTGACAGTGTGGGGTTTTCTAGATGGGAAAGGCTTACTTTGAGGTTTTCTAGAAAATTAAAAAACCTATGGAACTTTATTTGCATGCTAATAGCAATGTTGTTAGTATGAATTCTTTGGACACCATTATTGCTAATGCTATGGAAAAGTCTAAGCTTGGGGAAGCTAGTTTTTATGAAAATGATCTTTTTAGTTCCCTAGCTTTGGAAGATAGCTATTCTATTGCTTATGATGATACAAAACCTCCAATTTATGATGATTACAATGATGAATATGATATTTTCAGTCCACCTACTATTGAGGAGGAAATTAATTATGATTACAATATGCCTCCTATATTTGATGATTATGGTGATGAAAATAATAATGATAGCTATTTTGTTGAATTTGCTCCCACTACTATTAATAAGAATAACTATGCTTATGTAGAGAGTAACAATGATTATATGCATGTGGCTCATGATAATAATGTTTTATGTGATAGTTATATTGTTAATTTTATTCATGATACTACTGAAAGTTATTATGAGAGAGGTAAACATGGTTTTATGTATCTCAACAATATTAAGTTTCCCCTCTTTATGTTGAAAGTCTTGAAGTTGCACTTGTTTTTCTTTCCTATGCTTGTTGCTTTGTGCTTTCATGACTTGTTTCTTTACAAGATTCCTATGCATAGGAAGTGGGTTAGACTTAAATGTGCTTTGAATTTGCTTCTCGATGCTCTCTTTTACTTCAATTCATATTTCTTATGTGAGCGTCTTTTCAAACTATCATGCCTAACTTAAAGACGTTAAAGAAAAGTACTTATTGAGAGATAACCCAAAAGTTTTAGATGAGGCTTGGAAGGTATTACCTCTATAATAACCTCTCCTTATCCTTTTTATTTGCTTTTTGTGCCAAGAGTAACCTCTAATGAGAGAGAAGTAATGATTGGGAAAGTTGCTGTCCCGAAACAGATTTTTGTGCTTCACTGTAAAAGTCGCGTAAAATCTCTGAACGTATTTTTGAGGCGTGAATTTTTGTGCTTCTGCCCCAGGTTGTTATCTAACTTTCGTTAGTTCAGCACTTTTTGATTTGAGCAACAGAAAGTCTTCGAAAAAATTCGTCTTTACCTGCTGGTCTGTTTTGACAGATTTCTGCCATTTTCTGCATTTGCTTCTTGTTGGTTCTTTTTTGAGTTCTTTTGGGGAATTGAGATTTTTGAGGGAAGTTCTACAGTATCTAGTGTTCTAATGGAAGTTTATTTGGTGTTAAGACTTAATTATCTTGAGTGCACTAATGTTGCTAATGAGATCGTGTGAAGTTTTGTATAAAGGAAAAATTTCAGGTGTATGGAAGGAATGAGAAATGGGATGAAGGATGGACTAAAGCTTAAGCTTGGGGATGCCACACGTGTCGCCCCAAGAAATATCCAAGAAGTACAAGCGTCAAATCTTGGGGATGCCCAAGGCATCCCCTTCTTCATCCATAAAAATCTCAGGTTTCTTCCAAACACTTCATTTTTATTGTTTCATGCATAGTTGTGTTGTTCTTGGAGCATCTTCTTTTTCGTTTTCGTTTTGGTTTTTCGTTTGCTTGGTTTTCTTAGTTTGCTTAATAAATTGGTTGGACCCCCCCTCTTTCATACATTGGTTTTCAAATTGTTTGGTTTGGATTGGAAAAGAGTAGGAAAGTTCATGCTTATGTGGTAAAGAGAGCTTGTTTTTGACTGTGGCCTATACTTTGTCATGCCATGCTTGATATTGTTTTGGCTTTAAGCTTAGTATTCTTTGTTGTAGCATGACTTGTTATAAACAATTGAGATTGCTTAATGTGCCTTGGATGAATCATGCGTTGTTTTAGCATATTAAAGCATAGTATTGTGGTATTCTCCTTTGATGCTTTATTTGGGTTGACTTGGCGCCTGCTCACACCATGTTATGACTATCTCAAGTCACCATAGCCTTTATGATCCTTTAGTTTTCAACTTGTAGTATCACTTTATGCTTTGATCAATGATGTTTTGTCGCTCTGCATGATTATGGCCATTATTGCTCTCTTAGTTGGTCGCTCCCAGTCTTTTGCTAGCCTCCACAACCAAGTATGAGTTCCACTCATGCATCCAACTCCCTAAACCAAGTTATTCCAAAGAGTCCACCATACCTACCTAGTAGCTTATCCTTTTCCAAGTATATCCATGCTTTTATTTACCTTCCAAATTAAACTTGTTATGAGAAAACTAGTGATTAAAGCTCTCACGAACTTGATGGCACACTTTACTTTTCTTGCCCTTAATAAACTTGAACCATGGTGTTGCCTATATTGTATATGATTGCACTTATTTGTTGGGAATTTGCAGAACCATGCTTTCATGGGGAACGCTTTCAACATTGCACTTGTTACTTGTACCTAGTTGATATCATGCTCTTTTGTATATGGATGTCGTCGGTGTGAAATGAAAGGGGAGCTTGTAAGTCCATGGAGTTATGTATATGTGTTAGAGAAACGCCTGGGCCGCTGGTCTAATCCATGCTGACATGGTGGAAACCTGCGGCGTAACTATAATGAGCTGTCTATGAAGCATTCTTCTTATAAAAAAAAGAGTCCTATATTGAGAAAAAAGAGAAAAGAGAAAAAAAATGAGATTATGAAAAGAGGAAAGAGAGAAAAAATCACCATATTCCCATGGTAAATAAGAAGATTGCTGAGATGCTCGTTGTCTGCTTGCATTGTCATTTTGATATGGGGATTCTTCCGTATCATCGGGCAAGGGGTACCCCGTTGGCGGTTCTCTATGATACACATGTACTTACAATGACAAGAACTTACCAGTGACTAAACTTGAGTAGCATGAGGAGCGGCCCTCGTATACAAGGGACATGTGATTTCTGACTTATACTTCATCAAGCATGTACACCATAGTTTGTTCACTTTAACCTTAATCCGTTCAAGATGCTCATGATAGGGGCAATGAGAGCTGAAAGCTATAAGTACCATAATTTTTGGAAGCTCTTTATGAGACTTGAATCCCTACTTCCTTCTATGAAGGCCTTTCTTCCACCATTATATTGAGTCTCCACCTTCTACCTTTATGCACTTACTTTGAGAGCATAGTAGCCATTCTTAGTTCTATGTGCATTGTCCTAAGACTTGTTGATTGATGCATAGCTTTGATACTGCTTGTTTTAAACTATTTGTATCTAGTCACTCTTATGAACTTTGAAGGTGTCCTATGCATTTATATTTGCTACTCTATGAGGGACAAGCCGAATACCATTATGCTACGTTTTCTTTATGTGAAACAAACATACGTCTTGCAAAGCATTGTTATTCATGAAACTTTTGTTTGTGCCTTTTCATGTTGCAATTTAGTTTCTTTGTCTTATTGCCAGAACTTTGTCTTTCATGTTATGATTGAAGTACTATGATCCCAGCTTTCAATGCTTTTCAAATACTTTGATCAAGTTTATGATGGTGCATGTCACCTCAAAAAATATTCTTTCTTTTTATCACTTACCTACTCGAGGACAAGCAGGAGTTAAGCTTGGCGATGTTGATACATTGCAAATGTATCTATAATTTTTGATGTTCCATGCTTGGTTTTATCTACTTTCTTATGTTTTGTCCACACTTTGGAGTACTTTTCATATGATTTTTTCGACTAACCTATTAACAAGAGCCACAGTGCCAGTTGGCTGTTTTCTGCTGTTTTTGGTTCTAGGAAAGTCAGAAAATCAATATTCTCGGAATTGGACGGGACAAAAGCCAAAGTTCCTATTTTACCGAAAGACTCACGGAGCCCGAAGCAGAGACGGAGGAGGGCCAGGGCCTGGCCACACCATATGGTGGCGCGGGCTAGCCCTGGCGCGCCACCTGGTGGCGTGGGCCCCCTAGCACTCCACCGACCATGCCTCTTTGCCTATAAGAAGCCTCCCGATGCATAAACCCTAAATCATCAAGCCTCTAGCCACGAAAAGTTCCGCAGTGCCACCGCCACCGAAGGGGAGATTCGGGGGACAGAAAGTCTTTTCCGGCACCCTGCCGGGACGGGGAAGGGCCTCCGGAGCCATCTCCATCGATCTCCACCGCCATCTCCATCACCATTGCTGATTGTCATGATGAGGAGGGAGTAGTTCTCTCTCGAGGCTAAGGGTTCTACCGGTAGCTATGTGTTCATCTCTCTCTCTATGCATGATCTTATTGAGATCATGAGCTTGTAATCTATAGATCTATTCTGCTACTCAAGTGCTTTAATGAATCTCTGCTCTCCCCATGTGTGTGAAAGTGACAACGTGCTCACCATGGTGGCACTTAGGCTAGAGATTACAAATACTTGTTATGAGTTATATTTGGAGTTGGATGTCTTTATGAAATTGTGGTGTTTGTTAGACCTATCTAGTGCTCAAGGTGACAATGTGGGGTTTTCTAGATGGGAAAGGTTTACTTTGAGGTGTGCTATTATAGCCCTACCAACGATTAGAGTGTCCAACCGGAGAGTAGTTCAGCGTAGTATCATGAAGATGATATATTTATATGAGAGTGTTCACTAGTGAAAGTATGACCCCTAGGCCTTGTTTCTAAGCATTGATACACCATTTGTTATTAGATCTGTTACATGTTTGCTTACTTCTATCTTTATTTCAGTTTTACTTTAGTCTTTTCCACGCCATCAAGTTATTTTCTATCACCATTACCACTTACAATTATCCATACCACTCGTATTTCACTATCTCTTCGCCGAACTAGTGCACCTATACACCTGACAAGTGTATTGGGTGTGTTGGGGACACAAGAGACTTCTTGTATCTTGATTGCAGGGTTGCTTGAGAGGGGATACCTTTGACCACTTCCTCCCTGAGTTCGATAAACCTTGGTTGATCCACTTAAGGGAAAACTTGCTGCTGTTCTACAAACCTCTGCACTTGGAGGCCCAACAACTGTCTACAAGAATAGAAGTGCGTAGACATCACACATTATATTGACTACTTTAATTTAACTTTGATAACTTCTAATTATAACTTCTGTCATATATTTATCTTAACTTCCTATATTTTAAATTTTTATAGTTCAGTGTAACTCCCAACTCTTTTGTATCTTAACTTTTTCATTTTTTTGCAGCTAGCTTTCCTTTTTTAAGTTATAATTTTAGTGTATCTGAACTTTCTATCTTTTATTTTTAGTTTTTTGCAACACAATGCAAATTCTATAATAACATCTTAGGCAGATTACTAACAAGTTAACTTCTCAAGCTCATTATATGAACTTCATATTTGTATTAGTTAATTCTTATCTGTTACAGTGTGTTCTTTTTTATGTTGCATTTGTGTAATGATTTCTGTTAATTGTATGTGTGTTTTCCCAGTATATGGTGATGCTTTTGAGAGTTCAAATCCTATTACGGTTATTAAGAAAGCAAAATTAATTGCCCGTGATGGAAAATTGAGTTTAGCTGCTGGCATTCCTTTACTGCTTAGTCATGCTTCTCCAGTTTCTGAATTTATCGTGCAGACGCTGGATATGGCCAAGGATGATCACCATGCGGTTAATCCCGTCGAAAAACCCGTATCTCCACCTGGTATGGTTTTATTCTTTTTTATTCTTTTTCTTTGTTGAACTTGTAATTTTTTATGTTTAGTTTTCTCCCTTTTTACTTAATTAACTCCTAGTTTTTATTATGTTGATTTGGCAGTTATGTCTGTGGTAAATAATCCTAATTTGGAAGATTTATCTACTGCTGATGAAGGTTTCTTCTCCAATACTTTCAATATTTTTGTTAACTCTATCTTATTTTTGTTTATGTGATGCGACCTAGTTTATTTGTAAAGTGAAACACCTGCTATATTTTTTTCCTGTTCGTTATGAGTTTTAACTATCCTATTTAAAATTAAGACTACTAGTACACATTATCTACTTTTTAGTTTAACTCTGATAACCTCTAATTCATTTATTTATCTTAATTTCCTAAATTTTATGTGCATTTATATGTGAACTTTACATCTTTAAACTTTATAATTCAGTGTAACTCCCAACTTGTGTGTATCTTAACTATTTAAATCTTTGCATCTAACTTTCATATTTTAAATTTATACTACTAGTGCACCTTGTCTTCTTTAGCTTAACTTTGATAACTTCTAATTATAACTTCTATCATATATTTATCTAACTTCCTAGATTATGTGCATTATATCTGAAATTTATAGCTTTGTGTTTAGTTTTTTGGAACATAATGCCAATTCTGTAATAACATCTTAACCAGTTTTTGAAGGTAACTTGCATTAACTGCATTCATTTTTATCACTAATGCATTTGTTTTTGTTATACCAGCTGATGAAACTATTAAGCAAACTTTGGATATGTTGAATGCTGATTATGTTGATCCAGACCCACCTGAAGAAGTTGTTGTTGCATCTGATATTGTGCCTGCAGGTGCTTTGGGGCCCGATGGTGTAAGAGGGCCACCCTCGTATGATGAGCATACACCTGTTCGTGGAGCTGATGTAGAGGGTTTTGGTGATAAGACAGTTGGACCTATTTTTGATAGCACACCTGGTGTGCAGGAGCAGGATGATAGTTTCCTTGTATGGCAGGACACGCCATCTCAATCTGTAGATAGTACAGAGGAGGTTACACAGGAACATAATGTGAAAGCGGAGCTTGAATTGTATGCCAAGCAACACAGTTCTAGGGTTGCTGCTTACAATGAGAAGGTTAAGATGTACTATAGGAAGCACCCGTCGAAGTCAAAGCAACAAAATGTCAGTGTGTTAGGCATGCAAAATGATCCTCCAGCAGAGCCACGTGCTCCCATAGAATCAACCCAGAAGAATAGGGTTGTTGTTGCTAGGAGGCCGTTGTCTGCTATGACTCCTACTCGCCGTAGTCCTCGTGTTGCTGTGATGAGGAATGATATGATTTATGCTCATTAAGCATCACCTGTGAAAGATTCATCTTCTAAGCGCCGCTGTACCATGGATGAAACATATGTACCAGACGCAGATGACGATTCTGGTGGGGAGGATGCCTGTCACATCTTCCAAATTTTGAAATGTGAAAAATCAAACAAACAAAAGAAATAAATGATAAAATTTACGGGGAAAAGAAACCTTTGAACCTCTAATGAGAATATCAAAATCTTCCATAAATAAAATGAATTTTGATTAAGGAACTAACAAAAAAGTTTTCAAAAATTCAATTTCATTTATGCATAGAATAAATCATCATCATAGAACATTTGCATTTAGAACCTTGGAAAAGAATAAAACCCAACAACTAAACCCTGATAAGTATTTATTCACACCAAGTTCATCTTTAAGTCTTTGAATAAAATCCATATTGAATATGTGTAAAAGTGTTTCGAAAAGATCCATAATGATAAATAATAAATATACACAACTATAGAAATTGAATTGATTCTATTTGGAGCTCTAGAGTAAACAAGATAAAGAAAAATACAATAAAAGCCATATAGGCATATGTGCATACTCTGGAATTAATTTATTTATGTTCATATAAAAATAATGCTAATATGCTCTATTTTAGATAAGCTATCAAGTGGTATTATAATCCAAATTTTCTGAAAGAATTTGAATCAAATTGGAATCAAATCAAATAATAGAAAGATAAATAAAACATTAGAGAGGAAAGAGAATACGCGCTGAACCAAGTAAGCTCTACCACACGATGGCCTTTTTTTCCTCTCTCCATTTTTGTTTTTTCCTTTATGCAATATTATTTTCCCTTGGGCCTATTTCTCCTTTGGCCCATTTGGCCGAAAGGACCTGCACACGCGACTGAATCGAGCGTGAGCTCGCATCTTCCTCCTCTAGACGGGAAGCTACCCAGGCATGGCCGTAGCTCTTCCCCTCCCTCTCCAATCTATTCTAGTGGATGTCTCCAATTGCCTTAAACACGTAAAGTACTCCTAGCATAACCGCGGATCCATTCTGGCAAATAAGACCCCACAACAATGCAATTTAAAACACCTGTTCATGACGGTAATGAATCAAGACATAAACAGTCGGACCATCTCCACGACGCCCGATGCTTGGCTTCCTCCTTTCTCTCTCTATGTAAGAAACTGCCCATATACTTCTTGCTCCCGTCAATCTCTCCACCCTCTTCATGCACCAATATTGCAGCATCACTAGGATTTTATCGTCGAAGTTCCATCGACTGTGGCGATACAGTCTTCGATTTCGTTGGGTATAGAGGCTAACTCCTGGTTCTTCCTATTTTCTTCGCCACTAGATAGTGCACACCAATTTTACTCATTAGATCATCCAATTGTGCAGCCGGCGACCCACTGCGACGACGACCGAGGTGACCTCCACTCAGTACCTAGGACACCGCCGCTAGGAACACCATCAAGGATTGTCGAGGCTCTCGTCGTCTTACCGTGACCAGACTCCACGTCCTCGACTTTATTTATTTGGGTGACCGTTCAGTCGACGACACCTTCTCTGACGTCTCCGTCATCTCTGTTACCTGCACCGCCGCCCTAGACATCACCGCTCGACGCCCGACACCACTCCAATCGTGGATAACCACTGCTGTAGGAGAGGAACCAACACTCCATCTACTACTTCCTGGAGGCCATGATCTCAGCAACATCATCGTCTTCACTACAACGAGTCACGCCGCCATATCATCCTCAACTTCTGCGACATTCGTGCTTTCGCTGGTGAGCCATATTTCCTTGCTCCATTCTTAGCCGACTATTTCTATCAAATGCCAATATATTTCCACTACGTTTAATTTAGTGGCGAAGCCAGAAACCAAGCAAACGCGGCGTGAGCTTATGTCATGTGAAAGTCTGAAAATCAAATGCTCCATATAGGAACGTTGCTTCAGACACAAGAGAAAAAAAGTCTAGCAAAGAACGTAAAATGGACAAGAGATAGTACTAACCGTCCGGACATAATAAGATATATCTCCACTCTATGTTCTTTGACACATGAATTCATGAACCCTATACCGAGACATTGATCCGCTACTAATAGTTCCTGAACACGCACGCACACAATCGATAAGGCTTCGTGTGCCTTTGACAACTAGTGATTCCCTACTGTTTTTCTTTGTTAGCCACAAGATTTTAGTCCAAAGCATTCTCTTTGCGCCAGGAATAAAAGTACAGTCTGCCACACAGATACGTGCTAATCTACGGCGCTTGTTAATCTCTCAAATTCAATATCTTTTGACATCTTAGTCTGAATTAAACCAACTTTATGTCCCTGGATTCAGAAATAATAGTTAGAATATAATGGAACAATAATTTAGTAATTTTTCTTCTGTTTAAATCAAAGTTTAGGCAGAACCCAAATTGGAGTATTTTGACTACAGAAAATTATCTAAAAATTATTTTTGAGAGAAACATTTTGCAAATGGTTATATATTGAACCCTCGGACCAGAAACATCAACAAAATAAAATTGAACATATATTTTGATGGCACTAGCAAATATCACATTGAATAAAAGCTTTTCTAGTAAAAGAAAAATACTCTAAATAACCTAATTACACTAAAATGGTTCCAATTGGAATTCCAGCTATATAAAAGGACCAGTAGGTGTTTATAGTGTCCAGAACCTTGTTTGAACAACTTTTTCAATAAAATAATCTTGCATGCTTGCAAGCATTTCATTGTATTCATGTGTTGTTTTGTGATGCTAGTTTTGAGAGTGTTTTTTGCTTGATTGTATTGCTGTAGACTTCGGGGAGTGTATTATTTGAAAGATCAAGGAGAGTACCTAAATATTCTACTATCAAGGCAAGTGGCACTATCATCAAGTCCTACTGTTTTCATTATACTTAGTGGATTTTTATAGTATATACATGATAGACTATATTATTATGCTATGCTATATCTCCTATGTAGAATAGGGAATGGTAGTTTCTACTTGGGAGGTGAAACATCGTAAGATTAGAAATGCTTAGCCTTGCTATAGTTTCGAGGTGGAATATCATGTTATTACTATATGAAGTACTGGAAAAATATGTTTTGTATAATAAAACAAGTTCTTAATGACCTGGGTGGAAATGGGACTTGTATGGACTATGTTGAGTCATTAATCAGGGCCTATTTCTATGGTTTATCCTGAGGTATCGCACTTGTGGATGGCCACTCAGGAACAAAGAGATTGGAGATGTTCTTGTCGCGAAGCTTCCAGTGCAACCACATGGCATATGGACTCTGCCTTGACCGACTAAGTTACGAGAACTCAGCCAGACAGACAGAGGGTGGTAGTGATGATAGGATGGAACGCGTTTGTGGTGGTCTGAGGGATTGCTTCTGAAAAGTCTTGTCTCGATTCATGTCGAGTCTTGTGGGGAAAGTGCACCACCTCTCGAGAGATTAAACTAAGTACTTAGCTGTGTCCCCGGTTACGGACAACTTCTGAGCCTCAAGATAATGAAGCAGGATCAAGAATCTCATCATTCTAATTTCTCTAACTTAAAACTTGATGGGTGAACAAGGCTTGTTGGTTCACTGATTTCTATCAATGGAACCAAGGTTCACTGATTTCTATCAGTGGTACCACTATGTTGTGATTGGAAATATTACCTGGAGAGTATCTGATACGTTGCTAACGTATCCATAATTTTTTATGTTCCATGCTTGGTTTTTATCTACTTTCTTATGTTTTGTTCCAACTTTGGAGTATTTTCATACACTTTCTTGGACTATCCTGTTACAAGATGCCATAGTGCCAGCTGCCTGTTTTCTGTTGTTTTTGGTTCTAGGAAAGTCAGAAAATGAATATTCTCGGAATTGGACGGGACAAAAGCCAAAGTCAGTTTTTCACCGAGGGGGACACGGAGCCAGAATACGAGACAGAGAGGGGCCAGGGGGCGGCCACACCACCTAGCCGCGCGGCCAGGCCTGGCCCGCGCCAGGGGGTGGTGCGGCCACCCAGGGCACCCCCTTGGCCCCCCTTTTGCCTATAGGATGCCTCCGATACAGAAACCCTAAGTACCCGATCAAAATTCCACGAAACTATTTGTAGCCGCCGTCATCTCCATCCCTAGATTGGGAGGGATCTGAAGCTCCTCCCGACACCCTGCCGGAGAGGGGAATTCACCCTGGAGGCCTTCTTCATCATCACGCAAGCCTCCGGTGTGATGCGTGAGTAGTTCATCCTTGGACTACGGGTCCATGTAGTATCTAGATGGCTGGTTCTTCTCCTTTGTGCTATCATGTTTAGATCTTGTGAGCTCTGTTCATGATCAAGATCATCTATTTGTAATCCTACATGTTGTGTTTGCGGGGATCCGATGGATATTGAGATGCTATTTCAGATTGATTATTGATTCTATCATGTCTTTGTTATTTGTGATCTTGAATGCTTTTCGTTGTTAGTAGCTATCTTGGCCAAGTAGATGCTAGAAACTCCAAGAGTTAGTATTTATGCTCGATAGTGGGTTCAGGCCTCTAGATAGTGGGGAAGTGACAGAAATCTCTAAGGTACTAGATGTGTTGTTGCTACTAGGGAGAAAACATCAATCCTTTGTTCATAGAACAATCGTATTGTTTACTTTACACGCAATGCTTAATGTAATTATCTGTTCCTTGTAACTTAATACTGGAGGGGGTTCGGATGATAACCTGAAGGTGGATTATTAGTCATAGATGCAGTTGGATTACGCTCTATGTATAATGTTGTAATTCCCAATCAATTCTCAAAGGAGTCAAGATAATTAGTATATGCATGTATGCTTTCTCGATGTTTGTCAATTGCCCCGCTGTCATTTGTTCACCCAACATGTTATCTATCTTAAGGAGAACCACCACTAGTGAACTATTGACCCCGGTCATTTCTTTTACCATCAATCTACAACTGTTTACTATTTTCTGTTTACTTTCTGCAAGCTTTTACTTTCTTCCACTCGATACGTTTAATCCTTTGTTTTCAGCAAACCCGGTGAGATTGACAACCTCACTATAAGTTGGGGGCAAAGTTCTGTGGTTGCGTTGTGTAGGATTCCAAGTTGGCAACAACACCTTGGAGGTGTTTCCTTGCTCCTACTGGTTTGATAACCTTGGTTTCATAACTGAGGGAAAACTTGCTACTATGCTCATCATACCTTCTTCTTGGGGTTCCCCAACGAGCTCGATATATTTTGGGCCATCAAGCATATTTTCTGGCGCCGTTTCCGGGGAGTCAAGGACATCTTCACAAGGGGAGTCCCTCATAACCAATCTCTTTACTTTGTTGTTTTTGTTTTGCTTAGTTTATTTCTGTTTTGTTTGCTTGTCTCTTTTTATCAAAAATACAAAAAAATTAGTTCCTACCATAGTGGCTATTTTCGTTGGTCTATTATTGTCTTGCTTTATCATGCTTTGTATCAATGACTAGTTTCCTTGAAACTGAATCTTATTGGCAAGGTGGGTTCACGGAAGAACAAAAATATTATTATAAGGAACACCGCCTGTCACAAAAAGGGAAACACTTATGGGAACAAATTAATAAATTGGATACAATTGCTAGAAACATGGGCTCTACTTATAATGTTACTTATTGCTTTGATAAATCTTGTTGCTGTAGGAGGTATAAGCACCTCCCTTTTCAATGTGGGTATAATGATAATGTTACCATATCTTCTTATGTTAAGGGAAATTATGACTTTTATGATGTGGAACAAACTGAAGAATTTATTGCTTGGAAGGGTGCATTCGAACTTGCTTATTTGCTTGAAAATACTGATGATGCGCCTTATAAATATGAGGTTTATGATATACTTAAATTTTGCTTTGATAATTACAAGGAATAAAATGGCAATATTCTTGAATATCTTAATAGATACTCTCCACTAACGAAAGAGACTAATCCCTTGCAGGAGCCTATGGAAGAATAAATTGCTAAAACGAGAAGCTCATTGGATGAAAGAGAGGAGGAGAGTGATGAACAAACGGAGGAAGAATGGATCTACCCATGCCTACCTTCTAATGAGAGTAACTCTTTACCCCTTACATTATTTGATTGTCCCCCATGCTTACCAGAGGAGGATGAATGTTTTGTTCCTGTGGATTCTTTTAAAAATGTTTATAATAAATCTCTAGATAATGGTCCTATATTGGTTGATAATATTAATTGCACTACTATTGAAAATGATATCGATCAATCATCTTGTTATAAAATTGTTAAAAGTGGGTTTGAAGGTTTTAATCCCACTATTTTTGACCTTGATAAAAATTATATGTTTGTAGATCATGAAAAGCATGCTTTATGTGCTAGTTATATTGTTGAGTTTATTCATGAGGCTACTGAAAATTATTATGAGAGAGGAAAATATGGTTGTAAAAGTTTTCATGGTACTGAAACACCTCTCTATGTGCTGAAAGTTTTGAAGTTACTCTCGTTTTATCTTCCTATGCCTATCAATTTGTTATTTGTGAATTTATTTTCGTATAATATTCCTATGCATAGGAAGTGGGTTAGACTTAAATTTATTTTGAACTTGCTTCTTGATGCTCTCTTTTACTTCAATTCATATTTCTTATGTGAGCATCATCGAAATAATCATGCCTAACTTAAAGGCGTTAAAGAAAAGTACTTATTAGGAGATAACCCAAAAGTTTTAGATTAGTCTTGTAAGTTATTGCCTCTGTAATAACCGCTCCTTATCTTTTTATTTGCTTTTTGTGCCAAGAGTAACCTCTAATGAGAGAGAAGTAATGCTTGGGAAAGTTGCTGTCCCGAAACAGATTTTTGTTCTTCACCGTAAAAATTCATGTAAAATCTCTGTATGTCTTTTTGAGGCGTGAATTTTTGTACGTCTTCCCTAGGTTGTTATCTAACTTTCGCTAGTGCAACACCTTTTGATTGGAGCAACACAAGATCTTCGAAAAATTTTATCTTTACCTGCTGGTCTGTTTTGACAGATTTCTGCCGCATTTGCTTCTTGTTGGTTTCTTTTTGAGTTCTTTTAGGGAATTGAGATTTTTGAGGAAAGTGCTACAGTAGCTTGTGTTTTAGTGGAAGTTTTATTGGTGTTGAAACTGAACCCAAAGACTTATTATCTTGAGTCCACTAATGTTGCTAATAAAGATTGTGTGAAGTTTTGTATGAAGGAAAATTTCAGGCGTATGGAAGGAATGAGTAATGAGATAAACAATGTACTAAAGCTCAAGCTTGGGGATGCAACGCGTGTCACCCCAATAAATATCCAAGAAGTACAAGCGTCAAAGCTTGGGGATGCCCAAGGCATCCCCTTCTTCATCAATAAAAATCCCAGGTTTCTTCCAAACACTTTATTTTTATTGTTTCATGCACAATTGTGTTGTTCTTGGAGCGTCTTCTTTTTCATTTTCATTTTGTTTTTCGTTTGCTTGGTTTTCTTAGTTTGCTGAATAAATTGGTTGGACCCCCTCTTTCATACATTACCTTTTTAATAGTTTGGTTTGGATTGGAAAAGAGTAGGAAAGTTCATGCTTAAGTGGTAAAGACAACTTGTTTTTGACTGTGGCCTATGCTTTGTCATACCATGCCTGATATTGTTTTGGCTTTATGCTTAGCGATCTTTTCTTTAGCATGACATGTTATAAACAATTGATATTGCTTAATGTGCCTTAGAAGAATCATGCGTTGTTTTAGCATATTAAAGCATAATATTGTGGTATTCTCCTTTGATGCTTTATTTGGGTTGACTTGGCGCATACTCACACCATGTTATGACTATCCCAAGTCACCATAGCCTTTATGATCCTTTAGTTTTTGACTAATATCACTTTATTCTTTAATCAATGATGTTTTGTCGCTCTGCATGGTTATAGCCATTATTGCTCTCTTAGTTGGTCGCTCCCAGTGTTTTTCTAGCCTCCATAATCAAGTATAAATTCCACTCATGCATCCAAATCCTAAACCCAAGTTATTCCAAAGAGTCCACCATACCTACCTATTAGCATTTGCTATTCCAAGTATATTCATGTTTTTATCTACCTTCCAAATTAAACTTGTTATGTGAAATTAGTGATTAAAGCTCTCACGAACTTGATGGCACACTTTACTTTCTTGCAATTAATAAACTTGAACCATTGTGTCCATCTTTGTTGTGTATATGCTTGCGCTTTATAAGTTGAAATTATCACAACCATGTATCACGGGGAATGCTTTCAACATTGCACTTGTACATTATACCCCATTGATATCATGTTCTTTTGCTTATGGATCTCGGCGGTGTGAAATAAAAGTGGAACTTATAAGATCATGGAGTTTGCATGTGTGTTAGAGAAATGCCTGGGCCGCTAGCCTAAGCCATGCCTAATCATGGTGAAAACTTGCAGCATAACCATAATGAGCACTCTATGAAGCATCCTCAATAAAAACCTATGCAAATAGCAAATAAAAAGATTGCTGATATGCTCATTGTCTGCTTACCTTGCCATTTTGATTATGGGATAACCCTTGTATCATGTGCAAGGGGTACCCTGTTGGCGGTTCTTTCTGATACATATGTACTTACAATGAAAAGTTCTTACTTGTGACTAAAGTTGAGTAGCATGAGGTTCGGTCTTCATAAGTAAGGGGCATGAGATTTCGGCTTATAACTTGTCAATCATATCCTCTTAGTTGTGTCAGTTTAACCTTAATCACTTAAAGATGCTTATGATAGGGGAAATGAGATATGAAAGCTAACAAGTACCATAATTTTGGAAGCTCTTTACGAAACTCGAATCTCTACTTCCTTCTATGAAGGCCTTTCTTTTACTTTTATGTTGAGTCTCCACCTTCTACCTTTATGCACCTACTTTGAGAGCATAGTGGCCATTCTTAGTTCTATGTGCATTGTCCCAAGACTTGTTGATTGATGCATAACTTGATATTGCTTGCTCTTAAACTACTTGTATCTAGTCACTCTTATGAAATTTGAGGGTGTTTTATGCATTTATGTTTGCTACTCTATGAGGGACAAGCTGAATGCCACTATGCTCTGTTTTCTTTATGTGAAACAAACAAACGTCTTGCAAAGTATTGTTATTCATGAATCTTTTGTTTATGCCTTTTCATGTTACAACATAGTTGCTATGTCATTATTGTTAGAACTTTATCTTTCATGTTATGCTGAAGTACTATGATCACAGCTTTCAATGTTTTACAAATACTTTGATCAAGTTTATGATGGTGGATGTCACCTCAAAAACTATTCTTTCTTTTTATCACTTACCTACTCGAGGACGAGCAGAAGTTAAGCCTGGGGATGTTGATATGTTACTAATGTATTCATAATTTTTGATGTTCCATGCTTGGTTTTTATCCACTTTCTTATGTTTTGTTCCAACTTTGGAGTATTTTCATACACTTTCTTGGACTAACCTATTAACAAGATGCCATAGTGCCAGCTACCTATTTTCTGCTGTTTTTGGTTCCAGGAAAGTTAGAAAATGAATATTCTCGGAATTGGACGGGACAAAAGCCAAATTCAGTTTTTCACCGAAGGGGACACGGAGCCAGAATACGAGATTGAGAGGGGCCAGGGGCGGCCACACCACCTGGCCGCACGGTGATGTCTACGCACTTCTATTCTTGTAGACAGTTGTTGGGCCTCCAAGTGCAGAGGTTTGTAGAATAGCAGCAAGTTTTACCTTAAGTGGATCACCCAAGGTTTATCGAACTCAGGGAGGAAGTGGTCAAAGTTATCCCCTCTCAAGCAACCCTGCAATCAAGATACAAGAAGTCTCTTGTGTCCCTAACACACCCAATAGACTTGTCAGGTGTATAGGTGCACTAGTTCGGCTAAGAGATAGTGAAATACAAGTGGTATAGATAATTATAAGTGGAAACGGTGATAGAGGATAGCTTGATGGCGTGGAAAAGACTAAAGTAAAACTGAAATAAAGATGGAAGTAAGCAAACACGTAATAGATCTAATTGCAAACGGTGTATCAATGCTTAGAAACAAGGCCTAGGGATCATACTTTCACTAGTGAACACTCTCATATAAATATCTTCTCTTTATGATACTACTCTTAACTACTCTCCGGCTGGACACTCTAATCCATGGTAGGGCTATAACAACACACCTCAAAGTAAGCCTTTCCCATCTAGAAAACCCCACACTATCACCTTGAGTACTAGATGAGTCCAACAAACACCACAATTTCATAAATACATCCAACTCCAAATATAACTCATAAAAAGTATTTGTGATATCTAGCCTAAGTGCCACCATGGTGTGCACGTTGTCACTTTCACACACATGGGGAGAGCAGAGATCTATTAAAGCACTTGAGTAGCAATGTAGATCTACTTGATTACAAAGCTCATGATCACAATATGATCATGCATAGAGAGAGATATGAACACATAGCTACCGGTAGAACCCTTAGCCTCGAGAGAGAACTACTCCCTCCTCATCGTGGGAATCAGCAATGATGATGGAGATGGTGGTGGAGATCCATGGAGATGGCTCCGGGGGCACTTCCCCGTCCTGGCAGGGTGCCGGAATAGAGACTTTCTATCCCCCGAATCTCCCCTTCGGTGGCAGCGGCGCTGCGGAACTTTTCGTGGCTGGAGGCTTGACGATTTAGGGTTTTGGTATCGGGAGGCTCTTATAGGCGAAGGAGGCAAGGTCGATGGCCAGCCAGGGGGCCCACACCATGCCCTAGCGCGGCCTGGGGGGACCCGCGCCATGGGGTGGTGTGGCCACCCTGTGGCCCCTCTCCGACTCTCCTTCTAGCTCCGTGAGTCTTTCGGGAAAATAGTAACTTTGGCTTTTGTCCCGTCCAATTCCGAGAATATTCATTTTCTGACTTCTTGGAACCAAAAACAGCAGAATACAGGCAACTGGCACTATGGCATATTGTCAATAGGTTAGTCCAAGAAATCATATGAAAAGTACTCCAAAGTGTGTACAAAACACAAGAAAGTGGATAAAACCAAGCATGGAACATCAAAAATTATAGATACATTTGAATGTATCAACATCCCCAAGCTTAACTCCTGCTCGTCCCCGAGTAGGTAAGTGATAAAAAGAAAGAATAATTTTTGAGGTGACATGCACCATCAAAAACTTGATCAAAGTATTTGTAAAACATTCAAAGCTGGGATCATAGTACTTCAATCATAACATTAAAGACAAAGTTCTAGCAGTAAGACAAAGAAACTATGATGCAACATGAAAAGGCACAAACAAAAGATTCATGAATAACAGTGCTTTGGAAGACGTTTGTTTGTTTCACATAAAGAAAACATAGCATAATGGCATTCATCTTGTCCCTCATAGAGTAGCAAATATAAATGCATAGGACACCTTCAAAGTTCATAAGAGTGACTAGATACAAATAGTTTAAAACAAGCAATATCAAGTTATGCATCACTCAACAAGTCTTGCGACAATGCACATAGAACTAAGAATGGCCACTATGCTCTCAAAGTAGGTGCATAAAGATAGAAGGTGGAGACTCAATCATAAAAGTAAAAGAAAGGCCTTCATAGAAGGAAGTAGGGATTCAAGTTTCATAAAGAGATTCCAAAAATTATGGTACTTAATAGCTTTCAGCTCTCGTTGCCCCTATCATAAGAATCTTGAAGTGATTAAGGTTAAAGTGAACAAACTATGGTGTACATGCTTAACGAAGTATAAGTTAGAAATCTCATGTCCCTTGAATACGAGGGCCGCTCCTCATGCTACTCAAGTTTAGTCACCGGTAAGTTCTTGTCATAGTAAGTAAATGTGTATCATAGAGAACCGCCAACGGGGTACCCCTTGCCCGATGATATGGAAGAATCCCCATATCAAAATGACAAGGCAAGCAGACAATGAGCATCTCAGCAATCTTCTTATTTACCAAGGGAATATGGTGCTTTTTTCTCTCTTTCCTCTTTTCATAATCTTTTTTTTTCTTTTTCTCTTTTTTTTCTCAATATAGGACTCTTTTTTATAAGAAGAATGCTTCATAGACAGCTCATTATGGTTACGCTGCAGGTTTCCACCATGTGAGCATGGATTAGACCAGCGGCCCATGCGTTTCTCTAACACATATACATAACTCCATGGACTTACAAGCTCCCCTTTCATTTCACACCGACAACATCCATAGACAAAAGAGCATGATATCAACTAGGTACAAAGTACCAAGTGCAATGTTGAAAGCGTTCCCCATGATAGCATGGTTCTGCTAATTCCCAACAAATAAGTGCAAGCATATACAACATAGACGACACAATGGTTCAAGTTTATTAAGGGCAAGAAAAGTGAGCTTTAATCACTAGTTTTATCATAACAAGTTTAATTTGGAAGGTAAAAAAAAGCATGAATATACTTGGAATAGCATATGCTAGTAGGTAGGTATGGTGGACTCTTTGGAATAACTTGGTTTAGAGAGTTGGATGCATGAGTGGAACTCATACTTGGTTGTGGAGGCTAGCAAAAGACTGGGAGTGACAACCTAAGAGAGCAATAATGGCCATAATCATGCAGAGCGACAAAACATCATTAATCAAAGCATAAAGTGATACTACAAGTTGAAAACTAAAGGATCATAAGGCTATAGTGACTTTGGATAGTCATAACATGGTGTGAGCATGTGCCAAGTCAACCCAAATAAAGCATCAAAGGAGAAGACCACAATACTATGCTTTAATATGCTAAAACAATGCATGATTCATCCAAGGCACATTAAGCAATCTCAATTGTTTATAACATGTCATGCTACAGAAAAGAATACTAAGCATAAATCCAAAACAATATCAAGCATGGCATGACAAAGCATAGGCCACAGTAAAAACAAGCTCTCTTTAACACTTAAACATGAACTTTCCTACTCTTTTCCAAACCAAACCAAACTATTTGCAAACCAATGCATGAAAGAGGGGGTCCAACCAATTTATTCAGAAAACTAAGCAAACAAAAGCAAATGAAAAACCAAAACAAAAACAAAAAAGAAGACGCTCCAAGAAACAATAAAAATGAAGCGTTTGGAAGAAACCCGGGATTTTTATTGATGAAGAAGGGGATGCCTTGGGCATCCCCAAGCTTTGACGCTTGTACTTCTTAGGATATTTCTTGGAGTGACACGCGTGGAATCCCCAAGCTTGAGCTTTAGTCCATCCTTCATCTCATTACTCATTCCTTCCATACACCTGAAATTTTTCCTTCATACAAAACTTCACACAATTTTTATTAGCAACATTAGTGCACTCAAGATAAAAGGTCTTAAGGTTCAGTTCCAACACCAATAAACTTCCATTAGAACACTAGCTACTGTATCACTTCCCTCAGAAAGCTCAATTCCCCAAAAGAACTCAAAAAGGAACCAACAAGAAGCAAATGCAGAAAATGGCAGAAATCTGTCAAAACAGACCAGCAGGTAAGACGAATTGTTTCGAAGACTTTCTGTTGCTAAAATCAAAAAGTGTTGAACTAAATAAAGTTTTATAACAACCTGGGGCATAAGAAAAAAAATTTACAGCTCAATCAGACATACAGAGCTCTCTCACGAATTTTTACGGTGAAGCACAAAAATCTGTTTCGGGACAACAACTTTCCCAATCATTACTTCTCTCTCATTAGAGGTTACTCTTGGCACAAAAACTAAATAAAAAGGATAAGGAGAGGTTATTACAGAGGTAATAACTTCCAAGACTCATGTAAAACTTTTGGGTTATCTCCCAATAAGTACTTTTCTTTAATGCCTTTAAGTTAGGCATGATAGTTTGAGAAGATGCTCACATAAGAAATATGAATTGAAGTAAAAGAGAGCATCAAGAAGCAAATTCAAAGCACATTTAAGTCTAACCCACTTCCTATGCATAGGAATATTGTAAAGAAACAAGTCATGAAAGCACAAAGCAACAAGCATAGGAAAACAAAACAAGTGCAACTTCAAAAATTGCAACATAAAGAGGGGAAACTTAATATTGTTGAGACACATAAAACCATGTTTCCCTCTCTCATAATAACTTTCAGTAGCATAATGGATAAAAGTAACAAAATAACTATCACAAGAAACATTCTTGTCATGAGCCACATGCATATAATTATTATTACTCTCCACATAAGCATAGTCATTCTTATTAATTGTAGTGGGAGCAAATTCAACAAAATAGCTATCATTATTATTCTCATCACCATAATCATCAAATATAGGAGGCATATTGTAATCATAATTAATTTTCTCCTCAATAGTAGGTGGAATGAAAATACCATATTCATCATTGTAATCATCATAGATTGGAGGCATAGTTTATCAAAGTAAACTTTCTCCTCCATGCTTGGGGGACTAAAAAGATCATTTTCATCAAAACCAACTTCCCCAAGCTTAAACCTTTCCATAGCATTAGCAATAATGGTGTCCAAAGAATTCATACTAACAACATTGCTATTAGCATGCAAATAAAGTTCCATAGGTTTTTTAATTTTCTCTTCAAACACTTCATGTCCTAACTCAAGATGAATACTATAAAGCTCTCTAATTTTGTTGTTGTTTTCCATTAAGCCTAACTAGTGAAAACAAGAAACAAAAAGACAAAATTGTAGAATCTAAAGGAAATAACTTCGAGCACTCACACCGGAGGATGTGAGTACCTTTTACCTTACCTCCCCGACAACGGCACCAGAAAATAGCTTGATGTCTACGCACTTCTATTCTTATAGACAGTTGTTGGGCCTCCAAGTGTAGAGGTTTGTAGAACAGCAGCAAGTTTTCCCTTAAGTGGATCACCCAAGGTTTATCAAACTCAGGGAGGAAGTGGTCAAAGGTATCCCCTCTCAAGCAACCCTGCAATCAAGATACAAGAAGTCTCTTGTGTCCCCAACACACCCAATACACTTGTCAGGTGTATAGGTGCACTAGTTTGGCGAAGAGATAGTAAAATACAAGTGGTATGGATATAAGACAATGGTGCTATTAAATAGCTTGATGGCGTGGAAGAGGCTAAAGGCAAACTAAAACAAAGATGGAAGCAAGCAAACATGTAATAGATCTAATTGCAAATGGTGTTTCAATGCTTAGAAACAAGGCCTAGGGATCATACTTTCACTAGTGAATGCTCTCATATAAATATATTCTCTTTATGATACTACTCTTAACTACTCTCCGGTTGGACACTCTAATCGATGGTAGGGCTATAACAGCAGACCTCAAAGTAAGTCTTTCCCATCTAGAAAACCCCACACTGTCACCTTAAGCACTAGATGGTTCCAACAAACACCACAATTTCATAAAGACATCCAACTCCAAATATAACTCATAACAAGTATTTGTAATCTCTAGCCTAAGTGCCACCATGGTGTGCACACTGTCACTTTCACACACATGGGGAGAGTAGTGATCTATTAACGCACTTGAGTAGCAAGGTAGATCTATAGATTACAAGCTCATGATCACAATATTATCACGCATAGAGAGAGAGATGAACACATAGCTACCGGTAGAACCCTTAGCCTCGAGAGAGAACTACTCCCTCCTCATCATGGGAATCAGCAATGACGATGGAGATGGTGGTGGAGATCGATGGAGATGGCTCCGGGGGCACTTCCCTGTCCCGGCAGGGTTCTAGAACAGAGACTTTCTGTCCCCCGAATCTCCCCTTCGGTGGCGGCGGCGCTGCGGAACTTTTCGTGGCTGGAGGCTTGACGATTTAGGCTTTTGGTATCGGGAGGCTCTTATAGGCGAAGGATGCAAGGTCGATGGCTAGCCAGGGGGCCCACACCATGCCCTGGCACAGCCTGGGGGACCCACACCATGGGGTGGTGTGGCCACCCTATGGCCCCTCTCTGACTCTCCTTCTGGCTCCGTGAGGCTTCCGGGAAAATAGTAACTTTGGCTTTTGTCCCGTCCAATTCCGAGAATATTCATTTTCTAACTTCCTGGAACCAAAAACAGCAGAATACAGGCAACTGGCACGGTGGCATCTTGTTAATAGGTTAGTCCAAGAAATCATATGAAAATTACTCCAAAGTGTGGACAAAACATAAGAAAGTGGATAAAAACAAGGCATCGAACATCAAAAATTATAGATACACTTGCAATGTATCACATGGCCAGGCCTGGCCCACGCCGGGGGGTGGTGCGGCCACTCAGGGCACCCCCTCGGCCTCCCCTTTCGCCTATAAGATACCTCCGATACAGAAACCCTAAGTACTTGATCAAAATTACACGAAATAGTCTGTAGCCTCCGTCATCTCCATCCCTAGATCAGGAGGGATCTGAAGCTCTTCCCGGCACCCTGTCAGAGAGGGGAATTCACCCTGGAAGCCTTCTTCATCATCTTTCAAGCCTCCGGTGTGATGCGTGAGTAGTTCATCCTTGGACTATGGGTCCATTTAGTACCTAGATGGCTGGTTCTTCTCCTTTGTGTTATAATGTTTAGATCTTGTGAACTCCATTCATGATCAAGATCATCTATTTGTAATCCTACATGTTGTGTTTGCAGGGATCCGATGGATATTGAGATGCTATTTCAGATTCATTATTGATTCTATCATGTCTTTGTTATTTGTGATCTTGCACGCTTTCTGTTGTTAGTAGCTATCTTGGACAAGTAGATGCTAGCAACTCCAAGAGTTAGTATTTATGCTCGATAGTGGGTTCATGCCTCTAGTAATCTGGGGAAGTGACATAAATCTCTAAGGTACTAGATGTGCTGTTGCTACTAGGGAGAAAACAGCCATCCTTTGTTCATAGAACAACCGTATTGTTTACTTTACACGCAATGCGTAATGCAATTATCTAATTCTTGCAACTTAATACTAGAGGGGGTTCGGATGATAACCTAAATGTGGATTATTAGTCATAGATGCAGTTGGATTACGGTCTATGTATAATGTTGTAATGCCCAATCAAATCTCAAAGGAGTCAAGATGATTAGTAAATGCATGTATGCTTTCTCGATGTTTGTCAATTGCCCCACTGTAATTTGTTCACCCAACATGTTATCTATCTTAAGGAGAGCCACCACCAGTGAACTATGGACCCTGGTCCTTTCTTTTACCATCAATATACAATTGTTTACTGTTTTCTGTTTACTTTCTGCAAGCTTTTACTTTCTTCCACTCGATACGTTTAATCCTTTGTTTTCAGCAAAACCGGTGAGATTGACAACCTCACTGTATGTTGGGGGCAAAGTTCTGTGGTTGTGTTGTGTAGGATTCCAAGTTGGCAACAACACCTTGGAGGTGTTTCCTTGCTCCTACTGGTTCGATAACCTTGGTTTCATAACGAGGGAAAACTTGCTGCTGTGCTCATTATACCTTCCTCTTGGGGTTCCCCAACGAGCTCGATATATTTTGGGCCATCAGTATCCAGTGTAACTTACTTAATAATTAGTGTCGCAAACTATTTATAAAAAGATAGGGAAAAACTTTCTTGCTGCAAACTAGCCAAAGCTCTACCTAGCCAGATATGCATGTAGTAATAGGTTCCACTTTATATCCACATACTAGTGACACTTGCCAATATAATTCAAAATGTATTGACCCTTTGTGGCTATAACTTATCATGTTGCAGGATTACTTGATGATAGTGAGGTTTGATGAGTAGGGATTATGAGTCTGCATCCAACATGTTTGCCTGTGGCACATGAAGACGAAGGACTCCATGCTTTATAGTTATATCTGTTGCTTTGTAACAAGATAGTCATATGAGCTATGTAAGTTGTAATGAACTATTTTTATTCATGGATATGCGATGTAATATGACCTTTGTTCCTTGATATTACATCTTAAACTATGGGTCCTAGCTATTCGATCCAAGGACTAGCACTATAAACACAGGGATATGTACCTTATCGGGTTTGGATCTTGACAATGCTGCTACAGCTTGTCCCGAAAAGGTTACCATTCATCTTTGCTGCCAATTTTTTTGTTGTGCTAACTTCTTGTATCATCAATGTTAACTTTCATTATATTGATATATTTTTTCTATGTTTTTCAATTGTTTTTTATTAGCCTACAAAGAATAAGAGGGGTAGAGTTGCTGTGGACACATCTCCTAAAAATGTTGGTAAGAAGATTAAAGTTGTTGTGACGAGGAAGCCGTGTGGCATAAAAAAAGGTGGAAATGACGACAATGCTCGAGATTGCTTCCAACAGGCTGTTCGTTGTTCGTTGGGAGAAGTTCTGGAGGTTGTGAAGTTGCTGAAGGATGCTCACATAAAAAAGTCATAGAAGCAGGTTTCGGATGTGTGTCTGATTGGGTGTTGGAGGGCAATGTGTCGCGTGTTCTGATGTGTTTCCTGCTCAAGAAGATTGACACAACAACTTTGAAAATATATTGCGGCGCTGGAAGGATCCTGTGTGTTAACAGGGAAGCAGTGCATCACATTTTTGGGTTCCCAATGGGAGGTGAATCAGTCGCAAGGCCCGCAGGGAGTGGCCATGATTCCTCAATGGCGAGTCTTAAGGTAGAGCTTGGTTTTGAGAGTAATGCTGCTATTGATACCAAGGATCTTCGTAAACTGCTTGCTGAGCTTGTCAAGGATGAATCTAAAGGGAATATGCCCGAGAGGCAATAATAAAGTGGTTATTATCTAATTCAATGTTTATGATAAATGTTTATTTTGCATGCTATAATTGTATTAATTGGAAACGTTAATACATGTGTGTTTAATAAAAAAATACAAAGTTCCTAGTACTGCCTCTCATATAAACTAGCTTGTTGATTAACAAGATGATCAAGGTTTCCTGATCATGGACATTGGATGTTGTTAATAACGAGGTCACAACATTGGTGGAATGATGTGATGAACATTCATCCGAAGTATAGCATTACGATCAAAGTCATTATGTTTATATTGCTATGACATCATACGAAGTAATCTTAGTCCTTAGACCATGAGATCATGTTAATTGCTAACACCGGAAGAGCATCTTGATAACATCAAACGTCACACCATAACAGGGTGACTATAAAGGTGGGTTCAGTGCTACGAAGGTGTTATGTTGAGGCTCATGGATCAAGAGTCGGATTTGTCCATCCCGATGACGGATAGATATACTCTGGGCCCTCTCGGTGATATCACATTGAAATAGCTTGCAAGCAAGCGATGTGATCACTAGAATGTTATATCATGGGAACGAGAAAAGAGTGCATGTCGGTAACGAGATCAAACTAGGTATTTGGATACCGATGATCGAATCTCGGACATGTATTATATCATGAGACAAAGGGATTTAGTTACTAGCGTTAAAGGTTCTCACGATCACAGAAGTCATTGTTGAATGTGTAGGAGTTAGTATGGATCTCCAGTTTCTGCTTCTGATTATTGATCTGAGAGGGGTCTCGATCATGTCTGCATTATTCGCGAACCGTAGGGTGACACACTTAAGGGATACCGACACAATTTGGAGCAAATATGTTTCAGATAAAGATTTAAGAAAGCGCTGGAATTATTTCAATAGACACCGAAACTATTTCGGGTGAAATTGCTGAAATTGGTTCTGCATGTAATATTGAAATGTTGCACGGGGTTTTATGTGAATGTTTGTTAATTAAAGTAATTAACAAAATTCTGAATAAAATTAATAAAAGAGTTTTATTAAATGAGAGAGCATTAAATTTGGAGAAATTTAATGCATTTAAAGTGGAGACTTTAAAAGAGAATGTGAAGGGGCAAATTTATGTGGAGGGAGTTACCACCACATGAATGAGGAGGTGAGGGGTCACCCCTTGGGGCGCCGGCCATGGGGAGGGGTACCCTCCCTTCCTCCTATAAAAGGCCCCCTCTCACACCTTCACACTTACACCTCCAGTTTCTGCTTCGAGATACATGTTCCCGGTGGCTTTATCTAGAAAGGAGTTGCTGCTTCCGCTGCTTTGCTGGAGCGAGGGACAGAGGTTGTTGGGGTACCGGACGTGTGTGCGATCACGGATGCACCGCTGCTTTGCGGTGCTAAACTTGGTGGTGCTGGATTTGCTAGAGCTAGATCTGATGGACGTGCTGGAGCCGGACCTGCTGGACTTCATCACGATCTTGAGATCGGCAAGTGTACGACTACATCATCCACGAGTTCCAACTCGTTAACAAAGCTTTGTTGTCTTTGAGGATAAGTTCTCTATGGATGTATATCCACCCGTTGCTTGTATCTAATAGATAGATCTTGGTGTATAGTTCCCATCGTAGGAATTTTTTTGTTTTCTATGCTGCGAACCCAACAGTGGTATCAGAGCCTGATCTATGCGTAGGTGCTTTGCACGGGTAGTACACATATGTTTAGATGTGGGTGATGATCATGTTATTGCATCTTCTATGTATTTTGGGTATTGGTGGCATAGTGGGATGAAGAGGCCCGGACCAACCTTACATGTCATCGTACATGAGACTGGTTCCATGACTGACATGCAACTTGTTTTGCATAAGTGGCTGGCGGGTGTCTGTCTCTCCTACTATAGTCAATATCTGATTTACAACGAGTTTCTAATAACTTGGTTATCCTCATTGTGGTTCATGTTCGTAGGTAAGACCGGTTCTATCTCCGAAAGCCCTAAGCCACGTAAAACTTGCAATTGATAAATTAGAGGCATCTAGTTTAGATCGTTGCTGGGCTAGTGTCTTGATATGGTATTGTTGTAAGTAGATGTATGATAGATACTCTTACAACACACTCAACGTGTAAGTTCCATAGACCTTGGCCTTACACACAAAGGAATGATAGAGATCATACCACGATGCAAATGATAGAGATCAAATGCATGGACCATATCATCTCACTTTACACATTAGATGTTAGCATCTTATACTGCTAGTTTGGCGCTTTTTGTAGCATTCTAAGATCATCCCTCATTTAGATATAAAGATAAAATGTGTTCTTCCTTAAGTATGCATTGTTCTGTGGATCGTGTTTTGAGACATCACGTGATGATCGGGTGTACACGACTCTACGCTTTCATATAACGGGTGTAAGACAGTTTTACACACACACGAATACTAAGGTTCTTACTTGGCGAGCCTAGCATGTACAGACATGGCCTCAGAACACGGACCGAAAGTTTAAGCATGAGTTATATAGTTGATATGATGCCCATATAGATGCTCGCCTTTGAAGCTACAATGACTCACGTGATGATCGGACTTGGTATAGTGGATTTGGTTCATGTAATCACCAAAAAAGCACGAGGGATGTCGTTTTTGAGTGGGAGTTTATTTCTAATTTGGATTAGTCGAACTCAATTTGTCATAAACTAAATCAAAGTGAATTTTCATAATTTGTTGTAGTCAGTGGCGTTTGTTCACTACCTTATGCTTAGTTTTAATTGAGATAATAGAACTATAGAATTCTAGATATTTACTTTACGAATTGGTATCGTATTGTTTTGAATGTCAATTTAAAGTTTATAAGTCCTATTGCAAACTTTCAGCAAACTCTATTTATTCCATGAAGTTTAATAAGTAGTATTAAATCAAGAGTAAGAATTCCAATGTTAGTATCTAAAGTATCATGTTTGCCTCCATGATTATTGATATTTAAAAGTTGTTTTAATATCAAGATTTTACAGGAGCTAAAAATTATTTCAGAAACCATCATGTGTAAAAGATATTCTGATATCTGAAACAATGTTTTTGTTTGCATTATGATAGAGTATAATTTAGCAAAATACATTTTCTCATATTGTATGAGAATTTGTGAAGGATGGAGATGCTAAGCATCCAGATCTCCCAAAAAGGTCTTGGGAACTAACATTATACTCGCGAATCTTCCTTACAGGCTAGAGTAGCTTGATCATGAAAGTTGTCATGATAAGGATGAATAGAAGATGTAAGTAAAATGTTTACTACACTAATAGATTACTAAAGAATGGATTTTTGAAAGAACACCAAACATTTGATGATGGTGATCCACTTCAAAGTGCAAGTCCAAAGGTATTAGTATTTGACTATATACACTTTGTACTATGTGTCATGTGAATGACACCACTATTGATGTTGATAGATTCTTTTAAAAGAAAAGGAATTGTTGAAAGAGAATCTATAAAATATTTGGCATACAAGAAAAGGTTGGAGATGTCCAACTTAGGTATATAGAAGATATACATGTTATGGCTGTATCTCTTCCTTGTTAAACAATGTGGTTCTGAGGTATTGGATACCGAATTGGTTGGTGTGAAGTGTCATACAGAACAACACAATTCATGAACTGCAACGGCCTAAGTAACTGGCAAAAGAATAAGTGATGATGTTCATTGAAAACAAATAAAGTGTTATTGTGTTTTTCGTTGTCGTCAAACCTAGCCTTCAAGATTTGTTTTAATAATTGTTATTTTGTTCCGGTATTACGAGAACAATGGTTGTTCAAATAATTACCGTATTCCATAAAGGATGGATGGACTTTTACAAGTCTAGTGGGAGAAATCACATCCATAAACACTATTGCTAAAATGTCGCAAGACAAATGATTGAAAGATCACCTATGAAGTGACATCGCTGCTTAAATTATATTGGAAAGAAAACATGAAGAAAATCCATGTTGATGGATTTTTGGAGTCTTTGATTTTTACCAATTAACGCTTGTGAGACTTTCCTCGAGATAATTGAAACTCCGTTCATAGGCCAAAGAGGAACGGATGACTAGCTTATCGGAAATTGTGCATGGTGATGTGTATAGTCCATTATATGTAGCCATATGCGATGGATCTTTTTTGCTTCATATACTTTCTCCAAAAATTTAAGTGAATGTATCTATATATTTACTTAATAAGGAAGAAGTATGAAACATTTGACAATTGTTCAAAGACTTTCAAGATGAAGTGAAAAATCATTGTAACAAGAAAATAAAAGAGTTTATGATTTGATCATAAAGGAAGATATTTGAGTTACATGTTTCACAAAACACTTAAGATTTGAGGAATTGTTCCATGATTTGTGTTTCCCGGTAAACCATAGGAGTATGGCATATTCGAGAGGTGAAATTAAACCATGTTTGACATGGTAAGATCAAAGGTGTCATTTATAAAACTGCCATTATGTTTTAAGGATTGAAGCTTTAGAGACTACTGCTTTTACACAGAAAAGAGCACCATCGTGATCCGTTGAAATGACACCATATAAGTTATGGTTTGGGATAAAACCCGAATTGTCTTTTCTTAAATTTTGGTATGCTATGCATAAGTAAACTGTTTACAACCAAAGTCGGATAAGCACGTCTTTGTAGGTTATCCCAAAGAATTTGTTGGGAATTTCTCCATAACACCGAGGACAAAAGAGTTTGTTACTTGGAACATCAAGTTTCTTGAGAAGGAATTTTTCGCGAAAAGTTAAGTGGGAGGACAATAGAACTTTGATAAGGTTGTTGAACCTTAGCTATATGTGCTAAGTAGCGCAGCGCCGGAAAGTGTCTCGGTGGCGGCCACAATGCTCATGGCTCCCGTGATTACAAAGGTTGTGATCTCGGAGATTAGAGTTCCTATTGAACCGTGTGTGTCAGTAAGAATAAAATAGTGTAATTTGATAAGCAAGTCATTATTGTTCTGACAATGATGAACCAACTACATGCAAAGAAGCGATGATGGGCCCTGACTCCATAAAATGACTAGAAGTCATAGAATCCGTGATAGTATCCATACACGAGAAATCAAGTTTCTGAACTTGGAAGACCCTCCGGAAAGGCGTGAAGCCTATCGCTCATGTTTGGATCTATAAAGAAATAGACATGGATGTTTAACATCTATGAAATAGTCGACATGTCAGAAAGAAGTTTACGACAATGTTCAAGGAGTTGACTATGACAAGATTTGATCTTTCATAGCGGTATTTAGTCTTGATGGATTAATGTAGCAACCACTACATATAATTTGATGTATGGTAGTTGAACAAACAAAACAATGTTCCTCTAATAGAATGGTTACCTAGGACGTGTACAAGACACGGTCCGAAGGGTTTTGTTAATTCAAATGGTGCTAAAAGGACATGCAAACTTCAATAGTTGAAGCAAGCATAGCGGAGTTGGAATCTTCACCATGATGAAACTATTAAAAGAGTTTAAGTTCATCGGAGATGATGAAGATGTTTGCATTTGGAAGAAATTAAGTGGGAGCGCTGAGACATATTTCTAATACATTATGTAGAGAACATATTGTTGATTGGAAATGATGTATCTTGTATTGACACAAGTTAAGAATTTCATTAAAATTAGATTTCGATGAAGGGGAAGGCGCTAATATGGTTGTGCCAGACATACATATATGAGATATTGAAAGGGTTCAATATGGAAACAACAAGAAAGGTTCTTGCAGCATGGAAAGGATTGTATCAAGATTCAAGTGTTTCAACACTTGGTGAGTAAAATCACATGAAGATTTTGATCGATTATACCGTGATATGTATATATCCAGAATGTCCTATGCTCTAAATGTTATGAGCACAGACCAGAATGATTCATAAGATGATCATTGGACAATAGTAAAGATATTCTTATGAGCTTTGGAAGAACTAAGAATATATCATGTATAAGTGACAAATAGTTAAAGGTAGTTCATTGTAAAGTGTTACATTGATACTAGTTTTGTCAATAGATCCAAAGTTGAAACATTGGGACATATACTACAACAAAAGGCTAAGTATATGACTGCTATAGTACCAGTAAAGGAGGGCATTTGTGTTAAGAAGTTTGTTATCAAACTAGGTGTGGTTCAAAATGGTCTAATACTATGAAGATATATTGTATGACAATAATATCAACATATTTTAACCCGAACAAACTAAAGGTCTCACCAAAAGACCAAATTTATACAATGCCATCTCATTTGAGAATGAGTGATGCGTAGAGACGCAAAGACATGCAAATACACACGGACCTGAAAGTGCCAGATCCAGAGATTATGTTAACCACTAGCAAACGCGTATATTCAACACCTAGGTGTTGTATATACAAGTTTACAAACTATATTATTGACTCTAGTGCAAGTGGGAGACTGAAGGGAATATGCCCGAGAGGCAATAATAAAGTGGTTATTATCTTATTCCATGTTTATGATAAATGTTTATTTTGCATGCTATAATTGTATTAATTGGAAACGTTAATACATGTGTGTTTAATAAACAAAATACAAAGTTCCTAGTATTGCCTCTCATATAAACTAGCTTGTTGATTAACAAGATGATCAAGGTTTTCTGATCATGGACATTGGATGTTGTTAATAACGAGGTCACAACATTGGTGGAATGATGTGATGAACATTCATCTGAAGTATAGCATTACGATCAAAGTCATTATGTTTATATTGCTATGACATCATACGAAGTAATCTTAGACCTTAGACCATGAGATCATGTTAATTGCTAACACCGGAAGAGCATCTTGATAACATCAAACGTTACACCGTAACAGGGTGACTATAAAGGTGGGTTTAGTGCTACGAAGGTGTTATGTTGAGGCTCATGGATCAAGAGTGGGATTTGTCCATCCCGATGTAGGATAGATATACTCTGGGCCCTCTCAGCGATATCACATTGAAATAGCTTGCAAGCAAGTGATGTGATCACTAGAATGTTATATCACGGGAACGAGAAAAGAGTGCATGCGGTAATGAGATCAAACTAGGTATTTGGATACCGATGATCGAATCTCGGATATTTATTATATCATGAGACAAAGGGATTTAGTTACTAGCGTTAAAGGTTCTCACGATCACAGAAGTCATTGTTGAATGTGTAGGAGTTAGTATGGATCTCCAGTTCCCGCTTCTGATTATTGATTTGAGAGGGGTCTCGATCATGTCTGCATTATTCGCGAACCGTAGGGTGACACACTTAAGGGATACCGACACCATTTGGAGCAAATATGTTTCATATAAAGATTTAAGAAAGCACTGGAATTATTTCAATAGACACCGAAACTATTTCAGGTGAAATTGCTGAAATTGGTTCTGCATGTAATATTGAAATGTTGCACGGGGTTTTATGTGAATGTTTGTTAATTAAAGTAATTAACAAAATTCTGAATAAAATTAATAAAAGAGTTTTATTAAATGAGACAACATTAAATTTGGAGAAATTTAATGCATTTAAAGTGGAGACTTTAAAAGAGAATGTGAAGGGGCAAATTTATGTGGAGGGAGTTACCACCACATGAATGAGGAGGTGAGGGGTCACCCCTTGGGGCGCCGGCCATGGGGAGGGGTACCCTCCCCTCCTCCTATAAAAGGCCCCCTCTCACACCTTCACACTTACACCTCCTCGTGAAGGATCTCTCTCCCCTCTAGTTATTCCCCATGGTCTCGGATTAGCGAGATACATGTTCCCGGTGGCTTTATCTGGAAATGAGTTGTTTTTTCTGCTGCTTTGCTGGAGCTAGGGACGGAGGTTGTCGGGGTACCGGACGTGTGTGCGATCACGGATGCACCGCTGCTTTGCGGTGCTAGACTTGGAGGTGCTGGACTTGCTGGAGTTGGATCTGATGGACGTGCTGGAGCCGGACCTGCTAGACTTCATCACGATCTTGAGATCGGCAAGTGTACGACTACATCATCCATGAGTTCCAATTCGTTAACAAAGCTTTGTTGTCTTCGAGGGTAAGTTCTCTGTGGATGTATATCTACCCGTTGCTTGTATCTAGTAGATAGATCTTAGCGTATAGTTCCCATCGTAGGATTTTTTTTGTTTTCTATGCTGCGAACCCAACAGAATCAAAAGTTGACACAGCTGTTAAGGTGTTATTTGCTATCATCATCACGAAGCTTGTATGTCCTGGATCTGCCGTTCGGCTTGGTAGAGAGGAGGCAATGCTTGTAAACATGGATTATAATAAGATGGCTTCAAATGATTTCTGCTAGTTAGTTGTTGATGAGTTGAAGCGAGTAGTGGAGAAATATCAGGATCCCAATATAGCATAGGCCGATCCCGAAGGGTGTGGTATTGTCCCTGTAGTTATGTATTTGGATAGCTGTTATTCAATGACGCATTCTATGATGCATCTCAGGACCCCTCGTGCTAACTTCTTGCACGAGAAACCATTGAAAGACATCTATTCTCAAGACATTATCAAGAATGGCAAAAGTGATTTGTCCAAGTATGTTTTTGGGAAGTTTCCGGTCAGTAAACCACCCCCATGCTTTTTATGTTGTATATACGATGAGTGAACTCTTGTTCCTTATTTGTTATTTAATTCCCCTATATGTTCATTCTTACTATTACAGTTAACAGCAATTATTTGAAGAATGTTTAACCTCCATTTATTCCACTGTTAACTTCTTTGTTTTATATAGTTAACTTCTTGGTTTTATACAGTTAACTTCCTTTTATATTCAGTGTTTTTTGTTTCAGTTAACTTACTGTAAGTTTTATTTCTATTTTGAGAATAGAATTCGTTGTGCACTACATAAGAAATTTAGGATACATGGCTTTTTTATAAGGGTTTTTACTTCGACCATAGTAAAAGTTAGCCTCCTAGTTTCTGAAAGTTTTAAGTTTTTTTATGTATGATTTTTTTGTTTACATGGTGGTAACCTCCATCGTTTATGAAAGTTAATTACCATTTTTATGAAAAGTTAACTTCCACCTTTTTTCTGTCTGGTCCTAATGTGAATTCTGATTCATTTATTTTGTCTATCCCCTTTTTTATTGATATGCAGTGGAAGGGTCGTAATGGCATTGTTTATTCATACTCTACCCACGTCGAAGATATGTACATCGATGACATTTAGTCCCATGATCCTTTGGTAATATCTAAGCATCCTCATGAGCATATTGAGAGGTTTGAGCATCGCGATGAGCCTATTGAGAGGTCTCAGCACCCTGATGAGCATATCGAGAGGTCTCAGCCCGAGTTGGTGAGTGAACAGGCTCTAGTGGCTGGTGAGAGGTTTGCTGATGCATCAATGTTTTCTAAAAGTGGAAAGTCTACGTCCTCTACGACCATAAAAGATATTGATCAGCTACTGCAGAAAGTTAGTGATACTGTTAAAGTTGTTCCAACTACTGTTGGGGGGATGATCCCCAGATACCCCAACCGGACAAGAAACTGTGCAGTCAGAACGCGTCCGGCTGACCAGACGCAGCCGGACAAGGCAAGACAGGCCGACTATCGCATGGTAGCCGGATCGGCAAGAAGCAGCTGGCTACGGCGAAATAGCCGGAACCAATCAGTGAGACAGGACGACGTGCGTATCAGTGCATGGTATGCCCTGTACGATGACAAGACCGACAACTACTCGCCAATACCGAAGACTTTGCGGGGATGACGCAGGAATAGTGGCCCGATGCTGACGACAGGCTCGCACGGCGTCCACTGTGCCTAAGACAGCCATACTGCTCGTACTCCGATGGGACATACCATACCAGACACTCTAGATGACCAGTTGGCTGGGACCCGCCTGTGGGGCCTGCCAGTCGGATTGGCCAGTGAGACCGTTGCCTCTCTGCCTATATAAGAAGAGGTAAGGCCTCAGTAGTAAGGGTTGGTCTCATTGCATTTAAGGCAGTAGCTAGAGAATATAGCTCAAGGAGCACTTGTAGTTCGTATATCCCCCATAGTTAGATCCGACAGGAGCAGGAGTTTTACCTCATCACGAGGGCTCCGAACCTGGGTACTTCCTGCGTCCAGCTATGCTTGCTTGTATCCAATCCCGCCTGCGGACGCTGTCGATAGCTTCCCTGCTAGTCCCCACACCTCTATCTAACCTCCTCAGGTACTGTCGTTCCCAATACAACGACAATTGGTGTCCACCGTGGGGTAGATGGCTTCGGCCGGAGTCACGTTCCGCACGGGACTCCGCACTTCAGCCGGTGAGCACGTGGCCTCCGGCCTGGTGCTCACGCTCGGCAAATTCGACTGCGTCATCGACAACGCTTCCTGCTTCGCCAGAACCTCCTTCCCGGCGAACAGCACCATCCTGCTATTTGGCGACCTCCCCGGCTACGTGGCCACCGTTCCGGAGCGTTTCCCTAGGGGGATCGTCTCTGTCGCGGAGCTACCGCATCCAGGCGGCAGCGCCTCCGTCGCGTCCTGTGGCCTGGAGGTCATGATGGCCGACTCCAACTCCCATCCTCGCCAACCGCGGGAGCGGGGCGCGGACGAGGTCGAAACTTCCGCGCCTCCGCAGCCTCGGAACCCGGTGGAGGATGCCATTGATCGGCTCCTGACGCCGGTTAACCTCGGGGATGACCCGGAGGAGGCGGAAGCCAACTTCACCATAGAGAGACAGATCCTCCTCCAGGAGGCCATGGAGCTAGCGGCAACCCGCAAGCAACTCGAGATCGCCCGGCGCGAGTACGACCGCGCGCACGGCTTCACTCCGGCTACCACGGAGCCGAGCCAGTGCGGCCAGGTACGACGCTGGGGCGGCGAGCTAGCCGGTAGGATGGAAAAGGATGGGGAGCCAGATCCCGCGCCCGCCCTCATCCGGCCGACCTACAGCACGCCCATCAAGAACCTGTGCACGGCGCGAGCCGCGGAAGAAGAGCTGCCCAATCTGGAGGGCGAGGAGAGAGTCCGCCAGCACGCTCGCATGCAGGAGCTCCTCCGCATCGCGGACGAGCAGGCTGACGCCAACCGGCAGATGCAGGAGGACCCCAGCTACTCCAGAGGGAGCAAGCTACCTGTCAATAGCAGGGGCGCGTCGCGCGTCACCCAGCAGGCATCCTCCCCTCAGCCGGCTAAGGCCCGCAGCAGGCGTCACAGCTCTGGCAACAAGGGCCAGCCGCGCCAGGAGCAAACGGTGAATAGCAACCCACCGCCTCCCCCTCTACCAACCGGAGCACCTAGACCCGCCGGTTCCCGTCTCTCGGGCCGGGTGGGAGCGCCCAACCCGGATCGTCCGGATGCCCGTGACCGCATCGAGCTCCTCGCTCAAGCGCGCATCATGGAGGAGGAAGACTCTACCGGCCCGGTTTGTTTCGGACCCCGCATCTGGAACGAGCCATTTCTAGATTAGTTCTCCCTGCCAGGGACACCCCCAAGTACGACAGCAGCATGAATCCGGAAGATTGGCTGACCGACTATGCTACGGCAGTCGGCATCGCCCATGGGAACAAGCGCACAGCCGTGCGCTACGTCCCTCTTATGCTAACCGGGTCGGCAAGGACGTGGCTCAACAGCCTTGCGCCCAATAGCATCAACGCTTGGCCAGACTTCGAGAAGGTGTTCGTCCGCAACTTCAATGGCACGTACAAGCTTCCGGGACGCCCACACGACCTGGCCTTGTGCGTCCAGGGTGACCACGAGACTGACCACGAGTACCTCGCCAAGTGGACGGAGCTGCGCAACACTTGCGAGGGCATCCTAGAGAGCAGGCCATCAGCTACTTGATCGAGGGTTGCCGAGAGGGCACCATGCTTCACCACCGGCTACTGTGTGACGAGCCGAAAACCATGGCGGAGCTCATGACGGTTGCGGACCAGTACGCCACAGTGGATGCCGCCATGAAGAAGCCCCTCCGAGTAAATGCTGACGGGCGTTCGACTCCTACGGAGCCGGCTCACGACCGTCCGAGCAATCTGGCTGGCGAAGCCGGATCCTCCAGGCTCCACGGCAAAGACAACCGGTTCCACGGGGACCGCCAAGCCAGATAGCAGAAGCCCCGCTACCACACGCGACAGGTCAATGCCGTGGAGGGTGCGCCCGACGCACCAGCTAACGATGCAAGGAGGCAGAAACCACGGCTCACCTTCGACCAGATGTTTGACGGCCCGTGCAAGTGGCAGAGCGGTCCCTTCAAACCGGCTATGCATACCACCCGGAATTGCAGCTGGACCCGCCAGCTAAAATACCAGGGTAACCAACCTCGTCTCCCCCAGCCCCCTCCTGGTGGACCACCACCACTGGCTAGGGGAGCCGGCAATGATGGTAACAGTGGCAATGGCGGCAACAACAACAATGGCTACCCCCAGCCGCACGCCGCCTACCACATCTTCGAGACGGAGCTGGACGACAAGCACAGCCGCATGCGACGCTCCAAGGAGGTCAACACCATCGTCTCTCCGGTCCCCCAGTACCTGAACTGGTCGGAAAACCCCATCACCTGGAGCCGTGCAGACCAGACGGAGCAGCTGCCGACTCCCGGGGGCTACGCCATGGTGCTCGACCCCCTCATCATCTCCAACACGCCTACCTGCCGTTTCTCACGCGTCCTCATCGACGGAGGCAGCAACCTCAACCTCCTTTACCAGTCCTCGCTAGAGAAGCTAGGCATCCGCGAATGTGACATGCGCCCGACTACCACAACGTTCCACGGCATGCTGCCGGGGCCAGCCTGCGGCCCACTGGGTAAAATCCAACTGGACGTCATCTTCGGGACCGAGGAGAACTTCCGCCGCGAACCAATCTGGTTCGAGGTGGTAAACCTGACAAGATCCTATCATGCTCTCCTTGGGCGCCCCGCCCTCGCCAAGTTCATGGCCGCCCCCCACTATGCATATCTCAAGACGAAGATGCCGGGACCCAACGACGTGATCACCGTCTCTAGCTGCTTAAGGCAGTCGATGGAGTGCGCCTCGGCCGGTTCCAAACTGGCAGAGGCCCTCATCATAGCAGAGGAGAAGCGCGTGATCATGCGCAATGTGGCCATGGCCAGCAGGACATACCGGCCAGCAGCAAACCGGCTGGAGAAGGAGCCTTTCAGCCGGCAAAGGAGACAAAGAGGATCCTGCTCGACCCCTCCGATCCGACCAAGTTTGTCACCATTGGTGCCAACTTGGACAGCAAATAGGAAGGCGCGCTCGTTGACTTCCTCCATGAGAATCGAGACATCTTTGCATGGTCCCCAAGGACATGCCAGGTGTGCCGAGGGAGTTCACCGAGCACTCGCTTCATGTGTGGCCGGATGCCAAGCCGGTCAAGCAACCTCTGCACCGGTTCGCAGAGGAGAAGAGGAAGATAATCGGCGACGAGATCACCCGGCTCCTTGCAGCCGGGTTCATCATGGAAGTGTACCACGCGGACTGGCTGGCAAATCCAGTCTTGGTGCTGAAGAAGAACAAGACCTGGCACATGTGTATCGACTACACCAGCCTGAACAAGGCGTGCCCGAAAGACCCCTTCGCCTTGCCCCGTATCGATCAAGTCATCGATTCCACGGCCGGCTGCGATTTGTTGTCTTTTCTAGATTGTTATTCCGGCTACAATCAGATCCGGATAAACCCGGTTGATCAGATTAAGACATCGTTCATCACCCCCTACGGGGCTTTCTGCTACGTAACCATGTCTTTCGGTCTAAAAAATGCAGGCGCTAAATACCAGCGCTGCATGCAGAAGTTCTTGCACTCACAGATAGGCCGAAACGTGCACGCTTACATGGATGACGTGGTCATCAAGACCAAGGAGAAGCGCACCCTCCTCGAAGATCTAGGAGAGACATTCGGCAACCTCCGCCAGTACCAGATGAAGCTGAACCTGGAGAAGTGCGTCTTCGGGGTGCCATCCGGTCAGCTCCTCGGTTTCCTCGTATCACAACGAGGCATCGAGGCAAATCCGGAGAACATTGCGGCCATCGAGAGGATGCAGCCGCCTAGGAGCCTGCTTGGAGTCCAAAAGTTCACCGGATGCCTAGCCTCCCTCAGCCGTTTCGTCAACCGGCTGGGGGAGAAGGCACTCCCGTTGTACCAGCTGATGAAGAAGACGGAAAAGTTCTCCTAGACTTCGCAAGCCAACGCCGCATTTCATGACCTCAAGCGCATGCTATCCATAGCGCCGGTTCTAGCCACGCCGGCTAGAAAGGAGCCGATGTTGCTCTATATAGCAGCCATCAGCCGGGTCGTCAGTGTCGTCCTGGTGGTGGAGCGCCCCGAGGAAGGCAAGGCTTAGCCAGTTCAGAGGCCCGTCTACTACCTCAGTGAGGTTCTCTCCCTCTCCAAGCAGAACTACCCCCACTACCAGCAGATGTGCTATGGCGTGTACCTGGCATGCAGGAAGCTCAAGCACTACTTCCAGGAGCATCCGATTAAGGTCGTGTGCACCGCACCCCTTTCAGAAATCATCGGCAACAAGGACGCCACCGGCCGAGTCGCCAAGTGGGCCATCGAGCTCGCCGCCTACTACATCCAGTACGAGCCCTGGATCACGATCAAGTCATAGGCGCTGGCGGACTTCCTCGTCGACTAGGCCGAGACCCAGTATCTTCCACCGATTCCGGATTCGGACCACTGGAAGATGCACTTCGACGGGTCGAAGATGCTCGGGGGCTTGAGAGCCAGCATCGTGCTCACCTCGCCCAAGGGAGACCGGCTGGAGTACGTACTGCAGATCCACTTCAAGGCCTCCAACAACGTAGCCGAATATGAGGCACTGGCGCACGGACTCCGGCTAGCCAAGGAGATCGGTGTCAACCGGATCCTTTGCTTCGGTGATTCGGATATGGTGGTGCAGCAAGTGTTCGGAGAATGGGACGCCAGAGATGCAAACATGGCCCTCTACCGGTTCCACATCCACAAGCTCTGCGCCTCCTTCGATGGATGCGAATTTCATCATGTCCCCCGCGTCAACAACGAGGCAGCCGATTCGCTCGCCCGAATCAGATCCACCATTCAGACGATCCCACCAGGGGTTTCCTTGGAGCACCTGCGCAAGCCCTGCATCAACCCGTCGCCGGAGTCAGACTCCATCATCTGGGCAGGGAGCGTTCTGGCTGACGGAGCAGCAGAAGCGGAGCAGGCAGAACCTCCAAAGAAGAAGACCCGCGCCAACTCCGGCAAGGCAGTGCCCTCCGGTTCGCAAGACCCGGGGGCTGCCGGCTCGTCAAGCGGCTCGGGGGTTGCCGTCCCGGGTGCATCACCCAAACGCCCCCCCGACAACCATCAACCGGAGAGTAGGAGCATCCTTGTCATTCGAGAAGTGCCATCCTAGGCGCATCCCTTCATGAACTACATCACCAACGAGGAACTTCCGGATGACGAGGTGGAAGCCAGGCAAATCCGCTGCCGCGCGCACACGTACACCATCATCAACGGCGAACTGTACAAGCGCAGCGTGTCTGGCATTTTGCAAAGGTGTGTCGATGTGGACACAGGCTATCGGCTACTCAAGGACATCCACCAGGGCGAGTGCGGGCACCACGCTTTGTCAAGGACGATAGTCGCCAAGGCGTTTCGCCATGGCTTCTGTTGGCCCACCGCCCTCGTGGACGCTGAGCAGCTGGTCCGCGCGTGCAATGGGTGCCAGTGCTTCGGGCTGGTCAGGCACATGCCGACTTCGGTACTCAAGGCCATACCGATTACCTGGCCATTCACGGTTTGGGGCCTTGACATGGTCGGTCCCTTCAAGCGAGCACGCGCGGGTATGACCCATCTGCTGGTGGCGGTGGACAAATTCATGAAATGGATCGAGGCCAAGCCCATCCAGAAGCTGGACGGGGCGACAATCGTCACCTTCTTCACCAACATCATCAATCGGTTCGGCTACCCCAACAGCATCATCACTGACAACGGCACGAACTTCGCCAAGGGGGCCTTCGCCCGATTCTGCAGTAACAAGGGCATCCGGCTGGACCTTGCCTCCGTCGCGCACCCATAGTCTAACGGGCAAGTCGAAAGAGCAAACAACTTGGTGCTAGCCGGCATCAAGCCACGCCTCATCGAGCCGTTGGAGCGGTCACCCGGATGCTGGATCGAAGAGCTTCCGGATGTGCTATGGAGCCTCCGCACTACGCCGAATAGATCAACCGGCTACACCCTGTTCTTCCTGGTCTATGGATCGGAATCCTTCCTATCCGCGGATATCGAGTTCGACTCCCTGTGCAAGCTCCTATACGATGAGAAGGCCAACCAGGAGGCGCGGGAGGACGGTGTGGACCTCCTGGAGGAGGCCCGCGAGCTAGCCTTATCCAGGTCGGCCATGTACCAGCAATGACTACGCCGCTACCATTCAGGCCGAATCCGCCCAGTCGCATTCCGCGAGGGCGACCTGGTTCTCCAGCTGGTGCAAGATACGGAGGGCATGCACAAGCTGTCGCCACCTTGGGAGGGCCCCTTCATCATCAGCCGGGCACTTCCAAACAACTCCTATTACCTCATCGACGCGCAGCAGCCGCGCAAGAACTAGATGGACAAATCAGACGAGGAGACCGAGCGTCCCTGGAATGTGGCCCTGCTGCGCCCGTTTTACACCTAGTCGCCAGACAGTGTATGTATCCCACAACCCTATGAATGAAAATGCGGACCCCTGCGAGACGCTCGGGGGCTCCTTGCTAGAAATGTATTTGTACCTGTTTTCTAGTTATGGTTTTCCGGCTCCGGCAACCCCTACCCGGGGGCTTGCCGGCTGGCCCGACCTGCTAAGTTAACAAACCAGCTGAGTAGTGTGCGACGATGTCAGAGGCCCACTCTTCGTCTCAGCTACAGACCGCAACCCGGCTGTCCGGCTAGCAAGAGCAAAAGCCCGAGGCATCCCACACGAAAGACGGGGAGGAGACGCGATAGATCGGGCATCCGGCCTTGCAACTAGCTTAAGACAATCCGGTTACTTAGCCGCTAGTATCGTGCGTGATGTACTGTCAGCTCCCTTCGATTCCGGCTGCAGACCGCAACCTGGCTGCCCGGCAAGGACGCAGCGAAAACAGCAGAGCACACGAGAAGGTGACCAAGTGTCCAAAAAGGCGCAAGCTAGTTTTCGAAAAAACAAATCCGTTTTCTGGCTACAATTTGGCAAACTAACCTATTAACATATGAGAATGTATGTGTATGTATATTCTTGTACGACTACCTTGATTCGGAATTCAGGAAGAGAAGACAGAGACGTTTCGAAGTCCTTGCCTTCATCAAGCACTCCGAATCTCGGGGGCTACACCCACTGGGTGCGCTCACATGCCCCCAGTGGAATCTTGTAGTTCCCGACCGGCTAAAGGAGTTTAGCCAGCCGTTCGGAGCCTAGGTGAGGGCAAGGGCAGGAGCAAGAGAAGACAAAGAAGATTTGAAGCACCTGGCTACGCCAGCTACTCCGAATCTCGGGGGCTACACCCAGTGGGTGCGCTCGCGCGCCCCCACTGGAATGTTAGTTCCCCCGGCTTAAGGTGTTCAGCCAGCGAAAGAAACTGACTACGATGAGTCTAGTCGGATAAAGTTAGAAGATTTGGGGAAAAAAGGAAGATTCGAAGCACCTGGCTACGCTAGCTACTATGAATCTCGGGGGCTAGACCCAGTGGGTGCGCTCGCGCGCCCCCACTGGAGGTGCAGTTCCCCCCGGCTAAAGGTGTATAACCGGGCGAAGTAAGCCGAATAAAGTTAATCGGCGAAATGTTGAAAGAAAATGCGAAGTGCGCAAGCTAAAGGGAACTCAAGCCAGTTCAAAATTAACAAGCAAGGAAAAAGGAGGCGAAGCTCCCATAAGTTTACTCGGTGTCGGAGACAGCCGGTACAGACAGACAAGTTTTAAAACAAAATTGAACAAGACAAATACACCCGGCATCCCGGGGCGGTGGCTAGACGACAGGACCCTTGCCATGAGGGGTGTCTTGGCTGGCGGAAGCTTCAGGCGGAGGCGGAGGCACGGCGCTCGATCCTGTTCCGGCACCCACAGCCGGCTGCGTCGGGGCTTCCACATCAGGAGTACCGACGGACTCCAAGTCGGTGAGCACCTCATTAGGGTCCACGTAGTCGGCGATCTTAATGGCAGAGCCTCGGAGCTCCGGATGGGCCTGGCGGATGGCGGCAAGGTCGGCGCCAACATGGAAGCCTCTGTCGATCTTCTCGACGCGGGCGTCCTTGTACCCGGAGAGCAGAAGAGCCAGAGCCATCTCCGCTCCGGCTCGCGCCGCCAGGTCCCGTAGCCGGTCCACCGCAGCCGACACCTCCCCCACCTTTGCATCCAGCTGCGCCATCGTCTTTGGAACCGGAGCGTCCGGCCACAGGAATGAGAAGATGTCCCTCGCCGCTTGACGAAGCTTGGCAGCTTCCTCGCCAAAAAGGATGACGAGCTCCTGGGCCATCGGCTGCGCTCCCGGCCAGTTCTCCTGCAGCCGGTTGTACGCCAGCAGGTCTATGCCGGGATAAAATGCTGTCAGAAAAAGAGAGTCAGATCCGGCTACCGGATCCGAAAAGAAAGGGAGACGGAAAAGGGGAACTTACCCTTAGCCGTGTGGCCAACCTGCATCAGCTCCTCCACCAGAGCCTTCTCCTTCGTCGCCGGCCATTTGATCTCTTTCTTTTGGTCCTTGTTCTGGGCCTCGAGAAGGTTGAAGGCTTCGGTCCGGCTGGCGAGTGATACATTGCAAATGTATCTATAATTTTTGATGTTCCATGCTTGGTTTTATCTACTTTCTTATGTTTTGTCCACACTTTGGAGTACTTTTCATATGATTTCCTTGACTAACCTATTAACAAGAGCCACAGTGCCAGTTGCCTGATTTCTACTGTTTTTGGTGCCAGGAAAGTTAGAAAATCAATATTCTCGGAATTAGATGGCACAAAAGCCAAAGTTCCTATTTTACCGGAAGACTCACGGAGCCCAAAGCAAAGACGGAGGAGGGCCAGGGCCTGGCCACACCATATGGTAGCGCGGGCTAGCCCTAGACGCGTCACTAGGTGCTTTGGGCCCCTGGCACTCCACCGACCTTGCCTCTTCGCCTATAAGAAGCCTCCCAAGGCATAAACCCTAGATATTCAAGCCTCTAGCCACGAAAAGTTCTGCAGCACCGCCGCCACCGAAGGGGAGATTCGGGGGACAGAAATTCTCTGTTCCGGCACCCTGCCGGGACGGGGAAGTGCCCCAGGAGCCATCTCCATCGATCTCCACCGCCATCTCCATCACCGTTGCTGATTCCCATGATGAGGAGGGAGTAGTTCTCTCTCGAGGCTAAGGTTTCTCCCGGTAGCTATGTGTTCATCTCTCTCTCTATGCATGATCATATTGTGATCATGAGCTTTGTAATCAAGTAGATCTACCTTGCTACTCAAGTGCTTTAATAGATCTCTGCTCTCCCCATGTGTGTGAAAGTGACATCGTGCACACCATGGTAGCACTTAGGCTAGAGATTACAAATAATTTTTATGAGTTATATTTGGAGTTGGATGTCTTTATGAAAGTGTGGTGTTTGTTGGACTCATCTAGTACTTAAGGTGACAGTGTGGGGTTTTCTAGATGGGAAAGGCTTACTTTGAGGTGTGCTGTTATAGCCCTACCATGGATTAGAGTGTGCAACCGGAGAGTAGTTAAGAGTAGTATCATAAAGAGAAGATATTTATATGAGAGTGTTCACTAGTGAAAGTATGATCCCTAGGCCTTGTTTCTAAGCATTGATACACCGTTTGCAATTAGATCTGTCACATGTTTGCTTACTTCCATCTTTATTTCAGTTTACTTTAGTCTTTTCCACGCCATCAAGCTATCCTCTATCACCGTTTCCACTTATAATTATCTATACCACTTGTATTTCACTATCTCTTCGCCGAACTAGTGCACCTATACACCTGACAAGTGTATTGGGTGTGTTGGGGACACAAGAGACTTCTTGTATCTTGATTGCAGGGTTGCTTGAGAGGGGATACCTTTGACCACTTCCTCCCTGAGTTCGATAAACCTTGGGTGATCCACTTAAGGGAAAACTTGTTGCTGTTCTACAAACCTCTACACTTGGAGGCCCAACAACTGTCTACAAGAATAGAAGTGCGTAGACATCAGCGAGCGAGGCGTCGCGCTCCTTGATGGTGGCCTGCAGACCATCTACCTTCGCGTGCCAATCCTTATTCTGCAGCCATCGAGTGGAGTTGGACTTGCTCAGCTGTCGTTCGCTTTCTTCAAGCGATCGATCTCGCGCTGAGAGCACACGAGGATAGCTGCGATCAAAGCGGCTATCGCAAGCTTCTGCTCGAAGGACCGGTTCCCACCGGCTGTGGCCTCTAGCAGCCAGATCTCCTTCACCGCCAGCTCGAGGGTGGCAGCGAGGTCAGTCAGCAAGGCAGCGGAGGAGGCGTCGTCATCCACGGCGTTGACGGCCAAGGACTCCTTCATGGCAACCACCGCTGTCCTCCACTCCTCCCCCGGCTCTTCGTCGGAGTTGTCGTCACCGATAACCATGAGCTCCTTGCCGGTTGCGGCCCCCCGCGCGCCCACGGAAGAGCCACCTGGCTGAGGATCCTCCGCCTCCGGTTGGGCCACGTCCGGTTGCAGACCCTCCGCTCCGGCTGAGGCAACCGGTTCAGTTCGAGGTGGTGGCGGAGGCGGCGCCGCGGGAGAAGGAGGGGCGCGGGCAGACACGGTCGAAGCATGGGGTGGCGACCCGGTTGGCGCTCGCGCCGGGCTCGCGGCTCCAAAGGAGACCAGCGTGCTAAGAAGATAGAAGACAAGAGGAAGGAAAGAAAAGCAAATAAGCCAAGGGCAGAAAGGCAGGAAAAGAAACACGCGGAAGATGATGAAGGAAGAGGAGGAAAGACATACCCCTGCACAACCGGAGGCGTCCCCTTCTTCTGGCCCAGGCGACTCGGTGGAAGGGCGCTGGTCCGGCTCCTCTTGGGGGCCGGCTCCTCCGCGGTAGGCCGGCTAGAGCTGGAACGGCTGGAGCTTCTCCCGCCAGCTTCGCCGTCCGTCGCAGGGCACTGCACTGGATCAGAGGTCGGCGCGGCATCCTCCTCCTCATCAACCTCCGTGTGGGGGTCGGCAGCCGGTTCATCGTTCCGGCTGGGGAAGGCATCACCGTCCCCGTCCGACTCCTCGCTAGACCGCGGAGCACGCGGCTCGGGCAAGTCAGGCGCAAACGCCTCGAGGGGGGCCTCACCCTCCTCGCGAAGGATGCAAGGGAAGATCTGCCAAATACAAGAAGTTAGTCGAACAAACCAAGAAAGAAAGCCAAGAAATACGAAAGAAAGCTCCGACTAAAAGACCTACCCGGGGCGCGCGGTTGTCCCGGTTGTAGGGCGCCATGCTGAAGGTCCAGCCCTCCGGCAGCCGCTCCTTCATGATCGTCCACACCCACTCCTTCAGGTTGTGGTAGCGGGGATCATGGCGCGACAGCCGGGTCGGGTCCAGCCAGCCGGAGTAGAAGCACATTTTGTGTGCTCGCTGCTGCAACGGCATCATCAGCCGGGACATCCAACTGAGGGTGATGTCCAGGTCGGTTAGCCGGTAGGTAACGAGGGAGCGCATGCGCTGCAACATCGGGTCCGACTCCACCTTGTAGCCGTAAATCTTCAGCTCCCAGTGTTGCCGGCTAGACTCGACATCTTGGAAAGTCGGAAGGTTGCTCTGGTCGATGTTGGTGACGTTCTTGACGTAGAAGTACGACTGCTGCCACAGTCGTACTGTGTCGTGCAGCAAGCACTTCGGGTAGCCAGACTGCGCACGGGAGTAGATGGAGGCGCCAGAGCAGACGACTAGTGGCCCCTTCGTGTACTGCACCTGCGGTCGGACTCGGAAGAGCCGGCAGAAGAGCCCGAGATCCGGCTGGATCCCGAGATAGCTCTCACAGAAGGCCATGAAGTGCGCCAGCGTTCCGATTGCATTGGCACCGAGATGGTGGAGACGGAGATCGAAGAAGGCCAAGAATGTGAGGAAGAAGGGGTGCACCAGCAACGCGAACCCGCACGCTAGATGCGAGAGGAAGATGACCTCCTCTCCCTCCGCCGGGTGCGGCGACACCTCTCCAGCTAGCGCCAGCCGCACCGCTACTTCCTCCTCTGGCGGAAGGACGCGGGTAGCGTGGTACTTCTGGATGTGGTCCTCCGTGACGGAGGAGCCACACCAGCCTCCGCGTTCGGCTGCCATCACCGGTTGACAAGGAGGCGCGGCGGCGGAAGAGTGGCGGTGGCCCGTATCGCCGACGACGAAGAATGAGCGGCGCATCAGGCTACGACCGCAGCAGAGGAAGGGCACGGAGGGCAGGAGCACGGAAGGGAAGACGAAAACTGGAGCGGGGGAGCAAAGGAAGGGAACTGGTCCCCCCGCGGCGTTCCTTTAAAGGACTTGAAGTACAACCGACCACGGCGTCACGTGGCGTGCATCCAGGCGACCTTCACCCCAACCACCGCCTAGATCCCGTGTGCCGACGCGGGATGCGCAGAAGATCCGGGAGCGAGAACCGAAGCGCCGGGCAGCAGTTTCCCAAGGCGACGTGCAATGGGAATTTACGCTGCCCGCCACAGTGCAATGATGGCGCGTGCGCGCGTGGCTGGTGTTAGCACCGACGTCACAGGTAGCACAACCGCTAGGCGTAGCCGGACACAAATTCAAAACCAGGAGGGAGCGCGCGCACATTTCGCCTAAGGGCGGAATCCACACACGCTTGGGGGCTAGTGTCGGGGGTATGATCCCCAGATACCCCAGCCGGACAAGAAACTGTGCAGTCGGATCGCGTCCGACTGACCAGACGCAGCCGGACAAGGCAAGACAGGCCGGATATCGCATGGTAGCCGGATCGGCAAGAAGCAGCCGGCTACGGCGACGTAGCCAGAACCAACCAGTGAGACAGGACGACGTGTGTATCAGTGCACGGTACGCCCTGTACGATGACAAGACCGGCAACTACTCGCCCATATCGAAGACTTTGCGGGGATGACGCAGGAATAGTGGCCCGATGCTGACGGCAGGCTTGCATGGCGTTCACTGTGCCTACGATAGCCATACCGCTCGTACTCCGATGGGACATACCATACCAGACACTGTAGATGACCTGTCCGCTGGGACCCGCCTGTGGGGCTCGCCAGTCGGATTGGCCAGTGAGACCGTTGCCTCTATGCCTATATAAGGAGAGGCAAGGCCTCAGTAGTAAGGGTTGGTCTCATTGCATTTAAGGCAGTAGCTAGAGAATACAGCTCAAGGAGCACTTGTAGTTCGTATATCCCCCATAGTTAGATCCGGCAGGAGCAGGAGTTTTACCTCATCACGAGGGCTCCGAACCTGGGTACTTCCTACGTCTAGCTACGCTTGCTTGTATCCAATCCCACCTGCGGACGCCGTTGAGAGCTTCCCTGCTAGTCCCCGCACCTCTATCTAACCTCCTTAGGTACTGCCGTTCCCAATACAATGACAACTACAGTTGATCGTCTTGGCAGTATAGCTGGCCTTTTTCCTGCTGGGCACGGGCCTACCGAAGAAGTTATGAAAGAGGTTTCTGATCTTGAAGTTAGTTTCCTTAGCGACATGGTGTCTGTTGTAAAGTTTTTGCGCAAAGGTTTAGCTAATTTTGGTCGTAAGAAAGATTTGATATGTCACACCCTACGAAAGAGAAGCTGATACTATAGCAAGACAGATGGATTTGAATGATGATGTCCCTGCTCGAGTGGCGTTGACAAATCCACCTTCACTATAGTTCTAGGGAAATCAGCTACTGAGGCTCAGGTATAAAGTTTTCTCTCTTTTCCCATTCTTTTTTTCTTAGAGGTTTTTTCATTGTCTTTTCTGTTTTTATTATTTAAAACACTTGAAAAATGTTCTGTATCTTGTTTGATAACTTCTAGGATTTATGTAACTTAACTTCTAGCATCTCTATAACTTAACTTCTTTTTTGTAATTTCTAAAAGTACATATTTTTGTATTTTATCCTTTTGTTAATTGTTAACTCCTGTTACTGTAAGAAGTTAACTACCAGGGCTATATGATGTTTTTAACTTCACTATTGTACTTTTTTGACTGGGATTGTTTTATTTACTCGACATCTTTTTTTTAAACAGATTTGCATCATGTTCATTTTTCGTGGTTTTGTTAACTCCCAGTTGTTAGTTTTATTTTCTTGACATCTTAACTTCTCACAGGAAGAAGCTAGAGTAGTTGAGGAGAATGCTTCACAAGATATTGAAGAATTCGGTGGAGGACTGGATGAATACATTTTTGAGCAATCTAGTCCTTGTGTTAAACGTGAGCCAGTTCCTGTGTCACCGCCGCAGGCCTACAGTAATGAGGATGATGATGGTCTTGATTATTTTGAAGAGAAAAATGATGCTCCCCTGATGGGGTTTCTCTAGAGGATGTTGATGTCAACAATGTAGATGATTGTCATGTTGCTGATGATGGTGGGTGGTTCTTTTGCACATGATATATGTTTGCTGTCAATTCAGAATGTTATTTTATTGTACTGATGTTTTTGTCTTTAGCAGATTCTGAGGCAGATAAATGTGCACTATCAGCTGAGCCGCCTATTGTGGATAATGAATTTCCTGAAAATAAAGATCAGGCTATTCCAACTTCTTTTGGTATCCATGAGTATAATTCAGGGGGCAATGCATTGGTCTTAAGCAAAGAGCAGATTGCCCCAGCTGATGTTGGTATTGTGGACGGGGATATTTCAGCAGACAAGAATGAAGACTCACACAATACGCCAGCTGCACATGGTGCTATGTCCTCTAGTCCTGATCCCATTGTGGTTGTTTTTGAACCTTCTGTAGATAACCATACGCAGGAGCAAGCTGGAGATAAGAAGACGCAGGAGGAAGATACATGCAACAATTCCCATAGTATAGTTTTCTAATGTTCCTATGCCCCTGCCACATACCCTCGTATTTCCCCCCATTAGTGCTTTTCTGTTTTTTTGTTTTTACTCCTCACATCTTTGCTGTTATGTATTATTACTAATATCTACTTTTACTTTATTCTAGTTAAGCACTAGGTGGGGGGACGCGGGTGGTAGTGGGTGGAACTTTTTTTATGTTGTAATGTGATAAGACTTCAAAATGATATATGTATTGTACAGTTTCTTATTTTTTATGTTTTTGCATATGATGTGTATCATTTCATTGTTTTTGTCCATGCGTAGTATGAATCAACTATGCATTTACCGACATGTGAACTTCCATTCTTTTTTCCTTTTTTAACAGCATCCACTGTGTTCTCAACCCCGCTGAAAGGGGATGTATGCCCCCATGTGTGGTTTTGGTAATTAATGACAATCCCTATGGACTAATGTGCAAATTGAGTTTCACTTGTAGGTTTGTCCATTGGCATCGCTTGGACCATGTGTTGGTTTCAAGGATGAAAAAGAAGAAGCATCGTCCAAGGGCTTTGTGCCTATTAGAATCAAGTAGAAGAAGAAGATCAAGTATGTCTTGAAGAAGAAGAAGATGGAGTTCCTCATGGCTACCTTCAAGACATCATCAAGAATTGAAGTGCAAGCTCAAGATGCGTCATCTCTAGAAGATCTCATGCTTGAAGCTTGCCATCCTCGGCGTTCATGGGGTGATGAAGACAAGGTCAAAGAAGAGGTTTCTCCATGGAGTGTGGGGGAGCCATTCGCAATTCTTCATCAAGCAAGAGCAAGAAAGAGCAATCAAGAAAGGTGTTCCATCTTGAAGGTGACAACATCATCTACGTCAAGCTCAAGTGGGATGCTCAAGGCAAAGGTATGATCTTGATAGGGTTTCTATTTCACCGGTCTCTTGTAGCGTTCGGAGACCGGGTTTAGGATAGATAGCCGTACTATCAAGAGGGGCTCTCGAGTGGGTGATCCGTTCGTATCTTTCGGAGAGAGCTCAAACCTTTGCAGACATATCATCATCTTTCTTGGTTGGTGTTTGGTTCCTATCCATGTGAGGATCTAGAGCTTGTGGTTATCTTCATAACCAGCTCTAGTTCATCAAAAACGGATTTCCCTGATATATCTTATTACGGTTTTGTTTCTACGAGTTTTTGGGCTCTACACCTTGGGAGATATCTCACATATATATTAATGGTATTTTCTCCCTTGGTGATACCCAATATTTCTGCGGGTATTGTTGGATTCTACTCGTCGTTATCTTTCCAACAAAATTGGTTTCATATCGTTTTGAGTTTGGATGCAAAAGTTGTGGCAGTTTTGGTTCTGGAGTTTTTGCCTGACCGGTAGTTCTGGTGGGCCACCGGTAGTAATGCTAGGGCATTTTGCCGCTGGTAGTACCGGTGTTAATTCTGGCCCAATATCTAGTAACCCTGTTTTTGCTTCAGTATGCTCTTTGCCTGGTTTGCGCTATTTGGCGGTAATTCAGTCGCAATCTTGGGAGGTAGTACCGGCCCAGGCGGTAGTACCGGTGACCACCGGTAGTACCGGTCGTCCTTGTTTTTGTGTTCATTTGCATCGCTGTTTTTGGACCGTTGGCTGAGTGTCACCGGTAGTACCGGCCACCCACCGGTACTACCGGCCGTGCGCGAATCTGTGAGTAACGGGCAGATCGGGGATCCCTTTAAAAGGAGCTCCCCTTTCCCCTTCATGTTAAACTTGCTTTTCATTGGTTTTGCCATTCTCTCCTCCATTGTTGACCTTCAAGAGCTTGCCCTCTCCCCTTCCCCGTCCTATGGTTCTTGCATATTTTTGAGGGATTTGAGAGAGGAGATCTAGATCTACAACCCCACCAAACCAAATCCCTTCTTTGTGAAGGAAACATTGGGATCTAGATCTTGGAGAGTTGTGTTTTCTCCTCTTGTGTTCTTCCTCTCTTATTCCCCCAATAGCTTTTGTAGCTTTGGTGGAATTTGAGAGAGAAGGACTTGCCTCTTGCATTTGGTGCATAGGTTTGAGTTCTCCTCGGAGATTCGGTGAGTTCAAGCCCTTGGGCTTGTGTCTCTTGGGTTCTTGGAACCCTAGACGGTTGTGTGGTTGGATTGTTGAACTTTTGTGGTCTTGTAGCCTTTTGCGGCCTTGTTGCCTTTTGTGGCTTTGTAGCCTTTGTGGCATTGTTGTTGGGAGCCTCCAATTGAGTTGTGGAGATTGCCCCAACCTTGTACGGGTTCGGTGACCGCCCTCGAGTGTCACATAGTGGAACATGAGTAGGCCTTTGTGGCGAGCTCACGGGAGAATAGGGTGAGCCTTTTGTGGCGTCGGTAGGTTGCGTGCCTTCGCATCTTGGGGTAAGGCCTTGTGTGGCGTTGGGTGAGCATCGAGGCACCACACCTCGAGGTGATCCACTTGCGGCGTTCTAAGTACATTGCGCCCCCGCACCTCTCCAACGGAGACGTAGCTTCTTTGGAAGTGAACTTCGGGAAACAAATCATCGTCTCCGTGTCCGTCGGTTATCTATCAACCGAGCCCTTTACTTATGCAATTTACATTGTGATAGCCATCGTGCTTGAAGTATTATTTCTTGCTATCACCTTGTTTTTTATCTTGCGTAGAATAGGTTGTTGGTGCACTTAGTGAACCTAGTGAATATAGGTTTGGCTTGATAAATTAAATGTTAAGTTTTATTTCGTATTTATTAGAGCCTAACTGTAATGATTTTAAAATGCCTATTCACCCCTCCTCTAGGCGACGTCCGTTTCCCTTTCACCCGTCCACTCCTCTAGCTTTGGAAAAGATCAGAGAGGTTTATCATGCAGTGTACAGGTTGAGGAATGACAAGAAGAAAGAGTACTTCTCTTCACATTTGTTTTTTGTTATTTTTGTTTCTGTCCATCACCATATTTGTTTCCCAGTGTGATTTTTCTTGATTTATTTTGATGTCTGTGATATTTTTCGTTTTTTTCAGGGGCATCACCCTCTTCAGGAATGACGATTGTGATTGCACAATAGGGCAAATTGCGAGGGCTTTCCAGCCAATTGGGTTTCTTTGCTCATACACAGTATCTATCAGAACTTATCTACTTGGAAAAAATACACGGGATCACAGAAGTTGATTGTACCGTATATTTGTTGTATAAGTTAATTCCTTGTATTTTTGTCTTTGCTACTGTTTTTTTGTTTTGTTATGGATGGATCCATAATATTTTGTATATTCTATTGTTTTTAGATAGTTAACTCCCATAATTTTAAGGAAGCTAGTTTATTGGATGTCTTTTAGGTTTATCTGCTATGTCAATAGAAGTTAACTGTCATTATCATATAACCTAACTTCCTAATAAAAAACAGTAATTACCTTTTTTCTTCATGCACGGCGTCCATGAATGTTAACTTCCAGTTTTTCATTAACTTCTCTTCCTAGCCCCTTGATTTTATATTTTTTCTTTACGTGGGCTATGATGGTTTTAATCAGAGGCATATTTTCAAAGGAAACCTGCATAATAGGCGTGTGCAGAAACTTTTCAGTGTAGATTCGGAAGACTGTTTGGACCAGAAAGATATTGTAAGTGTAACATTTTTGTTTAACATATTCTTTATCTCTGTATTTTTGTTTTAGGTTCATTTTTCAGTTCGTTTCATCATTATATTTCAGTTAACTCTTGATCCTTTTTTATTTGTGTTGTAGATTCTTCTTGCTACTTTCGATCTTCCTGACCCTCCAGTCCCTGGTGTGGTGGGCCACTTTTATGTTGTTGGTATCAACATGCACAAAAAGCATTTTTAGTTCCTTGATTCTATGCGTGGCGTCGATGATCCAGATGCTCAGAGGGTAATACACACGATGGTTCAAAACATCAGGAAGTTATGGAGGGAAGCTGCCAATTCCAAAGGTGAAAAGTTTGATCCACCAAATATTGGTAGCTAGGGGATTGACTATGTCAGAGTGCCGAAACAGTCAACTCCGTAAGTTTTATTGCAATTTTTATAGTTGTCATGCTAACTTTCTCTGTGCTTTCCATTATATGTCTTCTGTATTTTTAGAATTTTTGCTCTCTGTGGTTTTAATATTTTGCATTTTTTTAATATTGATCGTCTTCTTTGTTTTTTGATTCAGTCATTGCTGTGGGTTTTTCATGCTCCAATTCTTGTTAACTTTTGATGGAGACGGTTTGGTGTCTTTTGACTAGAAAGATATCTTAAATATAAGGATGACCACATTATACAGTTGGTTGACCGCACCTGATTTTAAAATTGATTTAACAGAAATGTTTGGTATTGATCTAGGTATGTTATCTATTTTTTGCCTTTATTATATATATATATATGCACCTATTGTTTTTTTATACCTAACTTCCAGTGTATATGATGTTAACTCCTACTTTTTTCCATTTTTTTAGAACTGTTATTTTTTGCCTGATAATAACTAGTACTGTAAAATGATGCTACTACAGCTTTAATGTTATTTTTTTAATTCTTTATGTAATATATTATGTTTGAGTAGATACTATTAGTATATAGGAAGAAATGTTCCTCTATGTTTTTTGTTTTTAACATAATTTCTGTTATAGAAGGGTGTTAACCCCCTCATTTTATCTTAACTCTTCAGCTGTTTGAAGTTAACTTCTACTATAATATGATGCTAACTGCCCATGCTACACTAAATTGTTTTTTACAGTGTTGTGAACATTTCATACGTGTTTCAGGAATTTCTCTTGCCATAGAGGAACATAACTTTGCGTTATTTGAAACTCAATTCTTCACACCAGAAGTTATAGCTTTATGAGAAGAAGAATTTCAGTTGCAAGCTGTTAGCAAGGCGAAGAAGGCTATCGCGAGACTGCATGGCTATCCGGTGAAGAAACGAAATACCACTAAGGCATTAGTAGATGTGAAGGAGAAGGAGAAGGTATTAGTAAATGTGGATGATGATGATGATGATTTTTTCTCTCCGCCACCCCCGAGGACTGTTGCAAAATCTGTTCAGAAAGATGCAGTTATCTGCTCAGCTACCAGCAGCGATGACTTTGTAACTCAGTTCCGAAACTATCAACCACCTGCCCAACCTCTTGTACTTTCTAACAAGAGGCCGACCAAAGTCTCTAAGAAGCTCATGAAAGATGTCCCCGAGTTTGTTCCTTCCAAATTCCCATGCTTAGTCAAGGCCAAACAATTCAGAGATTTAATTTTAAGCCCGGAGTACCAGAAGGAACATGGGGAGTAAGTACCATTGCTATCTTTTTCTCCCTTTTTCTGTTGTTTTACACATGTTTTATATGTTAGTTTGTTTTTTGCTAGCTGGTTTGTTACCTGAATCTGAACTTATGTTTTTTCATCATTTTTTGTCTTTTTTGTATGTCGGCTTTGGTTATGTTCACAAACACTTACGATGATCCTATATCTATTGATGGCAATTACATGTTCAGACTTTTTGGCCGTGGTCAAGAGATGGAATCTGAGATTATGGACTATATATTCTCTTTCTGGAAGGATGATCCCACTATAAAGAAAATGTTTGAGTCTAGGGAGCCTGTTTTACTTTCTCCTTATACTGTCCCTGTAAATTCCGCAAACTTATGTTCCTTTTGCTAGTATTTTTTCTCATTTGTCATTTTTGGTTTTTATTGGCTTCTTTTTTGTGTTCTATTTATTTTGCAGTACCTTCTTGACTTCTCACCATGGTTTTCAAACGATGCTGATGGAAATGATATTCCAAAGAAAGCTTTTGATGTTAAGACAACGGCTAAACAATTCTCAGGTTTTGTGAGGGAAGGAGAAAACCTACTGGATGCAAATCTGGTAAATTTTTTGTCCATTTTGACTTTGTGTGTAAAGTGTTTTTGCATGGTGGTACTGAACTTAACCTTCTACATATGCATCACTTAACTTCCATAGTTGTCTGTTACAAAAAGTTATTTTTGGTATATATTCATCACTTAACTTCTATATTTGTTTACTACACAGATTCTTATCCCTTACTTCAAGAGAAATCATCACACTCTTTACCTGATAAATCGGTACACTCAGACGGTTGATATTTTTGATTCAAGGAGGTACTCTAATCTTCAGAACTTATCTAGGAGCGAATTACACGCCGACCGTGTCAAACTTGTATGCTTTTCTTTTTCTCTTCGGTTTGAATTTTAAAATCAGCAATATCTATGTGTTTTTGTAAACTCTAATGTTTTACATATTTTATTACCCTTGTGTTTTTTCTTGAACACAACCAAACAGATCAAAAGAATGGTTGCGGTTATGAAGGAGGTTTATGGGATTTCTGCTTTCAATAAGAAAGACACGTCTAGTGGGATGTAGCTACAGACAGGTGCAGATATGTGCTGACCCCAAAGCAGGGTGTCAAAGAGTGTGCATTTTACATGATGAAGATGGCTCTTGTCTACGATGGCATTAAGATTACGGAGCAGATCAAAAATAAGGATGTTAGTATTTACATTTTTTCCTGAAACACTGCCACTTTTTTCTATTTCTGATATTGCTTGAACTCCACTCCATTTTCTCAACTTACTTATATTTCTTTGGCTTTATTTTTTTTGAAATCAGGTACGTGTTGAAGACTGGAAGGCTGAATTCATGTTCCAGCTCTTATTCCACATGAAGAATAAACTAGGTCCATCAGATTAGCCAAGTGTTTTACAGAAACTTGTTGCTGAATAGGCACTTCTTTGAACCATCCATTAGCAACCGTCAATCAATTTGTTCGGGTGGTAGCAAGACGCATTGTAGTTCGGTGAAAACATGTTGTACATTGAATATTATTTGTATTACTAACTTTTCTATTGTTTTGATGTATTACCATATATTATTAGTATTTTTGTAGAAGTACCAGATTTGTGAACTATATTTGTTGTTTGTCTAGTATTTGTTGTTAGCAGCTGAAACATGTTTGTTTTATAAAGTTAACTTCCAAGGTTTTTCGAACTTAACTTCTAGGTTTACATGAACTTAACTTCTAATCTATTTTTATAAAAGTAAACTAGTGAATGTTCAGGTTTACTTCGAATTATCTCTCATTTTATCTACAAGGGTATATTCTATTTTTCACAACAAAGAGTTTAAAGCAAGCTGAACCCACATTATTGTATAGTTAACCTCCATTATCTGTAATTTTAACCTTCAAATTTTTTACAAGGTAAACTTTTTAAATTTTTAATTCGTGTCCACTTCATTTTCGATAAGCTTACATCTACTATTCCAAATTTTTATCTATCTTTTCTTTTTAAGCTAACGGCCATGTAGTTCTAATCTAATCTACTTTATTATAAGCTAAGCCATAGGTTTTTCTAATGTTAACCCCCATCTTTTACAAACCCAACCTCTACAATTTTTTTCTAATGTATACTACAATTTTCTATATGTTAACTTCAGTACTGTGACATACTTAACTTTAATACTTATTGTAAGCTAACTTCCATGTTGTTCAAAGATAACTTCCAGTTTTTCATATATCCATACATCCACACACATGTAAATATGCCACTATTAAACAATACTTTTTAGCTAATTAACTTACAATGCGTCCATTAGAAAGAGTCATCCCAATGACAAAACCAACAAAAATTTGCAACCAAACAAATTAGGAGAATTCTACAAGGATATATAATCACTTCGGAAGTCCAACGTTTTAAACAAGTGATGTCTACGCACTTCTATTCTTGTAGACAGTTGTTGGGCCTCCAAGTGCAGAGGTTTGTAGAACAGCAGCAAGTTTTCCCTTAAGTGGATCACCCAAGGTTTATCGAACTCAGGGAGGAAGTGGTCAAAGGTACCCCCTCCCAAGCAACCCTGCAATCAAGATACAAGAAGTCTCTTGTGTCCCCAACACACCCAATACACTTGTCAGGTGTATAGGTGCACTAGTTCGGCGAAGAGATAGTGAAATACAAGTGGTAATGGTGATAGAAAATAGCTTGATGGCGTGGAAAAGACTAAAGGCAAACTGAAATAAAGACGGAAGCAAGCAAACATGTAACAGATCTAATTGCAAACGGTGTATCAATGCTTAGAAACAAGGCCTAGGGAGCATACTTTCACTAGTGAACACTCTCTCATATAAATATCTTCTCTTTATGATACTACTCTTAACTACTCTCTGGTTGGACACTCTAATCGATGGTAGGGCTATAACAGCACACCTCAAAGTAAGTCTTTCCCATCTAGAAAACCCCACACTGTCACCTTGAGTACTAGATGAGTCCAACAAACACCACAATTTCATAAAGACATCCAACTCCAAATATAACTCATAACAAGTATTTGTAATCTCTAGCCTAAGTGCCACCATGGTGAGCATGCTGTCACTTTCACACACATCAGGAGAGCAGAGATTCATTAAAGCACTTGAGTAGCAGAATAGATCTATAGATTACAAGCTCATGATCACAATATGATCATGCATAGAGAGAGAGATGAACACATAGCTACCGGTAGAACCCTTAGCCTCGAGAGAGAACTACTCCCTTCTCATCATGGGAATCAGCAACAGTGATGGAGATGGTGGTGGAGATAGATGGAGATGGCTCCGGGGGCACTTCCCCGTCCCGGCAGGGTGCCGGAACAGAGACTTTCTATCCCTCGAATCTCCTTTTCGGTGGTGGCGGCGCTGCGGAACTTTTCGTGGCTAGAGGCTTGATTATTTAGGGTTTTGGTATCGGGAGGCTTCTTATAGGCTAGAGGGGAAGGTCGGTGGAGTGCCAGGGGGCCCACACCACCTGGTGGCGCGGCTAGGGCTAGTCCGTGCCACCACATGGTGTGGCCAGGCCCTGTCCCTCCTCCGTCTCGTATTCCGGCTCCGCGAGTCTTCCAGTAAAATAGGAACTTTGGCTTTTGTCCCGTCCAATTCTGAGAATATTGATTTTCTGACTTTCCTGGAACAAAAAACAGCAGAAAACTGGCAGCTGGCACTATGGTGATGCTGCAAGTTTCCACCATGATTAGGCATGGCTTAGGCTAGTGGCCCAGGCGTTTCTCTAACACACATACAAACTCCATGATCTTACAAGTTCCACTTTTATTTCACACCGCCTGGATCCATAAGCAAAAGAACATGATATCAACGGGGTACAAAGTACAAGTGCAATGTTGAAAGCATTCCCCATGATACATGGTTCTGCTAATTTCAACTTATAAAGCGCAAGCATATATGTACCAAAGATGGACACAATGGGTCAAGTTTATTAATTTCAAGAAAGTAAAGTGTGCCATCAAGTTCGTGAGAGCTTTAATCACTAATTTTCTCATAACAAGTTTAATTTGGAAGGTAGACAAAAACATGAATATACTTGGAATAGCATATGCTAGTAGGTAGGTATGGTGGACTCTTTGGAATTACTTGGTTTAAGGAGTTTGATGCATGAGTGGAACTCATACTTGGTTACGGAGGCTAGCAAAAGACGTGGAGCGACCAACTAAGAGAGCAATAATGGTCATAATGATGCAGATCGACAAAACATCATTGATCAAAGCATAAAGTGATACTACAAGTTGAAAATCAAAGGATCATAAAGGCTATGGTGACTTGGGATAGTCATAACATGGTGTGAGCATGCGCCAAGTCAACCCAAATAAAGCATCAAAGGAGAATACCACTATACTATGCTTTAATATGCTAAAACAATGCATGATTCATCCAAGGCACATTAAGCAATCTCATTTGTTTATAACAAGTCATGCTACAGCAAAGAATACTAAGCATAAAGCCAAAACAATATCAAGCATGGCATGACAAAGCATAGGCCACAGTCAAAAACAAGCTGTTTTTACCACATAAGTATGAACTTTCCTACTCTTTTCCAAACCAAACCAAACTATTTACAAACCAATGTATGAAAGAGCGGGTCCAACCAATTTATTCAGAAAACTAAGCAAACCAAGCAAACTAAAAACCAAAACAAATACGAAAAAGAAGACGCTCCAAGAACAACACAACCGTGCATGAAACAATAAAAATGAAGCGTTTGGAAGAAACCTGGGATTTTAATTGATGAAGAAGGGAATGCCTTGGGCATCCCCAAGATTTGACGCTTGTACTTCTTGGATATTTCATGGGGTGAAACGCGTGGCATCCCCAAGCTTGAGCTTTAGTCCATTCTTCATGTCATTACTCATTCCTTCCATACACCTGAAATTTTTCCTTCATACAAAACTTCACACAATCTTTATTAGCAACATTAGTACACTCAAGATAATAAGTCTTTAGGTTCAGTTCCAACACCAATAAAACTTCCATTAAAACACTAGCTACTGTAGTACTTCCCTCAAAAATCTCAATTCCCCAAAAGAACTCAAAAAGGAACCAACGAGAAGCAAATGCAAATAAGGGCAGAAATCTGTCAAAACAGACCAGCAGATAAATACGAATTTTTTCGAAGACCTTATGTTGCTCAAATAAAAAAGTGTTGAACTAATGAAAGTTATATAACAACCTGGGACAGAAGCACAAAAATTGACGCCTCAAAAGGACGTACATAGATTTTACACAAATTTTTACGGTGAAGAACAGAAATCTGTTTTGGGACAGCAACTTTCCCAAGCATTACTTCTCTCTCATTAGAGGTTACTCTTGGCACAAAAACTAAATAAAAAGGATAAGGAGAGGTTATTACAGAGGTAATAACTTCCAAGACTCATGTAAAACTTTTGGGTTATCTCCCAATAAGTACTTTTCTTTAATGCCTTTAAGTTAGGCATGATAGTTTGAGAAGATGCTCACATAAGAAATATGAATTGAAGTAAAAGAGAGCATCAAGAAGCAAATTCAAAGCACATTTAAGTCTAACCCACTTCCTATGCATAGGAATATTGTAAAGAAACAAGTCATGAAAGCACAAAGCAACAAGCATAGGAAAGCAAAACAAGTGCAACTTCAAAAATTGCAACATAAAGAGGGGAAACTTAATATTGTTGAGACACATAAAACCATGTTTCCCTCTCTCATAATAACTTTCAGTAGCATAATGGATAAAAGTAACAAAATAACTATCACAAGAAACATTCTTGTCATGAGCCACATGCATATAATTATTATTACTCTCCACATAAGCATAGTCATTCTTATTAATTGTAGTGGGAGAAAATTCAACAAAATAGCTATCATTATTATTCTCATCACCATAATCATCAAATATAGGAGGCATATTGTAATCATAATTAATTTTCTCCTCAATAGTAGGTGGAATGAAAATACCATATTCATCATTGTAATCATCATAGATTGGAGGCATAGTTTATCAAAGTAAACTTTCTCCTCCATGCTTGGGGGACTAAAAAGATCATTTTCATCAAAACCAACTTCCCCAAGCTTAAACCTTTCCATAGCATTAGCAATAATGGTGTCCAAAGAATTCATACTAACAACATTGCTATTAGCATGCAAATAAAGTTCCATAGGTTTTTTAATTTTCTCTTCAAACACTTCATGTCCTAACTCAAGATGAATACTATAAAGCTCTCTAATTTTGTTGTTGTTTTCCATTAAGCCTAACTAGTGAAAACAAGAAACAAAAAGACAAAATTGTAGAATCTAAAGGAAATAACTTCGAGCACTCACACCGGAGGATGTGAGTACCTTTTACCTTACCTCCCCGACAACGGCACCAGAAAATAGCTTGATGTCTACGCACTTCTATTCTTATAGACAGTTGTTGGGCCTCCAAGTGTAGAGGTTTGTAGAACAGCAGCAAGTTTTCCCTTAAGTGGATCACCCAAGGTTTATCAAACTCAGGGAGGAAGTGGTCAAAGGTATCCCCTCTCAAGCAACCCTGCAATCAAGATACAAGAAGTATCTTGTGTCCCCAACACACCCAATACACTTGTCAGGTGTATAGGTGTACTAGTTCGGCGAACAGATAGTGAAATACAAGTGGTAATGGTGATAGAAAATAGCTTGATGGCGTGGAAAAGACTAAAGGCAAACTGAAATAAAGACGGAAGCAAGCAAACATCTAACAGATCTAATTGCAAACGGTGTATCAATGCTTAGAAACAAGGCCTAGGGATCATACTTTCACTAGTGAACACTCTCTCATATAAATATCTTCTCTTTATGATACTACTCTTAACTACTCTCCGGTTGGACACTCTAATCGATCGTAGGGCTATAACATCACACATCAAAGTAAGTCTTTCCCATCTAGAAAACCCCACACTGTCACCTTGAGTACTAGATGAGTCCAACAAACACCACAATTTCATAAAGACATCCAACTCCAAATATAACTCATAACAAGTATTTGTAATCTCTAGCCTAAGGGTCACCATGGTGAGCACGCTGTCACTTTCACACACATGGGGAGAGCAGAGATTCATTAAAGCACTTGAGTAGCAGAATAGATCTATAGATTACAAGCTCATGATCACAATATGATCATGCATAGAGAGAGAGATGAACACATAGCTACAGGTAGAACCCTTAGCCTCGAGAGAGAACTACTCTCTCCTCATCATGGGAATCATCAACGGTGATGGAGATGGTGGTGGAGATAGATGGAGATGGCTCTGGGGACACTTCCCCGTCCCGGCAGGGTGCCGGAACAGAGACTTTCTGTCCCCCGAATCTCCTTTTTGGTGGCGGCGGCGCTGCGGAACTTTTCGTGGCTGGAGGCTTGATTATTTAGGGTTTTGGTATCGGGAGACTTCTTATAGGCTAGAGGGGAAGGTCGGTGGAGTGCCAGGGGGCCCACACCACCTGGTGGCGCGGCCAGGGCTAGCCCGCGCCACCACATGGTGTGGCCAGGCCCTGGCCCTCCTCTGTCTCGTATTCTGGCTCCGTGAGTCTTCCAGTAAAATAGGAACTTTGGCTTTTGTCCCGTCCAATTCCGAGAATATTGATTTTCTGACTTTCCTGGAACCAAAAACAACAGAAAACAGGCAGCTGGCACTGTGGCTCTTGTTAATATGTTAGTCCAAGAAATCATATGAAAAGTACTCCAAAGTTGGAACAAAACACAAGAAAGTGGATAAAACCAAGCATGGAACATCAAAAATTATAGATACATTTGCAATGTATCAACAAGCAATAAGAGAACATCTATATAAGTTTTATCTGTACAACACTATCTGATTTTCTGGCTCTATTTTTTGGACACATATATGATCTCTTCAACTTTTCTTAAATCTGCTGCTCCTTCTTATTTGATTCTCCGGTTGTGTGTCATATTTTTCCTTTGCTCCTTTCTTGTATTGTTTTGGTGTGCTATTTGCAGATTTATGTTCTGTATTCAATTCTAGCTGTTGTTTCCGCAGTTGTTCCTCTATTTGCAATATCTTACACGTTCTTGCGTTGTGTCCTCTAATTTTACCACACTCGCCACAAGTACGTATTCCTTGTGGCTTCATCTGTGTAGCTGTTGTTTTCTGTGGAGCTCTCTTTTTGCAATTGTTGCGTCCTTGTTTAGCATCTACATTAGGACTTGCGTCAATTTCACTTTCTATTTCTTTATTTGCTATTGTCTTCATAATCTTCATCCTCATCTGTATCCAGAATAGCTTTATCATTGTCTGTGATTTCCTGAGTTGCTAGCAAATTCTGGATGCATTTTTGACTTTCTCTATAGGGCTAGAAGTGCCGTACACTTTCTAATGTGTATCAAGTAGTTTTGCCGTGAGCTGCCTCTTCTTGCATGTTCTTGCATTGTGCCTTGTGATTTTTTTGCATATACTGCAGAGTGACCTTTAGGAACGCCATGGTTGTCGAGCTCTGGCTGTGGACGTGTAGGGGCAGAATTCTTTCCCTTTTGTTCTTTATTCTAACTCCCTTTTGTTCTTGCTACTGGCGGTGGCTGTAAATCTACGAAATGGTCACCATCTTCAGTAATAGGGACATTGTCAGACGGACTAGACCCTTGCGGAACTTCTCCATTCACTAATGTCTGATTGTTACTGTCAACATCTAATTCACTGGTTTCCATTCATGCATTAACTTCTCTAAAAGCCGCCAGAACCATCTCGAACTTTTCGTCTGAGTAGCATCCTCTATTCACAGTCTTCATTGCCTCATTTTATAGTATAGTTCGTCTGTATTCAAGTGATGTTCGTCCTGTCTCCGATGTTTTGTAATCTTTGCGGTTGAAATTTGGATCCGTGACTGCACTTTTTGTAAACCTTTGCATTATATACTTCTTTGGGATCTTTTCCAGTCTTACGTGCTCAAAAACAGCTAGGACATGATGGTAAAATAAGCCTGACGAGGGTTTAACTCATCAATGCCCATTGTTATGGACTTGGGTTTTGAAGAAGGAGGGAGCGTTGGAGACATATATCGGCTAGCAAATAAGCACACAGGGGACAAAGATTTACCCAGGTTCAGGCCTCGTAGAGGTCCCTACTCCTGCTTGTCTGCTCGTGGAATTATCGAAGGAACCGAAGGTTACAATGGTGTGCAGATGCAATCTGGTGAGGGTTGTGGAAACTAGGGTTGCGTGTGTCCTCCTCTCCGCCCCCTCCTAGCCTTTATATAGATAGGCTAGGTCCCGGGTAGCAGGTCGAGTCGGTTACAAGTTAGGGTTTTCCCCTTCAAGGTCGTTAATACCAAATACTGCTAGTTAACTTTCTATTCTTTTCAGAAGTCTAAGTGAACCCACACAATAGTGATAACCAACTTTAAAACACAAGTAACCATAGTTAACTTCTCATACTATAACATGGTAACTCCCAAAAAATCCTGACCTGATCGAGTAATGTTCTTTCTGAAACTACATTTGACACGTTCAGTTAACTCCCAAAAAACCACCACAAAACAAACACATCAGTTATTTTTTACAAGGTTTCATTAATTTCACAAGACAAATTTAAGCAGTTAACTAGAAGAACTTTGCAAGGTGTTAACCCCCATCATGTGCTAACTACCATGGATTGTTTCAATTAACTTCCAAAAAACACGAAACCAGACAAACTAGTGATTTGCAATTTCCTCTTAGGTCACCATAATATTCTGGCAGTTAACTAGCAGGATTTGCGGCAGTTAACTAGCAGGATTTTAGGCACACACCTCAGATTTTTGCAGGGACACCCCTTTCCGCCTGATAAGTGCCAAGAATACCGGCGGTATCTTGCCTGCACCGATGCGGCGGATGGTTGGTGCCCTCGCTGGGGAATCCGGCACCTCCTCCTCGCGTCTGCCGCTACTGCCGCTCGCTCGCCTGCACCGGCGCACCCTAGAAGAAGGTCGTTATGCGGGAACAAGATGGAAACTCCGGCGCCTCCTCCCTCGCGTCGGCCTCCGCCGCCGCTCGCTCGTCGACGTCGGTAGCCCAGAAGAAGGTATTTAGCTCGGGAAAAAGCGGGGAACTCCAGCGCCTACTCCCTTGCGTCGGCCTCCACCGCTGCTAGCAACTCTGGTGCCTCCTCCCTCGCGTCGGCCTCCGTCGCCGCTCGCTGGTCGGCGCCGGTGCGGGTAGGGTAGAATCTGGAAAATCAACGGGAGGTGTCTCCGATCGTGGGGTGGGGCTTTGAAGGAAGGGGCGTGGTCGGGGCGTCCGGGTTGGAGATGTCCGGGCTCGGGTCGTGGTCGGGATGTCCGGGTCGTGCTAGTTTTGCGTTAACAAACACTTTCCAAAAAGTAGGTGGTTCCCAGATAGTTATCTAGGAACCTCTTAAGGGGGTGTTTTTGAATAGTCCTCTCGTGTATGTATATATATATATATATATATATATATATATATATATATATATATATATATGCAGAATAGCCAGCTACACACAGGCGTCGCTGCGTATAGGCTATCCACCGTTGATTCTCTCCACTTTTGATATAGAGAGCACATATTTCCATACCCAAAACGGTGGATCCTTTAGTTAGGCTGTTAGCTCTGTTAGTTGATGGACCACAGAAACCCTAGTTGAGTAGCTGACCAACGCAAACCCTAATATCCTATGTACAATGGCATGCACAAAACCCTAATCAAACTAGGGTTCCATTCCTTGTCTGACCGCAAACCCTAATGTACTATATGCACAAAACCCTAATCAAACTAAACTTCTCAGGTTATCCCTTTTTTAACGCAAACCCTAATGTACTATAGACAAAGACATGCACAAAGCCATAATCAAACTAAGATTATCAGTTTATGCTATGTATTTTCTTTGCTCTAGGTATAGTAGACAAAACCCTAGCCGCAGAAAGAAGCCAGCCTAATCAAAACAAGTGTTGTTTTGCTCCCATAGCTAGGTTGCCGCAATAAACAAAACAACCTTTGTTTCGTTTTCTTCATATTCTCATGGATGCATGCGGCCACCAAGCATATACCAAAATAATCTTTTGTTAGGGCACTCTTATGCATGGCACATAGTCTAATGATTTTGCATGCAAAACCTGTTTTAATCCTTGTTCTCAATCCCTTCTCATTTTAGATGCTAAAACTTTTGTAGTCAAAACAATGTGCTAAATTGGAACCCATGCCAAACCCTAAATTCTTGCATACATGCACAAAACTCACACCGTTATCTCAGCCATGCTCCACCCCACTTCCATCTAGAGGTTGCATGCATTTGATCCCTAAATCTAACGGTGCTCTGCCTATGCACCGCTACGCCTGTGAGTAGCAAATCCGCGTCGATATATATATATATATATATATATATATATATATATATATATATATATATATATATATATATATATAGGTAAAATAACAACGGCACCTAGACACCATACATGATACGCATATTTTTTATCATGACCTATACATACCTGAAGGTATACATACATAAGTTACACATACCTAAGGGTGCACTTGAGTACCCAGACACCATACGTGACATGCATATTTTTTATCATAACCTATACATACCTCAAGTTATACATACATAAGTTACACATACTAAAAACCCTATGTAGTACACAGGGTGCAGAATAGTTATTTTGCACCCCATATTTTATGTCATATCTATGACTCGTTTTAGTGTAAAAAAACATAGAAAATATGCATTTTATGTCATATTTTTATACGACATGTAAACAATTTTTTTTACGATATGTCTAAATTTTCTTAAGTTCTTCTCAACTTTCGAGATAAGAGAAAATTTACATGACGTAAAAATCATATACAGTTTGAAAGATAGAGTGACGTCAAATAGCACCACTCTATATGTGTATCACGTATGGTGTCTGGGCACCAAGATACACCAGTTATTTTACCTATTTATATATATATATTATATACATTTTAGATTCAGCTACTTCAGAAACTGTCCATGTGTATAAACTATGACACTTAATATTTTTTTTTACCCTTTGTCGAACAAAGGAAGTTGTCCACTGGCTTATGATGTTGCGTATGTGTTTGCTGTCTTTGTTATCTTACCCATCCTTTTTTTGCAGTGAACAACCTAGGCAATTAAAAATTCTTAAGTTACTAACTCAACATTGCAGGTTTGTGAATAAAACAACGAATTGCCTGGTATGCATATGATCCTTGCATTATATTTGCAACCTATAGTTTTTTCTGTCTTTGTCCACTTAGATTTGTTTTTCGAAATGGGGTTGTACCCCGGCCTCTGCATCCAAGGATGACCTACTCTTGGCTTCAACTTGATAATTGTTTCCTTATAGTTAAAACGTCTAGAAAACAAAGGGCTACAACCTGCATATGTAAAGGAATAGTACAACTTCTAAATCATTTAAGCTTAAAGTTGGAATTAAATATTCTGCTTAAATGGTAACATGCCCTAACTATGTTTGTCATCTTGAAGGGTGTTCCTGTTAATCCTCCATAGTCTACACCTTCAGGAACATGCCTTTTTTTTGTAGACACACTTCATGCTTAGGCATCAGGATATGCTTAGTTAGACTGCTAAGCACATGCTCATGGCCACAGTTGAAGCTATAAGTTAGAGAATCTTCTACCTTTTCTTTCAAAAGGAATTTTTAGCGTAATATGAAACATAATCAACTGGAGTCATGAGTCGTGGAATAAGGATTCTAGGACAAGGTCATACTTTGCAGAAACATGCACTTTTAATTATGGTTTTTACCAATATAATAGAATAATAATTATATGATTATATCATGTACTAAATACACAATGGTGTACACATAAGTTATTTCTGGAGTTTTCCTTTGATATCATACCTTTATTCTTAGGACACACATTCTTTACAAGTGTACAAAATTTCTATTTTAAAATAAACAATCAATAAGTTCAACAGAAAAACTAGCTAGAAAAATGTCTGACTTAGATGTAAATTTCTCCTTGCTAGATTCTCTAGCTCAGTTTTGTGTTATTGATACTTAGATGTTTTGCAGTGTTTACTGAGACATATTCATTGGGTATTACTTCCTCGAATCAGACTTCGCCCCGCTTTATAAATAAAACACACAGGTGAGACCGCTGCTGGGTCAGACAGCACATCGCCCAAAGGAAGACCGAACACTACTGGGGCTGAATAGCACAAGCAAAAGCTCAAGAGAAAATACAAAAAAAATAAAGAGAAGAAATGCACGACAACACTGGATCGACCACCGACAAGGACACGCAACCGCGCGCCCATTGAAACAGTCCCGCCACTATCCTATGCCTCCGGATTGCCGTGTACCAAGCAACACCTTTAAGAAGGGGAACGACGCTAACGACGCTGCTGCCCGCATTTCTCCCGGTAAACGCAGGGGAGTGAGAAGAGGGTACATCCGGTGCCCTTCAAGAAGGAAGGCGACACCCGCAGATGTCGCTGCGCCGGTGCCAGCCATGCCGGCAAAGATTTCTCCCGACCCCCCAACGGCCCAAACCCCAACCAATCCTGGCACTCCACCAACTCGTCGTCCGCCAACATGCGACCAAACGGTCTTGCTATCTTCATTGGCATCTCACCATGGCAAACAACACGAGGTTGGCCGGCTCGAGGAACCCACCAAGGGCAGGGGCAGCGGTGGCACTGCCGCGTGGGACGGATCGACCTCCACCGCCAAGGCGGTAGCAGACCGGACGCTGCAGCAGGAGCATACCAGGCCAACTAGGCCTGGCCGAGCCCAGAACTGGTCCGTGAAGCCCCCACTGCCGTGCTACAGCAAACACATTGGCATCGTCGCTCCCCCGTCCCGAAGCATTCCCCTCACCAACCATGGCGGCGCCCTGAGGGTGAGCTAGCCAGCCCAAACCCAAGACGGACCCAACGGGTCCAAAGCTAGGGTTTGGAGCCACCAGCCAAGCTCGTCTCTGTCACCACCGCCACCAATCAGCAGTGCCCTCGCCCCGCCGCCATCCAGATCACCGCCGGAACGCCGCTTGCTGAAGAACACCACCGCAAGAAGAACACGGCTTCGCACACCACCTCCCGGAGCCGCCTCCGCCGGAGGGGCGCCCTAGTAAGCCACCTTCCGGGGCCGCCGCCCCGGCATCCCCGCACTCGAGCCCAAGCCCCGACAAGCCTCATACCGCAGGACCGCCGGAATGGCCGAGGAGGCAGGCACACCAGACTGTAGCCGCACCGGGCGCGCAGAAGCCCAATAGGGGGGAAAACCCCCATCCACCCTGAGCTAGTCGCTGACCGGGAGTCACAGCAGGGCCGGTCCACCTAGATCCGGTCCGGTTCAGCCCGTAGGCCCAGTTCCGGTCCAGATCAGGCCCAAACCACCCCTGCGGCGGCACTTCTACGACCAGGGCGCTGCCGCTGGTCAGCACAGTCGGCGCCGTCCTTGCCCTCGCCCTTCTCCCGCTGACCCAGGCCATGCTCCGTCGCCAAGGGCCCAAGCCGCGCCACCGCCATCTCACAGCCCCGCGCCGGACAACACCGACGGGGGAGCGCCATCACCACGACACGCTGGGGAGGTGCACGCCGGCGCCGTTGAAGACCACTGCCGCCATCGCCCAGCCGTCCACAATCGAGCACCACACCATCGAGAGTCCTGCCGCCGCCTGATCTCCCGCCAGATCGAGGTCGCGCAGGGGAAGAGGGGCCCGCCGCCACCGGCACCGCAGGAGCGTTGCCCTGCGGCGGCCGCCGGCGACGGCAGGGGAGGGGAAGGAAGTTGGGGGCATGGCAGCGGCGCTAGGGTTTGCCCGCCTGTCGCCAGCGCGGGGGGCGACGCGGACGGGTCGAGGGGGATTTTTTTTCTCGGTTCTCCCATTGGGTATTACTTGGCATGGTAGTTTGGCTAGCGGCTGGTACTTGGATAGTGGATGATCTGGAGAAGCTAGACAACTCAACTTTTGTCTCTCCTGATTTGATCATCCAGTGCCGCCTATGGTTGGGTTTTCCGCTTATAATTGATGAATATATTAGGAGGGATCAAATATGGAACAACATTTGGACTCTACTTGTGTGGTAGTTTTTTGTTGTCTTACCATCCGGACCATTAATGTTGTGTGCATAAACCGTTAATTTGGTCTATCTACCCCCTAATTCTTTTCTAATTTGTCAATTTTGTGCACATATTGATGGTTCAGGTACCAACACAAGCGCGATGTGTTGCTGTGCCGCCGTTCCTGCAATTCTGTAGTACTTCTACAACCTAAACATTGTACTGTTTCGACAATATTTGAACCAGTGATCTAGCAGCCAAGGGTGTCACGGCGCCAGCTTTCCTAGTATCAGGTTAACGACCGCGCAAAGTTCATAGCATGCATGACCTGCATCCACGGCTTTTTCCGACACTTCTTCGGAATTTTAAAGTGCATCGTGTCACTATGAGATAAATTGTAAAATGATACCCATTAACCATTGCTAATCACCAGGGAAGCCATATACACATCGGAAACTTTTTTTGAGTGGTGTAACTGATAATATGGACAACACCACATCGGAGTAAACCATGCATGTCAATAGTTACCTAAATATTCATCACTATTATCAGTAACGAGATATCTCTGCGCCCCCTGGGCGCGGCTATGAAGGTAACTGTTGTATGTTATCGGTGGTTACGCAGAACGTCTGATTACATATTCAAAGTGTATCGGTTGTTAGACATATCGCTTACCGATAAACTCATGAACAGAGAGAAAGGTGACCGTGTCATCTTTCCACGAAGGTAGCATTGCAGCGAGGGCAGCGCATAGACGGAGAGCAACTCCATCACACGTCGCAATATAGGAGTACAGAGGTGGGTGATTAAACACGTCTATTTTTTTAGCCACCCTAGCACACTATCGAACTGGAGCAAAGTACTTGATTTGCATGTTGTGTGCTCTAAGGCATGTTGGTGGGAAACGACGAACACATTGAAAATATGAAGCTACAATCGAGGCATCCTGCGGTAGTTTCCAAACCTCTTTCACAACAGTTGACCGGACAATATTTAAAGAAAGGTGAACTACACACATACGCCCAAAATAACTCGTGCATTATTCTTTTTACTGGCAACTCATTGGCAACACGATAGATGTACAATGACGCACTTAGCAAAACAAATACAGCAAGTAATACTATAGTCTGAAAAAACTATGCTACTCCTTCTTCTACCTCTTGGAGGGCCCTGCCTCGCCATCGTCACGACAATGGTTCCTACTGGTCGCGGAACCATCGCCATGGTCGTTGTCTTCCTTGTTAGAGGATAAGAGTAACACTGCCTGCTGCTCGGCGGCAAGTTCTCGTCTTCCTCATCCTCCTCGTACTCCTTCTCAGACTCATCTTCCTCGTCGTAGTCCTCTTTCTCATTCTCGTCGCCCTCCTGCTCCTCGTATTCCTCCCCATCATAGTCCTTTTCCTCGTCATCGCTATAATGGAGTAGTACCTCGTGCCGGTACCTCTTCATCCTGGCTTCGTGTCACACCGCCTCCCGCTTATCCTTCCGCGCCGCCTCCCGCTTCTCCCGACGTGTTGCCTTCTGCTTCTCGCTCAGCTCGTCCCTCTTTTCCGCCTCCTCTACCCTCTTCCACTTGGCCTCATTGCTCTTGCTAGATTCGTTGGTGTCGGCATTCTCGTTGGAGTTGTTGGCACCGACATTTTTGTTGCCTACAGCGCTGTCTTCCTTGGGAGCGCCGGCCTTGGCATTCTTGTAGTCTTCGCCATTGTCGTGGCCGAGGGCATCAGCCTCAACGTTCGATGTTGGGGACATCGGCGTCGACCTCGGTGTCAGCCCTGACATGGTCGCCACGAGAGGTGTCGCTACTGGAACCGTCGTGGGAAGTCGTTACCGAGAGAGGCAGTTTTAAGAGATGGTGTTTTTGAGAGGCCCCCCTTTCTGAGAGATAGATTTGTGATGGTAGTGGTACTTCGACGAGAACTAGAGTCAGAAGAATGTTGCAGAGAAAGCTATTTAATAAGAGCAACGACGCATGGTACTCTTCCACGCAATGCCTCAACTTATAGGTCTGTATCTGATCGAGTATATAAAACGAAACCGACCTACCGGATCTGTATTTCGTACTTCCATATATTGATGTGAACAGTCTACATCATGAATTCTAAATCTGCAACAATGCAAAAAGCACGAAATAGATAGCGAAGTCTATGCGTCATTTTATTTTGTATAGTCATCTATTGTTCAAAAAAATTATCCTCGTCATATTACTTATTTCCGTTCTCAACGTGTTTAACTTTTGTTCGTGTTGCGTGCAACATGTTCGCATCCAATAGTTTCACACCAAACGGTTTCACAGCCAACTATGTCGCAAGTCAACGGGTTTGGTCTTCAACATGTAGGAAGCAAAATAAAGCATGAAGAAGTAAAAAACTCAAAGCATACGAAAAAAGCAGAAAAAAAGACAAAAGAAGAAAAAAAATACAAAAGCTGATACATACCTACCACCCCGCGGCGTGGTCGATGGTTGGAGCACCACCGCCGACAAGCTAAATCGAACAAAATCCGCAAAAACGAGACCCAGACTACGACCACACCGAAGTGCGGGATGCCAGGTGCTCGTCGCATGTCCCGCTATTTGGAAAGCTCTCTCCTATCCCACGTACACCTTGTCTTGCGGTGCTCCCATGGGGAGCCACATCGAGCGACACCGGTGTGTTCACCAGACTGATGATGGGAGGAAGGCAGAAGGAGACGGAAGTAGGAAATGAGAGAGCCTATCTAACGCGTTGTGTCCCGAAAAAACAGGGAAACCGTTAATATACTACAGCAGAAATCCCGGAAGCAAAGACGTGAAAGCATGGTGTGAAACCAGGCGAGGCGTATGGGCGTGCCAGAAAGACCTACGGAGCTCGTGCTCTGCGGAGACAAGAGGCATGGAGCAGAGCCGGAAGTACGCTTAAGAATACAATCTGCAAGAGTAGTTATCCCACGTGAAGGGGCCCCACCGCATGACCTCGACACGAGGACCCGCGTTTAGCGAGTGTTTTAGCTTCCACGTTGGCAGTCGACGGGCCCCATGACCCAGTAGGTGTGGATCCCTATCTCCCTCCATACGCCTCTCACCCAGAGGACTCTCGCCCACATCCACTTACAAGTGGCCCAGGTGACAGGGTACGGCCCACCATCTGGCGACTCGGGGTAGGAAAGGTCATGCGAGCTGCCGACACTCCCGGGTTGTAGGCCCTGCCTTTCTGGGAGAGCGGGGATCTAGTCCGATGGCGACGTGTGTCCTCCCGATGTCCATCCCATGTCCTAAAAAAATTGAGGCGACGTGGATATCAAGATTGACCGAAACTTTCGTGCGCTATTATTTACTCTGATAGATAATCATAAGTTTCTCACACCACAGGAAACAGTCACTACGCCGACAGCTATAAATCGTCGGCATAGGACAGCAAGTCGTTGTCTTAGGTCTACACTGACGGATGTCGTCGATGTAGTGTCGTCGGTGTATCACGGTGTCGGCGCAGACGAGCCAACCATCGGCACGCGAGGTTTCCATTGGCGTAGCATACGCCGACGGCCAGGTGGCACCGTCGGTGTAAGGTAACCATTGGCAAAGACCTAGTGGGCCCCGCTTGACCCCATAACGGCCATTAGTGGCAGAAGTAACTACGCCGACGGCCACACCGTCGGCCTAGCTGGCCACATGGGCGCGCATGGGCGGGTGTGGGAGGAGGCTACGCCAACGGCTTAGCCGTCGGCCTAGCTTTGCATGTGGCAGGACCTGGTTGTACGCGGGGTTGGGCCGGCCTGCTGGTATGCCGACGGCCACACCGTCGGCCCAGCCTTCCACGTACGCCGACGGCCAGACCATCGGCACAGACGCCTAACCGGGACCAAATGGTCATGACTATGCCGACCGCAATGTCGTCGGCATAGCACACGCCAGGATTTTTTTACATTTTGTTTCCAGCTTTCCCTACACAACAAAATCATATATATATATATATATATCACAGCATGCATACACATACATACATAGTACATATATAGTGCATACACAATACATATATATCATCGAAAAGTTGCTGATATCAAGTACATACACAATACATATATACTATCATCATCATCATCATAATATAGAGTGCCCGACATGGAACCCTACACCCATCTCTAACGGCGTGAAGAGCTCGATAACCCAAGATCTCCTGCCGTGAAGTCAGGCATCCTACGTCTAGGTCCCTGATGATCACCAATGGAAGGAGGGATATGTGTGGCACGAGGAGAAGCATCGAGAGAAGCACCAGGAGAATGGTCATCGGTATGCAGCGGTGTGATCTCGCGTGACGAACCCGGCGTCGGAGAAGCATGAACAAAGTGTTGGTTCCCGGAACATCCCGTTCCCTGCATGTTTGAGAAAGAGTTAGCAACCTGCGAGGCACGTTGGCCTTAAGAGTAGTAGGTAACAAGTGGTCAGGCAGAAGATCTTACCGGGGTCCCTGCGTAGTAGGTGCGAGAGAATTCTTCCTTCGATGGCATCACTGGGAACGGCCCCGGCATAGGTAGTCGTTCTGGTATCGGTGCTGAATCCCGCTCTCCAGTGGCCATAAACCTCTTGAACGACTACAAGATGGTTTAAATGTCAGTCGTTGCATAAATAAAGGTTCAAACTAGCTATCTAGGAGGAGTGGGACTTACCTCATTCATTATTTCTTGCTACACCTCATATGCATCATTCCTCTGCTGCCACTCCTGAATGACCACCTTATATTCCGCGTGATGTGCATCGTAGGCCACGTCCAACTCAGGCTACAATTTCAAAAATAGTGAATATCATGAACTTAGCCATCCAGAAACGATTGTTGGAAATAGGATAAAAATAACAAAAAACTTACATCGGTGGAATGACGCGGCCGTCGAGGAGGCTGGATAAAGGGGTCGTCAGCGGTGAGGATAGCCTTGGCACGCGTGAGGTTCGTGGTAGGCCTGGTCACCGCATTAAGAATGCGGAAACGGCCATGCTTCCTGTCGTGCCCCGTCACGATCAACGAAACCTCATCGGTCTCCTTGTTAATGGGGTCATGCACATCCAGATGAAAAGTCTGGAGCGTCGAGTAGTATTTTCTCAACTCATCTTCGGTATGGCCGAAGTACGAGGGGAGCGAGGGTTGAGCTCGTTTAGATCGACCCTCTTCTGGTGCATCGTTTGTCACGTTCGAATGTCAGAAACAGGCTGCTCAAGATCAACCTCCTGCATCGCCAAAGAAATGTTACGCGTATCAACTAAGAACATGAGGCGAAATAAATGCAGGTTGTTCCATGTATATATTTACCAGCTTTTCCTTGAAGCGGTCATGCTTGTGGTTTTCCGTACTGTGTGTTCCCTCGCTCCCACGGGTGGCCTTGTTCCGCTCGCTCATGACCTTGAACTCGGCGTCTTCCCCTAGCCACCTCATGTTCAACGTCTCCCATGCATCTTCTTTCTCATCGGCCCACTAGGGCATAACCTGCAAAACCAATACTCACTTGAAAAAGAGATAATGCAATTGCAACTTAGCCCCTCTTTTTCTGTACTGCAAATTTGATTTTATTTCGATTTGCTGATATCAATTTGGAGCAACCGCACACTTAGTAATTTGTTATTTCGATCAAATGCATATTTTAGGATGCCCATCCCGCATCCTCATCGTTGACTCGGTGGCAACGACGAAGGACTGGCCATCACCAGGCATGTCCGAGACTAGGCTCCATCGGGTTAGCACTAGGAGGTGCTACCTTCCGGGACGCGTAACTTGGTGAGAAATTCGGGTCCCATCATCAACCCGGAGCTTCTTTGGTGGCGGTCGAGTGGTCAACTATCGTTGCAGAGAGAGCTGGCCCCCGAGGAGGTGGTACAAAATCGTGTTAGGGAGGAGGACGAGCACGTCCGTCGCTATATGGCTGCGTTGGAGATTAGGGTCTCCAATACCTGACAGTTTCTTCGGGGATCTCACCCGAGCTATGCTCCTGTGATGGTTCCTTCTCTTTGGGTGTTCATCACCCACGGCTCAGTATCCGGAAGTCGGCGTCCTGTTTAATTGAGCGAGATGTATTAGTGATATTATCTGATTAGAAGTAGAACTATGTCAAGAACTTGAATAAGATAACTAATACCTTGATTACGGATGCTAAATATGATTCTAATATATCTTATTGTGCTACTGGTACGATGCATGGATGATACGGCCACACGCGTGTTTCCGTGCATTCCACCACACTTGTGCAAGTATGCTGGGGCCACACGCGTGTTCTCGTGCCATTCGGGATGTCAGACGGTGACAAGGGGTAACCTCGGCAATGTCCATGGTGAAGGACTTAGGGTTTTGCGGAAAAGAGAATGATGGGGATTTCGTCGGATGTTAGGAAAACAATGGAGTCAAAGTCGCCTGAATAATTGGGAATCGCACTATTACGAGTTTCCTGGGAGTTTTTTGTGGTACTCTCGCTTGGGCTTCTTTCGTACTATATATAATAGGCTGGGTCTCAAAGCTGTATGCGGATAGGTTTTACATATGCGTAATTACAATACCAACACAATGTCGGTTCATAGTCTTTTTCCTAACACAATCAAAGTCTTTGTCGGCTGCTTCTTTGGACTATCATCTGAAACTTTCATGGGCCGGAAGTCTTTTACCCAGTATAGGGTAGTAAATCATAAGCATCCGAATAATCATACCTATGTCAGTAGCCCTCGAGACTCTACTTGAACCCTAGTTTCAGGTTGAGTCTCAAAGTTTCTTTTTTCCTTCTTTTCCTTTATTTCTATTTCTTTATTTTTATTTTTCATAGGGAAGTGGTACAACAAGTCTGATACTTCCAATGGATCGGGAATCAGTTAATTGCTCCTAGGCAAAAACAAGGTTGTCCTACATCAAATTCAAATCCCCAGGCCTGAACTCAGAATTTACTACTCGCGTAATTCAGTTTGGGCCGTTGAGGTCTTATCGAATACTGAAATCCAGCTTCTATTTTATCGGGTACCGAACGTATCCGTTGGGATTTTTCATCGGATCATTGATACGGATATTTTACTAGCAGAGCGCATTCTTGTGTGATTACCAGGCCACATACGATAAATCCTGGGGTCTTACCTTCATGTTTTTGAACACGGCATTCGGATTTTTGTCGCGTTTGAGCGTGATCCGAGATTTTTGGTTTTTTGGCGGTTGGCCTGCTAGACTGCCAATATTTCTGACTTATCAGATAGTTTTAATGCTTTATACCGGCTCCTGATGGGAGTAATCTTTTTGAGGATACCTTTTTGAGGATACATTGATGTAAAACTCATAGGTATTTTCAATCATGAATATTTTTGTTTTAGTCATACACAATTGGATTTCTATCGGGTGTGCGCCAGTGCTCCCGATGGGAGTAGCCCCCGAGGCTGTGTTCGGATGCCTGTATCTGGACATAGGCTCATAGTTGTTGTTAGCTTGATGAAAAACATAGATCTTTCGAACGGATATTTAAATAATAAAGATCTTAAGGTACAAATTTTTTTATCTCTTTATACACAAGGCGAAAAACCAATGATACATTATTTTTTGGGCAGATGGCACCTAGCCGTTGGCCTGGATATTCTGGCTTAAGAAACCGAACCGTACATCTTATCGTATTGTAAGTAATCTTATGCGTAAAATCGTCGTAGATGCGCTACGTTCCATGGATTGGAGTAATTGACTACTGTCTTCTTATCTTGTAATCGATATGATCCTCCAGGAATAACTTCTGTGATGACGTATGGTCCTTCCCATGGCTCTAACTTTCGGTGGCCATCTTGCTTGAGGCGAAGAACTAGGTCCCCTACTGCGAAGGACCTAGGTTGCAATCTTTGGCTATGGTAATTGTGCAAGTTTTGCTAATACATAGTTTCTCTTTGTAGGGCATCATCAAGTGCATCCACATCATCTTCGAGTGCTTCTCTTGATTCCTCTTCATAATATGTAGCTACTCTTGGGGATTCATGTGACACTTCAACAGGAAGCACGGCTTCTACGCCGTGGACCAGAAAGAAAGGTGTCTCTTGTGTCGAATTATTTGGGGTTGTACATCAACTCCATAAGACAAATGGTAATTCATCAACCTAGGCTCCTTTTGCTCTGTCAAGTGGCGCTAGCAGTCTTTTCTTGAGTCCAGTAGTGACTAGTCCATTGGCTTTTTCTACTTGTCCATTTGTTTGCGGGTAAGCTACTGAGGTGTAGCTTACTTTGATACCTATCTCCTAGCAGTACTCCTTGAACTCATTGGAAGTGAAGTTAGTCCCATTGTCTGTAATGATGTTGTTCGGTACGTCGAACCGAAATACTATGGATTTAATGAAATTCACAGCCGAATTTCCATCTTCGGTGGTGACAGGCATTGCTTCAATCCATTTAGTAAAATTTTCGACTACTACTAGCAGAAAGACGTGTCCTCGTGGCAATGATTTGTGAAGTTTTTCCACCATATTGAGTCCCCACTGAGCGAAGGGCCAGGCCAGAGGTATAGGATTTAACTCAGCAACTGGTGCTCCAGGCTTTGTTGCGAACCATTGACATGCTTCACATGTTCTGATGATATCTTTTGCATCTTGAACTGCAGTGAGCTAGTAAAACCCTGCCCTGAATGCTTTGGCAGCAATTGCTCGGCTACTAGCATGATGACCACAAACTCCTTCATGTATATCTTTGAGTATGATTTTTCCTTCTTCGGGTGTTACACAACGCTGCAACACCCCCGAAATACTTCTCTTATATAGCTCCCCTTTGATTGTTCTAAAGGCCTTCGATCTTCGGGTGATTCGCCGGGCTTCTATGACATCTTCGGGTAGCTCACACTTAGTCATATATGCTATATACGGCTGCATCCATGTATGTTAAATTGGCATGACCTCTCCAATTTCCTGTTCTTCCTCTTCAATATCCTCTTCCATACTCTTGGTCGCTGATGGATCCCCCGAGTCTTTTCGCGGGTTATTCTTTTTTCCCATTTTGGGTGCTACAAGCTCTGAGACTCTTTTTGCTTTGATCGATTGTACTGTTATTTCTTCCCAAAAAACTCCGGGTGGCACTGGTAAGCATAAGGACCCGATGTTTGCTAGATTGTCGGCTTCTTCATTCCTTGCTCTCCCTATGTGTGATACTTCGCATCCATCAAACTAAGCTTCCATAACACCATATAGATCGCGGTAGGTAACCATGTTATCGCTGATGGCATCGCACTTGTTCATTGCTTCCTGTGCCACAAGATTGGAGTCTCCAAAGATTTTTAGGCGAGTTGCACCGCAAGATTTGGCCATTCGCATGTCGTGCAACAAGTCCTCGTATTCAGCTTCATTATTGGATGCGTTTGCAAAGCTCATCCGAAGTATATAACGCATTTTGTCGCCTTGTGGTGATACTAGTATGACTCCTGCCCCTGCTCCTTCCATTCTTTTTGATCCATCGAAGTACATTTTACAGGCACTAGAAAGGTCAAGTGGACCCGCACATTGCAACTCTGTCCATTCTATGATGAAATCTGGCAAAACTTGTGACTTGATTGCCTTGCGCTTCTCATACGTGATGTATCGAGGGGATAATTCAATGCACCATAGAGAGACACGTCCAGTTGCTTCTGGATTGTTAAGGATGCTTGACAAAGGTGCTTCATTAACCACTATGATCGGATGTTCCAAAAAATAATGGCGTAGTTTTCGTGCTATCATAAATACCTCATATGCTAGTTTTTGGTATTGTGGGTACCTTTCTTTGGATGGCGATAAGACCTCGCTCAGAAAGTAGACTGCCGATGTACACCATGGGTTTTCCCTTCTTCGGGTCGCTCCACGACCAAGACCGTGTTGACCACCTGATTTGTGGCAGCAATATAGAGCAGTAAAGGCTCTTTATCTTTTGGTGACACGATGAGGGGAGATGTCAAAAATGTCCTTTTAAGATCTTCAAAGGCACGTTGAACTTCTTCCGTCCATTCGAATTTCTCTGATTTCGTCATGAGGGCGTAAAATGGCAATGCTTTTTCTCCTAGTCTTGCAATGAAACGACTGAGTGCCGCTACTCGCCCCGCCAGCTGTTGTACTCCATGTAGATTTGTTGGCTTTTTCATTGTTAAAATTGCTTGTATTTTTTCGGGGTTAGCCTCGATTCCTCTTGCTGATACCAAATATCCGAGGAGTTGCCCTGCCGGGACTCCAAAGGAACATTTCTTCGGGTTCAGTTTGATGCTAAACTTGTTGAGATTTTTGAATGTTTCTTCGAGGTCCTTGATGAGTGCAGATCCTTGTCTTGTTGTAACTATAACATCATCAATATATACTTGCAGGTTTGTCCCTATTTGGCTTTCCAAACACTTCTACATCATCCGCTGCTATGTTGCTCCGGCGTTCTTGAGGCCAAAGGGTATTGTTGTGTAGTAGAATACACCACAAGGCATGACAAACGCTGTTTTCTCCTGATCTTCTTCCTTCATCCTAATATGGTGGTATCCTGAGTAAGCATCCAAAAAAGAAAGACGTTCGCATCCTACGGTTGCATCGATTATTTGGTCGATTCACGGCAATGGGAAGTGATCTTTTGGACAATGTTTGTTCAATGTAGTAAAGTTGATGCACATCCAAAGTTCTGCAGTATTTTTCTTTGGAACACATACTGGGTTTGCGACCCACTCTGCTTTTGTTAGTTTTTTGATAAAATTGGCATCAGTAAGGCGATGGAGCTCCTTTCCAATGGATTTACGCTTTGGTTCTACGAAGCAACGAAGTGATTGCTTTACTGGCTTCGCCTTTGGATCCAAATTTAATGCGTGCTTAGCGAGTTCCCAGAGAATTCCCGGCATGTCAGAAGGTAGCCATGCGAAAATCTCCCAGTGCTCACGAAGGAACTCGATGAGCGCGCTTTCCTATGCGGGACAAATATTGGAAGTGTAACATCCCAAAAATATTAATCAAGCTCTAATCACCCAAGTTTAGGGTTAACAAAAACTTTTATTATTAAAATGGATGTGAGTCCATGTGTATTTTGCATTAGTGTTTGAATGATTGAAATTGCCATGTTTGATTGTTACAAATGATAAGATTTAGTCCAAAGATGAATACTACATCATCTAGGTCTTTTACAAATAGAATCAAATATAAAGAAAACCAAATATAAAGACATATAAGCAAATGGTCATTTTGTCCAAACTTATCCACTAGACCACTTTGAGTGTTTCTAGTAAAGGATTTCTAACAGAAACATTCCCAATCTTTTCACCCCTTGCTAGACCAAGTAAAAGTGAATCCAAGAAAACTTTATAAAAGAATAGAAACAAATTTCAAATCTATTTAAAAGGCATTACAAAATTGAATCAAGTGTATGTACTAAGATCACCACGTTTCAAAAACCACTCAAATCAATTCACCTTGACAAATCCAAGCAACCACATACTACCAAGCAAGTACTCAGATCACTCACCAAAAATCTCTCAAAAATTTAAAATAGGAATTCATGCAGACATTTGGTCGAGCACCTGGCAGGCACAATACATTCTCAACAACTATATAGTATTTGGAACTATCAATTGCTCAGCCTATGTACTGCAATCAACTCCACTACTTGTCCTTGATCATGCCTGGTACTTTGCCGTGCAGTGAAGAGCCTCCTCTCCACCGTTGCACCAGTGGAACGCCTGTACTGAGCCGGCCATGCCGGTCGAGAACGAGCCACTCGTTGCACGCCGCGCTGCCCAGTACCACGATGTCCTACAGCTAGCCGTGACCTCACCGCCACGCTTTGTCCACCCCTTGACCAACGGCGAGGCGAGAAGGAGCCAAACAAGCCGCACCCATTTAATCCCCCGCCATGCCGAGAGCACGATGGAGCACCGTAGCTACCTCTCACGCACAGACCGCGCCTCGCTCTCTCCACCCATACCCGTGACCGACGTAGCATCAGTGACCTCCCAGATATGACCGTTCACCGTTGCTCGCCTCGTGACCACCGTACCACATGACGAATGCCTGCGTACCCGCCCAGAGCACCGACATATCCCGGCCAATGGAGACCGCCCCTTGCTGTGCCGTCACTCGCATGACGATCGCCATAGTCCCCTGCACCAACCCGTGCCCTCCGTCGTGATGAACACGACCTGTAGCAACGTCGCCAGAGTAGCCAGACCATGCCGCACTGCCTCCACCTTGGGTGTATAAATAGAGGTCACCCCAGACCTCTATCTCCACACCATTCCACTCCTCTCTCTCTCTCAGCAACACCCCAGACCTTTCCCCGGAGCAAGGAGAGCACCAGCCCGCCTGAATTTGGCCAGAGTCCGCCGCAGCAGTCGAGGAGGGAACCATTGATTGCGACCACCCTAGGAGTCGCTGTGACCACGCCTCGAACCGCTGTCGACGACAACCCCATTCGCCCCCATCGTCGACCTTAGCTGGAGCCCAGGTGACCCTCACATGACCCCCACTGCCGTGTTAGGGTTAGAATCTTGCCAGAGCTGTTCGACATAGACGATGCACGTCAGTCGTTAGATCCTAGTCTAATCGTAGCGCTGAGATTGAACGATACCGTTTTGGCTTGTTGAGTCACTGACGCATGGGACCATGTTGTCAGCAGCCAGCTGCGCCAGCACTGTACAGTTGAGACGGCCCGTTTACTTTCCCGCACAGAGCCCATTGATTCAAATAGACTTTTTTCCATTTTAGTTAAAACCAGATTCTGTCAGTAGATTCAAAAATCAATTCAAAGAGATTCACTGGACCAAAATGCATGATTCCAATTTTTTTGGAAAGGTTTTGAAATTATGTAATCACTCCTGTTGGATGAAACCCAATTGGAATTATAGATCACCTATACGAAAAATAACAAGACATAGACTTTTAACACTTCCAACATTTTTCTAAAATACACTATAAATCATTTTGAGATGATTCCACCTCTCAAAAATCACATTTGCCATGCTCTACATGAATATGTAAAAACATTTGGTTTTACAGATATTAAACTTGGACTAGTATTAAAAGAAGGCTATATAGGCTTTTCTAGTCAATTAAATGTTATTAAATAACAAATATTAAATCTTGTAATGCTTTACCATCATTTTAAATCACATTCCTAAGCTAGAGAATATATGGTGAGGACATGGTCCGTATGAACCTATATTCTAGTTGGATAATATGAAATCTTAAACAATTTCAATGAGTAGAAATTACTTTTCTCAAATAAGAGAAATAATAATGTATTGAAATTCCATATGATGATTGAGATGATGCTAGATCATCTAGTATGAGCCCTTGTTTACTAAATAGAAGTAGTAAAGGGTTTTTTGGTAATTGTGTATGTTGAATGTGTTTATAGACGCTAGTACCGACCCAGGATTCAACGAAGAGGAGTACTTCGAGGAGGAAGAGGAAAACTTCAACGACTGCAACCAACAAGGCAAGCTATCAGTGCAAGCTAGATCTAGGCATGCTATATATGCAAGCCCCTATACCATATGCACTATGCATGCTGGGTTATGTCACTATACTTATACCATTCCCAGTTTTACTCCAAGCTTTACTTTTTCCTTTACTATAGTTTCTTACTTAGTAATGAATTGTTATTAGTGGAAACTAGATTGAGTCCCCTCAAGATCATAGGATTAATCTTGGAGACTTATAATAGATTAGCACCCTCAATTAGTGAATACCCTCAACATTAGTGGCTAGTGCTAAGCATAAAACTTGATCACTTCAGATGGGAATACTTGGTAAAAATGATTATGAAAACCTTGGAATGATGATTCATTCTATTGAAATGTTTTGACATGTGTTGTGAAACACAATTTTTTGATGATGAAACTGATGAGGCATGAGCCTTGACTTTAATAAAGCTGATGGTTGGGTTTGGATGCGATACCATTCCAATTTTACCATCCAACCACAATACCTGAGTTGGGTAGGGCTTGACTGGAAATTTATATGTCTTAGTATGGGTTCCCTTGCGGAAGAGGTTGAGCTGAGGCTACCTCGTGATGAATGTCCACCTATGCAGTACCCAAGATGACAGATGGTCATGGTTGGGAGGCCAAACTCATAGGGGAGGTGCCTATACTAGGGTGTGTAATTGAAAGGTTAAGATTGATTATCCGCATACCAAGTATGATGATTCAGGGTTATCCCTGATGGATGTATCGAATTTTGTGGTGAAATTGTACAATCTCTGCAGAGTGTCAAACTATTCGAATAGCCGCGTCCACAGTTATGGAAAGTTGGAGTGGCAATACTGTTCCGTTGTCAGATGTTTTCAAAATGATTTGTGACTTGAAAGACGACTTTGACTTGACCACAACAGAGTTGTGGACATGAAATCTGAGTTTCCCCTTAAGTGATGTAGAGAACTAAATTAGGTCTTTACTCTTGAATCCTTATAAAATAAACCTGGCTTTTTGCAAACAAACCTAGAGCTTAATATTCCTGCTAGCTTTTACCTTACTTATGATAGTGTGAGTTTGCGAGTACTTAAAGAGTACTCATGGCTTTGTCCCTGGTTATTCCCATGGACAGACTACGAGGAGGATTACCCGGAAGATGGACAGCAGGAGGTCTATGACAACTAGGATCATCTCCCATTGTCATCATTGCCTGTGATCATGAAGATGAAGCCCCGCTACGTTTACTTTCCGCTGCTTGATTGTATTTGTTGGAGATATGCCCAAGAGGAAATAATAAAAGTGGTTATTATTATATCTTTGTGTTTGTGATGAATGTTTACATCCCATGCTATAATTGTATTATTAGGAAACACTAATACATGTGTGTTTTGTAAACATAAGAGAGTCCCTAGTAAGCCTCTTGTTGAACTAGCTTGTTGACTAATTGATGATTATGGTTTTCTGATCATGGACATTAGGATGTGATTAATAACAAGGTCATATCATTAGGAGAATGATGTGATGGACACACACACCCATAGTAAGCGTAGCATAAGATCAAGTCATTAAGTTCGTATTGCTGTTTAGCTTTCAAACACATAGTAACCTATTCCTTCGACCATGAGGTTATGTTAATCACCATCACTGGATGAATACTTTGATGACATCAAACGCCGCTTCGTAACTGGGTGGTTATAAAAGTGTCATTGGGTATTCTGAAAGTATGTGTTGAAGCTCATGAACCAACATTGGGATTTGTCCATCCATATGACGGATAGATATGCTCTGGGCCCTCTCGGTGGAATGTCATCTAGTTAGCTTGCAAGCATGTGACTAGGTCACAAGGGATGACATATCACGGAACGAGTAAAGAGTACTTATCAGTAACGAGGTAGAACTAGGTATGGAGATACCGACGATCAAACCTCGGATAAGTATAGTATCGCGAGACAAAGGGAATTAGTTTCGTATGTAAGTGGTTCAATCGATCGCTAAGTCATCGTTGAGTATGTGGGAGCCATTATGGATCTCTAGGTCCCGCTGATGGTTATTGATAGGAGATGTGTCTCTATCATGTCTACATATTCACGAACCGTAGGGTGACACACTTAAGGTTCGAAGTTGTTTTAAGTAGATATGGAATGTGTGTTGGAAACCGAATGTTGTTCGGAGTCTCGGAATGGATCCGGGACATCACGAGGAGATCTGGAATGGTCCGGAGAATAAGATTCATATATAGGAGATCATTTTATGAGATAGGAAATGTTCCGGAGTGTTTGTATGAGGGTTCTAGAAGGTTTCGGAATGTTCCGGAAGGTTCTAGAAGATATCTTGGAGTTTTCTTGAAAATCAAGATAGGGATCAAGGAGTCCTGGTGGGTCAAGATACGGATTCGTGGGGGAGGAGGACTCCTCCCCCCCACCTCCAACCCGCCGGCCTAGGGAGGAGAGGAGTCCTACAAGGACTCCCCTCCCCATGGCGCCATCCCATCTTTAAATAGAGGGGCAGGGGGCGCCCCCTCCTCCCTTGCTCTCATAATCCCCAATCTCTGCCGCCTCTCTCCTCCACCATCTTCTGCACAGGCATAGGCGAAGCCCTACAGAATTCTCTACTCCACCACCACCACCACGCCGTCGTGCTGCTGGGATTCCGTGGAGAAGATCTACTACCTCCGCTGCTCGCTGGAACGGGGAGAGGAAGGTCTGCTTCGACTCCGCACGTGTGACCGACTGCGGAAGCGCTGCCGAATCGTGGCACCGGAAGGATCGTCAACTTGACCAAGGGCGGAAGCGCTGCTGGAACGCGACGCCGGAAGGATCGTCTACTTGACCGAAGGCGGAAGCGCTGCTAGAACGCGACGCCGGAAGGATCGTCCACACGATCTTGAGATCGGCAAGTGATCGACTACATCAACCACGAGATCTAATCTCGTTAACGCTTTCGGATCTACGAGGGTTAGTTCCCATCTATCTCGTTGCTCATGTCTAATAGATTAGATCTTGGCTTTTATCTAGATTAGATCTAGGTTTTGTTCGTTCTTGCGGTAGAAATTTTTTGTTTTCCATGCTACGAACCCATCAGTGGTATCAGAGCCGTATCTATGCGTAGATCTGTTGCACGAGTAGAACACAATGTTTTTGTGGGCGTTGATGCTTTTGTTGTCAGTGTCTTAGCGTGTACTTTGCATCTTGCGGCATGGTGGGATGAAGCGGCTCGGGCTAACATTACATGTCATCGCACATAAGACTTGCTCCACGCTTGACGTGCAACTTGCTTTGCACAAGTGGCTTTGCGGGTGTCTGTCTCTCCCACCATAGTTAAGATTCAATTTACAATGAGCATCTTGACAACACTTGTATCAACGTTGTGGTCCTTGTTCGTAGGTAAGATCGGTCTTATGCGAAAGCCCCAAACCACGTAAAACTTGCAAAGAAAATTAGAGGCGTCTAACTTGTTTTTGCAGGGGTTTTGTGATGTGATATGGCCAACATGTGATTGTGATTGTATTTGATGTATGCAATGATCCTTGTTGTAATATGGCAACCGGCAGGAGCCTAATGGTTATCTTTAATTCTGTTAAGACCTGCGTGTCTATTCATCTTGTAATAGCTTTATTCCAAGTAGTTGTAATAGTTGCTGGTGATGATGGACAACCATGAAGCGGCGCCACTGACCTTGACGCAATGCTGGTGATGATGGAGATCATGTTCGTGCTTTGGAGATGGAGATCAAAGGCGCAAGAAGAAAAGGCCATATCATATCACACTAATTATAAATTGCCTGTGATGTTAATCCTTTATGCATCTTGTATTGCTTAGATCGCGACGGTAGCATTATAAGATGATCCCTCTCACTAAATATCAAGTAATAAAGTGTTCACCCTTAGTTGGCACCGTTGCTAAGACTCGTCGTTTCGAAGCATCTCGTGATGATCGGATGTGATAGATTCTACGTGTGCATACAACGGGTGCAAGCCAGATTTGCACATGCGGAAACTAAGGTTGTCTTGACGAGCCTAGCATGTACAGACATGGTCTCGGAACACGGAATACCGAAAGGTAGAGCATGAGTCATATAATTGATATGATGAACATGAAGATTGTTCGCCAATGAAACTACATCTTCTCTCGTGAAGATCGGACTTGGTGTAGTGGACTTGGTTCGTGTAATCACTAAGACAATGTGAGGGATGTTGTTTTGAGTGGGAGTTCACCTAGTTAGTTTAATAATTAAATTTGAACTCAATTTGTCATAAACTTAGTCTAAACTACTTGCAAATTGTTGTAGATTATGGCGACCCCCTCCATCAATTTCAATGCGTTCCTAGAAAAAAAACTTAAAAATAATGGAAGCAATTTCACGGACTGGTTCCGTGGACTGAAGATCGTCCTCAGGGCTGGTCAGTTGACCTATGTGCTCGATGCACCTTAGGTGACCCACCTGCAGATAATGCCACCGATGACGAAAAGAATGTTTTCGCCACTCGGAAGAATCATTACTCCACAGTTCAGTGTGCCATCCTGTACGGTTTAGAAGCGGAGCTCCAACAGCGTTTTGAGCACCATGACCCGTTCGAGATCATTAAGGAGCTCAGGCTAATTTTTGAGACTCGCGCGGCCATGGAGAGCTATGAGGCCTCCGAGAAATTCTTTAACTATAAGATGGAAGAAGGAAGCTCCGTTAGCGAGCACGTGCTCACCATGTCTGGGTACGCTAAGAAGCTCCAAGAGTTGGGAATATCGATTCCTAATGAATTGGGGATTCACCGTCTCCTTCAATCACTGCCACCAAGTTACAAGAACTTTGTGATGAACTACAACATGCACTGCATGAACAAGACGTTGCCTGAACTGTCGTCCATGCTGAAAACTGCTGAAGTGGAGATCAAGAAGGAGCAACAAGTGTTGATGGTCAATAAGACCACCAATTTCAAGAAACGGGGCAAGCCTAAGAACAAGGGCAACCTCAAGAAGGACGGCAAGAAAGCTGCCGCACCTGCTAAGAAGCCCAAGGCTGGTCCTAAACCTGAAACTGAGTGCTTCTACTGCAAGGGAGCTGGTCACTGGAAGCGTAACTGCCCCAAGTACCTGGCGGATCTGAAGAACGGCAACATCAAGAAGAAAGGTATATTTGATATATATGTTATAGATGTGTATCTTACTAGTAATCGTAGTAGTGCCTGGGTATTTGATACTGGTTCGGTTGCTCATATTTGTAACTCGAAACAGGAGCTGCGGAATAAACGAAGACTGGCAAGAGACGAGGTGATGATGCGCGTTGGAAACGGCTCCAAGGTTGATGTGATCGCCGTCGGCACGCTCCCTCTACATCTACCTTCGGGATTAGTTTTAAATTTAAATAATTGTTATTTGGTGCCTGCGTTAAGCATGAACATTATATCTGGATCCTGTTTATTGCGAGACGGTTACTCTTTTAAGTCTGAGAATAAAGGTTGTTCGATTTATATGAGTAATATCTTTTATGGTAATGCACCTGAGATGAATGGTTTATTCTTACTGAATCTCGATAGTAGTGATACACATGTTCACAACATAGCTGCCAAACGAATTAAATTGAATGATAATTCTACATACATATGGCACTGTCGTCTTGGTCACATTGGAGTGAAGCGTATGAAGAAACTCCATTCAGATGGACTTCTTGAATCACTTGATTTTGAATCACTTGAAAGATGCGAAGCATGTCTAATGGGAAAAATGACTAAGACTCCATTCTCTGGTACAATGGAGCGAGCTACAGACTTATTGGAAATAATACATACCGATGTGTGCGGTCCAATGAGTGTAGCATCGCGTAGTGGATATCGTTATGTTCTCACTTTCACGGATGACTTGAGTAGATATGGGTATGTCTACTTCATGAAACATAAGTCCGAAACTTTCGAGAAGTTTAAGGAATTTCAAAGTGAAGTGGAGAATCATCGTAACAAGAAGATTAAATTTCTGCGTTCTGATCGCGGGGGTGAATATCTAAGTTACGAGTTTGGCATGCATTTAAAGAAATGTGGAATACTTTCACAGTTGACACCGCCGGGAACACCACAGCGTAATGGTGTGTCCGAACGTCGTAATCGAACTCTCTTAGATATGGTTCGGTCTATGATGTCTCTTACAGATTTACCGTTATCATTTTGGGGCTATGCATTAGAGACAGCCGCATTCACTTTAAATAGGGCACCATCTAAATCCGTTGAAACGACACCGTACGAATTGTGGTTTGGTAAGAAACCTAAGTTGTCGTTCCTTAAAGTTTGGGGTTGCGAAGCATACGTAAAGAAGTTACAACCTGATAAGCTAGAACCCAAAGCGGAGAAATGCGTCTTCATAGGATACCCTAAAGAAACAATTGGGTATACCTTCTATCATAGATCCGAAGGCAAAAAAATTTGTTGCAAAGAATGGATCCTTTCTTGAGAAGGAGTTTCTCTCGAAAGAAGTGACTGGAAGGAAAGTAGAACTCGATGAGGTTATTGAACCTTCTCTCGAGTTTGAGAGTAGCGTAGCACCGGAAGATGTTTTGCTGCCGCCTGCACCAATTGAATAGGAAGCTAATGGTAATGATCATGAAACTTTGAACGAAGTTACTACTAAACCTCGCAGGTCAACGAGAGTTCGTACCACTCCTGATTGGTATAACTCTGCCTTGAACGTCATGTTGGTGGACAACGATGATGACCCTGCGACGTATGAAGAAGCTATGGTGAGCCCAGATTCTGACAAATGGCTAGAAGCCATGAAATCCGAAATGGGATCCATGTACGAAAACCAAGTGTGGACTTTGGTGGACTTACCGGATGGCCGTAAGGCTGTCGAGAACAAATGGATTTTCAAGAGAAAAACAGATGCTGATGGTAATGTTACCATCTATAAAGCTCGACTTGTTGCAAAAGGGTTCCGACAAATTCAAGGAGTTGACTATGATGAGACATTCTCACCAGTAGCGAAGCTAAAGTCTGTGAGGATTTTGTTAGCAATTGCTGCATATTTCGATTATGAGATTTGGCAGATGGATGTCAAAACGGCGTTCCTTAATGGTGACATTGAGGAAGAGTTGTACATGGTACAACCCAAGGGTTTTGTCGATCCTAAAGATGCTGACAAGGTATGCAAACTTCAGCGCTCCATTTATGGACTGAAGCAAGCATCCCGTAGTTGGAATCAACGTTTTGATAAAGTAATCAAAAACTTTGGATTTATACAAACTTTTGGAGAAGCTTGTATTTACAAGAAAGTGAGTGGGAGCTCTGTAGCATTCCTAGTACTATATGTAGATGACATATTGTTGATTGGGAATGATATAGAACTTCTTAATAGCGTCAAAACCTATTTGAATAATAGTTTTTCAATGAAGGATCTTGGCGAAGCGGCATACATTCTAGGCATCAAGATTTATAGAGATAGATCAAGACGCCTAATAGGGCTTTCACAAAGTACATACTTGGACAAAGTTCTAAAGAATTTTAGAATGGAAGATAGCAAGAAAGGGTTCGTGCCCATGTTGTCAGGTAAGACCTTGAGTAAAACTCAAAGTCCAGCTACGGCAGAAGATAGAGAGAAAATGAATAAAATTCCCTATGCCTCGGCCATAGGTTCTATCATGTATGCCATGCTGTGTACAAGACCGGATATAGCACATGCTGTTAGTTTGACTAGCAGATATCAAAGTGATCCTGGAGAGGAACACTGGACAGCGGTCAAGAATATCCTAAAGTACCTAAATAGGACTAAGGATATGGTTCTTTCTTATGGAGGTGATGTACAGCTTGTTGTAAACGGTTACACCGATGCTAGTTGGAACACCGATTTGGATGACTCAAAGTCACAGTCGGGTTATGTATTTATTTTGAATGGTGCTGCAGTGAGCTGGAGGAGTGCGAAGCAAAGCGTTGTGGCGAAATCTTCAACTGAATCGGAATACGTAGCTGCTTCGGAGGCTGCACAAGAAGCCGTTTGGATGAAGGAATTCATTACTGAACTCGGCGTGGTTCCCAGTGCGTTGGACCCGATGGCCATCTACTGTGACAACACAGGTGCCATAGCTAATGCGCAGGAGCCAAGGTCACATAGCAAGCTGAAGCACATCAAGCTACATTTCCACGCTATTCGCGAGTATGTCCGAGATGGTGACATAAAGATTTGCAAAGTACACACTGATCTGAATGTGGCAGATCTGTTGACTAAACCTCTCCCTAGGGCAAAGCATGACCAACACCAGAACGCCATGGGTGTTCGGTATATTACCATGTAATCTAGATTATTGACTCTAGTGCAAGTGGGAGACTGTTGGAGATATGCCCAAGAGACAATAATAAAAGTGGTTATTATTATATCTTTGTGTTTGTGATGAATGTTTACATCCCATGCTATAATTGTATTATTAGGAAACACTAATACATGTGTGTTTTGTAAACATAAGAGAGTCCCTAGTAAGCCTCTTGTTGAACTAGCTTGTTGATTAATTGATGATTATGGTTTCCTGATCATGGACATTAGGATGTGATTAATAACAAGGTCATATCATTAGGAAAATGATGTGATGGACACACACACCCATAGTAAGCGTAGCATAAGATCAAGTCATTAAGTTCGTATTGCTGTAAGCTTTCAAACACATAGTAACCTATTCCTTCGACCATGAGGTTATGTTAATCACCATCACTGGATGAATACTTTGATGACATCAAACGCCGCTTCGTAACTGGGTGGTTATAAAAGTGTCATTGGGTATTCTAAAAGTATGTGTTGAAGCTCATGAACCAAGATTGGGATTTGTCCATCCATATGACGGATAGATATGCTCTGGGCCCTCTCGGTGGAATGTCATCTAGTTAGCTTGCAAGCATGTGACTAGGTCACAAGGGATGACATATCACGGAACGAGTAAAGAGTACTTATCAGTAACGAGGTAGAACTAGGTATGGAGATACCGACGATCAAACCTCGGATAAGTATAGTATCGCGAGACAAAGGGAATTAGTTTCGTATGTAAGTGGTTCAACCGATCGCTAAGTCATCGTTGAGTATGTGGGAGCCATTATGGATCTCCAGGTCCCGCTGATGGTTATTGATAGGAGATGTGTCTCTATCATGTCTACATATTCACGAACCGTAGGGTGACACACTTAAGGTTCGAAGTTGTTTTCAGTAGATATGGAATGTGCGTTGGAAACCGAATGTTGTTCGGAGTCTCGGAATGGATCCGGGACATCACGAGGAGATCCGGAATGGTCCGGAGAATAAGATTCATATATAGGAGATCATTTTATGAGATAGGAAATGTTCCGGAGTGTTTGTATGAGGGTTCTAGAAGGTTTCGGAATGTTCCGGAAGGTTCTGGAAGATATCTTGGAGTTTGCTTGAAAATCAAGATAGGGATCAAGGAGTCCTGGTGGGTCAAGATACGGATTTGTGGGGGAGGAGGACTCCTCCCCCCAACCTCCAACCCGCCGGCCTAGGGAGGAGAGGAGTCCTACAAGGACTCCCCTCCCCATGGCGCCATCCCCTCTTTAAATAGAGGGGCAGGGGGCGCCCCCTCCTCCCTTGCTCTCATAATCCCCAATCTCTGCCGCCTCTCTCCTCCACCATCTTCTGCACAGGCATAGGCGAAGCCCTGCAGAATTCTCTACTCCACCACCACCACCACGCCGTCGTGCTGCTGGGATTCCGTGGAGAAGATCTACTACCTCCGCTGCTCGCTGGAACGGGGAGAGGAAGGTCTGCTTCGACTCCGCACGTGTGACCGACTGCGGAAGCGCTGCCGAATCGTGGCGCCGGAAGGATCGTCAACTTGACCAAGGGCGGAAGCGCTGCTGGAACGCGACGCCGGAAGGATCGTCTACTTGACCGAAGGCGGAAGCGCTGCTAGAACGCGACGCCGGAAGGATCGTCCACACGATCTTGAGATCGGCAAGTGATCGACTACATCAACCATGAGATCTAATCTCGTTAACGCTTTCGGATCTACGAGGGTTAGTTCCCATCTATCTCGTTGCTCATGTCTAATAGATTAGATCTTGGCTTTTATCTAGATTAGATCTAGGTTTTGTTCGTTCTTGCGGTAGAAATTTTTTGTTTTCCATGCTACGAACCCATCAGTATTAAGACTGGATCATGAGATCCTTTATTTGTAAGAACCTTATTATGGTTTGTAATGGATGATGAACTGTGGTACCACTTCTGTTATGTCTCGCAAAAATGGTAATCCTGGGATTGTGATGTACGACATAACGTGCATCTGGACTTAAAAATCCGGGTGTTGACAAGTTGGTATTAGAGCCATCCTGACCATAGGAGACCCTAGTTAGAATGGATGCCTGAAAAATCTAGCTTCAAAACAAAGAAAGTGAGTATTTACAAAAACCTATTCTCCTTCTTATCCTTGAAATAATTTCCAAAAGAGATCACTTAAACTCTTACAATTCTACATAAAATTTGACACACTTGAAACACTCCACTAACTTACTCATCCTTATTTCTTGTAGATGGAGGTCAAATACACAAAGTTTTACCAGTTGGGCAACGGAGGCCACCTTATCTTTGAGAGGGATCTGGATGCACTTTCGGAGTATCTTGGACGCCCGCACCCGGAGTTCTTCGGAGCACATCTCAATGACCATGTTGGAGGAGAGCTAGAGTGGCTGATTATTGCCGACTTGAGAGGCAAAATGGAGCCACCTCTTTTTGATAAGATTCAGTTCAGCGTTCGGGAGAACAACTAGCTAGACGGATTAGCCAGGGCTATGCAAGAAGCTCTTGCTCGCTTGTGTGCTCAGAACATCAACCAGATCATCAGAACCCGTTTTGCTCACTATGCAAGACGTGACTCTAAAAGACATCCTCTATCCCTTCCCGCCCATCCGGAGTTGAAGCACGACGTGGATCACATGGTCTTCATGCTCCATGAGACACAAAAGGAGTTAGACAATGCTTGTGATCACGTCAACCAGAGCAATGCTAAAGTTATTGAGAGGAAGCAAACCCTCGCCATCCTCGCCAAGGAACGCAAGTCCCTTCATCAACAACGCGACAAAAAGGATCGCATCATCGCCCGTCTGCGTCATAAGATAGCCACCTTGGAAGATACCGTCCATGACCAGGATATCCAGCTAGAGGAACATCATGAGGAGGAAGGTGAAGACATCCGAGGGGATATTCACTCTTACCTTAGTGATGACAATGACTACCTGGAGGACGAAGCCATGAAGGACCACACTGATGAGGATGATGTTGACTTCATTGATGATGATTAGTCGCACCTGAGCACTACCGTAGGTGTGAGTTATAACCGGTCCCACTGTATCATAGCTTCACAGAATGGTTCTTAAAACCATATGTTTTCTAGTTATTTTGTGGTGCGTGTTTGAATTGTGTGCTACTAATGAATGAATGAAAATAAGTTACTAGTTTTCAAAACCTGAGTTATACTCAAAGCTTAGAGCTTTTGAAACAAACCCATGAGCCTTAGAAATTTCCCTCTTGTGTCACTATCTATATCAATCTTCAGATGACTCGTGGAAATCCCAGAGGAGGCAGTTCCTTTCAGGACCCAATGCTGCAGATTTTGCAAATGTTAGTTTCTGTCCGTGAAGCTGGTAGAGCTGAACGTCAAGCCAACTTAGCCACTCTTCCATAGATATCCCAGATGGCACACAATAATCAAGGTCATGGAAACCAAGATCACCATGGATCCAGACTTTAGAACTTCCAGAATACCAACCCACTCATGTTTAGTAAGTCTGAGGAGCCTCTAGATGTTGATGATTGGCTACAGACCATGGAAAACAATCTAGAAGTTGCAGGAGTGGATGCAAATGAGAAGGTGATGTTTGCCACCCACTATTTGTCCGGCTATGCCAGATCATGGTGGAATAGTACCCGTACAATGAACGGAGATCAGATGATGACTTGGGAGGAGTTCAAACTCAAGTACAGTAGGACCAATGTGCCCCCAGGTTTAATCAAGAGGATGGGGGATGAATTCTGAGATCTGAAGCAAGGAAGGATGACTGTAGTTGAGTACCGTGACAAATTTCTATCAATAGCTAGATATGCACCTAATGAGATGGACAATGAAGCCAATAAGAAAGAAATATTTCTGAACAGCCTGCATGATGAGATGCAGACAGTGCTAGTCAACATTCCCTTTGATGACCTCGAAGCCTTAGTGGATTCTGCAATCCAGATGGAAGGCAACATCAACCAAGCCAGTGAGAACCGCAAGCGTCGAATGATGCATCAACCAGGACGCCACCAAACCCCGAAGTATCGTCCCAACCCGTTTGCAGGATATGCACCCAGAAACAACAACATACCCCCAATGAACCGCCCGAACTATCCCAACCATGAAGGAGGAAGCTCAAGGCCCGGAGGGAGCAACAACAACAACCCCGGCAACTCCAATAACTTCAACCGTGCACCTGCCCCACGGACTGGAAGCAATGTTGTACCTGTCGCAGGGAAAGACAATTCAATGATCACTTGCTTTGAATGTGGAGTCACGGGTCACTAGTCCAACGAGTGCCCCAAGAAGCTTGCTGCAGCAACCAATGTGAATGCACCTGCCCAACGGCAACACCGTGTCTAGCCTGGAAGGAGATTCGCTCCAGGAAACCCGCACAACCGTAATGGCCGTCTGTTCCATATGAATGCTGAGGAAGCCCAAGAAGCGCCAGATGTCGTGCTAGGTATGTTTTCTGTTAAATTAGTATTAGCAAGAGTGTTGTTTGATTCTGGAGCATCGCACTCGTTTGTTACAGAAGAATTTGCATGTACTAGTAAGATTCAACTAACCAATCTGAAGCATGTTATGATAGTTCAAATCCCTGGTTCAACCACTAAAGCTAGAAAAGTTTGCAAAGCAGTACCTATCAGAATCCATGGGCTAGATTTTTATGCCAATCTAATAGTACTTGGAACCAAAGGTTTGGAAGTAGTGCTAGGTATGGATTGGATGTAGAAACATCAAGGATTAATTGTTTGTGCCAAGAAAGCCATAACCATGACCAGTAGCACCGGAGTATCAGTCGAATATGTATCTGAGACTTTGCCCCGTCAATTCAAGTGCAACAAGAGTCTAACCAAGACCACCATTGACCAAGTCAGAGTAGTCTGTGAATACCCTGATGTATTTCCAGATGAATTGCCCGGTATGCCCCCAGATTGGGATATCGAGTTTATCATTGAACTAATCCCTAGAACCGGACCCATAGCTCGGAGACCCTATAGTATGAACCCATCTGAACTAGTGGAGATGAAGAAGCAACTTGATGATATGCTGGGAAAAGGACTGATTCAACCAAGTGCATCGCCATGGAGATCACATGTTTTGTTTGTTGATAAGAAGGATGGTGCCAACCGTCTTTGTACGGATTATTGGAAGCTGAACGACGTCACCATCAAGAACAAGTACCCTTTGCCAAAGATAGAAGATTTGTTTGATCAACTGACTGGTGCCAGTGTGTTTTCTAAGATTGATCTTAGAACTGGTTATCATCAATTGAAGATTCAGGCAACATATATCCCAAAGACTGCCTTCACCACCAGATATGGATTGTATGAGTACAATGTCATGACTTTTGGATTAACCAATGCCCCTGCTTATTTCATGAACCTCATGAATAAGATTTTTATGAATTTTCTAGATAAGTTTGTCATTGTTTTTATCGATGACATTCTAATCTACTCAAAGTCAGAAGAGGACCATGAGCAACATCTTAGAACTATCCTTGAAACCCTTAGGGAACACCAGTTATATGCCAAGTTCAACAAGTGTGAATTCTAGTTAAAAGAAGTAGGATTCCTAGGCCATATCCTGTCAGCAGGAGGAGTCGCTGTTGATCCCGCCAAGATCAAACATGTTGAAGAATGGAAAGCCCCAACCACCCAAACAAAAGTCCACACATTTCTTGGATTAGCCGGATAGTACCGCAAGTTTTTTGAAGGATTTTCGCGCATCGCAAGACCAATGACCCAGTTGTTGAAGAAAGATAAGAAGTTTGAATGGACTGACAAATGTGAAGCAAGTTTTCAAGACCTCAAGAAGAGATTAGTTTCAGCCCCAATTATGATCATGCCCGATATCAAGAAGCCTTTTGATGTGTATTGTGACGCATCCAAGATTGGACTCGGATGTGTATTGATGCAAGAAGGAAAAGTCATATCCTACCTATCCAGACAACTGAAGCAGCATGAGCAAAACTATCAAACCCATGACCTTGAGCTAGCAGCCGTAGTTTTAGCTTTGAAGACATGGCGTCATTACCTTATGGGTAACCACTATGATATTTATTCGGATCACAAGTGTCTGAAGTATATCTTCAGCCAGAAGGAGGTAAATATGAGGCAAAGGAGATGGATTGAGTTAATCAAGGATTATGACCTTGACCTTCACTATCACCTCGGCAAAGCCAATGTGGTAGCGGATGCTCTTAGCTAGGGCCGGGCACAAAAAACCGAAGACCGAAACCCAAAAAACCGAGACCGAAAACTGAACTAACCATATATTGGGAGACCGAAATAATTTCGGTCTTCAAAACCAGATGACCGAACTAAATTTGGTTACTTCGGTACTTCGCCTCAGATGACCGAACTGACCGAATGGACCGAAATATTCTCAGCCCATCTTTCCTCAATTATTTTGCATGCTCATTATTGCCACTCTAGTCCGTATAAGCCACCATAGCCCATGACCTTGTCTTCATTCGTTCTCGTCACTAGTGCCAATTAAAGGTATACACAGAGAACGCATCCACGTACTGTCCTGGCCACTATAGAGTCATAGACTACGTACACCCTACGCACGAGGCAAGCCTGCTGGACTGCTCCGTGTAGTTACTCGTGAAACTGCTTGCATATCTTGTCTTGATTCCTATGATTCTAATTCCATCTTGTATCTTGTGCTAATTTTTTTGGAAATAATTTCTTGATTTGTTGTGAATTTTTGTAAATTCGGTCTATTTGGTCATGACCAAAGACCGGACTGAAAAGACCGAAGACCGAATACAGAAAGACCGAAAAGACCGAATGTAATTCGGGTAGCATTTCTAGATGACCGAAATTTTGAATGACCGAAAAGACCGGACCAAACAAACCGAACAGACCGAACGCCCAGGCCTACTCTTAGATGATTGCCGTGTAGATTAAATACCATGATTAAGGAAGCCCAACCCAGCCTGCATGAGGAGATGGAAAATTTCAGAGTGGAGCTAGTTAGCGAAGGATTCTTAGCTAGCATAGAACTCCAACCCACTTTGATTAGTCAGATAAAGAAGCCCGGAAAGGAAACACAAGTATCAATGGAATCAAGCATCGTATCAGAACAGGAAAGGTACCTGGATTCACCGAAGATGAAGAAGGAGTTTTGTGGTACAAGGACAAATCTATGTTCCAGCAGATTCGAAGTTGAAACAAGTCATTATGCAGGAAGCTCATGATACTCTTTACTCTATCCACCCGGGAGGAACAAAGATGTATCAGGTTTTGAAGGAGCAATTTTGGTGGCACAAAATGAAGAGAGAAGTCGGAAGCTACATAGCCAAGTGTGATATCTATCAAAGAGTCAAAGCGGAACATCAGAGACCCGTAGGACTTTTGCAACCATTGCAGATTCCGGAATGGAAATGGGATTCCGTTGGAATGGACTTTATCACTGGTTTTCCTACATCTAATAGGGGAAATGACTCTATTTGGGTCATAGTAGATAGACTGTCTAAGGTAGCCCATTTCATACCTGTCAAGACAACCTACCAAAGTTCGAAGCTAGTAGAGTTGTATATCGCTAGAATATTCAGTTTGCATGGAACCCCCAAGACCATAGTATCGGATCGAGGAATCTAGTTTACCTCAAGAATTTGGCAGAAAGTCATGGAAGGATTAGGAACCAAACTGAATTTTAGAACAACTTATCACCCGCACACCGACAGACAAACTGAAAGAGTCAACCAGATATTACAAGATATGTTGAGAGCTTGTGTGTTAGAATATGGATCTAGATGGGAAGATTGTCTGCCTTTCATGGAATTTTCTTACAACAATACTTATCAAGCCAGTTTGCAAATGGCCCCATTTGAATTTCTATATGGAAGGAAGTGCCGTACGCCGTTGAATTGGTCGCAAGTAGGAGAGAGTCAGATCTTCAGACCTAACATTCTCCGAGAAGCTGAAGAGAAGGTTCACAAAGTCCGTGAGCACCTCAAGAACTCTCAATCCAGACAGAAGAGTTATGCGAACAAAAGACAACGAGACCTAACCTTCAATGTTGGAGATTTTGTGTATCTCAAAGTGTCGCCCTTGAAGGGAATGCAGCGTTTTCGTCTAAAAGGAAAGCTAGCCCCTAGATATATTGGACCCTTCAAGATTTTGCATCACCGAGGAGAAGTATCTTATCAACTGGAACTGCCTAAAGAGATGTCAGCCGTGCATAATGTGTTCCATATCTCGTTACTTCGTCAATCCTTAGGAGTTCTGGAGAAGACCCAAGTGTTCAAGAACATCGATCACTGAGCCATAGATATCGACAAGGATCTAACTTATCGTGAAGTGCCCATCCGTATCTTGGAAGAAGCATTTAGAACCACCCAGACCCGAAGTATCAAGTTTCTCAAGATCTAGTAGAGTAACCATACCAAAGAACAAGCCACCTGGGAACGAGAAGATTACATTAGGACTGAGTATCCGAATCTCTTGAGTTCCTAGTTTTTCCTGAATCTCGGGACGAAATTCTGTTGAATGAGGGAATGTTTGTACCATCCCAAAAATATTAATCAAGCTTATCAAGCCCTAATCAACAAAGTTTAGGGTTAACAAAAACTTTTATTATTAAAATGGATGTGTCCATGTGTATTTTGCATTAGTGTTTGAATGATTGAAATTGCCATGTTTGATTGTTACAAATGATAAGGTTTAGTCCAAAGATGAATACTACATCATCTAGGTCTTTTACAAATAGAATCAAATAAAAAGAAAATCAAATATAAAGACATATAAGCAAATGGTCATTTTGGCCAAACTTATCCACTAGACCACTTTGAGTGTTTCTAGTAAAGGATATCTAACAGAAACATTTCCCAATCTTTTCACCCCTTGCTAGACAAAGTAAAAGTGAATCCAAGAAAACTTTATAAAAGGACAGAAACAAATTTTAAATCTATTTAAAAGGCATTACAAAATTGAATCAAGTGTATGTACTAAGATCACCACTTTTTAAAACCACTCAAATCAATTCACCTTGACAAATCCAAGAAACCACAGACTACCAAGAAAGTACTCAGATCACTCACCAAAAATCTCTCAAAAATTCAAAATATGAATTCATGCGGCCATTTGGTCGAGCACCTGGCAGGCACAGTACAATCTCAACAACTATACACTATTTGGAACTATCAATTGCTCAGCCTATGTACTACAATCAACTCCACTACTTGTCCTTGATCATGCCTAGTACTTTGTCGTGCAGTGGAGAGCCTCCTCTCTACCGTTGCACTAGTGGCACGCCCGTACCGAGCCAGCCATGCCGGTAGAGCACGAGCCACTCGTTGCACGCCGCGCCGCCCATTACCACAATGTCCTACAACTAGCCATGACCTCACCGCCACCTCCTGTCCACCCCTTGACCAACGGCGAGGCGAGAAGGAGCCAGACGAGCCGCACCCATTTAATCCCCCGCCATGCCGAGAGCACGAAGGAGTGCCGCAGCTGCCTCACACACTAACGCCGCGCCTCACTCTCTCTGCCCGTACCTGTGACCGCCTTAGCACCAGTGACCTCCTAGACGTGACCGTTCGCCGCCGCTCGCCCTGTGACCATCGTACCACGTGACGAACGCCTGCGTACACGCCCAGAGCACCGACGTATCCCAGCCAATGGAGACCGCCCCTTGTCGTGCCGTCACTCACGTGACGATCGCCATAGTCCCCTGCACCGCCCCATGCCCTCCGTCGTGACGAACGCGATCTATAGCAACGTCGCCGGAATAGCCAGACCATGCCGCACTGCCTCCACCCTGGGTGTATAAATAGATTCCACCCCACACCTCTATATCCACACCATTCCACTCCTCTCTCTCAGCAACACCCCAGACCTTTCCCTGGAGCAAGGCGAGCACCAGCCCACCGGAATTTGGCCGAAGTCCGCCGCAGCAGTCGAGGAGGGAAGCCGTTGATTGTGACCACCCCAGGAGCCGTCATGACTGCGCCTCAAACCACCATCGACGACAACCCCATTTGCCCCCATAATGGACCTTAGTTGGAGTCTAGGTGAGCCTCACATGACCCCCACCGCCGTGTTAGGGTTAGAATCTCGTTGGAGCTGTTCGACATAGACGATGCACGTCATCCGTTAGATCCTAGTCTAATCGTAGCGCAGAGATTGAATGATACCATTTTGGCTTAGTTCAGTCGCTGACACGTGGGACCATGTTGTCAGCAGCCAGATGTGCCAACGATGTGCAGTTGGGCCATCCCGTTTATTTTCCTGCGTAGAGCCCGTTGATTCAAATAGACTTTTTTCCATTTTAGTTAAAACCAGATTCTGTCAGTAGATTCAAAAATCAATTCAAAGAGATTCACAGAACCAAAATGCATGATTCCAATTTTTTTGGAAAGGTTTTGAAATTATGTAATCACTCCCATTGGATGAAACCCAATTGGAATTATAGATCACCTATATGAAAAATAACAAGACATAGACTTTTAACACTTCAAACATTTTTCTAAAATACACTATAAATCATTTTGAGATGATTCCACCTCTCAAAAATCACATTTACCATGCTCTACATGAATATGTAAAAACATTTGGTTTTACAGATATTAAACTTGGACTAGTATTAAAAGAAGGCTATATAGGCTTTTCTAGACAATTAAATGTTATTAAATAACAAATATTAAATCTTGTAATGCTTTACCATCATTTTAAATCACATTCCTAAGCTAGAGAATATATGGTGAGGACATGGTCCGTATGAACCTATATTCTAGTTGGAGAATATTAAATCTTAAACAATTTCAATGAGTAGAAATTACTTTTCTCAAATAAGAGAAATAATAATGTATTGAAATTCCATATGATGATTGAGATGATGTTAGATCATCTAGTATGAGCCCTTGTGTACTAAATAGAAGTAGTAAAGGGTTGTTTGGTAATTGTGTATGTTGAATGTGTTTATAGACGCTAGTACCGACCCAGGATTCAACGAAGAGGAGTACTTCAAGGAGGAAGAGGAAAACTTCAACGACTGCAACCAACAAGGCAAGCTATCAGTGCAAGCGAGATCGAGGCATGCTATATATGCAAGCCCCTACCATATGCATTATGCATGCTAGGTTATGTCACTATACTTATATCATTCCCAGTTTTACTCCAAGCTTTACTTTTTCCTTTACTACAGTTTCTTACTTAGTAATGAATTGTGATTAATGGAAACTAGATTGAGTCCCCTCAAGATCATATGATTAATCTTGGATACTTATAATAGATTAGCACCCTCAATTAGTGAATACCCTCAACATTAGTGGCTAGTGCTAAGCATAAAACTTGATCACTTTAGATGGGAATACTTGGTAAAAATGATTATGAAAACCTTGGAATGATGATTCATTCTATTGAAATGTTTTGACATGTGTTGTGAAACACAATGGTTTGATGATGAAACTGATGAGGCATGAGCCTTGACTTTAATAAAACCTAATGGTTGGGTTCAGAAGCAATACCATTCCAATTTTACCGTACAACCACAATACCTGAGTTGGGTAGGGCTTGACTGGAAGTTTATATATCTTAGTATGGGTTCCCTTGTGGAAGAGGTTGAGCTGAGGCTACCTCGTGATGAATGTCAACCTATGTAGTACCCAAGATGACAGATGGTCATGGTTGGGAGGCCAAACTCATAGGAGGGGTTCCTATACTAGGGTGTGTAATTGAAAGGATAAGATTGATTATCCGCATAACAAGTATGATGATTCAAGGTTATCCCTTATGGATGTATCGAATTTTGTGGTGAAAGTGTACAATCTCTGCAGAGTATCAAACTATTCGAATAGCCACGTCTGCGGTTATGGACAGTTGGAGTGGCCATACTGTTCCGTTGTCAGATGTTTTCAAAATGATTTGTCACTTGAAAGATGACTTTGACTTGACCACAAACGAGATGTGGACATGAAATCTGAGTTCCCCCTTAAGTGATGTAGAGAACTAAATTAGGTCTTTACTCTTGAATCCTTATAAAATAAACCTAGCTTTTTGCAAACAAACCTAGAGCTTAAGATTCCGGCTAGCTTTTACCTTACTTATGATAGTGTTAGTTTGTGACTACTTAAAGAGTACTCATGGCTTTGTCCCTGGCTATTCCCATGGCCAGACTATGAGGAGGATTACCCGTAAGATGGACAACAGGAGGTCTATGACAACTAGGATCATCTCCCATCGTCAGCATTGTGTGTGATCATGAAGATGAAGCCCCACTACGTTTACTCTCCGCTGCTTGATTGTATTAAGACTAGATCATGAGATCCTTTATTTGTAAGAACCTTATTATGGTTTGTAATGGATGATGTATTGTGGTACCACTTATGTTATGTCTCGCAAAAATGGTAATCCTGGGATTGCAATGTACGGCATAACAGGCATCTGGACTTAAAAATCCGGGTGTTGACAGGAAGCCACAAATGTTGTTTTCATCAGGTCGACGGGGTGGATCTGTACTTCTTTTGTGTCCTTTTGTAGTGTCAAAAGCCTGATCGGGATTGACATGCGCTACTTCCAGTGGTTCTGCAATTGCTGAAGTTTTGAGTTGTTCGAACTCCGTTGCCATCCCGAAAGATTTAGAAATTTTGTTGAACTCCCAATCACAATTGTCGGCAAGTGTGAAGCTTCCTTTTACCGTGATGATTCCTTTTGGTGCTGGCATTTTCATCACCTTACCATAATGCAGAACTGCCATAAACCGTGTGAAGGCTTGATGTCTACGAACTTCTATTCTTGTAGACGGTTGTTGGGCCTCCAAGTGCAGAGGTTTGTAGAACAGCAGCAAGTTTCCCTTAAGTAGATTACCCTAGGTTTATCGAACTCAGGGAGGAAGTGGTCAAAGGTATCCCTCTCAACCAACCTTGCAATCAAGATACAAGAAGTCTCTTGTGTCCCAACACACCCAACACACTTTTCAGGTGTATAGGTGCACTAGTTCGGTGAATAGATAGTAAAATACAAGTGGTATGGATATAAGACAACGGCGCCAGAAAATAGCTTGATGGCGTGGAAGAGACTAAAGGCAAACTGAAATAAAGATGGAAGCAAGCAAACATGTAACATATCTAGTTGCAAACGGTGTTTCAATGCTTAGAAACAAGGCCTAGGGATCATACTTTCACTAGTGAACACTCTCATATAAATATCTTCTCTTTATAATACTACTCTGAACTACTCTTCGGTTGGACACACTAATCCATGGTAGGGCTATAACAACACTCCTCAAAGTTTGCTTTCCCCATCTAGATAACCCCACACTGTCACCATGAGCGCTAGATGGTTCCAACAAACACCAAAATTTCATAGAGACATCCAACTCCAAATATAACTCATAACAAGTATTTGTAATATGTAGCCTAAGTGCCACCATGGTGTGCACACTGTCAACTTCACACACGTGGGGAGAGCAGAGATCTATTAAAGCACTTGAGTAGCAAGGTAGATCTACTTGATTACAAAGCTCATGATCACAATATGATCATGCATAGAGAGAGATGAACATATAGCTACTTGTAGAACCCTTAGCCTCGAGGAAGAACTACTCCCTCATCATCATGGGAATCAGCAACGGCGATGAAGATGGTGGTGGAGATCGATGGAGATGGATCCGAGGGCACTTCCCCATCCTGGCAGGGTGCCGGAATAGAGACTTTATGTCCCCCGAATCTCCCCTTTGTTGGAGGCGGTGCTGCGGAAATTTTCGTGGCTAGAGGCTGGACTCTCTAGGGTTTCTGGATCGGGAGGCTTCTTATAGGTGAAGAGGCGAGGTCGGTGACCGGCCAGGGGGCCTACACCATGCCCTGGCACGACCTAGGGCTGCCCGCGCCAAGGGGGTGGCCGCCCTGTGGCCCCCCTTCGTCTCTCATTCGGACTCCATGTGTCTTCTGGTAAAATATTTACTTTAGCTTTTGTCCCGTCCAGTTCCGAGTATATTCATCTTCTGGCTTTTCTAGAACCAAAAACAACAGAAAACAGGCAGCTGGCACTATGGCATCTTGTCAATAGGTTAGTTCTAGAAAGTGTATAAAAATACCTCAAAGTGTGGATAAAACATAAGAAAGTAGATATAAAACAAGCATGGAACATCAAAAATTATAGATACATTAGCAACGTATCAACATCCCCAAGCTTAACTACTGCTCGTCCTTGAGTAGGTAAGTGATAAAAAGAGAATAATTTTTGAGGTGACATGCACCATCACAATCTTGATCAAGGTATTTATAAAACATTGATTGCTGGGATCATAGTACTTTAACATAGCATGAAAGATATAGTTCTAACAATAAGACATAGCAACTATGATGTAGCATGAAAAAGGTACAAACAAAAGATTCATGAATAGCAATGCTTTGAAAGACGTTTGTTTGTTTCACATAAAAAAACATAATGAGAATGGTATTCAGCTTGTCCCTCATGGAGTAGCAAAACATAAATGCATAGGACACCTTCAAAGTTCATAAGGGTGACTAGATACAAGTAGTTTAAGAACAAGCAATATCAAAGTTATGCATCAATCAATAAGTCTTGGGACAATGCACATTAAACTAAGAATGGCCACTAAGCTCTCTTAATAGGTGCATAAAGATAGAAGATGGAGACTCAACATAAAAGTAAAATAAAGGCCTTCATAGAAGGAAGCAGGGATTCAAGTCTCAGAAAGATCTTCCAAAAATTATGGTACTTATTAGCTTTCAACTCTCATTGCCCCTATCATAAGCATCTTGAGGTGATTAAGGTTAAAGTGAACAAAATATGGAGTATATGCTTGACAAAGTATAAGTTGGCAATCTCATGTCCCTTGAATACGAGGGTCGCTTCTCATGCAAGTCAAGTTTAGTTACCGGTAAGTTCTTGTCATAGTAAGTATATGTGTATCATAGAGAACCGCCAACAGGGTACCCCTTGCCCGATGATACGGAAGAATCCCCATATCAAATTGACAAGCAAGTAGACAATAACCATCTCAGCAATCTTCTTATTTACCATGGGAAAATGGTGCTTTTTTCTCTCTTTCCTCTTTTCTCATCTCTTTTTTTCTTTTTTTCTCAATCTCTATCTCTTTTTTTATAAGTAGAATGCTTCATAGATTGCTCATTATGGTTACGCTACAGGTTTCCACCATGATTAGGCATGGATTAGACCAGCCGCCCAGGCGTTTCTCTAACACACATACATAACTACATGGACTTACAAGCTCCCCTTTCAATTCACACCGACGACATCCATAAACAAAAGAACATGATATCAACTGAGTACAATGTACAAGTGCAATGTTGAAAGTGTTTCCCATGACAGCATGGTTCTGCTAATCCCCAATGTATAAGTGCAAGCATAAACAACATAGATGACACAATGGTTCAAGTTTATTAGGGGCAAGGAAAGTAAAGTGTGCCATCAAGTTCCTGAGATCTTTAATCACTAATTTTCACATAACAAGTTTAATTCGGAAGGTAGATAAAAACATGAATATACTTGGAATAGCAAATGCTAATAGGTAGGTATGGTGGACTCTTTGGAATAACTTGGTTTTGTTTGGAGTTGGATGCATGAGAGGAACTCATACTTAGTATGGAGGCTAGCAAAAGACTGGGAGCTGAAGGGAATATGCCCGAGAGGCAATAATAAATTGGTTATTATCTTATTCCATGTTTATGATAAATGTTTATTTCGCATACTATAATTGTATTAATTGGAAACATTAATACATGTGTGTTTAATAAACAAACTACAAAGTTCCTAGCACTGCCTCTCATATAAACTAGCTTGTTGATTAACAAGACGATCAAGGTTTCCTGATCATGGACATTGGATGTTGTTAATAACGAGGTCACAACATTGGTGGAATGATGTGATGAACATTCATCCGAACTATAGCATTACGATCAAAGTCATTATGTTTATATTTCTATAACATCATACGAAGTAATCTTAGTCCTTAGACCATGAGATCATGTTAATTGCTAACACCGGAAGAGTATCTTGATAACATCAAACGTCACACTGTAACAGGGTGACTATAAAGGTGGGTTCAGTACTACGAAGGAGTTATGTTGAGGCTCATGGATCAAGAGTGGGATTTGTCCATCCCGATGACAGATAGATATACTCTGGGCCCTCTCGGTGATATCACATTAAGATAGCTTGCAAGCAAGTGATGTGATCACTAGAATGTTATATCATGGGAACGAGAAAAGAGTGCATGTCGGTAACGAGATCAAACTAGGTATTTGGATATTGATGATCAAATCTCGGACATGTAATATATCACAAGGAAAAGGGATTTAGTTATGATGTTAAAGGTTCACACGATCACAAGAGTCATCATTGAATATGTGGGAGTCAGTACGGATCTACAAGTCCCGTTGCTGATTATTGATCGGAGAGGGGTCTCGATCATGTCTGCATTATTCACGAACTGTAGGGTGACACACTTAAGGGATACCGACACCATTTGGAGCAAATATGTTTTAGATAAAGATTTAAGAAAGCGCTGGAATTATTTCAATAGACACCGAAATTGTTTCGGGTGAAATTGCTGAAATTGGTTATGCATGTAATATTGAAATGTTGCAAGGGGTTTTATGTGAATGTTTGTTAATTAAAGTAAATAAAAAAATTCTGAGTAAAAATAATAAAAGAGTTTTATTAAATGAGAGAGCATTAAATTTAGAGAAATTTAATGCATTTAAAGTGGAGACTTTAAAAGAGAATGTGAAGGGGCATTTTAATGTGGAGGGGGTTACCACCACATGAATGGGGGAGGTGAAGGGACACCCTTCATGGGCGCCGGCCATGGGAGGGGTACCCTCCCCTCCTCCTATAAAAGGCACCCCTCTCACTCCTTCTTTCTTACACCTCCTCATGAAGGATCTCTCTCCCCCTCTAGTATTATTTCCCCATGGTCTCAGATTAGCGAGATACATGTTCCCGGTGGCTTTATCTGGAAAGGAATTGCTGCTTCTGCTGCTTTGCTGGAGCGAGGGACGGAGGTTGTCGGGGTACCGGACGTGTGTGCGATCATGGATGCACCGCTGCTTTGCGGTGCTAGACTTGGTGGTGCTGGACTTGCTGGAGCTAGATCTGAAGGACGTGCTAGAGCCGGACCTGCTGGACTTCATCATGATCTTGAGATCGGCAAGTGTACGACTACATCATCCACGAGTTCCATCTCGTTAACAAATCTTTGTTTTCTTCGAGGGTAAGTTCTTCATGGATGTATATCCACCCGTTGCTTGTATCTAGTAGATAGATCTTGGCGTATAGTTCCCATCGTAGGAAATTTTTTGTTTTCTATGTTGCGAACCCTTCAGTGGTATCAGAGCCTGATCTATGCGTAGGTGCTTTGCACGGGTAGTACACATATTCTTATATGTGGGCGATGATGATCATGTTATTGCATCTTTCATGTATTTTGGATATTGGTGGCATAGTGGGATGAAGCGGGCCGGCCAACCTTACATGTCATCGCACATGAGACCGGTTCCACGACTGACATGCTACTAGTTTTGCATAAGTGGATGGCAGGTGTCTATCTCTCCTACTATAGTCAATATCTGATTTACAACAAGTTGCTAATAACTTAGTTATCCTCGTTGTGGTTCCATGTTCGTAGGTAAGACTAGTTCTATCTCCAAAAGCCCTAAGCCACGTAAAACTTGCAATGGGTAAATTAGAGGCGTCTAGTTTAGAGCGTTGCTAGGCTAGTGTCATGATATGGTAATGTTGTAAGTTGATGTATAATTGATGCTCTTACAACACACCTAACGTGTAAGTTCTATAAACCTTGGCCTTACACACAAAGGAATGATAGAGATCATACCACGATGCATATGATGGTGATCAAATGCATGGACCATATCATCCCACTTTACACATATGATGTTCACATCTTATATTGCTTGTTTGGCGTTTTAGTAGCATTATAAGATGATCCCTCATTTAAATATCAAGATAAAATGTGTTCTTCCTTAAGTATGCACTGTTCTATGGATCGTGTTTCGAGACATGACGTGATGATCGGGTGTACTCGACTCTGCGCTTTCATACAAACGGGTGTAAGACAGTTTTACACATGCGAGTACTAAGGTTCTTACTTGGCGAGCCTAGCACGTATAGACATGGCCTCGGAACATGGACCGAAAGGTTAAGCATGAGTCATATAGTTGATGTGATGCCCATATTGATACTCGCCTTTGAAGCTACACCAACTCACGTGATGATCGGACTTGGTGTAGTGGATTTGGTTCATGTAATCACCAAAAAGGCGTAAGGGATGTCGTTTTTGAGTGGGAGTTCATTTCTAATTTGGATTAGTCGAACTCAATATGTCATAAACTAAATCGAAGTGAATTTGCATAATTTGTTGTAGTCATTGGCGTCTGTTCACTACCTTATGCTTAGTTTTAATTGAGATAACAGAACTATATAATTCTGGATATTTACTTTACGAACTGGTATCGTATTGTTTTGAATGTCAATTTAAAGTTTATAAGTCCTATTGCAAACTTTCAGCAAACTCTATTTACTCCATGAAGTTTAATAAGAAGTATTAAATCAAGAGTAAGAATTCCAATATTAGTATCTAAAGTATCATGTTTGCCTCCATGATTATTGATATTCAAAAGTTGTTTTAATATCAAGATTATATTGGAGCTCAAAAATTGTTTCAGAAACCATCATGTGTGGAAGATATTGTGATATCTAAAACAATGTTTTTGGTTGCATTATGATAGAGTATAATTTAGGAAAATACATGTTCTCATATTGTATGAGAATTTGTGAAGGATGGAGATGCTAGGCATTTGAATCTCCCAAAAGGTTTTGGGAACTAAAATTATACTCGTCATTCTTCCTTATAGGCTATAGTAGGTTGATCATGAAAGTTGTCATGATAAGTTTGAATAGAAGATGTAAGTAAAATGTTTACTACACTAATAGATTACTAAAGAATGGATTTTTTGAAAGAACACCAAACATTTGATGATGGTGATCCACTTCAAAGTGCAAGTCCAAAGGTATTAGTATTTGACTATACACGCTTTGTACTATGTGTCATGTGAATTATACCACTATTGATATTGATAGATTCTTTTAAAAAGAAAAGGAATTCTTGAAGAGAATCGATAAAATATTTGGCAGAAAAGAAAAGGTTGGAGATGTCCAACTTAGGTATATAGAAGATATACATGTTATGGATGTATTCCTTGCTTGATAAACAATGTGGTTCTGAGGTATTGGATACTGAATTGGTTGGTATGAAGTGTCATATAGGACAACGCAATTCATGAATTGCAATGGCCTAAGTAACTAGCAAGAGAATAAGTGATGATGTTCATCGAAAACAAATAAAGTGTTATTATGTTTTTCGTTGTCGTCAAACCTAGCCTACAAGATTTGATTTGTTTTAATAATTGTTATTTTGTTCCGGTATTACGAGAACAATGGTTGTTCAAATAATTACCGTATTTCATAAAGGATGGATGAACTTTTACAAGTCTAGTTGGGGAAATCACATCCATAAACACTATTGCTGAAATGTCGCAAGACAAATGATTGAAAGATCACTTATGAAGTGACATCGATGTTTAAATTATATTGGAAAGAAAACATGAAGAAACTCCATGTTGATGGATTTTTGGAGTCTTCGATTTTGATCAATTGACGCTTGTGAGACTTTCCTTGAGATAATTGAAACTCCGTTCATAGGCCAAAGAGGAACGGATGACTAGCTTATTGGAAATTATACATGCTGATGTGCATAGTCCATTATGTGTAGCCATATGCGATGGATCTTTTTGCTTCATATGCTTTCTCCAGAAATTTGAGTGAATATATTTATATATTTACTTAATAAGGAAGAAGTATGAAACATTTGAAAATTGTTCAAAAACTTTCAAGATGAAGTGAAAAATCATTGTAACAAGAAAATAAAGAGTTTATGATTTGATCATAAAGGAAGATATTTGAGTTACATGTTTAGCAACACACTTAAGATTTGAGGAATCGTTCCATGATTTGTGTTTTTTGGTAAACCATAGGAGTATGGCATATTCGAGAGATGAAATCAAACCATGTTTGACATGGTAAGATCAAGGGTGTCATTTATAAAACTGCCATTATGTTATAAAGATTGAAGCTTTAGAGACTACCGCTTTTATACTGAAAAGAGCACCATCGTGATCTGTTGAAATGACACCATATAATTTATGGTTTGGGATAAAACCCGAATTGTCTTTTCTTAAATTTTGGTATGCTATGCATAAGTAAAATGTTTACAACCAAAGTTCGATAAGCACGTCTTTGTAGGTTATCCCAAAGAATTTGTTGGGAATTTCTCCATAACACCGAGGACAAAAGAGTTTGTTACTTGGAACGTCAAGTTTCTTGAGAATAAATTTTTCGCGAAAAGTTAAGTGGGAGGACAATAGAACTTTGATAAGGTTGTTGAACCTTAGCTATATGTGCTAAGTAGCGCAGCGCCGGAAAGTGTCCCGGTGGCGGCCACAATGCTCATGGCTCCCGTGATTACAAAGGTTGTGATCTAGGAGATTAGAGTTCGTATTGAACCGTGTGGGTCGGTAAGAATCAGATAGTGTGATTTGATAAGCAAGACGTTATTGTTTTGACAATGATGAACCGACTCAATGCAAAGAAGCGATGATGGGCCCTGACTCCATAAAATGACTAGAAGTCATAGAACCCGTGATAGTATCCATACACGAGAAATCAAGTTTCTGAACTTGGAAGACCCTCCAGAAAGGCGTGAAGCCTATCGGTCGTGTTTGGATCTATAAAGAAATAGACATGGATGTTTAACATCTATGAAATAGTCGACATGTCGGAAAGAAGTTTACGAAAATGTTCAAGGAGTTGACTATGACAAGATTTGATCTTTCATAGCGATATTTAGTCTTGACGGATTAATGTAGAAACCACTACATATAATTTGGCGTATGGTAGTTGAACAAACAAAACAATGTTCTTCGAATAGAATGGTTACCTAGTACGTGTATAAGACACGGTCCGAAGGGTTTTGTTAATTCAAAGGGTGCTAAAAGGGCATGCAAACTTCAATAGTTGAAGTAAGCATAGCAGAGTTGGAATCTGCACCATGATGAAACTGTTAAAATAGTTTAAATTCATCGGAGATGATGAAGATGCTTGCATTTGCAAGAAATTAAGTGGGAGCGCTAAGACATATTTCTAACACATTATGTAGAGAACATATTGTTGATTGGAAATGGTGTATCTTGTATTAACACAATTTAAGAATTTCATTAAAATAAGATTTTGATGAAAGACTTGGGCAAAACCGGAATATTTAGCATCAATATCTATATGGATAGATTGAGGCGCTAATATGGTTGTGCCAGACATACATATATGAGATATTGAAAGGGTTCAATATGGAAACAACAAGAAAGGTTCTTGCTGCATGGAAAGGATTGTATCAAGATTCAAGTGTTTCAACACTTGGTGAGTAAAATCACATGAAGATTTTGATCGATTATACCGTGATATGTATATATCCAGAATGTCCTATGCTCTAAGTGTTATGAGCACATACCAGAATGATTCATAAGATGATCATTGGACAATAGTAAAGATATTCTTATGAGCTTTGGAAGAACTAAGAATATATCATGTATAAGTGACAAATAGTTAAAGGTAGTTCATTGTAAAGTGTTACATTGATACTAGTTTTGTCACAAGATACAAATTAAATTTATCTCAATTTAGACTATGGGTGGCATAATGTAATGGAAAGGTTGTTCCATGATGGATTTGGATAAGTTCCAAAGTTTAAACATTGTGACGGATACTACAACAAAAGGCTAAGTATATGACTGCTATAGTAGCAGCAAAGGAGGGCATTTGTGTTAAGAAGTTTACTATCAAACTAGGTGTGGTTCAAAGTGGGCTAATACTATGAAGATATATTGTATGACAATAATATCAACATATTTTAATCCGAACAAACTAAAGGTCTCACCAAAGGACCAAATTTATACAATGCCATCTCTTTTGAGAATGAGTGATGCGTAGAGATGCAAAGACATGCAAATACACACGGACCTAAAAGTGCCAGATCCAGAGATTATGTTAACCACTAGCAAACGCGTATATTCAACACCTAGGTGTTGTATATACAAGTTTACAAACTATATTATTGACTCTAGTATAAGTGGGAGACTGAAGGGAATATGCCCGAGAGGCAATAATAAAGTTGTTATTATCTTATTCCATTTTTATGATAAATGTTTATTTCGCATGCTATAATTGTATTAATTGGAAACGTTAATACATGTGTGTTTAACAAACAAAATACAAAGTTCCTAGCACTGCCTCTCATATAAACTATCTTGTTGATTAACAAGACGATCAAGGTTTCCTGATCATGGACATTGGATGTTGTTAATAACGAGGTCACAACATTGGTGGAATGATGTGATGAACATTCATCCGAACTATAGCATTACGATCAAAGTCATTATGTTTATATTGCTATAACATCATACGAAGTAATCTTAGTCCTTAGACCATGAGATCATGTTAATTGCTAACACCGGAAGAGTATCTTGATAACATCAAACGTCACACCGTAACAGGGTGACTATAAAGGTGGGTTCAGTACTACGAAGGAGTTATGTTGAGGCTCATGGATCAAGAGTGGGATTTGTCCATCCCGATGACAGATAGATATACTCTGGGCCCTCTCGGTGATATCACATTAAGATAGCTTGCAAGCAAGTGATGTGATCACTAGAATGTTGTATCACGGGAACGAGAAAAGAGTGCATGTCGGTAACGAGATCAAACTAGGTATTTGGATACTGATGATCAAATCTCGGACATGTAATATATCACAAGGCAAAGGGATTTAGTTATGATGTTAAAGGTTCACACGATCACAAGAGTCATCATTGAATATGTGGGAGTCAGTACGGATCTACAAGTCCCGTTGCTGATTATTGATCGGAGAGGGGTCTCGATCATGTCTGCATTATTCACGAACCGTAGGGTGTCACACTTAAGGGATATAGACACCATTTGGAGCAAATATGTTTCAGATAAAGATTTAAGAAAGCGCTGGAATTATTTAAATAGACACTAAAACTGTTTCGGGTGAAATTGATGAAATTGGTTATGCATGTAATATTGAAATGTTGCAAGGGTTTTATGTGAATGTTTGTTAATTAAAGTAATTAACAAAATTCTGAATAAAAATAATAAAAGAGTTTTATTAAATGAGAGAGCATTAAATTTGGAGATATTTAATGCATTTAAAGTGGAGACTTTAAAAGAGAATGTGAAGGGGAATTTTAATGTGGAGGGGGTTACCACCACATGAATGGGGGAGGTGAAGGGACACCCTCCATGGGCACTGGCAATGGGAGGGGTACCCTCCCCTCCTCCTATAAAAGGCCCCCCTCTCACTCCTTCTTCCTTACACCTCCTCGTGAAGGATCTCTCTCCCCCTCTAGTATTATTTCCCCATGGTCTCGGATTAGCGAGATACATGTTCCCGGTGGCTTTATCTGGAAAAGAGTTGCTGCTTCCGCTGCTTTGCTGGAGCGAGGGACGGAGGTTGTCGGGGTACCGGACGTGTGTGCGATCACGGATGCACCGCTGCTTTGCGGTGTTGGACTTGGTGGTGCTGGACTTGCTGGAGCTGGATTTGAAGGACGTGCTAGAGCCGGACCTGCTGGACTTCATCATGATCTTGAGATCGGCAAGTGTACGACTACATCATCCACGAGTTCCATCTTGTTAACAAAGCTTTGTTGTCTTCGAGGGTAAGTTCTTCATGGATGTATATCCACCTGTTGCTTGTATCTAGTAGATAGATCTTGGCGTATAGTTCCCATCATAGGAATTTTTTTGTTTTCTATGCCGCGAACCCTTCAAGAGTGACCAACTAAGAGAGCAATAATGGCCATAATCATGCAAAGCGACAAAACATCATCAAATAAAGCATAAAGTGATATTACAAGTGGAAAACTAAAGGATCATAGAGGCTATGGTGACTTGAGTTAGTCATAATATGGTGTGAGCATGCGCCAAGTCAACCCAAATAAAGCATCAAAGGAGAATACTACAATACTATGCTTTAATATGCTAAAACAACGCATGATTCTTTCAAGGCACATTAAGCAATCTCAATTATTTGTAACAACTCATGCTACAGCAATAATCACTAAGCATAAAGCCAAATCAATAGCAAGCATGACATGACAAATCATAGGCCACAGTCAAAAACAAACTCCTTTTATACCACTTAAGCATGAACTTTTCCTACTCTTTCTAATCCAAACCAACTTATTTGCAAACTAATGGATGAATGAGGAGGGTCGAACCAATTTATTCAAGCAAACTAAGCATACCAAGCAAACGAAAACAAAAAACAAAAAACAAAGACGCTCCAACAAGAACACAACTGTGCATGAAACAATAAAAATGAAGTGTTTGGAAGAAACCTGAAATTTTTATTGATGAAGAAGTGGATGCCTTGGGCATCCCCAAGCTTTTATGCTTGTACTTCTTGAATATTTCTTGGGGTGACACGGGTGGCATCCCCAAGCTTGAGATTTTCTCCATTCTTCATCTTATCTCATTACTCTTCCCTACACTTTAAAATCTCCTTCATACAAAACTTCACACAATCTTCATTAGCAACATTAGTGTACTCAAGATAATAAGTCTTTTGGTTCAGTTTCAACACAAGTAAAACTTCCACTTAAAAATAAGATACTATAGCACTTCCTTTAAAAAGTTCAAATGGTCAAAGAGAACTTAAAGAGAAAGAGATTAAGAGGCAAATGCCAATAATGGCAGAAATCTATCAAAATAGACTAGCAGGTAAAAACTAATTTTTTTCGAAGACCTTCTGTTGCTCAAATCGAAAGTGTTGAACTAAAAAAAGTTGTGTACCAACCTAGGGCGAAAGCACAAAAAATTACAGCTCAAACCAATGTACAGAGATTTTTCACGAATTTTTACACCGAAGCACAAAAATCTGTTTCGGAACAACAACTTTCCCAAACATTACTTCTCTCTCATTCGAGGTTACTCTTGGCACAAAAATCACACAAAAATGATAAGGAGAGGTTATTACAGAGGTAATAACTTCCAAGACTCAACTAAAACTTTTGGGTTATCTCCCAATAAGTACTTTTCTTTAACGCCTTTAAGTTAGGCATGATATTTTGAGAAGATGCTCACATAAGAAATATGAATTGAAGTAAAAGAGAGCATCAAGAAGAAAATTCAAAACACATTTAAGTCTTACCCACTTCCTATGCATAGGAATATTGTAAAGGAACAATTCATGAAAGCACAAAGCAACAAGCATAGGAAAGCAAAACAAGTGCAACTTCATGACTTTCAACATAAAGAGGGGAAACCTAATATTATTGAGATGCATAAAACCATGTTTCCCTCTCTCATAATAACTTTCAGTAGCATCATGAATAAAATTAACAATATAACAATCACATGAAACATTCTTATCATGAGCCACATGCATAAAAGGATTAATACTCCCCACATAAACATAGTCATTTTTATTAATTGTAGTGGGAGTAAATTCAACAAAATAGCTATCATTGTTATTCTCATCACCATAATCATCAAATATAGGAGGAATATTGTAATCATAATTAATTTTCTCCATAATAATAGGTGGACTGAAAATATCATATTCATTATTGTAATCATCATATATTGGAGGCATAGTATCATCAAAGTAAATTTTCTCCTCCATGCTTGGGGGACTAAAAATATCATGCTCATCAAAACCAGCTTCCCCAAGCTTAGACTTTTCCATAGCATTAGTAATAATGGTGTTCAAAGAATTCATACTAATAACATTGCTATTAGCATGCAAATAAAGTTCCATAGGTTTTTTAATTTTCTCTTCAAACACTAAATGTCCTAACTCAAGATAAATACTATAAAGCTCTCTAATTTTTTGTTTTCCATTAAGCCTAACTAGTGAAAATAAAAACAAGAAACAAAAAGATATAATTAGAGAATCTAAAGGAAATAACTTCAAGCACTCACACACCAGCAATAGTACTAGAAGATAGCTTAGTATCCAGAGGATGTGAGTATCTTTTACCTTACCTCTCCAGCAACGGCGCGAGAAAATAGCTTGATGTCTACGCACTTCTGTTCTTGTAGACAGTTGTTGGGCCTCCAAGTGTAGAGATTTGTAGAATAGCAGAAAGTTTCCCTTAAGTGGATTACCCAAGGTATATCGAACTCAGGGAGGAACTGGTCAAAGATATCCCTCTCAAGAAACCCTACAATCAAGATACAAGAAGTCTCTTGTGTCCCCCACACACCCAATACACTTGTTAGGTGTATAGGTGAACTAGTTCAGCGAAGATATAGTAAAATACAAGTGGTATGGATATAAGACAACGATGCCAGAAAATAGCTTGATGGCGTGGAAGAGACTAAAGGAAAACTGAAATAAAGATGGAAGCAAGCAAACATGTAACAGATCTAGTTGCAAATGGTGTTTCAATGCTTAGAAACAAGGCCTAGGGATCATACTTTCACTAGTGAACACTCTCATATAAATATCTTCTCTTTATGATACTACTCTGAACTACTCTCCGGTTGGACACTCTAATCCATGGTAGGGCTATAACAGAACTCCTCAAAGTTTGCTTTCCCCATCTAGATAACCCCACACTGTCACCTTGATCGCTAGATGGTTCCAACAAACACCACAATTTCATAGAGACATCCAAGTCCAAATATAACTCATAACAAGTATTTGTAATCTCTAGCCTAAGTGCCACCATGGTGTGCACACTGTCAACTTCACACTCGTGGGGAGAGCAGAGATCTATTAAAGCACTTGAGTAGCAAGGTAGATCTACTTGATTACAAAGCTCATGATCACAATATGATCATGCATAGAGAGAGAGAGATGAACAAATAGCTACAGGTAGAACCCTTAGCCTCGAGGAAGAACTACTCCCTCATTATCATGGGAATCAGCAACAGTGATGGAGATGGTGGTGGAGATCGATAGAGATGGCTCCAGGGGCACTTCCCCGTCTCGGCAGGGTGCCGGAACAGAGACTTTCTATCCCCCGAATCTCCCCTTCGGTGGCGGCGGTGGTGTGGAACTTTTTGTGGATGGAGGCTAGACTCTCTAGGGTTTCTGGATCAGGAGGCTTCTTATAGGTGAAGATGCGAGGTTGGTGGCCTAGGGCTTCCCGTGCCAAGGGGGGTGTGGCCACCCTGTGGCCCCCCTTTGTCTCTCCTTCGGACTCCATGTGTCTTCCGGTAAAATATTTACTTTGGCTTTTGTCCCGTCCAATTCTGGGTATATTCATTTTCTGGCTTTTTTGGAACCAAAAATAGCATAAAATAGGCAACTGGCACTATGGCATCTTGTCAATAGGTTAGTTCCAGAAAGTGTATAAAAATACCTCAAAGTGTGGAGACAACATAATAAAGTAGATATAAAACAAGCATGGAACATCAAAAATTATAGATACGTTAGCAACGTATCAAGGCTGGTCGTCCCAGGATCGCATGATATTGTGATGGCCAGTCCATGACTTCGAATTCGAGTTTTTCTCACCTGAAATTTACTTTGGAACCAAAAACAACGTCAAGAAATACTCTTCCTAAAGGAATTTCGGCTTTACCTGGTACTATTCCGTGGAAAAATGTTTTTGTTGGCGCGCGATTGTCCAGGGGATAGCCCATTGTTCTTAACGTTTTTGCGTAGATCAGATTTATGTTGCTTCCTGCGTCCATGAAGACTTTGCTCATATCGAACCCGCCAATTTGTGCTTCGACTATGAATGCTGAGTGACCCGGTCACGGGACCCGAAGCGGGTGATCGGCTCTACTGAATGTGATTTCTTGCTCGGATGGTTGATGTTGTTGTTTCCTCCATATTTATTTGTCTTCTAAAGAGCTCCTGGGTTCTGTTGGATGGACGCCCCTTCTGAATCATTGACATTGCCCCTTTTGACCTAGGGTATTCACCGTTTTAATCAGTTGTGTCTGGTGGTAGCATTGCTAGTGATGGTGATGGTGGTGCACCGATGGCTAATGTGCCAGGCGTGGATGTGTATCCTCAGTTTGCACTTCGGTTTCTTTTGCATTACATAGCTCCTGCATCTTCAAGAATGTTCGACAGTCTTTCATGAGATGGTTAGATTGTTGCTTGCCTGTCGAGTCGACGTAAAAGTGCATATTACAGGGTTCTTCTAGCATTTGCATTGCGGACATGGGTGGATCTTGAGCTCTTAGCTGGTACCGCTATGTTGACTGGCTTCCTCCGACGTCATCCCTGTTATGGCGGTACCCGCCGTTGTAGTTGTTGCTTTTGTTGTTACCTTCACCTGAGAAACTGGCTGCGACGTAACTTGGTCTTGTGTTTCCATCGTTGTTCCTTCTTCTTCTATCGTTGCCGCTTTTATGCCTGTCTTCCTCGGGTGATCGTGTACACTTATGCAGTGTGTCTTCTCCATCAGCCCAGCGATTTGCTATTTCCATTAGCTGTGAGATTGTTTTGGGTTTAACTCGTCCTAGTTCTTTTGTGAATTCTCGGCGACGGAGGTTTTCGTTGAAGGCATCGATGGCCGTTTTGTCGGATATGGACTCAGCTGAGTTTTTATGATATTCCATCATTGGATGAATGCTCTTAATGATTCCCTAGATTTTTGTTTATATGCTCGCAACTGCTCCAAGGATGCAGGTTGTTTAAACGTGGATTGGAAGTTCCGGATGAACTTATCTTCTAGGTCGATCCAGCTGCTGATGGAATCCTCGGGTAGCTGCCTGAGCCATGATTGCAGCGCCGATGAGGTGTAGTTGTAAGCTTTGCATTGCGGTAGCTGTGGAGCCGCCTTGTAACTTGACAGTGGACAAATAATATGCTAACCATGCTTCGGGTTCTTGGAGTCCATCGTACTTTTGGTGGTCGTGCGGAAGTTTGAAGTCCTTGGGTACTGAGGTTTTGTGAATCCGCTGAGTGAAACAACTGGCCCCGCATAGCTCGTAATCGTCTTCGTTGTATTCATTGTGGTGTCGTCGGCTACGGTTTTCATCTCTTGATCCATCGTTCATGTGCTGTGTGTTGTCATTTATTGTGTTGCTTCGCGGCTCGTTTCCTACAAGGTGTGCCTAGTGTGGCGATCGAGATCGTCGGGTATATTCCACTTGCCGAGGGCTTCTATAGTGGCATGGGGATCTATCGAGTTGTCGCGTGGTTCCTTGCTCTATTTCCACGAGAGAGGCTCACACCATGCCAAGGTTCATCAGGGCGGAGCAGTGGAGGGCCGCACAGGGATCGTCGGGTGCAGGCTGAGTTGTGAGCAGATATGTTTGCGCGGCCACAATGCCATTAGGGGGTCCTCGAGGCGTGCGGAAGAGAGGGGTGTGAGACGTACGGTATTCTAGGACAGTGAGCACACAAGTTTACCTAGGTTCGAATCCGCCGGCTTTGGACGGATCCTACTCCTGCTAGCAATCCAATAATACGGCAAAGCCGGAATATGGGTTACAAGGGTTTCGCCTGTGCGAGTTGAGATTGTAGACTATTGTCCAGTGCCCTAAAGGCTTTCCCTAGGACGTCTTATAAAGATATCCGGCCTAGGGTTTACAGGAGAGACCTATCCGGCTACGACTAAGAGTCGGTTACAGAGTACATCTTTAACTGCAAGTAACACTACAGGCCTATGTCGGTAAGTCTTCTAGGCCTTCCTGTAGACGGACTGGACTCTGTCTCTTCTCCTTGACTAGGCCGCCTGTGAAGTGATACGTTGCAAACATATCTATAATTTTTGATGTTCCATGCTTGTTTTATATCTACTTTCTTATGTTCTGTCCACACTTTGGAGTATTTTTACACATTTTATGGAACTAGCCTATTAACAAGATGCTACAGTGCCAGTTGCCTGTTTTCTTCTATTTTTGGTTTCAGAAAAGCTAGTAAGGAAATATTCTCGGAATTGGACCGGACAAAAGCCCAAGTCAATATTACACCAGAGGGAACACGGAGTCCAGAGGGGAGACGAAGAGGGGAGCCAGGCCGGCCACACCTGGTGGTGGCGCGGCCAGCCCTAGCCGCGCCACCAGGCGGTGTGGGCCCCCTGGCACTCCACCGACCTTGCCCCTTCGCCTATATATTTCCCTCGGGATGAAAACCCAAAGTACCCGATCAAAATTCCACGAAAGAGTTTGTAGCCACCGCCATCTCCATCCCTAGATCGGGAGGGATCTGAAGCTCTTCCCGGCACCCTACCGGAGGGGAGAGATCAACCTGGAGGCCTTCTTCATCACCATGCCTGCCTCCGGTGTGATGCGTGAGTAGTTCATCCTTGGACTACGACTCCATGTAGTAGCTAGATGGTTGGTTCTCCTCCTTTGTGCTACCATGTTTAGATCTTGTGAGCTCCGTTCATGATCAAGATCATCTATTTGTAATCCTACATGTTGTGTTTGCGGGGATCCAATGGATATTGAGATGCTATTTCAGATTGATTATTGATTCTATCATGTCTTTGTTATTTGTGATCTTGCATGCTTTCCGTTGTTAGTAGCTATCTTGGCCGAGTAGATGCTAACAACTCCAAGAGGGAGTATTTATGCTCGATAATGGGTTCATGCCTCTAGTAATCTAGGGAAGTGATAGAAATCTCTAAGGTACTAGATGTGATGTTGCTACTAGGGAGAAAACAACAATCCTTTATTCATAGAACAATCGTATTGTTTACTTTACACACTTTGCTTAATGCAATTATCTGTTGCTTGCAACTTAATACTGGAGGGGGTTCGGATGATAACCTGAATTTGGATTATTAGTCATAGATGCAGTTGGATTACGGTTTATGTATAATATCGTAATGCCCAATCAAATCTCATAGGAGTCAAGATGATTAGTATATGCATGTGCTTTCTCGATGTTTGACAATTGCCCCGCTGTAATTTGTTCACCCAACATGTCATCTATCTTAAGGAGAATCACCACTAGTGAACTATGGACCCCGGTCAATTCTTTTACCATCAATCTACAACTATTTACTGTTTTATGTTTACTTTCTGAAAAGCAATTACTATCTTCCACACAATACGTTTAATCCTTTGTTTTCAGTAAAACCCGTGAGATTGACAACCTCATTGTAAGTTGGGGCAAACTTCTGTGGTTGTGTTGTGCAGGATTCCAAGTTGGAAACAACAACTTGGAGGTGTTTCCTTGCTCCTACTGGTTCGATAACCTTGGTTTCATAACTAAGGGAAAACTTGCTGTTGTGCTCATCATACCTTCCTCTTGGGGTTCCCCAATGAGCTCGAATATATTTTCAGCCATCAAGCTCTTTTTATGGCATCGTTGCCGGGGAGTCAAGGACATATTCACAAGGGGAGTCCCTCATAAACAATCTCTTTACTTTGTTGTTTTTATTTTTCTTAGTTTATTTCTGCTTTGTTTGCTTGTTTCTTTATCAAAAACACACAAAAAATAGTTGTACTAGTTTCTGCACTTTTTGTAAACCTTTGCATTATATACTTCTTTGGGATCTTTTCCAGTCTTACGTGCTCAAAAACAGCTAGGACATGATGGTAAAATAAGCCTGACGAGGGTTTAACTCATCAATGCCCATTGTTATGGACTTGGGTTTTGGAGAAGGAGGGAGCGCTGGAGACATCTATCGGCTAGCAAACAAGCACACAGGGGACAAAGATTTACCCAGGTTCAGGCCTCGAAGAGGTCCCTACTCCTGCTTGTCTGCTCGTGGAATTATCGAAGGAACCGAAGGTTACAATGGTGCGCAGATGCAATCTAGCGAGGGTTGTGGAAACTAGGGTTGCGTGTGTCCTCCTCACCGCCCCCTCCTAGCCTTTATATAGATAGGCTAGGTCCCGGGTAGCAGGTCGAGTCGGTTACAAGTTATGGTTTTCCCCTTCAAACTTTCTATCTTTAACTTCTTCTTGTCCTTCAAGCAATCGAGAGTCCGCAGGTTACTCGAGTCCTTTGTTTGGGCCTTGGCGACACCGTGGGCCTGTACGTATTTAGACCGTATATACCAAGCTCGAGTACCAGTAGGGTATACCCATGTCAGTAGCCCCCGAGTGTCCAGTGGAATCGCAGATTCGACTAGGGACTTTATGAAGTCTTTCAAGTGCCTGAACGAGTATATTTCGACTGCTTTATTTGTGTCATAGGGATTGTTGATGTACGTGCCAGATATAATCGAAGTATCGGTATCAGTTAACCACCTTAGGGTGAAACAATGCAATCTACTCGAACTCGAGTCCCCGGACTCGAATCCGGAAAAGTGCTGGTGTAATTCGACTCAAGCCGCAGAGGTCTTACAGGAGTCGAATTCCAGTTATATGGGTGTGAGCACTCGACGCGTCCATCAAGGCATATCCATCGTACCTGCAAGCACGGATATATCTCTGGTAGTGCGTAGTAGATGCGTTGCCAGGCCTTATTCAGGTCTTACCTTCACGCTGTAAGCGCGGCATCCGAATTTTATCATCGCGGAGACGATTCGGGTGACCCAGGAGACGCAGTCTCTTTGTAGGGAAAATTATGAGGCGGTGTCGCCATGAGCTTCGAGTGTGGATGTTATCAACACACAGTTTTTGTACAAATAATCATAGGGTGTGCGACCAGCGCTCCCTATGGGAGTAGCCCCCGGGTGCCTGGTTGAGTCGAAGACTCAAGCAGGGACTAAAGAACTTTTGCGACTGCCGTCGTCTTTTGCTTGTTTGTTTCAGTCGAATTTGTTTTCGGCGCTCCCTATGGGAGTAACCCATGTACATAGTCGAACCGTATTTCGAGTGGTTGGGTTTACTTTTTATTGTCCATGTTCCTGCAAAAAGAAGAGAAAAAATCGTAGGGTGCGCGACTAGCGCTCCCTATGGGAGTAGCCCCCGAGTGCTTGGTGGAGTCAAAGACTCAAGCAAGGACTGAAGTAGTCGAATTTTTCCGCTGCGTAGCTTTGATGACGTCAGTGCTGACGCTTTTATGACCTCAGTTGCCCATGTGAGCGAATTTGACGGGACGTGACGAGCAGTGGGTCCCACTTTCTGACTTTGATTTGACTGGGCGTGCGTAATCTTTATTTTAACTGTGTCTCCTCGATTTCCGCGTGTAATGGGAGTAGTGGAGGGACGGTTCGCGCTTCCACTCCTCCACGTGTCCAGCACGATGTTTGCCACGTGTCCAGTAGAGTTTTTCTGAGTCATTGGATTGCATCTTCCAGGGGTTAAGTAGCGGCGCTGCGACGGTAATTTTCCCATCTGTTCTCATTCATCCTTACTGCCATCGCCATTGCCGCTGCTCCTTTGCTTTTCTCCATGCTCGTTTCCTCCACGACGCTGGACCAGCTCCACTCGTTTCCAAGCTACTTTCTTCGCTCGCATCGCCGTCACGCAATGGGGAAGAAGAAGGGAGGCGCTGCTGCTGATTCCGCGGCCACCGTTGCCGCGGTGAAGAAAAAGGGCGGCTCCTCCGCTGCGGGCACCAGCACCGCCGCCGGCGGGAAGAAGAAGGTCACGGACACCCGCGTCACGAATGGTGCGTGGCGCCCCTCCATCATCAAGGCGTCTGATCTTTGTCTTCTTCGCCAAGACGGATACTGTCCGCCGCAGTAGCCGACGCGCACGTCCCCAGCGGTGAGACAATTCCTGCTCCCCCCGCTGGTTTTCGAGTGATGTTTCTTGCATTCATCATTCACGGTCTCTCCTTGCCCCTTCACCCCTTTTTTAGGGGTCTCCTTTGTTTCTACGGGCTTCAGCTCCATCAGCTGTCCGCGAATTCTATCATCCACATCTCTTGCTTCATCACTCTCTGCGAGTGCTGGCTCAGAATCGAGCCACACTTCGGCCTCTTCAAGCGCCTCTTTAAACTGAAGCGCCAATCCGCATCTGTCTCTTTAGTCTACGATGTAGGTGGTTGCGGAATCCACGTCGACCCATCCACCACCTACTTCGACATCAAGCTCATGGCGTCCGTCCAAGGGTGTAGGGACAAATGGTTCTACATTCGCGATGAGAAGGCGAACGGTGAGCTCTTTGGACTCGCGCCCTTCGATCCCGTGATGCCATGCAGGAGGATGCGCTCCTAGAAGAACGTAGTCATGCCGGGTGAATCCGCGGAGACAGATGCGCTGTACAGGCACGTCTACGACCTCGAGAGTCGCATTGGCAAAGAGGAGGGAGGTTGTGCCCTCATCCACACTTGGCTGCGCCGTTGCGTCTAGCCCCTGCAAGCCAGAGTCCACCCCATGTTTTAGTGGGCTGGCGCTGATGATGCCACTCGCGTGTCTGCCGATGGCATGTCCGCGAGTGGGGTGGACAAGAGGGTTCGACTGGTCACTAAGTACACCGTCAAGGATGTACTTCCTAGCGAGCCAGTTGTTCCTCCATTTGATGCTGCGAACCCTCCGCCTGAGGTATAGTTGTGCCACGTAGTAGCTGAATTTGTCGATTGCCTTTCTGTTGCTTACTTGCTTTTTTCTGAATTTTTTTGTCTGCATGCAGGATTGGGCGGTGTCACCTTGTATGCCCCCTCTCCCTGAGGGGATTATTCCTCGTGAAGCCTTGGAAGAGGATGAGTCTGAGTCGACTGTCCCTTCTGACATGGAGGAGGAAGCCCCCGAGTCCGATAGTCCGGATACTCGCAAGCGTTCGCGCAGCGAGGATTCCGACGCGTCGTCTCCTTCGACTCTGGAAGGTACGGGTGTTGGTGCGGGCCATTCCTGTGAGCGCCGTGGCACCATCTTCTCGCAAGAAGATGCGATTGCCAAAGGAGTCTTCGCCGGAGTCAGGGGAAGCCACTTTTGACTTTGACAAGTTTGACTGGTAAGTTTCCTAGTTCACTTGTTCTTCTCAGTTTTGTCCTTGTTGGCTCGTTTTGGAGTTTGCCCTTTCTCAATGTGGCCTTTGTCTTGCAGACAAGAGGCATCGTCATCTTCTGGCGACGTCCAATTTTTGAAGGAATCAGGAGTCGCGACCTCAAGGGCCAAGAAAGAGGTCGAGCGCGCTCCTTCCCCTCCATTGGCGGCACACTTCGGGCACAACTCTTCCAGTTCTCCTCACGCAGGGGAGCATTGAATGGTTGCCCGGATGACGGTGCAGCAGACATCTTCGGAGTCATTGGAGGACCATGTAAGTGCAGCTTTTCTCCTTTTTAGGGTTGCAGTCGATGTTATCTATTTGCCTTTGCTGATTCTTTGCTCCTTGTGAAGGAAGCCGCGCACTTGGCGGAGCAAGTGCTTGCGATGGGCCGCCAGCATGCGATACTGGAGACGTGCCATAGCGTGCTTGAAAGTGAGTGTCCTGCACTTCTTCTTCTTCGTCTTCTCCTTTTTGATATAGTCGACTGATAGTCAGCTTTTGTTTGTCATGTAGCTGAACATAATGCCCTATTGCGTGACGCCGCCACCTTGGAGAAGACACTTGTCGCGGCTGTGAAGGGCCGCGACGAGGCAATCACAGCGCGTGACGAGGCACGAAAGTGTGAAGAGGATCTGCGTGCCTCCTTCGCGGCCAGGGAGAAGTTGTTCGAAGAACAGCTATTCTCAATCGCCAAGGCCCTCTCAGGTACTTTGCTTGTGTATATTGTTACCCTTCTCTGCTTCGAGTGCTTTTGCCGGTGGCGCTGATGTTTTTGTCCATGTGTGGATTTACGTACAGATGCTGGCGATTTGAGCTTTGCCCGCAGGACCTTCGCCGTGATGACGCTCTGGCGGGTGCGCTGTCAGCAGTCGAAGACCGCAGCACCACCATGTAGGACATGCTCTCCAAGGCTAAAAGCGTGCTTAGTCGCCTTCGGGAGGAGCTGATGCCCAAGGCGGAGCTAGTCGAGAATATTGACGAGCTGGTGGAGTCACTCGCCGGAGGTGTGCCTTTTCGCTTCAAGAACTCCCTCCGCGCGGCCGGCGCGTCCATGTCACTTGCCATGGTGCAGGCCCACGGAGTCGAGATCGATCCTGCCATGGTGTCAAAGGCGATGCATGTTAGCACGGACGGCCAGCAGGTAGTCTTCGCTCCTTTCGCGACTGCCTGTGGAAAATATGGACATCATTTGATAAATACTGTTGCGAAGTACTCTGAGGAGCTCCAACGTGCCAAGAAGGCGGCGAAAGCTTCAGCATCAGGGGCACTGCCACGGACTTGATGAAGCCCCCGAAGCCGTCAAAGTCGAAGAAGCCAGTTGCTCCTTAGTTAGCTTTGTAATAGTTAATTAGTTTATGTCCTTTTGTTTAAGAACATGCCTGCTGGCGAGTGTATCTGCTGATACTTTTGCTAGTCTTGAATGCATCTGACCCTTTTGTATTTGTGTTGATTTGGTCGCCTTATTTGCTTCTATATTGACTTGTGGTAGGGTACATCAAGTGATCATTTGAGGGAAACTCAGGACTCGCCAATTCTTGATGATACCATGGCACCGTTGCGCTCCAGGGTAGATGAGGTGTCGTTTCTTTCGCGACTGTGTGACCGCGTGAAGCAGCTGGAGCATGAGTTGCCCGTTCTCCACGGTAACGCGGATGTGTGGAAGTCGAAGGCGGAAAAAGCTGCCGCCCGAGAGCAGTATCTGCTTGGCGAGGTGACGCAGCTGGGCGACCAATTCAAATGTTAGTTTGCTTGTTCTCATCTTTTCCTTGTAGTTACTTGCAGTGGTACGTTGTACTCATGCTGTTGTTGCTGCTTCGTGTAGTTGTCAGCGCACGTCATCCGCAGGAGGAGAAGGATAGAATTGCCATTCGCCTGCATGATCTTACCCAGGAGCAACTTCAAGATAGTGGATACTTCTGGGTAGATCATGATCGTGCGACTGCACTGGCGACCATGCAGGATCGTGCGTCGCGAGTGCTACTCTTTCTAAAGAAGTCGCAGTCATGCTTGAAGAACATTTATCGGGCGATGTTCCCGCTGGATGATACTCCATCAAGCTTGCTGGCCCTTCTTGCCAAGTTTCAAGATCCGTTCGCGGTTCGCGGATGCATGAGGCAACAGTTGGTGGCCGGTGCCAAGGCTCCTCTGTCAATGGTGCGATTGCACAGGCCTGACGTAGATGTTGCAGCAATTGCGTCTGGGCCGCCTGCACCACCAGCAGGTTCTGCTTGGAATATGGTGCCGCACTACCAGGCGGTGGATCGCCCAGCAGAAGAGATAGTCAAATTCTTTGAGGAACAAACCAACGTTCTACTACTGCAGTAGTAGCCTAGTTTGTATCCTGCACCTAAGTGTACTTGTGTTGTAAAGTTCGTATAATTGTTGTAAATAATTTATTGTCGAATGTGCATAAAGAGCTTTGTTAGCATGAAGTGCGTTGCACTATGCTAGTCCTTTTCGTTAGCCTGGCCATGTTTTATCTCAGTCCCTTGTCAACCTGTCAGGTGCGTTGCAGCTAGATTGAGGTTGTGTTAAGGGTTTCGATTGATGTACTAGCTATTCAGGATATCGCGTTTTTGTTCGAAGAACAGAGGTGTAAAGGGTGGCGCAGCCCCCGAGTAGATAAATTGAAAAGGTAAAGGAGAACACGGAGTTTTGGGGCACTTAGCTTTTATTTATTCGAAGAATAGTGTGGAGTACAATGTGTGGCTAAGTAGCCTTGGCTGAGTAGCCTTATTTGCAATGTAAAAGTAAAAACGACTAGGGTAGAAGCGTCACAGTTGTGCGACGTTCCAGGGGTTGGAGTATGCGACGCCTGTCTCTAAATCTTTGAGGCGATAGGCGCCACCTGGGATTACTTCTGTAATCACGTACGGTCCTTCCCAGGGGGACTCGAGCTTGAGATGCCCCTGCTGCATCAGTCGCAGGACCAGGTCACCTTCGACGAAGGATCTGGGCCGAAGGCTCCTACTGTGGTAGTTGCGCAAGTTCTGCTGGTAGATCGTTGATCTTTCCGCGGCGATTTCCCTTGCTTCGTCAAGGAGGTCGACGGAGTCTTCGAGTGCGAGGGATGACTCTTGTTCGCTGTAAGTGACCACGCGTGGCGCCTTGTACCGTACCTCGGCGGGTAGCACTGCCTCTGCTCCATGCACCATAAAGAATGGCGTGTAGCCTGTGGCGCTGTTTGGAGTTGTACGTAGGCTCCAAAGAACGGATTGCAGTTCGTCCGGCCAGCAACCCGCGGCTTGTTCGAGTGGCTGGAGGAGTCGCTTCTTGATGCCGTTGCAGACGAGCCCGTTTGCTTTTTCCACCTGACCGTTGGTTTGTGGATGCGCTACTGAGGCGTAGCTGATGTTGATCCCCAGGTTCTCGCAGAATTCTTTGAACTCCTTGGATGTGAAGTTCGTCCCATTGTCGGTAGTGATGTTGTGTGGCACTCTGAAGCGGTAGACGATGGACTCGAAGAACTTGACTGCACTGTGCCCTGATTGGTTGGTCACCGGCATGGCCTCAATCCACTTGGTCAATTTGTCGACTGCGACCAAGAGGTAGATGTAGCCTCCTCGCGAGGAACTTGGAAGTTCGCCGACGATGTCGAGCCCCCATTGCACGAAGGGCCAGGCCAATGGGATTGGCCGTAGCTCTGCGCCCGGTGCGTGTGGCTTGTCCGCGAATCGCTGGCAAGCGTTGCATTTTTGGACGATGTCCTTGGCGTCGCGCATGGCCATAGGCCAGTAGAATCCAGCTCGTAGAGCTTTGGCAACGACGGCGTGACTGCCGGCGTGGTGCTCGCAGGTCCCTTCTTGGATGTCGAGGAGAACTGCTTTTCCATCGGCCATGGAGACGCATCGTTGGAGTACTCCTGTGATGATGTGTTTATACAGTTCGCCGTTGATAACAGCGAATGCCTTAGATCGCCGCACAATGTGTCGTGCATCTGTCGGATCGTCTGGTACCCTCTTGTGAGGAGGTACGTGATGTACGGCTGCGTCCAGGATTGTTCAATCATCATGACGCTAATTGGTCCCTCAAGTCTGGTGTCCAGCTCCAAGTCGTCGAGTGCCATTGGCTCATTGGGTGGTGTAGCCCCCGAGTCCGTTGCTACGCTTGTTTATTCTTTGCGGCCTTTGGCTTGATGGAGCATTCGCAGATGCGCTCGAGAAATAACCCAGGTGGTATGGGGGCGCAGGTAGAGCCTATGTTGGCGAGTGTGTCCGCCTCTTCGTTGCTTTCGTGGCCTACGTGCCGCAGCTCGCAGCAGTCGAAGTCTCCTACGAGTGTGTCGTAGAGGTCGCGGTACGCGATCATGTTGTCGTTCAGTGCGTCGCACTCATGCATTCTTTGGTTGACGACCAACTTGGAGTCGCCGTATATGATGAGCCTCTTGGCGCCGCAGGCTTTTGCCATCCTCATCCCGTGCAACAGGGCCTCGTATTCAGCCTCGTTGTTGGAGGCTGTGAACTGCATTCGCAGGATATATTTCAGCTTATCCCCTTGACGTGATGTTAGTATGACACATGCACCTGCTCCGTCTTTCCGCTTGGACCCATCGAAGTGCATTGTCCAAAGATTGGACATATCTGGCTTGTCCGGGAGCTGGTTCTCCATCCAGTGCACGAGGAAGTCAGGGAGAACTTGCAACTTGATCGCATCGCGTTTTTCATAGGTGATATCTCGTGGAGACAGTTCTATTCCCCAAAGCGCGACTCGCCCCGTGGCGTCGGGGTTATTGAGGATATGCCCCAAGGGGGCATCGTTGACCACCACGATTGGGTGTTCCTGGAAGTATTGGCGCCGTCGCCGGGCGGTCATGAAGACGCCGTATGCCAGCTTTTGGTAGTGCGGGTACCGCTATTTTTTTGGTGTGAGGACCTCGCTGAGGTAGTATACTGGGCGTTGTACGCCGTGGACCTTGTTTTCCTCAGCTCGCTCGACGACGAGCACTGTGCTGACCACCTGGTTGGTGGCGGAGATGTACAGCAATAGTGGTTCCCTTTCTCGTGGAATCACCAGTACTGGCGAAGTGGATAGCAGGCGCTTGAGATCTTCGAATGCTTCTTGCGCTTCATTGGTCCAATCAAATTTTTCAGTTTTGTAGAGGAGCTGGTAGAAGGGCAGTGCCTTTTCACCCATCCGACTAATAAATCGACTGAGGGCCGCGATTCGTCCGGCCAGTTGCTGGACGCCCCTTATGTTCTTCGGCTTCCCATGGCCAGTATGGCTTTTATCTTCTTCAGGTTCGCCTTGATTCCCCTCGCGGAGATGAGATACCCAAGTAACTGCCCAGATGGTACGCCGAAGGCGCATTTGTCCGGATTGAGCTTGATCCGGTAGCGGTCGAGGTTAGCAAAGGTTTCGCACAAATCGTCGATTAGAGAGGCTTCCTCCTTGGTCTTGATTATGATGTCGTCAACATAGATTTGGATGTTGCGACCTAGTTGTTCCTTGAGGCAAGCCTGCATGCACCGCTGGTAGGTTGCTCCCGCGTTCTTTAGCCCGAAGGGCATTGTGTTGTAGCAGAACACACCAAAGGGTGTTGTAAACATTGTTTTCTCTTGATCTTCCTCCTTCATTCGAATTTGATTATAGCCTGAGTAGGCTTCGAGGAAGCAAAGGCGCTCGCATCCCGCGGTGGAGTCGATGATCTGGTCAATTCGTGGCAATGGGAAGTGGTCCTTTGGGCAGTGCTTGTTCAGAGAGGTGAAGTCCACGCACATCCACAGGATATCCGTGTCCTTTTTTGGTACCAACACCGTGTTGGCGAGCCAAGTGACTTCCTTGATCTCGCGTATGAATTTGGCCTCCAGGAGTCTATTGATCTCCATTCCAACTGCTTGCGCTCGTGGCTCAGACAGTCGCCGTATTGTTTGCTTGACTGGCCTTGCGTCCGGGTTGACATTGAGTGCGTGCTCGGAGAATTCCCTAGGAACTCCTAGCATGTCCGCAGGACACCAGGCGAAAATTTCCCAGTGCTCACGGAGGAATTCGACGAGCGCGAGTTCCTATGCGGGACTCAAGTTGTTGGCGATGAGTGCCGTCTTGGCGGGATCCGATGGGTGGACCTACACTTTCTTTGTGTGCACAGATGAGTCGAAGGAGAGATCAGGTGAGCTTGGCCTGCTCAGGGGAGGCAGACTATTGTCTGTCATCTCCTTCAGTCTCACGAGATCCTCCTGCATGCCAAAGGACTGGGAAATTCTGTTGAATTCCCTATCGCAACTGTCAGATCGCTCGAAGCTCCCATTGATTGTGATGACGCCATTGGGACCTGGCATTTTCATCTGCAGGTAGGCGTAGTGGGGCACTGCCATGAACCTAGCGAACGCGACGCGCCCGAGGATGCAGTGGTATTGTGAGGGCTAGTCGGCAACCTCAAAGTCAATGCGCTCGCGCCGGAAGTTCTTCGGCGTGCCGAAGATGACGTCGAGGTTGATTTTGCCTAGGGGTATACGCCTTTCCCTGGGACGATGCCGTGGAACATTGTGTCCGATGCCTCCAGGCAGATTAGAGGGATTCTCATTGCTCGCAAGGTACTCGCGAATATGAGGTTGATGCCGCTCCCATTGTCCATGAAGACGTGACTCATGTCAAAGCCTCTGATTTGCGCCTCGAGTACGAGGGGACGATGGCCTGGATGGGGTATCTGAGGCGGGTGGTCGCGCTTGTCAAAGGTGATGCATGACTCGCTTCCACTAAGGTACTCAGTGGTGGAGGGTGGCGAGTGCGTGGCCAAGTTAGCTTGGCGAGTGATGGCCTTCTGCACCCTGTTGGAGGGGCGTCCCTTTTGGATCATCATGGTGCCCATGGCTCATGGGTACGGTTCGCCTCCATGGTGCTGGTCCGGTGCAGCCGCATTCGGTGGTGGCCCAGGTGGTGGTGGTGGTGCGCCATGTGCCACGGCGCCTGGAGCGGCTCCATAGCCTCTTTCGACTGCATTGCAGTTCATCCGCACCAATCCCTCATGTAGCTTGAGGAACTCACGGCAGTCCTTGAGGAGGTGGCTGGACTTCCTCTTGCCATCATGCTTGTCGATGTAGAAGTGCACCGTGCAAGGCCCGGATAGTTTGTCCTCGATGGAGTTCGCGGGTGCCTCATCGCGAGTGCGGCGTTCCCACACTTGCGTGGTTTTCCCGGAGTCGCGGTATCCGCCGCTACGGTATCTGCTGTTGCGGTTATCGTCGCGTCTGTTGGCGTAGCCAGCCGCGACCATGTTGACGTCGTCGCGGTCATCGTAGATGCGCATGCGGCGCTTGCCTCGGCAGTCACGTCTGCGTTCGAGTTCCACCTCTTCGTCGGAGTGAACGCGATTTTTCACTGAATCTTCTCCATCGGCCCACAGATTCGCGATCTCCATCAGGTGGTCGATGGTCTGGGGCTTTAAGCAGCCCAGCTCCTCCCTAAGTGCTAGGCGGCGGACGCCACCGTTGAATGCGTCAATCGCGCGATCTTCCGAGATGTTCTCTGTGGAGTTCTTGATGATGGACCACCTTTGGATGTAGGAGCGCAGCGATTCGCCAGATCTTTGCTGGCAACAGCTCAGTTCTTCGATTGATGCAGGTCGCTTGTACGTGCCCTTAAAGTTGCGCACAAAGCTATAAACCAGTTCATCCCAACTACGAATGGATCCGCGTGGGAGGTTATTGAGCCATGCTCGAGCGGCGCCCTCCAGCTGTAGCTGCAAGCATTGCATGGTCGTGCTCCAACCGCCTTCGTGGAGTCTGACGGAGGAGATGTGGTCCTCCAGCTAGATCTTTGGGTCCTGTAGGCCATCAAACTTTGGGTTCTCCGATGGGAGTTTAAACCCTTTAGGCATTCGCTTTTGCCTAATGGCTCTGCTGAAGCATCTAGCGCCGCATAGCTCCCTATCTTCTTCTTCCGTGTCAGTCGACTGAGCACGTCGTGCCCTTGATTTGTCGATCTTGCGCTGCGTGAGGTCGTTGCGCGCATCGTAGTCACGGTCGTGTCGCCGTGAGTGGCGGCGTCGAGACAGATCGTGACTGTCATCGCTGGACGAGGGCGAGGAGTAGCGCTTTGCTAGTGCTTTGCCCTTCTTTGGGTCTGGTGTTGGTTCCTTGTCGAGGGCAGCCTCGATTAATCCCAAGCCCGCGATCGTGGATTAGTGCATGGCGGTTCGGGGATCTTCAGCTGGCGGCTGGTTGTTGAGGAGGTACATGGTGGCCGCTGTCACCGCAGCCTGCGGCGTCCTGGGGACCACGTTGCCTCGCGTGTCGACTGTCATAGAGCCGAAGTCGAGGACTTTTGGGGCTTCTATGCGTTCTTGCTCGGTGAGATGGGCCATCCGTGATTGCCTCTTCTTGGCTAGGTACTCGTTGTCCCTTGGGGAGGATCCTCCGTAGGAGAGCCCAGCACGACGAAGGCTCGATTTGCCTGCTGCCTTTTTACGCGCTTCGAGTTGCGCGATTGTTTGTAGTTGGCTCTTGAGTTCTTCCTTCAGGAGCCAGTGATAGCCCATCAGCAGTTCTTGCGAGGATCCGAAGGGTAGAGTAGCGCCTCGTAGGGCTCACGGCAGCGATCCCACTCTTGCTCGTTGAGCTTGATCACGACGCGTTCGCCGGTTTGCTCATTGAGTATGGTTGGAGGTTCGACTGCTCCTCCGTTGTTGACGGGGGCGCGATTGCCACCGTTACTTCCGTTACCGCCATTTCCACCGTTGCCGGTGTTGGGTGGGTCGGTGCCGTTACCAGGGTTGCCACCATTGTCGCGATTGGCAGAGGTATCGCCTGCGTTGATGACGGTGCACATGAAGTGATTGGGGAAGCTGTTGCTTCCACAACTCTCAGATCTGGAACCGTAGGTTTCATCTTTAGTGGCCAGGTCGCTTAGATAGTAGTCACGACTACTGTCACTGACCGTATTTTCGACTGCTGCTGGGGCGTTGAGCTTGCTGAGGGTGCCGATCGATGGAGGGAACCATGATGCTGGTGCAATCTCCGGTGTTGTCGGCTGATCGGGCATGCGAAGCGTGCCCATCTGACCAACTTGGAAGCGGAAGCTCCCGATCGCCAGGCTGATTCCGTCGCCCACAGACTCGAAAGCCGGGCGAGTGGCCGGCGTGTGGACGGTGAAGTCAAACGCACCGAAGAGCTGGCGAATCTCCGCTGTTGCAGAGTTGTAGATCGCAGTTGATGGGGCCGAAGAAGCCACAACATCAGCACTCCCAATTCCCACAGATGGCGCCAATTGACGAGGGTTTAACTCATCAATGCGCATTGTTATGGACTTGGGTTTTGGGGAAGGAGGGAGCGCTGGAGACATCTGTCGGCTAGCAAACAAGCACAGAGGGGACAAAGATTTACCCAGGTTCAGGCCTCGTAGAGATCCCTACTCCTGCTTGTCTTCTCGTGGAATTATCGAAGGAACCGAAGGTTACAATGGTGCGCAGATGCAATCTGGCGAGGGTTGTGGAAACTAGGGTTGCGTGTGTCCTCCTCGCCGCCCCCTCCTAGCCTTTATATAGATAGGCTAGGTCCCGGGTAGCAGGTCGAGTCGGTTACAAGTTAGGGTTTTCCCCTTCAAACTTTCTATCTTTAACTTCTTCTTGTCCTTCAAGCAATCGAGAGTCCGCAGGTTAGTCGAGTCCTTTGTTTGGGCCTTGGCGACACCGTGGGCATGTACATATTTAGACCATATATACCAAGCTCGAGTACCTATAGGGTATACCCACGTCAAGTTTGCTTTCTTAAAAACACAAAAAAATGACTACTCTTGAAAACACTAAGTTGTGTGACTTCACTAGCACCAACAACAATGATTTCATGTGCACACCTATTGCTCCACCTGTTCCTGAAGCTACTTTCTTTGAAATTAAACCTGCTTTGCTCAATCTTGTTATGAGAGAACAATTTTCTGGAATTGGTACTAAAGATGCTGTTGCTCATCTTAATAACTTTGTTGAACTTTGTGAGATGCAAAAGCATAGGGATATAGATGGGGATATTATTAAGCTTAAATTGTTTCCTTTCTCTTTGAGAGGAAAAGATAAAGAATGGTTGCAATCCCTAACTAGAAATAGTATTGATTCTTGGACTAAATGCAAAGATGCTTTCATTGGGAAATACTATCCTCCTGCTAAGATTATATCTATGAGAAGTTAAATAATGAAATTTAAACAATCCGATAATGAACATGTTGCTCAAGCTTGGGAAAGAATGAAATCTTTGGTAAAGAACTGTCCCACTCATGGACTGAGTGCTTGGATGATTATCCAAACCTTTTATGCAGGACTGAATTATTCTTCAAGAAATCTACTGGATTATGCTGCTAGAGGTACCTTTATGAGCATTACTTTGGGTGCTGCAACAAAGCTTCTGGATAATATGATGGTTAACTATTCTGAATGGCACACTGAGAGAGCTCCACAAGGTAAGAAGGTAAACTCTGTTGAAGAAACCTCCTCCTTGAGTGATAAAATTGATGTTATTATGTCTATACTTGTTAGTGGGAAAGCTCATATTGATCCAAATCATGCTCCCTTAGCCTCTTTGGTTGCTCAAGGAGAGCAAGTTGATGTGAACTTTATTAGAAATAATAATTTTGGCAACAATGCTTATGCTAATAACAATTATAGGCCTTACCCTCCTAATAATTGTGGGCTCCCCGGATTAACCATCCGAGAAATCCCTGTTATGCATATTTACACGTTCCCATGGTCAGTGAGCCGTGGAACATAACCGACAAGTATCATTACATCATCCGAAACATAACGAATTACAAGACTTACATAAATGCCATTATGTCTACACCGTCCTTAGCAGCGGAATATCATCATGCGCAGAGCCCAATCGTGCCTCAACCTACAGGCAACTGAATGGGAAGACAGCCTAGCTCGCTGGACGTTACCTGAATCTTCCGAAGTCGAATCTTTGAAAGTCTGGCCAAGTAAATAGCCAGGGACAAAGCTGTGAGTACTTTTGAATGTACTCGCAAACCACCAAGATAAGAGAAAACAGAAATGCAACTTGGGCTGTGGCGAGATAGCTCTACCCGGGGTTGCTTTTGAAAAGCCTAGGCTAACTCTGGAAGTTATGGCATCTCCATATCTTTGTTGAAAAAGAGTTTTGAAAACATGCCTTTGTTTTATAAGTCAAGACATCTCCATATCTTTGTTGAAAAAGAGTTTTGAAAACAGTTTTGGAGTAAAAACCATTTTAAACCTATTCGACCACCCCTGGTCAAAACATAGCTGCGAACTCGGGTTCCCTTGGAACCTTCATCCTTTCATCCGTTCTTTCCAAATAAACACCGTTTGGGTACTCCTAGCCAGCACCTTTACAACCGTCCTTGACCATGGACATGGCTATTCGAATAGATTATACTCTATAGAGTTTGCGCACTTTCCCCACAAGAATCAATACATCCGCCGAGATACAACCATGGCCCACTACCAACTGTAGATGGGGTCCGGATAATCAAACCTAACCTTTCGCTTGTCGACCCTAGCAAAGGCTGCTTTCCCTTTAGGGTTTGTTCTCCCCGGCAACGAGTATGTGGCTCCCAGCCATAGTCCTACCTTCTATACATGCGCATACTCAAGCCGCAACTTGGCGTATACCTTAATCTGGTGACTCCACTTCCTTCCGTACTCCAAATCATACCGTCCGCAGGAGACCCAATTGTTGCACCGGCCTCCTGCCAGAACAGGCTCACTCTTGCCGAAGCAAGCAATAGGCTTCAGATTCGAGATCTGGTGGCGCCTTCCCGAAATTCCAGGGATCTCTCCATATAAGCATGGTACAAGCTGCCTCGGCTAATGCAGACAAACTACAAGCTAAGCCCCAGCACCTGGGGTAATGTGGTTGCACTGATAAAATTGTTCTAGTAAAGGCATAGAACATCCCTTCACTTTCTTATTCCTCATCATCACCATTTCTTTGGTTAAAATCTCCATTGGGAACAATGCCTCTTCCAGGCGTTTTTGCAAAGCCATTTTGAAACATTTGTAATGGGGGTAAATCCCAAAATAGTTTATTTTCTCAAAACCGGGGGTTTCCAACGAGGCAGGATGCTAACCATCATACTCTCGATCTAAAGGGATAAAATGGTAGGTACATCGGGGTGGTGCCTCGAAGGACACAAAGTCGTAACTTGGAGGAGCCAAGTTACTATCGCAGTATTTATAAAACAAGACATGCAGATGAACAATGCAATTTATAAAGGAGATACAAACAGGTAATAAAGAGAGTAGGACAAGTATCAGAATTCAGGAATGGTGGCTTGCCTGTGATCAGCAATAAGTCCCTGGACTTCTTTAGATAACCAAGAATACCCAATAAACAATAATGAGAAGTCCCTTCCTTCTGGTCGTCAGACACTCACACTATCGTCGTCATCGGGTGTACATGCAAGTAGACAAGTCCACCATATATACAATTCATACATGCTTCAGACCATACAGCAAACAAACATACTGGATCCTACTTAACTTATTAGGTTTTGGAGGAGTTGGGTATCGATGGTGGAATTACTAAATTGCCATGGAGGTGTTTTTCCATTTGGAAGATAGTTGTCAAGGCTAGATACCATAACTTGGATTGGGGTTCTGAGGTCATTAGGCTACCAAAGGGTAACCATGATATCCTTAGATAGGTTTTGACAAAACAAAACCAACACAAGTGGATTCACTTTCTTAACAATTACCTAGATTTAATTATGATTTTTATAGTGGTAATAACTCTAGTTTGAGGGAATAATTCACCAGCATTTATCTGGAGTTTCAAAAATTATTCCCTTGGGTGGTTAGGTAGTGTTTGATATACTGAACCACCTAGAGTTGGAATGTTGTCTAAACAATTACCAGAATGCCCTCAGGAAATTCCCAAAGGCAGTTCTGTATGGTTTTTCTCTTTTTCACCAGATTAATTCTACAGAAGCTATTGAGTTGATTCCAAGGGTATGTGGTAGGCATTTAGAATACCTTTCTGTAGGAATTGTATTCACCCTGTTTGGAGTTGTCAAACTCCTGGAGTGTTTAATTTAGTGAAAATACCCCTTACAGAAGTATTTACATCACTAAAATTAAACCGGAGATCAATAAATTCTGAGCTTCTGGGATTTGATAGATGCTGATACTATAATGTAATGGGAGGTGGAATCAGTTCAATACCGCATTTGGTTTGACCTAGAGAATTTATCCAAGGAAGATAAAGGCTGATTTTGTTATTTTTGTTAAAGACACACTTCTATTCACCTTGGCATATGGCCTATGCTAGGTGAAAGGTATAACTAATACCTTCTAGTAGAGCTTTAGTTCATGTCAAATGGAGGTGTAAAACTCTCTGAGGAATTTATTTAGTGCAAAGTATACTTGGCAGCGGAATAAATTCCAGCAATTAATGGAAATTAGTTTGAACTTGGGGTTGCCTCTTCTTGTTTGATAAAACATCAGGGAACAACCAGAAATTTGAATCTTGGTATTTGGACTTGATTTATATTTTCAAAAGGATTTAATCCTACTAGCATTTCTCTGGATCTGAAATAAAATAAAAGGAAACATAGCAGGCTGGGCTGGCTCTGGGGCTACTGGGCCGGCCGGGAGGTAAATTGGCCCACGGCGCACGGGGCGACGCGTGGGAGAGGTGCGGATTGAACATACCAGGCGGGGTCCGGCGGTCAGCGAGAGGGGGCGGTCGAAGGGGTATCGGCCGATCTCGGCCGTTGGTTTATGTCGCGATGAATGGCGGCGCGTCGTTGTCCACAGGGGTCGCCGGCGATGAGAGATAACCCTAGCAGAGGGTGGCGCGTGGCGGGGAGCTCACCTGAGGGCTCGGGAGAGGTAGTGGAGGCGGCAGGTCGACGACGGCGAGCAGGTCGATGGGAGGCACGACAGGGTTAGCCTCCGGGAAGCAGCCCGCATGACGGTGGCCGAGGATGACCTCGTCGGAGCTCACTGGCGAGGACGGAGGAGTTGGTCCTGGACAGAAAGAAGAGCATTGTCAGATAGAGGAGGAGGAGGAGGGGAACTCTTGAGCAGACATGCGGAGGAGAGGGAGCAAGGGGAAGGAGCCTTGCTCGATTTTTGAAGGAGGCCGAAGCTACTCCTTCTTCTTCTTCTTCTGGTCAGCACCGGGCAGAGGAGAGGGAGTGGAGCCTGGGGAGAGTGAGTGGAGGGGAGAGGGAGTAAATGACCAATTTGGACATGGTGGAGAGGGAATGCTGGCCAGGGATTGGTCCTGGGGTCGGTGGAGAGGGGTAGGAAGGGGTTTTTGGTCGTGCTGGATCAGAGAGGGAGGGGTGGCAGCTGTGGTAATTAAGTGAGACAAATCTTGTAAGATTTGCTTGTCTCTCTCTCTCTACTAGTATAGGGGCAATATGGGCAAAGCTGGGTGGATCTATAGTGGTGTCGACTTGGGGTGTGTCCTGGTGCTGAGGAGATAAATTGAGCCAGTTTTGAGGAGATTTGGAAGTAGTTTGAGTAGTGGTTTGCTTAAAGGGCCACTTTGATCAAAATAGGTGGTTATAAAGGAAATACAAAAACTTGCATTGGACTAGGGGAGTAAATGGGACTGGTAGATAGGTGAGGTCAAGGTAGACTCCTAGGATTTAATTCGGATTTTTCAGAGGCGTTTTAGTCCACTTAAATCCAATTACCCAAAGAGGACAGAAGTGATTTCTAGAAGATCATTTGATATTTTTTCATTGGGCAAGGTTGGTTTCTGGTTAGAGAGGGTCCCAAATGTGAGTACACACCTAGGGGAATTTTCCCAAGATTTATTGGGGATTAAAAGTATTTAAAACAATTATTATTCAAATTCAGCCATTTTAGAAAATGGGCAAAAATAAATAATAAAGCTTCTCAAAAATATTTGTTTTTGAGATGGGAAGATAGGGTATGATATATGGATTTGACATGAGCCAAAGGTTTGGGAAGTTCTTTGGTGAAAACCAAACTTTCCTTTGGGAAAGGAGTTTTGGAGATTTAGACTATTAAAGGAATTAGATAGTTTTGGGGGCATAATAATTATGGATAATTATTGATAAATCTTGATGATCAAAATATATGATGTTGACAAGGTGTATCAAGCATTTTCAACCTTTTGGAATGGAAATACAAGTTGATTTTGGTGGAATACCCTAGATTAGGTATCTAGGGAGGTGTTAATTTCATCCCAACAAAACATGGTTGCATCTTGGAGCTCAAAGCTCACTTTTATGCAAGGGTTGGATGGATGGGTATAACAAGTCATATAGATGATCATGTCAGAAGGTGTTTGGATTAAATGCATTTGAGGTGATCTAGAAGTGATGGCAAACTTTGTTGAAATTAAGGCTGCCATACAAAATGAGTCATGAGGCCTTATAAACCAAGTGGGTTTAAGCAGCACAGAGATCCACTTGGAACAAGTGAAGTAGTTTTTGATAGACCTATATCAGTAGATCACAACCATGCAGAGAGTTGGTCCATAGGAAGTTGGATGATGGTGTGAGCTTCTACCAAAGTAGGCATGGTGACCAGTTTTGCAGGAAATGTTATGTTCTTGTCTGCAAAACCATCAAGGACAAGTGGGTTGGAGGAGGATCTAACCAAGGAAAAATGTGGGACTTGGTATTCCTTACGATGGTTAACAAGATGGTCCAGGTGCATTTCCAGGAATGCACATGGTTTGAGAAAAGGAGGCATTCAAAAAGGTGATGTTGAAACTGTTTCCAGACTTGGTCAGATTTTGGCAGTTTTGAGGATTTTGACTAGAGTATGAGAGGGAATGTTCTTGGAGGGGTGGAAAGGTATCAGAGCATCAACCAGTGGATGATATTGAGGAGTATATTGAGTAGAAGGGTTCCATGCTTGATATTGGTTCTCATGGACTTGGAAACTTCTAGAATGGGAATCTTCAGAATTGATCTGGCTAAGGGTTTTAGAGGATCACCTGGTATATAGTGAGTTGATCTTGTTTTGTTATCTTGCATAGTATGTGGTGATTTGTTAACCTCTTTATCCTAGTGATGAGCTCCTAGAGTGGCTCATACTACTTCCTAGGCAAACAAGTCAAACAGCAGATCAAGGCAACTCATTAGACAACAGATCAAGGTAACTCATTAGACAGCAGATCAAGGCAACTCATCTTATAAACTATTCAACTACTACTAGAGTTACCATCAAGCTTAGCTTGAGGTATGGTTGGGGCATTTTGAAGGGTTGGGGTTTGAATGAGATAAGAGTCCTTGGTATCTCTACCAAGAGTAGAGTTCAAAAGCTTACAAAAAGGTTTTGGAGATCCTAGAGGTAAGGGTAGTTTGAAGGTTCTGTCTTGAAAACATAAGGAGGTTATATTATATATTTCTCCATAGTTTTGTCAATAGAAGCTACTGAAATAGTTTTGATTGCATAAGCATCTTGGCTCATGTTTTGAAATGCCAAAACATTTGAGAATATGTAAATTGAGCCAGTATAGTTTTTGGTAAGTAGCTTTTGTCAACTGATGGTGAGCTAAGGAGTACTATTAGATACACACTCACATGCACAAGCACAAACAAACAAGCAAGCACTACACCAATGAACAAGAAAAAGGTTTTGTTCCCCCTGAGTTTTGCATTCTGAACAACTAATCAGGGTTGCTGAAATTGGGATGTTACAATAATACTTATGGTTACCATGGTAAACCTAGAATACCTAGTGAAGAAAGAATTTTAGAAGTCGAAAGAGCCACTAAAAACTTCATGCAAATGCAATATGAGCAAAATAAATTATTTACTAAAAACATGGAGGAACAATCTACTATTTTGAAAAATATTAGTCATCAACTTGAGAGTTTAAATAGGGAAATTCCTAGTTTGCAATTAAAACTTTCTAATGCTAAAATAAATATATCATCTTTGTCTTAAGCACAATCCTCTTTGATTAATAAAATGGCTGCTAAACCTGAAACTATTGAAAATCCCTTTGCTGCTACTAATGCCATACAAGTTAGAATTGATGAAAATGTTAGACTGTTAGCTGAATTGCATGCTATGTGGGAAAGAGAAGATGAAATTGCTAGAAATATTAGTATTTCTACTATGACTACCACTAATGTTGAAGCTAGTAAAACCAATGGAACCTTTTCTAATAAAAATGCTGAAATTCTTCGAAATATGGGAAACAATAGCTCTACTACTTTAGATGATAATTATGATTTTGATCTTGATGGTTGCAATATCTCTAAAGTAATTATGTTCCTACAAAAGCTTGCTAAAAGTCCTAATGCTAGTGCTATGAATATGGCCTTTACAAAACACAATACTAATGCTCTCATAAATATTAAAGAAGAAAAGATGAAAAATAAAGCTTCTATTCCTATGAAATTAGAAGATTGTTGGGAACCCATCATTAATATGAAAGTGAATGATTTTGATCTCAAAGATTTATGCGATCTTGATAGTAGTGTTTCTATTATGCCTAGAAGGATTTATGAAATACTTTATTTGCCACCATTGGAAGATTGTTATTTAAAGGTCTAACTTGATGATAATGCTAAAAAGAAACTCATGGAGAGTATTAATGATGTTATTATTATGGTTAACAATGCATATGTCCCTGTTGATTTCTATGTTTTGGATGTTGAATGCAATGCTTCTGGTCCTATTATTTTGGGAAGACATTTTCTTAGAACTGTTGGTGCTATTATTGATATGAAATAAGGCACCATTAAATATCAATTTCCACTCAAGAAAGGTATAGAACACTTCCGTAAGAAGAGAGAAAAGATTCCTTTTGCCTCTCCTATTAAAACAAAATTTTCTCTTAATGCTTCTTCATTTGAGAATACTTGATCCTTTTCTTGCTTTAATTAATGATGTTTTGTCGCTTTGCATGATTATGGCCATTATTGCTCTCCATACCAAGTATGAGTTCCACTCATGCATCCAACTCCAAATAAAACCAAGTTATTCCAAAGAGTCCACCATACCTACCTATTAGCATTTTCTATTCCAAGTATATTCATATTTTTATCTACCTTCTGAATTAAACTTGTTATGTGAAAATTAGTAATTAAACTTGAACCATTGTATCATCTATGTTGTAAATGCTTGCACTTATATGTTAGGATTAGCAGAACCATGCTGTCATGGGGAATGCTTTCAACATTGCACTTGTACATTGTACCCAGTTGATATCATGCTATTTTGTTTATGGATGTCATCGGTGTGAAATGAAACGGGAGATTGTAAGCCCATGGAGTTATGTATGTGTGTTAGAAACGCCTCGGCCGCTAGCCTAAGCCATGCCTAATCATGGTGGAAACTTGCAGCATCACCATAGTGAGCAATCTGTGAATCATTCTTATTATAAAAAAAGAGATAGAGATTGAGAAAAAAGAAGAAAAAAAGATGAGAAATGAGGAAAGAGAGAAAAAAGCACCATTTTCCCATGGTAAATAAGAAGATTGCTGAGATGCTCATTGTCTACTTGCCTTGTCATTTTGATTATGGGATAGCTCCTGTATCATATGCAAGGGGTACCCCATTGGCGGTTCTCTATGATACACATGTACTTACTATGACAAGAACTTATCGGTACCTAAACTTGAGTAGCATTAGGAGCGGCTCTCGTATTCAAGGAACCTGAGATTGCCAACTTATACTTTGTCAAGCATATACTCCACAGTTTTTTCACTTTAACCTTAATCACTTGAAGATTCTTATGGTAGGGGCAATGAGAGGTGAAAGCTAATAAGTACCATTATTTTTGTAAGCTCTTTATGAGACTTGAATCCCTGCTTCCTTCTATGAAGGCCTTTCTTTTACTTTTATGTTGAGTCTCCATCTTCTATCTTTATGCACCTATTAAGAGAGCATAGTGGCCATTCTTAGTTTAATGTGCATTAACCCAAAACTTGTTAATTGATTCATAACTTTGATATTGCTTGTTCTTAAACTATTTGTATCTAGTCACCCTTATGAACTTTGAAGGTGTCCTATGCATTTTTGTTTTGCTACACTATGAGGGACAAGCTAAATACCATTCTCATTATGTTTTCTTTATGTGAAACAAACAAACGTCTTTCAAAGCATTGTTATTCATGAATCTTTTGTTTGTACCTTTTCATGCTACAACATAGTTGCTATGTCTTATTGATAGAACTATATCTTTCATGCTATGCTAAAGTACTATGATCCCAGCTATCAATGTTTTATACCTTGATCAAGATTGTGATGGTGCATGTCACCTCAAAAATTATTCTTTTCATTTTATCACTTACCTACTCGAGGACGAGAAAGAGTTAAGCATGGGGATGTTGATAAGTTGCAAACGTATCTATAATTTTTGATGTTCCATGCTTGTTTTATATCTACTTTCTTATGTTTTGGCCACACTTTGGAGTATTTTTACACATTTTCTGGAACTGCCCTATTAACAAGATGCCACAGAGCCAGTTGCCTATTTTCTGCTATTTTTGGTTTTAGAAAAGCTAGTAAGGAAATATTCTCGAAATTGGACCGAACAAAAGCCCAAATCAATATTTAACCAGAAGGAACACGGAGTCCGGAGGGGAGACGAAGAGGGGAGCCAGGTCGGACACACCTAGTGGTGGCGCGGCTAGCCCTAGCCACGCCACCAGGGGTGTGGGCCCCCTGGCACTCCACTGACCTTGCCCCTTCACCTATATATTGTCCTTAGGACAAAAACCCTAAGTACCCGATCAAAATTCCATGAAAGAGTTTGTAGCCTCTGCCATCTCCATCCCTAGATCGGGAGGGATCTGAAGCTCTTCCCGGCACCCTGCCGGAGAGGAGAGATCACCATGGAGGCCTTCTTCATCACAATGCCTGCCTCTGGTGTGATGTGTGAGTAGTTCATCCCTAGACTTCGGGTCCATGTAGTAGCTAGATGGTTGGTTCTCCTCCTTTGTGCTACCATGTTTAGATCTTTTGAGCTCCGTTCATGATCAAGATCATCTATTTGTAATCCTACATGTTGTGTTTGCGGGGATCCGATGGATATTGAGATGCTATTTCAGATTGATTATTGATTCTATCATGTCTTTGTAATTTGTGATCTTGCATGCTTTCCGTTGTTAGTAGCTATCTTGGCCGAGTAGATGCTACCAACTCCAAGAGGGGGTATTTATGCTCGATAGTGGGTTCATGCCTCTAGTAATCTAGGGAAGTGACATAAATCTCTAAGGTACTAGATGTGTTGTTGCTACTAGGGAGAAAATAACAATCCTTTGTTCATAGAACAATAGTATTGTTTACTTTACACGCAATTTGTAATGCAATTATCCGTTGCTTGCAACTTAATACTGGAGGGTGTTCGGATGATAACCTAAAGGTGGATTATTAGTCATAGATGTAGTTGGATGGCGGTTTATGTATAGTGTTGTAATGCCCAATCGAATCTCAAAGGAGTCAAGATGAGTAGTATATGCTTGTATGCTTTCTCGATGTTTGTCAATTGCCCCGCTGTAATTTGTTCACGCAACATGTCATCTATCTTAAGGAGAGCCACCTCTAATGAACTATGGACCCCGGTCCTTTCTTTTACTATCAATTTACAATCAACTGTTTACTGCTTTGTGTTTACTTTCTGCAAACTATTACTTTCTTCCACTCGATATGTTTAATCCTTTGTTTTCAGCAAAACCGGTGATATTGACAACCTCATCACAAGTTGGGGGCAAAGTTTTGTGGTTGTGTTGTGGAGGTCTCCACGTTGCTGCTAGCACCGATAGTGCGTCCTGCCAAAGTTCAGGTAGCTACACCTTTGGGGTGTTTCCGTGCTCCTACTGGTTCGATTTAACCTTGGTTTCATAGTTGAGGGAAAACTTGTTGTTGTGCTCATCATACCTTCCTCTTGGGGTTCCCTAACGAGCTTGATATATTTTGGGCCATCATACTACTCCTGCAGAGAACCCTCAGCGGGTACAAGCAAGAAAGCCAAGCAGACTCCTACCAAGTTACCTTATGCGTCTAGTAATCTGGGGAAGTGACTGAAATCTCTAAGGTACTAGATGTGCTATCTCTACTAGGGAGAAAACAGCAATCCTTTGTTCATAGAACAATCGTATTGTTTACTTTACACACTTTGCTTAATGCAGTTATCTGTTGCTTGCAACTTAATACTGGAGGGGGTTCGGATGATAACCTGAAGGTGGATTATTAGTCATAGATGCACTTGGATTACGGTCTATGTATAATGTTGTAATGCCCAATCAAATCTCAAAGGAGTCAAGATGATTAATATATGCATGTATGCTGTCTCGATGTTTGTCAATTGCCTCGCTATAATTTGTTCACCCAACATGTTATCTATCTTAAGGAGAGCCACCACTAGTGAACTATGGACCCCGGTCAATTCTTTTACCATCAATCTACAACTATTTACTGTTTTATGTTTACTTTCTGCAAGCTCTTACTTTCTTCCACTTGATGCGTTAAATTCTTTGTTTTTAGCAAAATCGGTGAGATTGACAACCTCACTGTAAGTTGGGGAAAAGTTATATGGTTGTGTTGTGTAGGATTCCAAGTTGGAAACAACACCTTGGAGGTGTTTCCTTGCTCCTACTGGTTCGATAACCTTGGTTTCATGACTGAGGGAAAACTTGTTGTTGTGCTCATCATACCTTCCTCTTGGGGTTCCCCAACGAGCTCTACATATTGATCAAGCATGAAGCAAAGCTCTAACCCGAAGTGGGCCACCCTGGTCAGTGAGGCACAGTGAGGATACCCGGAAAGTATATCCCCATAAATAGCCCCCAGAAGCCTCCAAGATCCAGAGTCAGATTTCATCATCGTCTAGCTTGATCTTCGGCTTGCGGAATCTTGAAGGGTTCCTGAAACTTCAAAAGAAAGGATAGGATCCGAGTCTCAAAAACGAGTCGGACCCATGAATATGTTATTCGGGTTTCCATCTTGAAATTCAAACTAAGCCAGAACTTGGTCTCTGACGTAACCTGACACCAGTCAAGGTCAAGTCACGTCACTACCAAACATTCCTGACACCACGACCGTTGGTGGGTCCGCTTTGCGCGGAACCAAGGCACCGTTTTAATGCGTATGCGGAGATCAAGGCGGTGTAATCCTTGTAAGGAGCTTACCCAGCTCCTTCCAAGACACGTGGCATGTTTCACTATTGCATTTGCACGAATCTTGGCGCAACTGGAGGATATAAGTGGTTAGGATTCCTTTCCATCTTCTTTACCAGCACTTGCGCCCCTTCCTTCCTCCTGACGCTTCCCATGAAACAAAGTTCTTCTGCCTCCCCAACTCTCACAGCGTCGCCCATCTGAGGTCACCAGAGCCCACAAGATGGATGAAGCCTCATCTTCTGCAACGGCGGCGGTGGCAGAGATGGCAGTGGCGAAGAGAGAAAGCTTTCGTGGGGTCTGGATCCCCTGCGTCCTTGATGACACCAAGCTCTGCATCGTGGAGAACGAAGGACTCCTCTGCGCCAGCGACTGGCGGAGCGGCTATAGAGAAACCATCCCCAACCTCAACGCTAGTGAGCGAGTGCATTTCGGCACCCACCTCGACAGAGGTTTGAGCTTTCCACCCTCAGATTTCTTCTCTGAGGTCATAGATCACTACGGAGTTAAAATCCACAATCTCCCCCGAACTCTATTTTAGAGATGAGTTGTTTTGCTTATTTGTGTGAGGGGTATCTCAGCAATAGGCCGTGCCTTCTTCTTTTCTGGTTTTACTTTGGTACCCGGAGAAATTCCATCATCGCTGGTAATCCCTACATTACCGATACGCTCAGCTTTCCTGTCAGGAGAGAACGCGTCTATCCTAGGATTAAGGCTAGCGAGTCGGTGAAAAAGTGGTCATCCATGTTCTTTTACCATAAAGACAGACCAGCTCCCGGCAAAGCCACTGCTTTGTCGGCTTTCGTTGACGGCGCCGCCACACCCCAAGAGTCCTGGGATGCGGAAGCTCTGGCTCTAACGGACGATCTGCTTCTTGCAAAGAGGCGGATCGAATATTTGATGAAGCACGAGGATATGAAAGGATCCAAATTAGTGCACTGCTAGTTGGCGCGTCGGATTCAACCTCTCCAACACCATCGAGAAGGGATTATGCACTCCATCACCAAGAGCAAGACAGACTCTCTCTGAATCTGTCCCACGGCCTACTCGCAAAAGGACTATGAGTGCCAAATCAAGTGGCTGGCCAAAGAGTGGGTCGAGAGGAAAATTATGGACTTGTCCTTGGACATGCACACAGCTGACGATCCCGTGACACCAGTAAGTTTTTGTTGGGTCCGCAGCATAGAAAACAAAAAAATTCCTACGATGAGAACTATACGCCAAGATCTATCTACTAGATACAGAGCAACGGGTGGACATACATCCATGGAGAACTTACCCTCGAAGACAACGAGTTTTGTTAACGAGTAGGAACTCGTGGTTGATGTAGTCGTACGCTTGCCGATCTCAAGATCGTGTGGAAGTCCGAGCGCCGCAAATCAGCAGCACATCCGTCCTCGCACACACGTTCAAGCCACCGGACAACCTCTCTCCATGGTCGGCGCATGGGGGGTGGCCCCTCACCTCCCCCATTCATGTGGTGGTAACCCCTCCACATTAAAATGCCTCTTCACATTCCCTTTTAAAGTCTCCACTTTAAATGCATTAAATGTCTCCAAATTTAATGCTCTCTCATTTAATAAAACTCTTTTATTTATTTTATTCAGAATTTTGTTAATTACTTTAATTAACAAACATTCACATAAAACCCCTTGCAACATTTCAATATTACATGCAGAACCACTTTCCGCAATTTCACCCGAAACAATTCCGGTTTCTATCGAAACAATTCCTGCACTTTGCAAACCTTTTGTCTGGAACATATGTGCTCCTAAACGGTGTCCAGCAATCCTTAAGTGTGTCACCCTACAGTTCGTGAATAATGCAGACATGATTGAGACTCCTCTCAGATCAATAATCAGAAGCGGGACCTGGAGATCCATACTGACTCCTGCATATTCAACGATGACTTCTGTGATCGTGAGAACCTTTAACGTCAGCAATTTAATCCCTTTGTCTCATGATATAATACATGTCCGAGATTCGATCATCGGTATCCAAATACCTAGTTTAATCTCGTTACCGACATGCACTCTTTTCTTGTTCCCGTGATACAACATTCTAGTGATCACATCACTTCCTTGCAAGCTATCTTAATGTGATATCACCGAGAGGGCCCAGAGTATATCTATCTGTCATCTGGATTGACAAATTCCACTCTTGATCCATGAGCCTCAACATAACACCTTCGTAGTACTGAACCCATCTTTATAGTCACCCTGGTACGGTGTGACGTTTGATGTTATCAAGATACTCTTCCGGTGTTAGCAATTAACATGATCTCATGGTCTAAGGACTAAGACTACTTTGTATGATGTTATAGCAATATAAACATAATGACTTGATTGTAATGCTATACTTCGGATGAATGTTCATCACATCATTTCACAAATGTTGTGACCTTGTTATTAACAACATCCAATGTCCATGATCAGGAAACTTTGATCATCTTGTTAATCAACAAGCTAGTCTATAAGAGAGGCATAACTAGGAACCCTTTTTGTTTATTAAACACACATGTATTGATGTTTCCTATCAATACAATTATAGCATGCAAAATAAACATCTATCATATACAAGAAATATATAATAACAACTTTATTATTGCCTCTTAGGGCATATTTCCTTCAGTCTCCCACTTGCACTAGAGACAATAATCTAGTTTACACAGTGATAAATCTAACACCCATGGAGTTCTGGTGTTGATCATGTTTTTCCCTAGGGAGTACTTTAGTCAACGGATCTGCTACATTTAGGTCCGTGTGCACTTTACAAATATTTATATCTCCATCCTTGACATGCTCGCGGATGGAGTGAAACCAGCGCTTAATATGTTTGGAATTCTTGTGAGACCTTGGTTCCTTTGCGTTGGCTATGGCTCCATTGTTGTCACAATAGATCACCATCGGGTCCAACGCACTGGGAACCACACCCAGTTCTGTAATGAACTCTTTCATCCAAACTGCCTCCTGCGCCGCTTCTGAAGCAACAACATATTCTGCCTCCGTTGTTGATCCAGCCACCACAGGTTGTTTGCAACTCCTCCAACTAACTGCTGCTCCGTTCAAGAGAAATATGTATCCGGATTGAGACTTAGAGTCATCCAGATCGGTGTCAAAGCTAGCATCGACATAACACTTAGTGACTAGCTCTTCTTCACCTCTGTAAATAAGAAACATATCCTTAGTTCTTCTCAAGTACTTGAGGATGTTCTTTACCGCTATCCAGTGTTCCGAACCTGGATCAGATTGGTACCTACTAGTCAAACTAATAGCATGTGCCACATCCGGTCTTGTACATAGCATGGCATACATAATAGAGCCTATGGCCGAGGCATAGGGGATCTTATCCATCATCTCTCTTTCTTCCGCCGTAGCCGGACTTTGAGTCTTACTCAATGTCTTGCCTTGCAACATAGGTAAGAACCCCTTCTTACTTTCGTCCATATTAAACTTCTTTAATATCTTATCAAGGTATGTACTCTGCGATAGCCCAATTAGGCGTCTTGATCTATCTCTATAGATTTTAATGCCTAATATATATGAAGCTTCACCAAGGTCCTTCATCGAAAATTTACTGTTTAGATAACTTTTAACACTGTTTAAAAGATCTATATCATTTCCAATCAATAATATGGCATCCACATATAATATCAGAAATGCCACATTGCTCCCACTCACTTTGTTGTAAATACAAGCCTCTCCATAAGTTTGGACAAATCCAAACTCTTTGATCACCTCATCAAAGCGGAGATTCCAACTCCGTGATGCTTGCTTCAGTCCATAGATGGATCGCTGAAGTTTGCACACCTTATTAGAATCCTTAGGATCAACAAAACCCTTTGGTTGTATCATATACAACTCTTCTTCAATATTACCATTGAGGAACACAGTTTTGACATCCATCTGCCATATTTCATAATCGAAATATGCAGCAATTGCTAACATAATCCTAACCGATTTAAGCATCGCTACGGGAGAGAATGTCTCATCGTAGTCACCTCCTTGAATTTGTCGAAACCCCTTTGCGACAAGTCGAGCCTTATAGATGGTTACATTGCCATCAGCATCAGTTTTTCTTTTGAAAATCCATTTATTCTCAACGGCCTTTCGATCGTGAGGTAAGTCCACCAAGGTCCAAACCTGGTTTTCGTACATGGATTCCATCTCGGATTTCATGGCTTCTAGCCATTTGTTGGAATCAGGGCTCATCATCGCTTCTTCATACGTCGCAGGGTCATCTATTTCATCAATCATGAAATTCATAACAGGATTGCCGTACAGTTCAGGAGCTGCACGTGTCCTGCTTGACCTGCGAGGTTCGGTAGTGTCCTCTTTCGGAGTTTCATGATCAATATCATTAGCTCTCTCTTCATTAGGTGAAGTCAACTCCGAAACAACTTCCGGTGCTGCGCTACTCGCCATTTCATGAAGAGAAGGTTCAATAACCTCTTCGAGTTCTACCTTCCGACTACTCACACCTTTCGCGAGAAACTCCTTCTCAAGAAAGGATCCATTCTTGGCATAAAGACCTTGCCCTCGGATCTGTGATAAAAGGTATACCCAATCGTTTCCTTAGGGTATCTGTAGCATCCCAAATGTCTAACAATTGTAATGCTACTTGTCCTAGTAAGATATTGGCTACTTCATATATATTATTGTTGCATCATAATGATATCATGCTCATGTCATCATGCCACCTTGCATTTGAGCATCATATAAATCCTTTTTTCTTTTGGTTCTTCTATGATATGCATTATTAATTGTATTTGCCTCTTGATATTGTATCTGGTTATTGATATATTGTTCAAATGCCCAAGTTGAGTTGGGGGCATATCTTTTATTTCAATTCCATCACCTTTATTTTCCACCACTTTATAATTCCACCATCCTACTAGACCATGAGCTTGTTTGTCTTTATTTTGGATTTCTCTAGCTCATGGGCAATAGGGTGGATCTAATCCTACTTATCCTTTGCTTGGCTTCTATTCCACTTATGGGAAATGCATAAGAACAATGCCATCATATTATTATTGTTTTCACAAAATAAATCATGGCATTATTATTTTTGCATGGGCCATGCAACCTTCCTCCCCATCTTTATATCTTTGGTTTTCCTTTTGTTTTATTGGATCTTTTCTTTGTGGACCATCCCCTTACATTCCACCATCACCATACTATCATCAGCACCTTGTTCTTTATGTTTCCATTGTGATTTATATGAGGGATTCCTCCCATACTCCTTTCTTTCTCTTTTCATGATTATTTTTCCTCCACCTCATCTTAGCCTAATCCAAGCCTTTTCTCTCACTCCCTAGCTAGCCCTGTTCCATTATTCCAATATGCAAAAACTCCCAAAAAGATAAATTCTTGGGCTGGTTTAAATCTGAAACAAATCAAAAATATAAATCAAATCAGTTAATAAAACAAAACGAAAAAAAAGAGAGAGAGAACCTTACCTGCAGCGCAGCCAGTAGCCCACCTGTGGCCTCGCCCGTCGCGGCCCATCCCCCGGCCCATTTTCCCAGCCACCTCCCCAGCCCGTACCGATTCGGCGCCGACGCCGCCCTGTTCCTCTTCTCCCCCGTCTAACGCCGTCGCCCTCCCTCTCTCTCGCAGCCGCAGACGGAAAGCAGACGCGGGCAGGTGGCCGTCTGCCGCGTCAGCCACGCCGCCCGCACGCCAGCCCTCCTCCTTATCCTCGCGCTGAGCCGCCCTCTTTTCCCTAACCCTAGCTACCTGCCCGTCCCTCTTTTTCTCTCCTCCCGGCCGCCGCCAGTCTGAGGGCCGCGCCGCCGTTGCCATCCTCGCCGGTGACCGGGAACACGCCGGGAAGCGCCGCCGCAGTCCGTGCTGACGTTTCCGCCAGCCAGGAGATCCAGGGTTGCCCGCACCCGTCCCCCGACCGCGAGCCGCCAGCACCGCCGCAGCAGCTCCGCCGTTCCCCTCTGCTCCGGCCGTCCCTGCCTCCAAATTTCGCGGGAATCGAACGAGGTGAGCTTTCCCCCTCACCCCTTCTGTTTTCCCCCCTCTGCGAGCCTAGCGCCGCTAGTAATTGGTCCCCGCCGGCGAGGTGCTCCACCGTAGTGCAGTCCGAGGTAGCGCTTTCCCCTCTGTTCACCGACGAGCCCCGACCAGCACAGCTCGCCACCGTCGACCCTCCCTAAACGAAATCCGTAGCCGAAGCCCCCTCTACAACTTTCGTTTTGGCGGCCAGAGCTCTCTCGCCGCGGACGCGCCGCCACCTTCGCCGGAAGTCCGCACCGTCGTCAGTCATCGTCGAAGTTCAGAGAAACGGCGTCAGATTCAGACAGTGCTCGCACGGTCGTTTTGCAAAAAGGACCCCCGCGCTATTTGGCGATCACGCCTAGGTCCCCAGCAGCCCTAGTGTCCCCACCTGTCAGCCGCCTGGCAATTTGCAGAAAACCCCCCAGCAGACCCGACTCTCAACCCGGGCTCCATCCCCGCTGCGCGACGGGCTCACCCACGCCCCTCGCTGTCACGTGGGGCTGGCTTCATCGTTGGGCCCGCACGTCAGCCCCTCGGCTAGCCCCTGCCTCGGTGCAAAACGTTTTTCTCGCGCGCGTGGCCCCAGTCTGCATTGTCCCCACCCGTCAGCGTCTAGGCTAGAGTTACCTGCGGTGTAAAATGTTTTCCGTTTGTCTGTTTTTATTTAAACCTTTTCCAAATTGATTTAAATTCAAATCCAATTCAGATTTAAATAATTTTTAAAATACAAATCCAAATAATACAAGTAATATATGTTTTGGAATCAGAAAAATGTGAGGAATTCAAATATGCCCTTCAAAATATGTTTTGAACACTTTAAATTTTCGAGATGATTAAAATTACAATAAAATGCCCTTTTCCTTATTTAATTAATAACTTTTGTTATATAACTCCAAATTTGACAAATAATATGTCTAAATCGATCAGCGTGACGAGCCCGTTCTATCTATGCAGTCCTTGTTCTGAGTTGAAGCATGCATCATGTTGTAATTTAAAACCTGAACTGTTTATGACAATAAAACTTGGGTAATTAAATAATAAAGTGCTTTATTTCTTATATACACACCTCACCTTTGCCATGCTACTTTAATGCCATGCAAATTGTGCGTCATTCATCATGGCATGCTTGTTTGCTTGTCGCATTTTAATTCATTTGCTTGTGCACTTTATTTATGTTGGCCCTTGTTTGTTTGGTTCTTCTTCGAATAGACGCCTAGCAAGAGAATTACCAGGAATCACAGGAGTACTACCCAGATCCATCTCTCGCTTCAACTGAGCTGCCAGGCAAGCACTACCACATGCTTGCATACATACAGTTCCTATTGCCTCTATCTTATTCTTGCATCATTGAGTCGCGATTGCATTAAATTGAATCCCAAGTACTGCATGGCCTTTACTTTTAAACCCCACCGAAGCTTGTTCCTCCATCCCATGAGCCATTACTATAGGAGTTGTTTGAGCCATGCGAGTCATAGAAAAGCATGTGTAGGGTATGTCAGAGTCTGATGAATAACGAGGTACCTAAACAACATAGCCGGAGTAGTAATGGGATAACTAATGAAAGAGGCACCGGTGAGCAATATCCGCTATTTGGTTTTTCCTGCTCACTTGTGTCCCGTAGGACCCCGAGTACTTGATTCCTGTTCCTTGTCTATTCGCACTATCCACATCCGGGAGGCCTTATGGACCCCCCTGAGCCAGAGCTTGATTCATTCTTATTTCTTGGGGCCACAAGTAGTTTGGGGCTTTATTACTATCCTATACTTATGCCATGTTACTGCTTTAATAAGATTGTGCGTGGAGCACCTGTACTGTTTTGGATCGTGGAATCTTTTCGCGGTATCGACAAGCCAAGTCACATTTTCGGGTTCCCAGTCGTTTACAGCCATTGACACAAACCTTGGGTCCGTCTCGGAGCCGGTCAACTTCGTTGCGGGTAGCTTAATGGGGTGGCCCCCTGAAATATTTCTGAATCCTGTGATTGCTTTGCCGTGAATGCCTCGTTGGGTTTTGATTTGGTTTTTCTGAGGTTGATCGAGTGTGTGTTGCTATTCGTGCACCCCTGCAGGGTAAATCTTTCTGAAAGCCGTGTCCGCGGTTATGGACGACTTGGAGCACAGTTTCTCGATCATAGACAAGTATAACTAAATTACCACTTTTAAATTGACTAAGTACTTGACTAGTAAATAGTGCAATACTCATGGAATGGTTAATAAAACTGCCAACGGATGATGGGGGTTGTTCGTCCGCTTCCTCGTTGGTAAGCGAGGAGGAGGATGGATCTGTTAATTATACTATTATAACTGTTGTTCTTAATTCACGGACTTTCGTCTATCATTGGTTAGACGGAAGGTTAGCGAGTATCTGTAGAATTGTTAGGTATTATCTTTTGCTGCAATTGCGTTACCCCAGGTTGTGTCCCCTTTAGCGACATAAAGACTTGCTGAGTACCCCTAGGGTCTCACACGATAAACTGTTTGATTCAGATGAACAGGTGTACCCGCAAGATGGATACTGGGTGGAAGAGACATATGATGTTGGCAACGATCATTCAGTGTAGAGATTCCGGGAACGGGGATCCGTGTGATCTGTGGGCGGGATGTGTTTATTTATGGGGCATCTTATGCCAATTTGCTTCTTATCCGTACTCGGATCTTGTTTTCCGCTTCCGCCTGATACTCTGATGTGTGATGTAGGAGGAGCTATCCTAAATTATTATATCTATCTAGGACATTTGGATCTTGCCGTATGGCGTTGCAATATTTCTATTTCTTTTAGATGGAATGGCTCCGAGGACTATTGTATGTGGCTTGCATACATACTCATTTGTGTATGTAGTTGATCCCTTCGCCTGCCGATTACGCCGCTCGTTCTTGTCCCGTTGTCTGAAAGTGGTTAGGACGGCCGAAAGGTCTACCGTGAGTGGCCCTGGGCCCCACCGTACTATTTTAACCACTTTCGTTCATCCAGGCATTAACTAAGAGTGTAATTCACCGAGGTAGTTACAATTGGTATCAGAGCCATCCCGCCCTTCAGGGTCTCAGCCAAAATGGTCGTTGTCAGTCTAGCAAATATTTTGGTAGTTATGTATACTAGGGAAAAACAAATGTGGGAGTAGGAATGCTTCCATTTTTCTTCTTACCCACCCACCCACCCTTTTCTGGTAAAGAAGTGTAACGTTTTCAATCCTCTTCTAAAATTCAAACTAGGATTCACGTGTTCTCGGTTCCGTAGTACCATAGGTTGTGTTTGTGTTTGTGTGTGTTTGTGTGTGTGTGAATTCCTTGTCTATCTGTTGCATCCAAATGTTATCGCTATCTGCCTTTTGGTTATCAACTGTTGGTACATTCCCTACCGACAATCCTTTGTAAACCGACGCGATCTATTCTGATTCGTTGTACACCGATGCGATCTATCTTACTCTTTGTTATCCAATGTTATCTTGTTGGGGTGTTCTTTTCCGTAGTTAACAATCTTTAGGTTCATCTTAAGAAGAAGTTGTTGGGATATGTGTTTTACTGATTCATGTGCGGAGTAATGATTTGAGTGCGGGATGGAGTCGCGACCATACCATTACTTTTTTCATTTCCTTTTTAATATTGAACTAGTAGAGTTACTAATCTTGATTCGTTAAGTGGTTTTGCGCATATAGTGGTATTTTAATGCCGAAATTTGCGGAAAATTTTTCTTTGTTAGTTGTGTACCACACTCCTTGTCCAGTCGTGTGTGTTATGTTTAGTATCTTCTAGTTGCCTTGAACTTTGTTGATATTTTAATATCATCTCAGTGAATTGCATTCTTTAATCTTGATTAATTCCATTTTGGTACTATTTTGGATTATAATCATTCTCCATTATAGTACTGACTTGTGTTTTATATCAATCACAGGATGGCACCACCACGCCGTTCTGAGGAGGATATACCACCTGAACTTGGGGCCGCTTTTGGCAAGTATTGCAAATGCTTTGGGCACTATGCAGCAAAACCAGCAGCGCTTCGAGGAAAGTGTGAGGAGGAATGAGTTTGCTCTGCTACCTCCACCTCCCAAGCGAGGAGACATCAAGAGTTTTCTCAAGTTCAACCCACGCCAATTTGACGTGTCTGATCAGCCACTTGATGCGGATGATTGGCTTCGTGAAGTGTCAAGGTTGCTGATGACTGCAGATGTTCCCGAGCAAGAATGGGTCAAGTGTGCTACTCACCTTCTGAAGGGAGATGCAGCTCTCTGGTGGGAAAATTACCTCAAGGCAGATCTCTCTGGTTTTCAGCCTACTTGGGAGCGGTTCACTGCTGCTTTCAAAGAGCAATATCTGTCAGAAATTGTCATGGAAAGGATGAAGGAAGTGTTTCTCAATCTCAAGCAGGGCACTGACAATGTCAACACCTACATCAGGAACTTCATGAACCTTTCTCGTTATGGTGGCGATGAGATCTCTGATGACAAGAAGAAGCAAAAGAGGTTTCGGCAAGGCCTCAATGCTTCCATCAAATATGCAATCACTCATGCAAGGCCGGCATCTTTTCTGGAACTTCAACACACAGCTCTACAGGAAGAAGCAAGTAGGCAAGTGTTTGAGGAGTCAAAGAAACACAGCCGTGATACAGCAAGCTCTTCTGCTATGACAGCTCCCTCTAAGCGTCGTGTCTGGGTCCCTAACACCCCACCGTCGCTCCCTGCTCCACCAAGACCGTCAAGCTACGCACCAAGGCCACCAAACTCCTTCACTACGGCTCCCAGGGGCTACAACCACAACTACCTTGGAGCGCCTGGCGGAGTCCCTGGCTACGTTGCTCCACGTCCACCTGGTGCTTGCTATACTTGTGGAAACACTGGGCATCAGCACTGGAATTGTCCAATGAACAACAAAGCTCTTCCACCACCACCTCCAAGACCTGCGGCAAGTGCTCCTATGATTCGTGCACCTCCACCTCGGGCTCTCAACACCAACACTAAGCCGGGGTCTACAGTTGCTCGTGCCAACTGTGTCAACGTCGCTCAAGCTGAGCACGCACCTGGAGTTGTCATGGGTATGCTTCCTGTTAACTCAGTTTCTGCACGAGTTTTATTTGATTTGGGTGCTTCACATTCTTTCGTTTCTCACAAATTTGCAAATGAGCATGAGCTTGTTATAGACCAGCTGGATAAAAAGTTAATGGTTCTTTCTCCCGGGGCAAGATTGTTATCTACTAAGATCAGCCATGGCAATCAAATTGAGATTGGTGGTTCTTCGTTTCCGGCTTCCTTAATTATTCTAGGCAATTCTGGTATTGATGTTATCTTGGGCATGGATTGGTTGACAGCAAATGCAGCTGTGATTGATTGTGCCGAACGTTCGGTTTCTCTAAAAATTCTTGAAGGCCATATAGTCTATTCTCCAAGTCTGACTCCTGCAATTCAGCTTTATTCTTTGGCGGCTCTGAATGATGATGCTATGGAAGGTTTTCAGAGTGTGCCTGTAGTTTGTGAGTTTCTAGATGTCTTTCCTAAAGAGTTGCCAGGTATGCCTCCGGATCGTGAGGTTGAGTTTGTCATTGAACTTGAACCTGGCACCGCTCCTATTTCCAAGCGGCCTTATAAAATGGGTCCTGCTGAGTTGGCTGAACTTAAACGTCAGTTGGATGAACAAGAGAAGTTGGGTTTCATTCAGCACAATACTTCTTCTTGGGGTAGTCCAACCATCTTTGTGAAGAAGCGAGACAAGACTGGTAGACTTTGTGTTGACTATCGGGCACTCAATGCTAAAACCATCAAGAATAAATATCCCCTTCCGCGGATTAATGATCTCTTCGATCAGCTAGCTGGAGCTGTGGTATTCTCTAAGCTTGATTTGAGAAGTGGTTACCATCAAATCAAGATTCGCAAGGAAGATGTTCCCAAAACAGCTTTCACCACCCGCTATGGCCTGTATGAGTACACGGTCATGTCTTTCGGTCTCACCAACGCACCTGCCACCTTCTCGAGGCTCATGAACTCGGTTTTCATGGAGTATCTTGATAAGTTCGTTGTGGTCTATCTGGATGACATTCTAGTCTATTCTAAGTCTAAGGAAGAACATGAAGAACACCTTCGGTGTGTCCTAAACAAGCTTCATGAGAACCGCCTATATGCAAAGTTCTCCAAGTGTGAGTTTTGGCTGCCTCAAGTCACCTACCTTGGTCACGTCATCTCTGCCAAGGGCATTGCCGTCAACCCAGAAACTATTAAGACAATTATGGACTGGCTTCCACCCATAAATGTCAAAGAAGTCCGGAGCTTCCTTGGTTTAGCCAGTTACTATCGTCGCTTCGTTCAAAACTTCTCAAAGATTGCGAAGCCTCTTACCGATGTCCTCAAGAAAGGCAAGAAATATCTTTGGACTCCTGCATGTCAAGCAAGCTTTAAAACACTCAAAGAGAAGCTCACTTCCACACCAGTCTTAGTTCCTCCAGATACATCAAAGCCTTTCCAGATTTTCTGTGATGCTTCATTGCAAGGATTGGGTGCGGTCCTTATGCAAGAAAAGCAAGTTGTTGCTTATGCCTCTCGACAGTTGAAGACGCATGAGATCAACTATCCTACACATGACCTCGAACTCGCAGCAGTTGTCTTTGCTTTGAAAGTATGGAGGCATTACTTGCTTGGCAACCGTTGTGAGATCTTTTCTGATCATAAGAGTCTGAAGTATATCTTCACACAGCCTGATCTCAACCTTCGTCAGAGGAGGTGGATTGAAACAACAATGATTTCGATTTGACCATCAACTACACCCCGGGCAAAGCTAATGTCATGGCAGATGCTCTCAGCCGAAAAGCTTATGTCAACAACCTCATGGTGGAAGAACAACAGCCTCTCTTGTGCGAGGAATTCCGCAAGCTAAACCTTGAAATTGTGGATCAAGGGTATCTTCTGAACCTTCTAGCAACACCTCTTTTGGAAGAAAAGGTCCGTTCCATTCAGCTTGGGGATCCTTACTCTAAAAAGATCATCTCCAACATTCAGCTTCCGAAGTATGAGTCTTTCCACGTAGATGACCAAGGCACTCTTTTCTTTGAACACCAGATGTTTGTTCCGAACTACCCGGGTTTAAGAGAGCAAGTTCTCAAGGAGGCGCATGATTCTGTTCTTTCTACCCACCCTGGAAGCACTAAGATGTACATGGACTTGAAAACACAATATTGGTGGCCTGGTTTGAAACGATATTGTGCCAAGTATGTCTCAGAGTGCGATGTTTGACGCAGAGTTAAAGCTGTTCATCAGAAACCTTCCGGTCTTCTACAGCCATTGAAGCCTCCGGAATGGAAATGGGAGAAAGTAGAGATGGACTTCATCACGGGTTTTCCAAGGTCGCAAAAGGGCAACAATGTGATCTTTGTTGTCATTGACAGGCTTTCCAAAGTAGCTCATTTCTTTCCAGTCAAGGAAACAATTTCTGCAATTCAGTTGACTGAGCTCTATATCAACAGAATTGTCTCTCTGTACGGAGTTCCTCTTGAGATCAGTTCAGACCGTGGAAGCATCTTCACTTCCAAGTTCTGGGGAAGTTTCCAAAATGCTTTGGGAACAAAGTTAAACTTCAGCACAGCTTACCACCCTCAGTCGCAAGGACAAGTCGAAAGGATCAATCAGATTCTGGAAGATATGCTCCGTGCTTGCGTTATCTCTTTCGGCATGAAGTGGGAAGAACGTCTTCCTTATGCTGAATTCTCTTACAACAACAGCTTCCAGAAAAGTCTAAAGATGGCACCATTTGAGGCGCTTTATGGTCGCAAGTGCAGAACTCCGATTGGTTGGTCAGGCACAGGTGAAAGAATATTGTTTGGCCCCGACATTGTAACTCAAGCGGAGGAGAAAGTTCACATCATTCTTGAAAACCTGAAGATTGCTCAAAGTCGCCAGAAGAGCAATTATGACAGAAAGCACACGGACATGGAGTATGTCCCTGGTGATCTCGTTTACCTTCGTGTCACTCCCATGAGAGGCACGCACCGTTTGGTATCAAAGGAAAGCTAGCTCCTAGATACATCGGTCCCTTCAAAATACGTGGAAGAAGAGGAGAAGTTGCTTATGCTCTTGAGCTCCCTGAACAACTAAAAGTCCATGATGTTTTTCACATCTCTCAACTCAAGAAGTGCTTCAAGGATCCCGGCAGGACCGTGGACCACGAACTCATTAATCTTCAAGAAGATCTGTCTTATCAAGAACACCCCACAAAAATTCTTGAAGTCGCAGAAAGAAGGACTCGCAACAAGTCCATCAAGTTCTGCAAGGTGCAGTGGTCGCACCATTCCGTTGATGAAGCAACCTGGGAACGTGAAGATGAGCTCCATGCCAAGTATCCTACCCTCTTTGAGTCTTCTTCTTCCTAGAATCTCGGGGCGAGATTCCTGTTTAGTGGGGGAGAGTTGTAGCATCCCAATTGTCTAACAATTGTAATGCTACTTGTCCTAGTAAGATATTGGCTACTTCATATATATTATTGTTGCATCATAATGATATCATGCTCATGTCATCATACCACCTTGCATTTGAGCATCATATAAATCCCTTTTTCTTTTGGTTCTTCTATCATATGCATTATTAATTGTATTTGCCTCTTGATATTGTATCTGGTTATTGATATATTGTTCAAATTCCCAAGTTGAGTTGGGGGCATATCTTTTATTTCAATTCCATCACCTTTCTTTTCCACCACTTTATAATTCCACCATCCTACCAGACCGTGAGCTTGTTTGTCTTTATTTTGGATTTCTCTAGCTCATGGGCAATAGGGTGGATCTAATCCTACTTATCCTTTGCTTGGCTTCTATTCCACTTATGGGAAATGCATAAGAACAATGCCATCATATTATTATTGTTTTCACAAAATAAATCATGGCATTATTATTTGCATGGGCCATGCAACCTTCCTCCTCATCTTTATCTCTTTGGTTTTCCTTTTGTTTTATTGGATCTTTTCTTTGTGGACCATCCCCTTACATTCCACCATCCCCATACTATCATCAACACCTTGTTCTTTATTTTTCCATTGTGATTTATATGAAGGATTCCTCCCATACTCCTTTCTTTCTCTTTTCATGATTATTTTTCCTCCACCTCATCTTAGCCTAATCCAAGCCTTTTCTCTCACTCCCTAGCTAGCCCTGTTCCATTATTCCAATATGCAAAAACTCCCAAAAAGATAAATTCTTGGGCTGGTTTAAATCTGAATCAAATCAAAAATATAAATCAAATCAGTTAATAAAACAAAAAGAAATAAAAAAAAGAGAGAGAGAACCTTACCTGCAGCGTAGCCAGCAGCCCACCTGTGGCCTCGCCCGTCGCGGCCCATCCCCCGGCCCATTTTCCCAGCCACCTCCCCAGCCCGTACCGACTCGGCGCCGACGCCGCCCTGTTCCTCTTCTCCCCCGTCTAACGCCGTCGCCCTCCCTCTCTCTCGCAGCCGCAGACGAAAAGCAGACGCGGGCAGGTGGCCGTCTACCGCGTCAGCCACGCCGCCCGCACGCCAGCCCTCCTCCTTATCCTCGCGCCGAGCCGCCCTCTTTTCCCTAACCCTAGCTACCTGCCCGTCCCTCTTTTTCTCTCCTCCCGGCCGCCGCCAGTCTGAGGGCCGCGCCACCGTTGCCGTCCTCGCCGATGACCGGGAACACGCCGGGAAGCGCTGCCGCAGTCCGTGCCGACGTTTCCGCCAGCCAGGAGATCCAGGGTTGCCCGCACCCGTCCCCCGACCGCGAGCCGCCAGCACCGCCGCAGCAGCTCCGCCGTTCCCCTCCGCTCCGGCCGTCCCTGCCTCCGAATTTCGCGGGAATCGAACGAGGTGAGCTTTCCCCTCTGTTCGCCGACGAGCCCCGACCAGCACAGCCCGCCACCGCTGACCCTCCCTAAACGAAATCCGTAGCCGAAGCCCCCTCTATAACTTACGTTTTGGCGGCCAGAGCTCTCTCGCCGCGGACGCGACGCCACCTTCGCCGGAAGTCCGCACCGTCGTCAGTCGTCGTCGAAGTTCAGAGAAACGGCGTCAGATTCAGACAGCGCTCACGCGGCCGTTTTGCAAAAAGGACCCCCGCGCTATTTGGCGATCACGCCCAGGTCCCCAGCAGCCCTAGTGTCCCCACCTGTCAGCCGCCTGGAAATTTGCAGAAAACCCCCCAGCAGACCCGACTCTCAACCCGCGCTCCGTCCCTGCTGCGCGACGGGCTCACCCACGCCCCTCACTGTCACGTGGGGCCGGCTTCATCGTTGGGCCCGCACGTCAGCCCCTCGGCTAGCCCCTGCCTCGGTGCAAAACATTTTTCTCGCGCGCGTGGCCCCAGTCCACATTGTCCCCACCTGTCAGCGTCTAGGCTAGAGTTACCTGCGGTGTAAAATGTTTTCCGTTTGTCTGTTTTTATTTAAACCTTTTCCAAATTGATTTAAATTCAAATCCAATTCAGATTTAAATAATTTTTAAAATACAAATTCAAATAATACAAGTAATATATGTTTTGGAATCAGAAAAATGTGAGGAATTCAAATATGCCCTTCAAAATATGTTTTGAACACTTTACATTTTCGAGATGATTAAAATTACAATAAAATGCCCTTTTCCTTATTTAATTAATAACTTTTGTTTTATAACTCCAAATTTGACAAATAATATGTCTAAATCGATCAGCGCGATGAGCCCGTTCTATCTATGCAGTCCTTGTTCTGAGTTGAAGCATGCATCATGTTGTAATATGAAACCTGAACTGTTTATGACAATAAAACTTGGGTAATTAAATAATAAAGTGCTTTATTTCTTGTATCCACACCTTACCTTTGCCATGCTACTTTAATGCCATGCAAATTGTGCGTCATTCATCATGGCATGCTTGTTTGCTTGTCGCATTTTAATTCATATGCTTGTGCACTTTATTTATGTTGGCCCTTGTTTGTTTGGTTCTTCTTCGAATAGACGCCCAGCAAGAGAATTACCAGGAATCACAGGAGTACTACCCAGATCCATCTCTCGCTTCAACTGAGCTGCCAGGCAAGCACTACCACATGCTTGCATACATACAGTTCCTATTGCCTCTATCTTATTCTTGCATCATTGAGTCGCGATTGCATTAAATTGAATCCCAAGTACTGCATGGCCTTTACTTTTAAACCCCACCGAAGCTTGTTCCTCCATACCATGATCCATTACTACAGGAGTTGTTTGAGCCATGCGAGTCGTAGAAAAGCATGTGTAGGGTATGTGAGAGTCTGATGAATAACGAGGTATCTAAACAACATAACCGGAGTAGTAATGGGATAACTAATGAAAGAGGCACCGGTGAGCAATATCTGCTATTTGGTTTTTCCTGCTCACTTGTGTCCCATAGGACCCCGAGTACTTGATTCATGTTCCTTGTTTATTCGCACTATCCACATCCGGGAGGCCTTATGGACCCCCCTGAGCCAGAGCTTGATTCATTCTTATTTCTTGGGGCCACAAGTAGTTTGGGGCTTTATTACTATCCTGTACTTATGCCATCTTACTACTTTAATAAGATTGTGCGTGGAGCACCTGTACTGTTTTGGATCGTGGAATGTTTTCGCGGTATCGACAAGCCCAGTCACATTTTCGGGTTCCCAGTCGTTTACAGCCATTGACACAAACCTTGGGTCCGTCTCGGAGCCGGCCAACTTCGTTGGGGGTAGCTTAATGGGGTGGCCCCCTGAAATATTTCTGAATCCTATGATTGCTTTGTCGTGAATGCCTCGTTGGGTTTTGATTTGGTTTTTCCGAGGTTGATCGAGTGTGTGTTGCTATTCGTGCACCCCTGCAGGGTAAATCTTTATGAAAGCCATGTCTACGGTTATGGACGACTTGGAGCACAGTTTCTCGATCATAGACAAGTATAACTAAAGTACCACTTTTAAATTGACTAAGTACTTGACTAGTAAATAGTGCAATACTCATGGAATGGTTAATAAAACTGCCAACAGATGATGGGGGTTGTTCGTCCGCTTCCTCGTTCGTAAGCGAGGAGGAGGATGGATCTGTTAATTATACTGTTATAACTGTTGTTCTTAATTCACGGACTTTCGTCTATCATTGGTTAGACGGAAGGTTAGCGAGTATCTGTAGAATTGTTAGGTATTATCTTTTGCTGCAATTGCGTCACCCCAGGTTGTGTCCCCTTTAGCGGCATAAAGACTTGCTGAGTACCCCTAGGGTCTCACACGATAAACTGTTATTCAGATGAACAGGTGTACCCGCAAGATGGATACTGGGTGGAAGAGACAAATGATGTTGGCAACGATCATTCGGTGTAGCGATTCCGGGAACGGGGATCCGTGTGATCTGCGGGCGGGATGTGTTTATTTATGGGGCATCTTATGCCAATTTGCTTCTTATCCGTACTCGGATCTTGTTTTCCGCTTCCGCCTGATACTCTGATGTGTGATGTAGGAGGAGCTATCCTAAATTATTATATCTAACTAGGACATTTGGATCTTGCCGTATGGCGTTGCAATATTTCTATTTCTTTTAGATGGAATGGCTCTGAGGACTGTTGTATGTGGCTTGCATACATACTCATTTGTGTATGTAGTTGATCCCTTCGCCTGCCGATTACACCGCTCGTTCTTGTCCCGTTGTCTGAAAGTGGTTAGGACGGCCGAAAGGTCTACCGTGAGTGGTCCTGGGCCCCACCGTACTATTTTAACCACTTTCGTTCATCCAGGCATTAACTAAGAGCATAATTCACCGAGGTAGTTACAGTATCCTATGAAGACGTATTTTTCCTCTTTGGGTTCGAGTTTATCCGGTTGAAGTTTCTTCACATAAACATCACATCCCCAAACTTTAAGAAATGACAGCTTAGGTTTGTTTCCAAACCATAATTCATACGGTGTCTTTTCAACGGATTTAGATGGTGCCCTATTTAAAGTGAATGTAGCGGTTTCCAGTGCATAACCCCAAAATGACAGTGGCAAGTCAGTCAGAGACATCATAGATCGAACCATATCCAATAAAGTACGATTACGACGTTCTGACACACCATTACGTTGTGGTGTTCCGGCAGGCGTGAGTTGTGAAACTATTCCACACTCTTTCATGTGTGTGCTAAACTCGTAACTAAGATACTCTCCTCCACGGTCAGACCGTAGAAATTTGATCTTTCTATTACGATGATTTTCCACTTCATTCTGAAATTCTTTGAACTTTTCAAAAGTTTCAGACTTGTGTTTCATCAAATAGATATACCCGTATCTACTCAAATCATCCGTGAAATTAACAAAATAACGATATCCACCTCGCGCCGACACACTCATTGGTCCACACACATCAGTATGTATGATTTCCAATAAATCTGTCGCTCGTTCCATTGAACCGGAAAACGGCGTTCTAGTCATCTTGTCCATAAGGCATGGCTCACATGTATCAAATGATTCAAAATCAAGTGATTCCAAAAGTCCATCAGAATGGAGTTTCTTCATGCGTTTAACGCCAATATGACCTAGACGGCAGTGCCACATATATGCAGATATATCATTATCAAGTTTAATCCTTTTAGCATCAACATTATGAATATGCGTAATACTACTATCGAGATCCAATAGAAATAAACCATTCAACACAGGTGCATGACCATAAAAGATATTATTCATATAAATCGAACAACCATTGTTTTCAGATTTAAACGAATAACCACTTTGCATCAAACATGATCCGGATACAATGTTCATGCTCAATGCAGGCACCAAATAACAATTATTCAGGTTTATAACTAATCCCGACGGCATATGGAGAGGCAGCGTTCCGACGGCGATCACATCAACTCTTGATCCATTGATGACCCGCATCGTGACCTCATCCCTTGCTAGTTGTCGCTTGTTCCGCAGCCCCTGAACCGAGTTGCATATATTAGCAACCGATCCCGTATCAAATACCCAAGTGCTACTGCGAGTTCTAGTCAAGTACACATCAATAACATGTATATCATATATACCTTTGTTTGCCTTGCCGGCCCTTTTGTTTGCCAAATACTTGGGGCAGTTGCGCTTCCAATGGCCAGTCCCCTTGCAATAGTAGCACTCGGTGTCAGACTTAGGGCCAGCTCGGGGTTTCTTTTCAGGCGCGGCAACAGATTTGCCGCCCTTCTTTCCCTTCTGCTTTCCTTTCTTGTCCTTCTTGAAACCGTTGGTCTTATTGATCATCAACACTTGATGTTCTTTCCTAATCTCCACTTCTACAGTCTTAAGCATTGACAGAAGCTCGGGAAGAGACTTCTTCATGCCCTGCAAATTATAGTTCATCACGAAGCTCTTGTAGCTAGGTGGCAGAGATTGGAGAACACGATGTATGCCTAAGTCAATGGGAATCGTTATTCCCAAGGACACAAGCTTGTCGGCGTACCCAGACATTTTGAGTACGTGCTCACTAACGGAGCTGTTTTCTTCCATCATGCAGCTAAAGAACTTTTCAGAAGCATTATAACTCTCTACGGCAGCATGGGTATCGAAAATCATTTTCAATTCTCCCATGGTATCAAAGGCATTGCCATTTTCGAAACGTTTTCGAAGTTCTGGTTCTAGCCCATACAGTATGCCGCAATGAACTAAGTTGTGGTCCTCCTGACGAGTTATATAGAAGTTCTTTTCCTCGTCAGGGGCATCAGGAGCTGGTGGGGGGCCTAGCGGCGCCTCTAGCACATATTGCTTTTGTGCAGCAGTGAGGAGAATCCTCAAATTCATAGCCCAGTTGGTGAAGTTGCTACCATTCGCAGCAAGCTTCTCTTTCTCCATGAACACATTGAAATTAAAAGCAGGTGGTGCCATCTACAACAGAATTTGTAAAATATATTTAGACTAAGTTTATGATAGATTGAGTTCAACTAATCCAAATTACTAATGAACTCCTACTCAAAAACGACATCCCTCGTGTCCTTTTGGTGATTACATGAACCAAATCCACTACACCAAGTCCGATCATCACGTGAGTCGGTGTAGCTTCAAAGGCGAGTATCTATATAGGCATCATATCAACTATATGACTCATGCTTAACCTTTCGGTCCGTGTTCCGAGGCCATGTCTGTACATGCTAGGCTCGTCAAGTAAGAACCTTAGTATTCGCGTGTGTAAAACTGTCTTACACCCGTTGTATGAAAGCGTAGAGTCGAGAACACCCGATCATCACGTGATGCCTCAAAACACGATCCACAAAACGGTGCATACTTCAGGAAGAACACATTTTATCTTGATATCTAAATGAGGGATCATCTTATAATGCTACCAAAAGCGCCAAACTAGCAATATAAGATGCTAACATCTAATGTGTGAAGTGAGGTGATATGGTCCATGCATTTGATCTCAATCATTTGCATCGTGCTATGATCTCTATCATTCCTTTGTGTGTAAGGCCAAGGTCTATGGAACTTACACATTAAGTGAGTTGTAAGAGTATCTATCATACATCTACTTACAACAATACCATATCAAAACACTAGCCCAGCAACGATCTAAACTAGATGCCTCTAATTTATCAATTGCAAGTTTTACGTGGCTTAGGGCTTTCAGAGATAGAACCGGTCTTACCTACGAACATGAACCACAACGAGGATAACCAAGATATTAGCAACTCGTTGTAAATCAGATATTGACTATAGTAGGAGAGACAGACACCCGCCAGCCACTTATGCAAAACAAGTTGCATGTCAGTCATGGAACCGGTCTCATGTACGATGACATGTAAGGTTGGTCCGGGCCGCTTCATCCCACTATGCCACCAATATTCAAAGTACATAGAAGATGCAATAACATGATCATCATCGCCCACATATAAATATATGTCTACTACCCGTGCAAAGCACCTACGCATAGATCTGGCTCTGATACCACTGTTGGGTCCGCAGCATAGAAAACAAAAAAATTCCAACGATGAGAACTATACGCCAATATCTATCTACTAGATACAGAGTAATAGGTGGAAATACATCCATGGAGAACTTACCCTCAAAGACAATGAGTTTTGTTAACGAGTAGGAACTCGTGGTTGATGTAGTCGTACGCTTGCCGATCTCAAGATCGTGTGGAAGTCCGAGCACTGCAAATCAGCAGCGCATCCATCCTCGCACACACGTTCAAGCCACCGGACAACCTCCACCTCCTCGCTCCAGCGAATCAGCAGAAGCAGCAACTCCTTCCAGACGCAAGGCCACCGGGAACATGTATCTCGCTAATCCGAGACCATGGGGGAATATCTAGAGGGGGAGAGAGATCCTTCACGAGGAGGTGTGTGGATGAAGGAGGGAATGGGTGGCCTTTTATAGGAGGAGGGGGTGCCCCCTCTCTCCATAGCCGGCGCATGGGGGGGTGACCCCTCACCTCCCCCATTCATGTGGTGGTAACCCCTCCACATTAAAATGCCTCTTCACATTCCCTTTTAAAGTCTCCACTTTAAATGCATTAAATTTCTCCAAATTTAATGCTCTCTCATTTAATAAAACTCTTTTATTTATTTTATTCAGAATTTTGTTAATTACTTTAATTAACAAACATTCACATAAAACCCCTTGCAACATTTCAATATTACATGCAGAACCACTTTCTGCAATTTCACCCGAAACAATTCCGGTTTCTATCGAAACAATTCCTGCGCTTTGCAAACCTTTTGTCTGGAACATATGTGCTCCTAAACGGTGTCCGGCAACCCTTAAGTGTGTCACCCTACGGTTCGTGAATAATGCAGACATGATTGAGACTCCTCTCAGATCAATAATCAGAAGCGGGACCTGGAGATCCATACTGACTCCTGCATATTCAACGATGACTTCTGTGATCGTGAGAACCTTTAACGTCAGCAATTTAATCCCTTTGTCTCATGATATAATACATGTCTGAGATTCGATCATCGGTATCCAAATACCTAGTTTGATCTCGTTACCGACATGCACTCTTTTCTCGTTCCCGTGATACAACATTCTAGTGATCACATCACTTGCTTGCAAGCTATCTTAATGTGATATCACCGAGAGGGCCCAGAGTATATCTATCTGTCATCTGGATTGACGAATTCCACTCTTGATCCATGAGCCTCAACATAACACCTTCGTAGTACTGAACCCATCTTTATAGTCACCCTGTTACGGTGTGACGTTTGATGTTATCAAGATACTCTTCCGGTGTTAGCAATTAACATGATCTCATGGTCTAAGGACTAACACTACTTTGTATGATGTTATAGCAATATAAACATAATGACTTGATCATAATGCTATACTTCGGATGAATGTTCATCACATCATTTCACAAATGTTGTGACCTTGTTATTAACAACATCCAATGTCCATGATCAGGAAACTTTGATCATCTTGTTAATCAACAAGCTAGTCTATAAGAGAGGCATAACTAGGAACCCTTTTTGTTTATTAAACACACATGTATGGATGTTTCCTATCAATACAATTATAGCATGCAAAATAAACATCTATCATATACAAGAAATATATAATAACAACTTTATTATTTCCTCTCAGGGCATATTTCCTTCAGTTTTCTAGCAGTAACTCGAATTATGTGTCCATCTTATACATTGTTTTGCCATACTAAGATACTTTTTCCTTTTCAGCTTGCTGACCTCCCCGAATCAGGGCTTGATCCTATCGAGGGATATCCTCCTGAGCTATCTCAGGATGATGGAGAATTAGTTCCACTGCTAGACGCAGTTACCTGAAAGCGTAAGGCTCCGATAGTGTCTATTGGCACAAAGGAGGTGCCTGTTGTGAAGAGCTAACTTTTCTCACAAGGTCTTTGTATTTTATCTATTATTCTTTCTGAAGTGTAACAATTTTCATTCTATTACCTCTTTAGAGCTATACATCTCACCAAGGGCAAAGGGAAAGGAGGCTCATTGAAGCCCCTGCACCAATCAAAGTTGAATTTGACTTCTCCTACCGCAGCACCTCCGACTCCTACCCCAAAGCCTTCCGCAGCGCCGGAGATTACTCCATCTCTGCTCGTTGCGGAAGACCCGGCTCAAATAGAAGAGCCAGCCATCCTTGGGTCACAAACTGGCGTCACCATGGGTGACTCACGTTTTGATAAGGGTGAACCCTCTACGGGTAATGATCCCTTAGTAGAAACCTTTGCTGAAAACATCCTCGGCAATCTGGGTCTTGCCAAACTTGGCATTTCTCGGAAATCTACGAAGGAGATTCAACGGCTGGCCCAGCAATGCCTGGAAAGCCGGACTATCACTGCCGAAGAAGAAGCACAAGAAGCATAGGACGTCAAGTAATCCAAACTTCTTGAACTAGTCCATCTTCGCGACGAGAGATTGAGAACCGGCAAGTTTCCGCCACCACCAATGATCCCACTAACTCTCGCCGAGAAGGTTACTACTGATGTGAACATGAGCTTGAGCAAACTCACTCATGAACAACATGTAAGTCGGAATGCCGCCTCACCTTTTTTCTTTATTCAATATCATATCCTCTAGCCCCCAAGCATGAAGTTGGATAGATAATCTAGATTTATGCTTTCATAGGATGCCAAAGAACGAACTAGTGTAGCCCCCAAGGCTCGCGCTGATATTAGTAAAAATATTAGCCCGAGTCTTTAGTAGACTTCTGACTCTAGGTATTTGACTTACAGAAAGTTAATTCATGTAACCAGGAATTGTTGAAGAATATATGCAACAACCAGAGAGAAATCAGAGCTCTCCGGTTTGAAAATGCTCAATTAAAGGTGTCAAGGGATGAGGCTGAAGGTAAACATTTCAGTCCTTAGACTTGCTCTTTTTGCTTTCATAGTCAAATTTCATATTCAACTATTGTATTTTACTTATAGCACTGGTCAAACAATCCTGTGCCATGATTGAAGAGTCCGAGAATCTTAAGATCCTGGATGTGGAGAATGCCGACTTACGTCGAGAGCTGGATCAGCTCAAGGCGGATCATGAGAAGAGCATTGCTCAAGTCCTCAAATCCTCCTCCATGGCCACTAAAGAGTGCAACCGAAGGATCACAGCCCAGGACCAAAAGATCTCGGATCTCAATGATGTGATTTTCAGAGAGAAAGACATCACCGAGGCACTCCGGGCTGAACTCTAGAGCCTTAGGGCGGAGAAGACCAAAGTTGACGATGTCATCTTCGGTATACTTCCTTCTTTCTGACTTTATGTTTTTTCCGATTTTTGGAGTTCGGATATGTTTTCTAACCATTGCATTGTATGCGCAGGTCCTCTGAACTTACTAGATTCCTCCTCCACCGAGTCTCGCACCAGCCGGCTTACTCAAGTCGACGATTTACTTCACAATTTCCGCCAATCCTTGGAGGATATTGGGGAAGTACTCAAGGTTCCGGACATAGACAAAATGTCTGGCTTTGAAGTGCGGGACAAGGCCAAAGAGATGCCCCAGCTTGTTCAGGACTGGAATATGTCCTATGCACGCACCGCAGCATAGAACGCCCTCACAGGTTATGAGCCACCATGGAAGCATGGAAATCAGGCAAATAACCAGAGGATATTCAACTTTGGATGACGACGGACGGGAGAAATATATCAAGGCCATCATGAACTCCTGCGCCAAATATGGATGTCATGTAGCTGATCTTACTAGCTATGACACTCATTTCTTCACTCGCGTAGAGATGCCTCCTCTGCCCGCTGAAGAAACTGTTGAAGTTTCCGACGACGAACAAACCATATCGTATTTGAACATCTCGGAAAGATATCAAGGCGAAGGTGATGTCTCCAGTGAGCCGGCAGCTCCTACCTCTCCTCCTACATCGTAAAGTACCAGAAAAAATAATGTGTTATTCTGAAACAATCCGGGTTGTAAATAATTAGTATAATACTTTTGCTAGTGCTAAGATTTGATATTTAGCCCTTTTGGCTTTATCTTGTCGTGCCTGAAATTTTTTGCATAAGCACTTTTTGTTTTGTCTGTACTTATCATTTATCTGGCTTTCTGCCTCGTCCCTTTCGTGAGCCGGCTAACCTTCCACACGGAAACTCTGCCGAGCAGCGGAGCTCAATTGCTAAACCAGTTTAAACTCGGAAACATAGCTGGTTTTTAGTACCAACAATTCACTAATCGGAAAATGCCCGCATTCGGCAATCAGATAAATAACCAAAGTAAAAACTAGAAAATTTAGAGTTATACCCAAAGGTAGCACTTTTAGAATCGGAAATCTTAACCTGAAGAAACATGAGCATAAAGTACTTTCAAGTATTCTGGGATTTTCGACTGTGACATGATCATTCAGAAATAAGATGGTAAAAAACTTCTCAGAAAAAATTTCAGGCAACCAATACTTTATTTCTCATTGAACATGTACACATATATGATTACAAAGAAAGATAATTTTAAGAATAAAAGGGACGTAGCTGAGAAATATTCCATGGTCTGTCTAATTCTTCTGGGTCTGTACTGCCTCCAGCTCTCTTTCTCTTCTTAGTATCAGGTCTTTCTTTGATTGGTCACATATTAGTTAGATAGTAAGAACCATTATGTAATACTCGGCTAACTAAAAGGGCCCTTCCCATACTGGGGAAATTTGTGCTTTCTTTTCTGCACAAGCCGGAGAACCAAGTCACCTTTGTTAAAAGACCGGTTTCTGACTCTCTGGCTATGATACTTGCATAATTTCTGCTGATAGGTTGTTGATCTTATCTCAGCAATGACATGCACTGCTTCGATTAAATCGAGATCATTTTGTCGAGAAATTTCGGCATCCTCTTTAATATACGCAGCAACACGAGGAGAAGTGTGAATCAAATCACTAGGAAGAACTGCTTCTGCACCATAGACCAAGAAGAAAGGTGTGTATCCGGTTGACTTGTTCGGAGTTGTTCTCAAACTCCATTTCACAGAGGGTAATTCCTCCGCCCAAGCCCCCGCAGCACGATGTAGTGGTGCTTCGAGTCTTGGTTTTAGGCCCTGTAAGATTAAACCATTTTCCCTTTCAACTTGTCCATTAGCCTGTGGATGTGCGACTGACGCAATGTCAAGCCGGATATTTTGTTCATCATAGAATTCGACAAGCTCTCCCATAAAAAAATTACTCCTATTGTCCTTAATAATGCAATGCGGATAACCGTATCGGATTATAACATCCTTGACAAATCTTTTGGCTGTCGCTCCATCACAACTTGTGGTGGGTTTAGCCTTAATCCATTTTGTGAATTTATCCACCATCACTAAGAGGTGAGCAAATCCACTTGGAGCTCGCTTAAATGGTCCTACCATGTCAAGCCCCTAGACCGCGAAGGGCCATGTTATAGGTATTGTCCTCGGCTAATCAGCCGGAACATGAGCTTGTTTGGCATACTTTTCGCAGCCTTTGCACGTCTTGACTAGCCATTCGGCATCTGCCTTCGCTGTAAGCTAGAAAAATCCGTGTCTAAAAGCTTTTGCCACTAAGGATTTGGCTGCAGTGTGATGACCACATTCACCTTCGTGGATTTCCCTTAGGATTTCCACTCCTTCCAGAGATACACAGCGCTAAAATACTCCAGACACGCTCCGCTTATAGAGCTCACCATTTACTATTGTATAGGTTTTTGCTCGTCCCACGATCTGCTGGCTTAGAACCTCATCTTCGGGTAATTTGACATCTGCCAAGTAATCAAGGTAGGGTTGAGTCCAGCTGGGAATCACAGCCAGAACTTCTACTAAAGGTGAGTCGGGTTTGGTTGGATATTCATCGTCTACTCCTTTTATAGAGGGAACTTTGAGGTGTTCTAAGAAAGCGCCATCCGGGACCTTTTTTGTGCAGAGCCTATCCAAGATAATGCATCTGCTTCCTCATTTTCTGTCTGAGGGATGTGTTGAACCTCAAACCCTTCGAACGATTTTGATAATTCATCCACAACAGCTCTATATGCTGCCATGTGTTTGTTGGCATTACAGATATCCGACACTTGTTGAGCAACAAGATCCGAATCTCCATAACACATTAATCGTCGGATGCCGATATCCTTAGCAATTCGGATTCCATGTAGCAGCGCTTCATATTCGGCAATGTTATTTGTTGCCGTAAAATGAATCTGAAACACATAGAAAATTTTATCTCCTTGGGGTGACTTGAGTACCATGCCAGCCCCGAGCCCCCGAGCGCCTTAGACCCGTCAAAATGCAAGGTCCAGTATTCCGACTCTAGGAGGGTCATATTCTCCGTTGTCTCTGTCCAATCAGCGACAAAATCAGCGACGATTTGGGATTTGATTGTTGTACGAGGTTTATACTTAATGTCGAAAGCTGAAAGCTCTATGCCCCATTTTGTGACACGTCCTGTAGCATCGTTGTTGTTGATGATGTCTCTCATGGGAGTTGTGCTCACCATGGTAATTGGATGTTCCTGAAAATAATGACGTAACTTCTGGGATGCGAAAAACACACCGTAAGCTAGCTTTTGATAATGCGGATACCACTGCTTAGATTCAGTTAGGACTTTGCTGAGGTAGTAAGTCGGACACTGCATCGGGTGTTCCTGATTTTCCTCAGGTCTCTCCACCACCATGACGACACTGACGACCCTGTTTGTCGCAGCGATATAGAGCAACATCAATTCCTGAGGTTCCGGTGCTGCAAGGATAGGAGCAGATGAAAGTACTGCTTTAAGGTCTTGTAGTGCAGCCTCAGCTTTGTCAGTCCAAATGAACTTTTTGGTCTATTTTAGAAGCTTGTAAAGTGGTGCGGCTCTTTCACCAAGCTGGCTCACAAATCAACTGAGTGCAGCAATGCAACCAGTTAGTATTTGAACATCCTTCAGGCGAGTAGGCCTGCAAATATTGAGTATAGCATTGATGTTGTCTCGGTTCACCTCTATGCCTCTTTGTGACATGGTGAAACCTAACAATTTTCCGGCTGGTATTCCAAAGAAGCATTTCTTTGGGTTAAGCATTATGTTGTATTTGCGTAGATTGGTGAATGTCTCCTCCAAGTCGGAAATGAAGGTTTCCTTCTTTTTGGACATCACCGCAATGTCGTCCACATATGCATGTACATTGCGTCCGATTTGGTCATGGAGGCAACGCTGCATAGTGCGCTGGTAGGTAGCTCCTGTGTTTTTAAGCCCAAAGGGCATCGTAACGAAACAGAAGGTTCCAAAGGGTGTTATGAATGAAGTTTTGACTTTGTCTGATTCCATCATCTGAATTTGGTGGTAACCGCAAAATGCGTCGAGAAAACATAGGAGTTCCGAGCCTGCCGTAGAATCGATAATTTGATCAATCCTAGGAAGAGCGAACGGATCTTTTGTACAAGCCTTGTTCAAGGTGGTATAATCAACACGCATCCTTAAATTAGTGGTGTCCTTTTTAGGGACCATTAGAGGATTGGCCGACCACTCAGTGTGGATGGCCTCTTCTATGAATCCGGCTAACTCGAGTCGGGCTAGTTCCTTAGCTATTGCTTTTCGCTTTTCATCGCCGAAACGTCGTCAGGACTGTTTGACGGGTTTAGCGATTGGGTGTACATTTAGAGAGTGATCGGCAAGTAACCTAGGTACTACGATCATGTCAGATGGCTGCCATGCGAAGATGTCTTGATTTGCTTTGAGGAACTTGACGAGCGCGCTTTCCTAAGCGCGGTCTAAACCTACACCTATCTAGGTCACCTTGGAGGGGTCATCACCCTTCAACGGCGTCGTCTTCGTCTCTTCCAATGCCTTGAACTCCGGAGTTGGCTCTGTTACCTCTTTCTTCGTCGCGGGTATCTGATACATTGCAAATGTATCTATAATTTTTGATGTTCCATGCTTGGTTTTATCTACTTTCTTATGTTTTGTCCACACTATGGAGTACTTTTCATATGATTTCTTGGACTAACCTATTAACAAGATGCCATAGTGCCAGTTGCCTGTTTTCTACTGTTTTTGGTTCCAGGAAAGTCAGAAAATCAATATTCTCGGAATTGGACGGGACAAAAGCCAAAGTTCCTATTTTACCGGAAGACTCATGGAGCCAGAAGCAGAGACGGAGGAGGGCCAGGGCCTGGCCACACCATATGGTGGCGCGAGCTATCCCTGGCCGCGCCACCAGGTGGTGTGGGCCCCCAGGCACTCCACCGACCTTTCCTCCTTCGCCTATAAGAGCCTCCCGATACCAAAATCCTAAATCGTCAAGCCTCCAGCCACAAAAAGTTCCGCAACACCGCCGGCACCGAAGGGGAGATTCGGGGGACAGAAAGTCTCTGTTCTGGCACCCTGCCAGGACGGGGAAGTGCCCCCGGAGACATCTCCATCGATCTCCATCACCATTGCTGATTCCCATGATGAGGAGGGAGTAGTTCTCCCTCGAGGCTAAGGGTTCTACCGGTAGCTATGTGTTCATCTCTCTCTCTATGCATGATCTTATTGAGATCATGAGCTTGTAATCTATAGATCTACCTTGCTACTCAAGTGCTTTAATAGATCTCTGCTCTCCCTATGTGTGTGAAAGTGACAGCGTGCACACCATGGTGGCACTTAGGCTAGAGATTACAAATACTTGTTATGAGTTATATTTGGAGTTGGATGTCTTTATGAAATTGTGGTGTTTGTTGAACTAATCTAGTGCTCAAGGTGACAGTGTGGGGTTTTCTAGATGGGAAGGATGAACTTTGAGGTGTGCTGCTATAGCCCAACCATCGATTAGAGTGTTCAACCGGAGAGTAGTTAAGAGTAGTATCATAAAGAGAAGATATTTATATGAGAGTGTTCACTAGTGAAAGTACGATCCCTAGGCCTTGTTTCTAAGCATTGAAACACCGTTTGCAATTAGATCTTTTACATGTTTGCTTGCTTCCATCTTTATTTCAGTTTTAATTTAGTCTTTTCCACGCCATCAAGCTATCTTCTATCACCGTTACCACTTATAATTATCTATACCACTTGTATTTCACTATCTCTTCGCTGAACTAGTGCACCTATACACCTGACAAGTGTATTGGGTGTGTTGGGGACACAAGAGACTTCTTGTATCTTGATTGCAGGGTTGGTTGAGAGGGGATACCTTTGACCACTTCCTCCCTGAGTTCGATAAACCTTGGGTGATCCACTTAAGGGAAAACTTGCTGCTGTTCTACAAATCTCTGCACTTGGAGGCCCAACAACTGTCTACAAGAATAGAAGTGCGTAGACATCAAGATATTTTCTGGCGCTGTTGCCGGGGAGGTAAGGTAAAAGGTATTCACACCAGAGGATTAAAGAAGAAGAACCTCCCACGGCAAATGCCTATTTTCTGGCACCGTTGCCGGGGAGGTAAGGTAAAAGTTACTCACATCCTCCGGTGTGAGTGCTCGAAGTTATTTCCTTTAGATTCTGCAATTTTGTCTTTTTGTTTCTTGTTTTCACTAGTTAGGATTAATGGAAAACAACAAAAAAATTAGAGAGCTTTATAGTATTTATCTTGAGTTAGGACATGAAGTGTTTGAAGAGAAAATTAAAAAACCTATGGAACTTTATTTGCATGCTAATAGCAATGTTGTTAGTATGAATTCTTTGGACACCATTATTGCTAATGCTATGGGAAAGTCTAAGCTTGGGGAAGCTAGTTTTTATGAAAATGATCTTTTTAGTTCCCCAGCTTTGGAAGATAGCTATTCTATTGCTTATGATGATACAAAACCTCCAATATATGATGATTACAATGATGAATATGATATTTTCAGTCCACCTACTATTGAGGAGGCAATTAATTATGACTACAAAATGCCTCCTATGTTTGATGATTATGGTGATGAGAATAATAATTATAGCTATTTTGTTGAATTTGCTCCCACTAAAATTAATAAGAATGACTATGTTTATGTGGAGAGTAATAATTATATGCATGTGGTTGACGGCTCAATGCACGGCGTCCAGAAAAATGCTTAATGGCGGTGTTGATGTAGAGCTTGTTGGGAACCCCAAGAGGAAGGTATGATGAGTGCAGCAGCAAGTTTCCCTCAGTTATGAAACCAAGGTTTAATCGAACCAGTAGGAGCAAGGAAACACCCCAAAGGTGTTACTAGCTGAGCTTTGGCAGGGCGCACTACCGGTGCTAGTAGCAATGTGGAGACCTGCACAACACAACCATAGAACTTTGTCCCCAACTTGCGATGAGGTTTTCAATCTCACCGTGTTTTGCGGAAAACAAAGGATTAAACGTATCGAATGGAAAGAAGTAAAAGTTTGCAGAAAGTAAACACAAAGATGGAACAGTTTATAGATTGTATGTAAAGAAAAGGACCGGGATCCATAGTTCACTAGAGGTGGCTCTCCTTAGATAAATAACATGTTGGGTGAACAAATTACAGTGGGGCAATTGACAAACACCGAGAAAGCAATACATGCATATACTAATCATCTTGACTCCTTTGAGACTTGATTGGGCATTACAACATAATACATAGACCGCCATCCAACTACATCTATGACTAATAATCCACCTTCAGGTTATCATCCGAACCCCCTCCAGTATTAAGTTGCAAGCAACAGATTATTGCTTTATGAACTGCGTGTAAAGTAAACAATACAATTGTTCTATGAACAAAGGATCGTTGTTTTCTCCCTAGTAGCAACAGCACATCTAGTACCTTAGAGATTTATGTCACTTCCCCAGATTACCAGAGGCATGAACCCACTATCGAGCATAAATACTAACTCTTGGAGTTGCTAGCATCTACTTGGCCAAGATAGCTACTAACAACGGAAAGCATGCAAGATCTCAAATAACAAATACATGATAGAATCAATAATCAATCTGAAATAGCATCTCAATATCCATCGGATCCCCGCAAACACAAAATGTATGGATTACAAATAGATGATCTTGATCATGAATGGAGCTCACGAGATCTAAACATGAAAGCACAAAGGAGGAGAAACCAGCCATCTAGCTACTACATGGATCCGTAGTCCAAGGATGAACTACTCACGCATCACACCGGAGGCTTGCATGGTGATGAAGAAGGCCTCTAGGGTGAATTCCCCTCTCCGGCAGGGTGCTGGGAAGAGCTTCAGATCCCCCCCCCCCCTGATCTAGGGACAGAGACGACGGCGGCTACAGACTCTTTCGTGGATTTTTGATCGGGTACCTAGGGTTTTTGTACCGAGGGCAACTTATAGGCGGAAGATGAGGCCGAGGGGGTGCTGGGGTCGGCCAGACCACCCCCTGGCGCGGGCCAGGCCTGGCCGCGCGGCCAGGTGGTGTGGCCGGGCCCCAGCCCTTCTCCGTCTCGTATTCTGGCACTCGATCCCTTCCGGAAAAATAGGCACTTTGGCTTTTGTCCCGTTCAATTTCGAGAATATTCATTTTCTGACTTTTCTAGAACCAAAAACAATAGAAAACAGGCAGCTGGCACTGTGGCTCTTGTTAATAGGTTAGTCCAAGAAATCATAATAAAAGTACTCCAAAGTTGGAACAAAACACAAGAAAGTGGATAAAACCAAGCATGGAACATCAAAAATTATAGATACATCTGCAATGTATCAGTGGCAAGATAAGAATGTTTCATGTGATTGTTATATTGTTAATTTTATTCATGATGCTACTGGAAGTTATTATGAGAGAGGGAAACATGGTTTTATGTGTCTCAATAATATTAAGACTCCCCTCTTTATGTTGAAATTTTTGAAGTTGCACTTGTTTTGCTTTACTATGCTTGTTACTTTGTGCTTTCATGACTTGTTTATTTACAAGATTCCTATGCATAGGAAGTGGGTTAGACTCAAATGTGTTTTATATTTGCTTCTTGATGCTCTCTTTTACTTCAATTCATATTTCTTATGTGAGCATCTTTTCAAACTATCATGCCTAACTTAAAGGCGTTAAAGAAAAGTACTTATTGGGAGATAACCCAAAAGTTTTAGATGAGTCTTGGAAGTTATTACTTCTATAATAACCGCTCCTTATCCTTTTTATTTGCTTTTTGTGCCAAGAGTAATCTCTAACGAGAGAGAAGTAATGATTGGGAAAGTTGCTCTCCCGAAATAGATTTTTGTGCTTCACCGTAAAAATTCGTGTACAATCTCTGATCTTCTTTTTGAGGCGTGAATTTTTGTGCTTCTGCCCCAGGTTGTTATCTAACTTCCGTTAGTTCAATACTTTTTGATTTGAGTAACAGAAGGTCTTCGAAAAAAATCGTCTTTACTTGCTGGTCTGTTTTGACAGATTTCTGCCATTTTCTTCATTTGCTTCTTGTTGGTTCCTTTTTGAGTTCTTTTGGGGAATTGATCTTTTTGAGGGAAGTGCTACAGTAGCTTGTGTTTTACTGAAAGTTTTATTGGTATTATAACTGAACCTAAAGACTTATTATCTTGAGTGCACTAATGTTGCTAACAAAGATTGTGTGAAGTTTTGTATGAAGGAAAAATTTCAGGTGTATGGAAGGAATGAGTAATGAGATGAAGCATGGACTAAAGCTCAAGCTTGGGGATGCCATGTGTGTCACCCCAAGAAATATCCAAGAAGTACAAGCGTCAAAGCTTGGGGATGCCCAAGGCATTCCCCTCTTCATCAATAAAAATCACAGGTTTCTTCCAAACACTTCATTTTTATTGTTTCATGCACAACTGTGTTGTTTTTAGAGCGTCTTCTTTTTTGTTTTGGTTTTGGTTTTTCATTTGCTTTGGTTTTCTTAGTTTTCTGAATAAATTGGTTGGACCCCCTCTTTCATACATTGGTTTGCAAATAGTTTGGTTTGGTTTGGAAAAGAGTAGGAAAGTTAATACTTATGTGGTACAAAGAGCTCGTCTTTGACTGTGGCCTATGCTTTTTCATGTCATGCTTGATATTGTTTTGGCTTTATGCTTAGTATTCTTTGTTGTAGCATGACTTGTTATAAACAATTGAGATTGCTTAATGTGCCTTGGATGAATCATGCGTTGTTTTAGCATATTAAAGCATAGTATAGTGGTATTCTCCTTTGATGCTTTATTTGGGTTGACTTGGCACATGCTCACACGATGTATGACTATCTCAAGTCACCATAGCCTTTATGATCCTTTAGTTTTCAACTTGTAGTATCACTTTATGCTTTGATCAATGATGTTTTGTCGCTCTGCATGATTATGGCATTATTGCTCTCTTAGTTTGTCGCTCCCAGTCTTTTGCTAGCCTCCGCAACCAAGTATGAGTTCCACTCATGCATCCAACTCCTTAAACCAAGTTATTCCAAAGAGTCTACCATACCTACCTACTAGCATATGCTATTCCAAGTATATTCATGCTTTTGTTTACCTTCCAAATTAAACTTGTTATGAGAAAACTAGTGATTAAAGCTCTCACGAACTTGATGGTACCCTTTACTTTTCTTGCCCTTAATAAACCTGAACCATTGTGTCGTCTATGTTGTATATGCTTGCACTTATTTGTTGGGGATTAGCAGAACCATGCTGTCATGGGAAACGCTTTCAACATTGCACTAGTACTTTGTACCTAGTTGATATCATGCTCTTTTTTCTATGGATGTCGTCGGTGTGAAATGAAAGGGGAGCTTGTAAGTCCATGGAGTTATGTATATGTGTTAGAAAAACGCCTGGACCGCTGGTCTAATCCATGCTAGCATGGTGGAAACCTGCAGCATAACCATAATGAGCTATCTATGAAGCATTCTTCTTATAAAAAAAGAGTCCTATTGAGAAAAAAAGAGAAAGGAAAAAAAACGATTATGAAAAGAGGAAAGAGAGAAAAAAGCACCATATTCCCATGGTAAATAACAAGATTGCTGAGATGCTCGTTATCTACTTGCCTTGTCATTTTGATATGGGGATTCTTCCGTATCATCGGAACAGGGGTACCCCGTTGGCAGTTCTCTATGATACACATGTACTTACGATGACAAGAATTTACCGGTGACTAAAGTTGAGTAGCATGAGGAGCGGCCCTCGTATACAAGGGACATGCGATTTCTGACTTATACTTCGTCAAACATGTACACCATAGTTTGTTCACTTTAGCCTTAATCACTTCAAGATACTTATGATAGGCGCAATGAGAGCTGAAAGCTATAAGTACCATAATTTTTGGAAGCTCTTTATGAAACTTGAATCTCTGCTTCTTTCTATGAAGGTCTGTCTTCCACCATTATATTGAGTCTCCACCTTCTACCTTTATGCACCTAGTTTGAGAGCATAGTGGCCATTCTTAGTTCTATGTGCATTGTCCCAAGACTTGTTGATTAATGCATAACTTGATATTGCTTGTTTTAAACTATTTGTATCTAGTCACTCTTATGAACTTTGAAGGTGTCCTATGCATTTATATTTGCTACTCTATGAGGGACAAGCTGATTACTATTATGCTATGTTTTCTTTATGTGAAACAAACAAACGTCTTGCAAAGCATTGTTATTCATGAATCTTTTGTTTGTGCCTTTTCACGTTGCATCATAGTTTCTTTGTCTTATTGCTAGAACTTTGTCTTTCATGTTATGATTGAAGTACTATGATCCCAGCTTTGAATGTTTTACAAATACTTTGATCAAGTCTTTGATGGTGCATGTCACCTCAAAAATTATTCTTTCATTTTATCACTTACCTACTCGAGGACGAGCAGGAGTTAAGCTTGGGGATGTTGATACATTGCAAATGTATCTATAATTTTTGATGTTCCATGCTTGGTTTTATCTAGTTTCTTAAGTTTTGTCCACACTGTGGAGTACTATTCATATGATTTCTTGGACTAACCTATTAACAAGATGCCACAGTGCCAGTTGCCTGTTTTCTGCTGTTTTTGGTTCTAGGAAAGTCAGAAAATCAATATTCTCGGAATTGGACGGGACAAAAGCCAAAGTTCCTATTTTACTGGAAGACTCAGGGAGCCAAAAGCAAAGACGGAGGAGGGTTAGGGCCTGGCCACACCATATGGTGGCGTGGGCTAGCCCTGGCCGCGCCACCAGGTGGTGTGGGCTCCCTGGCACTCCACTAACCTTGCCTCCTTCGCCTATAAGAGCCTCCCGATACCAAAACCCTAAATCGTCAAGCCTCCAGCCACGAAAAGTTCCGCAGCACCGCCGCCACCGAAGGGGAGATTCGGGGGACAGAAAGTCTCTGTTCCGGCACCCTCCCGGGACGGGGAAGTGCCCCCGGAGCCATCTCCATCGATCTCCACCACCATCTCCATCACCATTGCTGATTCCCATGATGAGGAGGGAGTATTTCTCTCTCGAGGCTAAGGGTTCTACCGGTAGCTATGTGTTCATCTCTCTCTCTATGCATGATCTTATTGAGATCATGAGCTTGTAATCTATAGATCTACCTTGCTACTCAAGTGCTTTAATAGATCTCTTCTCTCCCTATGTGTGTGAAAGTGATAGCATGCACACCATGGTGGCACTTAGGCTAGAGATTACAAATACTTGTTATGAGTTATATTTGGAGTTGGATGTCTTTATGAAATTGTGGTGTTTGTTGGACTAATCTAGTGCTCAAGGTGACAGTGTGGGGTTTTCTAGATGGGAAGGATGAACTTTGAGGTGTGCTACTATAGCCCTACCATCGATTAGTGTGTTCAACCGGAGAGTAGTTAAGAGTAGTATCATAAAGAGAAGATATTTATATGAGAGTGTTCACTAGTGAAAGTACGATCCCTAGGCCTTGTTTCTAAGCATTGAAACACCGTTTGCAATTAGATCTGTTATATGTTTGCTTGCTTCCATCTTTATTTCAGTTTTACTTTAGTCTTTTCCACGCCATCAAGCTATCTTCTATCACCGTTACCACTTATAATTATCTATACCACTTGTATTTCACTATCTCTTCGCCGAACTAGTGCACCTATACACCTGACAAGTGTATTGGGTGTGTTGGGGACACAAGAGACTTCTTGTATCTTGATTGCAGGGTTGCTTGAGAGGGGATACCTTTGTCCACTTCCTCCCTGAGTTCGATAAACCTTGGGTGATCCACTTAAGGGAAAACTTGCTACTGTTCTACAAACCTCTGCACTTGGAGGCCCAACAACTGGCTACAAGAATAGAAGTGTGTAGACATCAGTATCTCGGATAGGTCTATGGTCTTCTTGATCTCCTGGTACTCCTGGGCGTGCAGCACGGCTTCAGCAAAGGCGGCATTTCCATCCTCGCACTCTCGCTCTTTCTTCGGGTCTCCCCTGATGGTGATCACGCCACTTGGACCTAGAATTTTCATCATATTGTCAATGTAACACGGGCGGGCCATACAAGCCCAGTAAGCCGGCTGGCCAAATATAGCATGGTAGGCGCTCTTGAACAGGACTACTTCGAAGGAAAGTGCCTCCGTCCGATAATTCTTTGGAGTACCAAAGGTGACATCCAAAGTGATCTCTCCTAGAGAATTTGCTTGTCTTCCTAGGACCACTCCGTGAAAGATCACAAAGTTGTGATTTAGCTGTGTCTCCGAGATCCGCATTCGGCGTAGCGTTTTGACATACAGAATATTGATGTTGTTGCCGCCGTCCATGAGAGTCTTGGAGAAACCATAGTCGTTAATAAGTGGATTGACGACCAAGGCGTATTTCCCTTGCCTGTGCAACTTAGGCGGATGATCAGCACGGTCAAAGGTGATTGCCACTTCTGACCAGTCCAAGTATTGTGGGACAGTCAAAATAGTTGCGTTGAGTTCATGCAGTACTGCTTTCTTGACCTTAGCTGGTTGAGACCCAAGGAAAGTGACATAAGTGTCTTTCTTTGTCGGGAAGTTATTGTTTCCATCCGACTTGGGATTTGAAGTATCAGCTTCCTCCATGTCAAAATCTTCCTTGGTATCTTTCTCTTTTCAGGGATTCTTATTTCCCTTCTTCTGCTTAGCCCTGTAGCCGGCGGTATCGTCCTTTTTGATGTCGTCATTGAAACGACACTTGGCATTTGTGTGGGACGAGCCCCCATTGGGATCTAAGTGATGCACCCACGGGTTATTAGCAATGTCGGTCCATGAGTAGGTTTTGCCAGGTTGCTGGTCTCCTCTACCCTAGACCCTTGATGTCCGACAACTGCGTCCGTGGCCACTACCACGCCCTCCTCGTCCTCCAGACCCAAAAGTATCAGTAACAACCGTTGTTTCTGCGTTGGGTTTTTCTTCCGAGGTGTTCTTGCGCTTCTGAGCTTGTTGCTTTGGTTGTTTTGCCGACTGTGGCACAGCTAGGACGTTCAGTAGTCCTTCCGCGTTGTCGTCAGCATCTGCATACTTGCTCGCTATTTCTATCATCTCTCCCAAATCAGTGACCTTGTCACACTTCAAGCAGTGACACAGTAAACCAATTGGGAGTCCTGCAATGAAAGCTTCAATCGCAGTTTGGTCGTTTACTCCCTCATGGAAGTTCTTGGTGTCGATCCATCGTCTAAGGTAATCTCGGAAAGTTTCTCCGGCTTTTTGGGTGCAATGCTGCAGGTCTCCTACTGTACAGGGCCTCCAATATCTGCCTTCGAAATTCCGAAAGAACGCGCTTTGCATAGCATACTAGTTGTGATGGTGTTTTCCGGATGTTCATTGAGCTAGGATCGTGTCGTCTTCCACAACATAAGTGGGAGATATCGGGTTGTGACCAAGCTATTTCTGGCTTTGGCGATGCAGCAAGCCTAGAAAAAATCCTGGAGCCAAGTATCTGGTCGAGCTACACCATCGTAGGCCTGAATATGCCTTGAGATAGCAAATCCTTCCAGGAAGTGTGTTTGTCGTACGCGCGGTCCAAAGCATTTTGGACCCACATAGATTTCATCGTTGTCGTAGCGTGCGCCTCTATGTTAGAGTTGATCCGATGTCTCGCGTCATTTGGTGACAGAGATCGCCGTCCTGGTTGACGGTTGTGGCTGCGGTGCCTTGGAGCCGGACTTCTACTTCTGCCACCACCTCCTCCGCCACGGCGCCCTCCTTGAGAGCCGTTGTGGTGGCTACTTGGTGGAGAGGGTGGATTGTTTCTGGTTGATCGCCGGCCTCCATTCGGAGCATCATTATTCCAGTTTCGGGGAGGGTCTTCATTACGACGAGCCCCCTGCCGGCTTGACTCGGCACGGTGTCCGTCATTCCCCATAGCTTGGTGGGGTTCAGCCAGACGGTTTGTATGTCTAGGAGGTGTCATCTTTTGATGGTCCTCCTCTCGACGTTTCTCTTTGTCTTCTTCTCTACGATTGTTTGACTCTCGCCGAGGAGGGTGTCTCGGATACAGTGCTACAACTGCGTCTTGCTCTGTGACTGGGGCAACATTGCTCTAGTCACGTGCGGTTCTATGCCGTTGGCCTGCAGATCCGGTTCTTGAGTAGTTGTCTTCCCGATGGTCGGAACGGTGATGCTGTTCCGGCATCCGCTGGGGCCTGATATCGTCCCAGGCCAGATCCGTGCGACATTGGTCGGATTGAGAGACCAGTTTTCCGCTTCCGGATTTTGTGACCTTCTGTTGCTCCAGACCCTTGGTGAGTAGCTTTATGCCTAAACCAACCTCTTCTGGGGATGGGTTATTCGCTAGGATATATCGAGCCACAACAGTGTTCTGCACTGGTGTTGGGTACACCAGATCTCCACTACTGTCGAAACGAGGCATTCCCGTGTCTCCCTCAAAGAGAACCTTGCGGACTTCCGAAAATTTGTCGACCCGAATGTGGCATTTCTGGGTCTTCTGATGGTGTAGAGAGATGAGCTTCTCCGCAGTAGCCATGTGCTTCTTCTCTTCCTCGATGTTTTTGGCTTCATCCAGGAGTACTTGGTGACGCGCTTCTAGGGCATGTGCCCTTTCTTCCAATTCCACAGCAGTAAGTTCTGTCGTGGTAGGGATAGGTGTGGTCAATGCAGCATCGATGAGCTTACGGGCACTGGCGGTAACCACATGTCCATCCACCGAAGCTTCTTTGGGCTCATCTAGGATTAAAGCTCCATCTGAGTCTTCTTTGTAATCCTCGGCAACCACTTCCTCTGCTGGAGAATCTTGTGTTGGGGTCTTGTTTTTCTTGTTCTTCTTCTTTGCCTTCTTGGCAGCGCTGGTAGCAAAGACAGCTTTGGGTCCGTTTCCCGGAGTCAAGCTCTGATCGGTACTTTTGGTCATCTGGATATTGAGATTGTCTCTGAGATCCATGTCATCCTACGCTTTGGGAGAGTTTTCTCCGGATCCTTCGTCCATGGCTTCTCCTTATTCTTCATCTTTGGAATTGTACTCCGCTTCATATTCCTTGAAGAAATTTCGGAAATCTGCCGACGTCATGGAATCATCCGAAGATGCCGGTAAGTCGACGTTTGTTCCGATCGCCTCCAGCACCGAGTCTTTGTTGTCTCCAGCATCAGTAGAGCCGGATCCGGATCCAACATATCCAACAAAGTGTGATGTGTGTGTCCTAATATAGTTGTGGCTTTCCTCGTGGGCTTCCTCGAAAATTCTGATGGTTTCTAGAACCTCATCCATCTTGCGTCTTTCATCATTATGCACCTCAACGTATGCCTAGGGAAGGGTAGATCTGTTCCGGCGCTAGAAGAGTCGGAACTAGCGTTGTTGACTTGTTCTTCTTGGATTTCGACCCCAGCGGACGGGTCGATCTGGGATTCAGCCTCTCTAGGGAGATCCACTCCAGATTCGACTTGCACCACAAGATCAGCTTCAAGATCGGCTTTCTCCACTATCTCTATAATAGGTGCGGGTTCGGTGGGATTAGGGTTTTCTAGGATCCGGAACTCCGCCGCCTCCACGGATAGAGGGGATCCAGAGACTTCTTCTGCCTCAATCATCACCGCTGGGGTGGGTGGGGCAGGTTCAGCAAAGCTAATGTACACATCGATCTCGCTAAAAGACATACTGGTGTAGTGATACGTCCATTTTGCATCACTATTCTATATCATAACTTATTGTTATTCATTGATATATTTCTTATTAAGAGATGATACTTATGTAATTTCATCTGTTTTTGCATGGTTGATGACTTTTGGAGCATGGACCGTTGCAGTCAGGATTCTGATGAAAAAGGTGTTGTTTGGAGGCAAAATTCGCGAAGATCAGAAAATCCGGGAAAATATATGAAAAAACCTATTTTTCCAGAAGACGAAGACTGCCAGAAGGAGGAGTGGAGATGGGCCACAGGGGGCCCACACCACCCCTGGCGCGGGCCACCCTGGGCCGCGCCACCAGGTGGTGTGGCCGCCCTGGCCCACCTCCAGCTCTCCCCTCTGGCTTATATTATCTCCACGGAACCCTAATACCTGGGGGAGCGACCACAGAAACATCCGCCGCCTCTACAGGGCGGAAAACACCGAGAGAGAAAGATCTCTCCGGCAGACAGATTTCTGTCGGGGGAATTCCTTCCCGGAGAGGGGAGATCGTCGCCATCAACACAACCATCAAGCTGGACTTCATCGGTATCATCATCATAATCATCACCACCATCAGCACCATCTCCATATTGTTGTAACAATTGGGTTGAATCTTGTATAGTTCTTAGGGGAAACTTTCCCGGTGTTGATTACTCCTTGTAGTTGATGATATTGAGTGAACCGTTGAATTATTGTTTATGTTCAGATTGTTATACATCATTATTTCATCTCTGATCATGATCCATATGATGTCTTGTGAGTAGTTCGTTTTGTTCTTGAGGACATGGGAGAAGTCATGTTGTTAGTAGTGGAATTGTGTTGAGAAAGATTCAATAGTTTGATATTTAAGTTATGGTGTACTTCTTCTAGTGGTGTCATGTGAACATCGACTACATGACACTTCACCTATATGGGCCTAGGGGAATGCATTGTGTATTTGGCTACTAATCGTAGGGGTTGTCGGAGTGACAGAAACCGAAACCCCCGCTAGGAAACCATTGCACAAGGGACATCAGGGTCTTAGAGTTTAAAGTTGTGGTTAGGTTTCTACCTTAATTACTTTCTTGTACTTACGGATGTTTGCAAGGGGTATAATCACAAGTATGTATTAGTCCTAGGAAGGTCGGTACATTAGCACAGGTTCACCCACACAACACTTAGCAAACTAAAGAAGATTAATTGACTATATGAAGCGAAAGCACTTGACAGTCTTCCCATGTGTCCTCGAGAACGTTTGGTCATCTTAAGTAATACAACCGGCTTATCCTTTGCTGAATAAAGGATTGGGCCACTTGCTGCATTTATTCCTACTGTCTTTTATTTACTCGTACTTTATTTACTTGCATTATCAAAAACCCTAAAAAATCCGTTTGCTAAGTATTTGCAGAGAATTCCTAATCCATACCACTAGCCAGCACCTTCTGCTCCTCGTTGGGTTCGACACTCTTACTTATCGAAAATACTGCGATACACCATCTATACTTGTGGGTAATCATGTAGGCAGTCATAGCCTCCCTAACCGGAATCCAAGTCTCATCGAGAACGATGAGAGGGACGTCACTGGCGTAGAGGATGTGACCGACGACGATGGTCTCGCTGATTCTGATTCTTGCAAATTCCTCCCGGAACGCAGATCTGAAGCTCACTTTCCCCACGGTGGGCACCAACTGTCATCGGATTGATGACAAGTACGCCATGAGGGGGTCCTTGACGCGTGCGGAAGAGAGGGGTGTGAGACGTACCGTATTCCGAGACGGTGAGCACACAAGTTTACCTAGGTTCGAATCCGCCGGCTTTGGATGGATCCTACTCCTGCTAGCAATCCAGTAATACGGCAGAGCCGGAGTATGGGTTACAAGGGTTTTGCCTGTGCGAGTTGAGATTATAGACTATTGTCTGGTGCCCTAAATGCTTTCCCTAGGATGGCTTATATAGATATCTGGCCTAGGGTTTACAGGAGAGACCTATCCGGCTACGACTAAGAGTCGGTTACAAAGTACATCTTGAACTACAAGTAACACTATAGGCCTATGTCGATAAGTCTTCTGGGCCTTCCCGTAGCAGGACTGGACTCCGTCTCTTCTCCCTGACTAGGCTTCCCATGAAGCAAAGCTCTAACCCCGAAGTGGGCCACCCTAGTTAGTGAGGCACAGTGAGGATACCCGGAAAGTATATCCCCAACACCTGCTTGGGCCTTTTTTGCCTTGAAGTTTCTTGCTTGGTCAATCGACATGAACGATAGATCGAGATCGCGGATGAGTTCGCTTCTTTATGTTTCGGGGATATTTTGCAGTCGAGATGTTCCCCTTCTTGGCGGTGCTCCTCTTGTTATGCTCCCTGATCCTTGGGTAGAGCTTAACTATGCCCATCGTAGGCTGGATTCGTCGACTAATCTCTTTCTTTTGTCGAGTTGCCTTTGCATCCTGAGTAGGTCTCTCTTCTTGTGATGAAGCAAATATTGATATGCTAATAGATCCTCGTGTGAAGCGTCCGCTGTCATCAGAACTGCTCCCGAAATTGCTTCCCTTGCTTTTTGCCATGCCGCTGCTGGTAGCCGAAGAGTTTGCCTCTCTCCTTCATGTGGCTCTCCGCGACTTCCTTGGACTATGCGGTTATCCGCTGTTTCTCCTCCGTTTCCGTGGTCCCCTTCATTGCTGTGATTTCCTGAATTGTCATCTGATAAAATATCATTGGGGTCGAGGATAGGGTTACCGTTAGAGTCACGTGGTGTTGAGGTGTTCTCGTTGACCATGCACACTTGGTGGCGTGTTATGCGTGGGCTGGTGATGTTGTCTTCTGCTCCGGAGGATGCGTTGGTAGTATTCTGAGATTGTAGTTCTTGGGTAAATCTTTGCCATCCTTATTCCGAAGTCGACGTTTTTGATGCTTTCTTCGGGTTCTGAATTTGCCGGGTTTGCTTTGCATGGTGGGGTCGGCTTATGACCTGATCCAAAGGAGAGATTGTCGTAAAGACCATCAAGGTCCCCCAGATCCGTTTCGATTCGCTCGTTTTCTTCGCCTGCTTCGATCTGTGCTGTGGCGCCAATGGAGGATCCGTTGGATGATTCTGGTACCGCCGTAGGCTTAGGTTTTTCCACCGATGGTTCTGATGTGATCAGGACCGAAGGGTGTGATTCTTGCGAGTCTTCTACTTGGAAGTGGAAGCTTCCGATGATTAGATTGGATCCGCCATTGAAATCAGCAGGTACCAATACAGGGATGGGCAGGTGTGGATATGCTTTTGTCGGGTTGATGCTTGGTGGAGAGAGGTCCGCCGAATCCATGGTTCCAGTGTTCAGGATTCCCACATATGGCACCAGTTGACGAGGGGTAACCTCGGCAATTTCCATGGTGAAGGACTTAGGGTTTTGCGGAAAAGAGAATGCTAGGGATTTCGTCGGATGTCAGGAAAATAATAGAGTGAAAATCGCCTGAATATTTGGGAATCAAACTATTACAAGTTGCCTAGGAGTTTTTTGTGATACCCTCGCTTGGGCTTCTCGCGTCTATATATAATAGGCTAGGTCTCAAAGTTGTATGCAGATAGGTTTTACATATGCGTAATTACAGTACCAACACAATGTCAGTTCATAGTCTCTTTCCTAATACAATCAAAGTCTTTGTCGGCTGCTTCTTTGGACTGTCATCTGAAATCTTCATGGGCTGGAAGCCTTTTACCCACTATAGGGTAGTAAATCATAAGCATCCGAGGAATCATACCTATGTCAGACGGTCCTTCTCCAGCAAAACCCTAATCCGAGGGCACCACCGATCTAGCCCCCTAGCTTTCTCTACAAGTTTATTTTATTCAACAAAAATATGTAATATTTGAATTTAGATATATATATCTTATTTTTCTAGAAATTTTGATATATTATATGTATTTTTCTTATTTATAATGATTTAGTTATGATTTTTCTAGGTTTATTGTGGGAAAAAATGGAAAATACCTATGCCGACGGCCGAGCCGTCGGCGTAACCTTACGGATTGGGCCGACGGCCAAGCCGTCTGCATAGAACCGACGTCGTCGCCGCGCCGTCCTTGGAGCAGACAGCTGGGCCCACATGAGGCCCACTTACGCCGATGACAACTCTACGCCGACGGGGGCCGTCGGCCCACCTCAGGCTATGCCGACGGCCCGCTTACGCTGACAGTCCACCTTAGCCTACGCCGACGGCTTTTATGGGTTGATGGCTCGTTTGGTGGCCAGCCCGGCTCGTGCCGCTACGCCGACAGCCCCGACATTTGGTCGTCGGCATAGCATATGGCCGTCAGCGCCTTGGGCGCTTCCTGTAGTGTCACTAGATAACATGGAGTTTTAATTTCATCAATGTTCTACAACAACAACGACAACAATGGCTATAATAATTAATAGGATCTTACAAAAGATGGTGAAATCATAGCTGAAAAGAAAGTGGACCCCACAGTTTGATGGCCTAAGTTTCATCGTTCCATCATCCACTTCTTACCTCACATGAGCCCATCATGAGGGGGATTATCCAACACTAATCTATGCTATGGCCTCCAGTTAGTATATGGGGCATCCATGCCAACCTATTGGCTCTGAGGCTTCAGGTATACCTAACCTAGCCAATCAAGCAACAAGTTGTTGCACCGTCGCATCCATGATGATTTTATATGCGCCGTAGACATGTACTTGTATGTGTAAATGCTCGTGATCATCGACAGTTGATCGCTCAGGTTTCTATAGTATAGGAATCTCCTTGTCCTCTTATATTTCTTAATTGCAGCTAATACATGGCAATATATGTCCTGTCCTTGCGTAGTTAGGCATGCAATTAGTTATCCATGCATTCACGGATGCCTAGCTAGTTAGCTTATGTGCTACTCTACCCGACCATGCTAATTAATTATCTTTTGTTTCATCTGCTCTAATGAAACAAAGAACAGCTAATTGCCCATGTTCTGTCGTCTTCTTTTTTCTTTGTTTCAGATGATAACATATGCTTAATTATATGTGCTTGAATGTATGCCGAGGAGAACTAGCAGATTATCGAAAATAATTGCAATCATCAAATATGAACGTAACAATATTAAGTTCCAGTTAATTATGTACGAACTATTATACCGTCTTCACACAGGAGTCGTTGCACGTGCAGTTTAATCATTGGTTGTATATGATTTGTTCTACGCATAAAACAGATTCCAATTATTCATAGTACTCCCTTCATCCAAATTTAGTTGTGCCAACTATGTCTGGTACGTATGTACTAGATGCGTTTCATTCTATATTTACTTATGAATCTAGATAAAGTTGGAACAATTAATTTGAGATGGAGCAATACTCAAATTTTAGGGCTTGCAACTTGCATGCTGGGCAGCAAAACTAGTAACTAGTTAACCAGACATGCATCCTTATTACGCCTCCTTTGATTCTCAGAGTAGGAAACATAAAGGAACAAGAAGCATACAGGATTAACTTGCCCCATCCTCTGGAATCCTACGGGCACATGAAATCTTGGCACGATTTTTCCATGAGGTCTGACCTCATGTTAAGTTTTCTCTGAAAATACACTACCGTATTCCTACAGGAGTAGTTCTTATAGGGTACAATCCTACGAATCAAACACTATCCAAAGGAAAAAATCTACAAGGTCTAAATCCTACAGAATTCCTGAGATAATCCTATGTATCAAAAGAGGCAGTAGGAGGTAAAGCAGTAAGCTGGGCCCCTAGATAGCAGGAAGAAGGCAATGCATGCATATGATCTGGGTAGACAGAAAGACAGACATTCCTGCCAGGTACGGGAATAATTACCAATATAGATTAACAAATAGCTTCTTAGAAAAATAGATTAATAGATTGTATTTTTATAAGATATCTAAAAATATAGATAAATTATAGTTGACCCGTGTGTGATGTAAATTATTGATGGTTACTGATGTAATTATACCATTATTGTGATTAACTTTAACGGATGCATCAAACAAGAAATACGGACAATAGTACTGAGCGGGTGTGGACAAATGGAACCCGAGCTACATGGATATCTGTTTTTTGACAAATTCAAAAATAACATTTCAATGTTTAAAAAGTTCTGAAAAAGTATATACAGACCATGATGTATTCTACCAGTGTGAAAATAATCAATATTAAATACTTTGTATCTGTTGCAAATTGCAAAAAATGTGGACCTGAGATTGTGAAGAGTGCAAATTTTGAACCTCCAAATTGTCAGACTTGGTCATTTTTATGTAGCCTGGAATACACAAGGTATTTCACATTGAGATTTTCCTTGTTGGTAGAAGACATAATTGACTACATGTAGATTTTTCTTTAGAACTTTTCGTAACTTTAAAATGACATTTTCAAATTTAGAGAAAAAAGGGTCCCAACATAGTACCGCAAGCTCCAAATGATGTTTTGGCAATAGTACTAGCATATACATCCTATTGATATATTGTGAAGATATGTGGGCAGTGGGCTTGGTTACGTACTATCAAGATTGATTATACTTTAATACTTGAGAAGTTTATTCATCACTTTGTTATGAACTTGAATGCACTTACATGCCTTTTTTCGAATTTTCAAGGGGGGGAGGTTCTTGAAAAAAAGGGTCAGACCCCAGATGGTTTACGGCAAAGGTAGACAGATGGGAAGAGAAGGAGACGGATTACACGGGGTATTGCGCAAGTGATCGGCCCAGGAGTCTACCGATCTACGCAGGCCAAGGGGGAAACGGCCACGCCAAAGAGTGGCGTGTCATCGCGGCATCTTTTTAGCAGCAGCGGGAGGGAGGGTTCCACATCTTCGAACACCTTGGCATTCCGCTGCTTCGAGATATGCCAGCAGCAGGGCTGGATGAAAGCAGGTGTAGTCTCGGGAGCAATGCCCTCGGGCGCGGCAAGCAGGTAAAGACGGGCAGCAGCAGGGCAGTGAAGAGCCACTTACATGCTTATTGTCACATGTTGGGGCGTGACGTGTATGATTTTTGTACCGCAACCAGCGCCTCGATGAGTCATCTATATATGTGCGTAGGTATCTGTGCACGTACATGGTACACGTACGGTACACTGGTACACGCCGTCCGTGAATGACATCTCAACTTTACTCAAACCCTATGTATGTGTAGTGGTAGGTAACATATCTCAATCAGTGCTCAGCAACCGATCATTTCTCTTTTCCTAGCTAAGAGGGTCTTGTTTTTCTAAGTGTTTTAGAAAAAATGATTCACCGCCAAAAAAAAGAGAGTTCAGTTAGTGGCTAATACTATACACATGTGGTGTAGAAATCCAATTGTATAACCGGTTCGCGACCCGGTTGGAAAAAGATATGTTAAAGTGGCTTTGGACATTATTTTGCAATTTTTCAATTGATATGGGAAAAATCATGATCATAGTGCAACATTATACAATGTTGCAAAAGAAATCATTAGATATATGTTAAAGTGTCGGGACTTATTTTTTTACTGAACTACCGCTCGAGGCGCTTCCTCCCGAGCATCTCAGGCGGTGCCCTCCACACCCTAAAACCTAGGTGGCGCTTCCATCCCCCGCCCCCTGGCCGCCCCCGCTGCCCTCCCGACGGCGGTAGCGGCCCCCTCCACATCGAAGACGGCGGCAGGGATGGCGAGGTGCTACTGCTGGTTTTCCTCGGGAGTTGGAGGAACGCCGGCGGAAGCGCAGGGCGGCTCGGCTGTTCTGGTCGGGGCCTGATGCCCTCTGACGGGGCGGTAGTGAGGAGGTGGCGGTGCGCCCTCAGCACGTCTTCGACGGGCATGGCGGCGAGTTGGGTCGTCAGGCCAAGATCTGGGATGCGACATGCCCCCGAGATTGGATCTTGATTCGGGTCGAAGGGCCTAGCTTGGGCTTTGGCGGTGGGTGTTGGCGGTAGTCTCGGTCACGCTCGTGATCCTGCAACCAAGTTCTTGTCGTCCCCTCCTATGTTGCCCTCTCATGTTGGATGGTGACTGGCGGCGTGGGGGCTGCGAGTCTTGCGAATAAAGGTTCCTGTCATTGGGTTCCTACCGCGCCAAGACGAAGATCTGTTGGCTGCCTGTCCTCGTTATTCTGGTCTAGAATGGCGTGTTCCGGAAAGCTCCGTCGGCGAACTCCCATGGGCGACTATGCCTGGATATTGCTGGATCGGAAGGAATTCGGTCGTGCACACCCATGTTTTTTCTGGCTGCTTGGTTTTAGAGGGAGTGTTGCAAAGCTCTGCTATCTGTTACCATAAGGTGTCATCTTGGACGATCCATGGTAAAGTCAGATGCGGATAATGTCATGAAAGTAGAGACATTAAGGATAGCGATGGTGGTTTGAGTCTTCTAGTGTTGTGGAACTGGCTTGGTGTTTTGTGACTTGCAATAGTGACTGTTAGTGGGGGCGGCAGCACAGGAGAGGTTCACAGTCTTCCTTGAAGGGTGAAAATCCAAGGTCTGGTCTTAATTGGTTGTGCCTGGCAATGGTCTTGTTGAAGGCATCGTTTTCTGAGCACGGACTTTCTCCAGGGTAAAAACCTATGATGGATGATCAGGGCGATGACGGCGCGTGTGCAATGTTTCCTTCTTGGAGGCGTCGCTTTTGGAGAAGATGGATTTCTGGTGTTGTCTTGGTGACGGTTGGTTGTTGTTATAAGGCATAGATAGTTGTAGCGGGACTTTTCTTTTTTTTATAATTCTTCTTTCTTTTTTCGGTTGTGTGCACATGTAATGTCATTACGGTAATGCGTTGTTTCTCCCAAAGGCACATTACATTACCGTGAAACTTTACATGTCAGCATAAATTTCCCTTTCTTCCGGAAATTTTATTTCGCCCAAATTTCGATGTTGGGGGTATATCCTATCAAAGATATAATCAACCTTCACTAACTATGTAAGCGAATGAGGGCAGTATACTTATACTATAGAATCGTGGACCTTATGCGGGACTCTTATGGCTGAAAACAAATGGGTGAGGTTTTAACTAGATTTATGCAGTTTAATTTTGGGGAGAGCACTTATGCAAACTTTTCTCGCAAAAGAGAAGAAAATCCGGCACAAATCAAGGAGTAGTACTATGTGGGTGGATGGATGGTCCAGGGACTCCAGGCACACAACACAGTAGTAGACGATTAAACATAAAAATAACTTCCTCAATAAATGTCAACACCCGGATTTTTAATCCTAGATGCCCGTTATGCCATACCTCGCAATCCCAGGATTACCATTTTTGCGATACATAACGGATTGGATATCACAGTACATCATCCATTACAAACCATACATAAGGTCTTACACAAATAAGGATCTCATGATCCAGTCTTAATACAACAAGCAGCAGAAATAAAAGATAAGCATAGCGGTGGGGTCCATCTTCAAGGGCACAGGCAATGCTGACGAAGGCAGATAGTCCTAGTTATCATAGCCATCCTGTTGACCATCATCTTGGTAGTCTCTTTCATAGTCTGGCCATGAGAATAGCCAGGGATAAAAGCATGAGTACTCTTTAAGTACTCGCAAACTACTACTAACAAGTAGTATAGTGCTAAGTTAAAGTACTAAATCTAACTTTAACTATAAAGTTAAGTTTGAAACCTAAGCTGAGTTCAGAAGCAAAGAAAGATAAAAATAAGGTTCTAGAATCACTTAAGTTGGAAAGCTAGTGTCATAAACACAACCCTGTTGTGGTCAAGTCAAGATTCATCATTCATTTCATAAGTCATTTTGAAAACATCTGACAACGAAACAGTATAGCCATTCCAACTATCCATAACCGAGGACACGGCTATTCGAATAGTTTGACACTCTGCAGAGGTGGTACACTTTCACCACAAGATTCGATACATCTGTCAGGGATAGCCCTAAATCATCATACTTAGTATGCAGATAATCAAACATAACCTTTCCTTTACACACCCTAGTATAAGCACCTCTCCTATGAGCATGGCCTCCCAACCATGACCATCTGTCATTTTGGGCACTGCATAGGTGGACAACATTGAGAGGTAGCCTCAGCTCAAACCTCTCCCGCGAGGGAACTAATACTAATGCATATAAATTTCCGGCTAAGCCTTACCCAATTCAGGTAATGTGGTTGTATGGTAAATTTGGAATGGTATCGCATCCGAATCCAACCCTCAGTTTTATAAAAGGGTTAAGGCTCATGCCTCAACATTTTCACCATCATAAACCATTTGTGTTTCTCAACACATGTCAAAACATTTCAATAGAATGACTCATCATTTCAAGGTTTTCACAATTCATTTTCACCAAGTCCTTCCATCTAAAGTGACTCAAGTTTTTGATCTACTCTAAACTACTAGGTTAAGAGTGTTCACTAAGGTGGAAAGGTGGGATCAATCTCATGCCATAGAATGACATCTAAAGTTTATCTAGATAGGTCAAGTTTTATACTCTTTATGCTACCTTCAAAACAAGTAAAGAACTTTGGGTGAAGTAAAGGAAGTAAAGCTTGCAACTAAGACTTGGGGTAAATAGTAGTCAAGGTGGTATAATCAAAGCATGCCTAAAGCATCTTTGCTCAATTCATCTAGCTTAATCCTAGCTTGCTAACAACAGCTTGCCTTGGTTGGTGCAGTGGTTGAAGTTTTCTTCTTCTTCTTCTTGGTAGAACTCCTCCTCCTCGAAAGCTTGGTCGGTACTATCGTCTATAAATACATACGGAGTACACAATCACCAAACAATACTTCACTAGTCTAATTAGCACTCTAAGGCATACATTTGATGATTTAATATCATCACAAGCATCACAAGTTTTATTTAATAGTTTTATCCTTTTTATTTTAGAAAAGTAATTTCTACTCATTGAAAAATTCACTAAGATTTAATATTAAGCACTTCAAATATGGGATCATGTGGACACATATCATCACCACATATTCTAACATGTGGGAATGTGATTTAAGGGTTGGATTATAATTACTTTGGTTTAAGTTCATTATTTAATGATTTAAAGTGACTAGAAATGCCTATATAGCATTATTTTGGTACTAGTACAAAGTCACTGCATGTAAACCTTAATATTATTACATATTCAGATAGATATGGTGAAATGTGATTTTTGAGAGTTGGAATCAACTCAAAAGCTATCTTGGTTGATTTTATAAAAATGTTGCAAGGTGCAAATGCTTCTGTCTTGTTATTTTTACTAGGAGAGATCGCTAACTATAATTGAATTAAATCCAACGGGCTTGGGTAGATCTTTTCAGTAGCTTTCTAAAAAAATTGGAATCACTCCATTTGGATTTGTAAATCTCTCTGAATTGATTTTCAAACTAGGGAACAGAACTAGATTTAAACTAAATGGAAAAAATCCTAATTCAAACTAAATGGGTCGCGCGGGAAAGCTAACGGGCCGGCCCAGTGACACTACGCGGCGCGGGGCTCAGCTGACAGGGGGGTCCACCGGTCAGAGGCTCATAACACGCGAAGCGGTACGAGGCGATGTGGGCCGTTAGATTAGAACGGGGATCCACGGCTGGGGATCATCGTCGACGACGGACCTGTCGCCAGTGAACTCTAACCCTAGCGGCTCGGTGGGGGTGCGTAGGGGGCGTACCAGGGCTCCAGCGATGACTGCGATGGGGGCAAACGGACTGTAGACGACGGCGAGCTCAGGGACGGTCGAGGCAGCTCCGGGGGTGGTCGGAATCAGCGGGGCCCTTCTCCTCCAGAGGCAGTCAGCTCTGGTGCAATTCCGGCGACTGAGAGCTCGAGTGGCTCCGGGGAGAAGTGGGGATCGATCAGTGGCAAGAGGGGAGGTGAATGGTGTGCTGAGAATGGCTGGGGAAGGCCTCTATTTATAGGACGACGACGCGACCGAGAGGCATGGGCGGGCGGCTCCGGCGAGGGCTGCACAGCGTGCTAGCGGCGTGGCTCGAGGTAGGGGACGGTGGCTGGTCTCCTGGCGATGCCCTACGGGTTAAATGCGGGCGTAGGGACGGTGGCAATTGGCCGGGCGGTGCGCGCGCTCTGAGCGGCAGAGGCGGTGGTCTCAACGGCGAGCGGTGGCTATGGTGCTTTGGGCGGCGAACGGGCATGTCTGGCGTGCTCCTAGGGTCGTGGCGGAGCGGTGGACGCGGGCTGCGGTCGAGGGGCGACGTGTACACACGTGTCGGGCGCGGCGCTCTAGCGCCTGCTCGGCATGGCGCAGACAGGCAGTGCGCAGCGCATTGGCGGTGGTCCACGCTCTGGCTTGTCTCGGGGAGGGGACAGAGAGTGGCGGTGAGGTGAGGGCTAGCTCCTAGACATGGTGAGAGAGGGAGGAGTGGTCTGCTGCGGCGGTTGCAAGGTTGGCCGGCGACATGGTGCTCAGCATGGCATTGCAATGCCACTATGGTGTAGGGGATGGGGTGATAATGCCATGGTTTGATCAAGGGGAGACAATGGGAGTGTTTTGAGGACAATTGGGTGCAAAATCATGTACAAAACAGTGAGCTAGATATTAGGTGTTAAACCTGCCAAGTGTTTGTAAAAATGGCCGCAAGAAAAATACTTTTGAATTTTGAAAAGATTTTTGGTGGGTGTGCTAGGCATAAGCTTGAGACTGTGTGGGTGCTTGGGTTTTGAAATTTGAGCTCATTTGAGTGGTTTTTAAAATAGGGTGATCTTGATACCTACACTAGATTCAATTTTCAAATGTCAATTAAATTTAGTGTTTGAATGTTTTTGGCAGATCACAAAGTGGGCCTTGATACATCATTATGTGTACTAGCAAGGGGTGCAAAGATCCACAATTGTTTCTGTTAGATTTTGAGTTCTAGGAATAGCCAACGTAGGTATGTTGATTAAAATGGCACAAATGACCATTTGCTTCTTTTATTGTTTTTGATTTATTTTTCTTTGGGATTTGTTTGGGAATGATCTAGATGATGTTTATCTCACCTAAGAATCATTTTACAAGCAATGGATCACTTAATCATGGCAATTCAAACAACTCCTATTTTTAAATGCACACACATGGATGTTTTAATAATTTTAATTGGAGAAGTTTTTGTTAACCCTAATTTTGATGATTTTGATGATTTGGATCTTAATAACCTTGGATTAAAGTTTTGGGGTGTTACAATAAAACACTCCAAGAACCGGTCAAGCGGAGGCGGCAATTCGGCTTATAGGTGCAAATGCACCCATTGTGACAAAACATATTTTAAAATGTTAAAAAATTCGAAACAGAAATTCTACATATACATTCAAACATTTTATGTTGGCTCACAAGATTTTGGGATGAAAAAACATTTTATTTATTGTGTATAAAAAAAATATAATGTGAATAGTCGTATTCATGTGACACATTTTGTCTTTTTATACATGACACATAAAATATTTTTTCATCCCGAAAACTTGTGATCCAACATAAAATGTTCTAATGTATATGCTATTTTTAAATTTTTTAACATTTCGAAATATGCTTTCTCATAATGGGTGCATTTGTACCTGTGAGCCGAAGTGAATATCTGTCTGTCAATTAGCAATATATATTTAAGTATGATTGGGTTGTTGCTCAATCAGATATTTAATAATACATCTCACTAACTTTTTAGTCCGAAGAATATATACTTCTGAAACAAAATAAACATATAAATGGAATCTTGCAATTGCGTTAGATATAGATAGATCGAGATGTCCCGTGAGCTAGCCAGGTGAGCATCAGCGGGCGCCGACTCCATTTCCAACTTCCAGCTAGATAGTCTAGCACTAACCTCCCTATCATTTCCGCCATCATATTCCTATCCAAAACTAACCAACAATCTTTGTAACGTCACATCGTATATAAATACAAATCCAAATCACTTCCCACTTAACTCCTCTCGTCCGATCTTCTATAACCAGCAATTATCAGACACGGAGGTGCAACCTTCATACCAATCTCGGTCGGAGCCAGGAATTTTCCTTTCCTTGAAATTCTTGCTCGACGCCGATCATGGCCGTTGCAGCAGCCGTGATGCTGATGTTATTTTTCTCGTCCTGCATGGGCGCCTCCGTGTTCCGCGCTGCGGCGACGGCAGCGGGGTTTGAGGACGTGCCGACGGTGCCCTTCGACGAGGGCTTCACCCCGCTCTTCGGCGAGTCCAACCTCGGCCTCTCCGGCGACGGCACCGTACGGGTCACCCTGGACGGCTACACCGGCTCGGGCTTCATCTCCAAGCAGTACTTCCACCACGGACTCTTCAGCGCTGACGTGAGGCTCCCCGCTGGCCACACCGCGGGCGTCGTCGTTGCCTTCTACCTCTCCAACGGCGACGTCTTCGAAGACACCCACGACGAGCTCGACTTCGAGTTTCTCGGGAACCGCGCGGGCCACCGGTGGCGGATGCAGACCAACGTGTACGGCAACGGAAGCACCGCCCGGGGCAGGGAGGAGAGGTACCTCATGCCGTTCGACCCTTCAGCAGCCAAGCACAGGTTCTCGGTGCTCTGGTCGTCCGCCGCCGTCGTCTTCTTCGTCGACGGCACGCCCGTCCGCGAGGTGCAACGCCACGCCGGTGCCGGCATGGGCAGTGACTACCCGTCCAAGCCGATGGCGGTGTACGTGACCATCTGGGACGGGTCCACCTGGGCGACTGAAAACGGCAAGTACACGGTGGATTACCGGCACGGGCCCTTCACCGCCGAGTTCTCGGGGCTCGTCCTGCGCGGCTGCCCAGCCGAAGCCACGGGTGACATCCGCCAGCTCCACCGTGCCACCACCGTGGACCGGTGCGCGGCGAGGGAGCGGGAGCTGGCGACTGCGGGGTACGCGGTGATGACGACGCGGAAGCGTGCGGCGATGCGGAGGTGGAGGATGAAGCAGACGCTGTACACGGTGTGCTACGACACAGACCGTTACCCCGCGGCGCTGCCGGAGTGCGACGTGAATCCGGTGGAGCGTCAGATGTTCGAGCGGTGGGGCGAGTCCAAAGTCGCTTTCCGCTCCCGGCTGAGTCGCGTTGAGACGCCGCTCTCGCCACCGCTGGTGTCCATGATGCAGGCCGACTGAGTGATCGACCAATCCGTGGACGGTTGGATCATCTCCAACAACCGTTGATCTTTCGATCCAACGATCCACGAGCAGCCACGCTACTGTATAATTTCTTAGCTAATTGTAAAAAAAGAGAAATGATGGCAACTGCCAACTGTGATCATGATAGAAGTTTGTTGGTGAAGGTGTGCGTACTTTTGTTGCTAAACTAGCAAACCTGATTCCTTTCGTTTTCTAGTTTTATCAGCACGCAAAAAACTATATATACCTAATAAGTGGGTCACGGATTAAAATTGCAATAATATCATTTAAAGTTGCAATAATATCAATTACTAGCAGAATCATTGGTGATGGTACATTTATGCAACATCATTTCCTGAAAAGTGCTAATTTATTGGCTTAGGTCCATCGGCTTGATGCAGCCGTGAGAAGCTCAATAAAGTTTTGCCTTTAAAAAAGTAAAATTTCGCTTGTTTAAAACTCTTATGGCCTCCTACCTAGCCGAGGACTAATGGAATAACGGAATGCACATACAAAGTGCTTAGTTAGATACTCCATCCGTTTCAAAATATAAGATGTTTTAATTTTGTGAAATAAAAACATCTTCACTCGAGGTCCTCAAAGCCTCCCTCCCCCCACCAAAGGATTATGAGGGCCGCCGGCGCCAAAAAACGCGCCCAACCGCGGTCTTCATTTCAGAATTTCCGCCGGCGCGGCCCAATTATTTAGCTGGCGGCCCCAGGAGAAACCCAATGTATAGGAAGGCAAACGGGGGTGCCGACGTGTCGAGAAAACGTTGCGGGCCAGCCTTGTCGGTGACAAACAGCCAGAAAACCTGTCCTATCCCACCCTTTCGACTCCCCGACCCCCTGGCGACCGCGCGACCACCCCTACCTCGTCGTCGGGAACCCGCCTCCGGTAGCACTCCCCATCGCCAAATAAACCCCTCCACAGCTTCAAACACCCACACCGCTTCTTCCTCCGCCGTCCTTACGTCCAACCACCGGCCGGCGAACCTCTGCTCCCACCTGACTTCCTCCCTACGCACAAGGTGTTCGACCATTTGCCAAGGCGATGGACTCGGACGACGAGGAGGTCATGACCACTCCGATGGAAGAGGAGGTCGCTGCGATCAATGCAGCATCGGCCGGGAATGACGAGCACCTGTCTATCCTCCACGCCCTCATGTCCACGATAATCGAGGAGGACAAGCCGGTCCGCGGCGGCTCGGCGCCTGGACGCCGCAAGAGCAAGTCGAGGCAGAGGATGGAAGGGTACTGCATGTTGTATGCAGACTACTTCGCCGATGATCCAGTGCACGGCGATGTCACATTCCGCCGCCATTTCAGGATGAGCATGAAGCTCTTCCTCAAAATCGTCGAGAAGCTGAGGGAGTTCGATGACTACTTCAAGCTGAAGAGGGACGATGTCGGTACGCTTGGCTTCTCCACTATCCAGAAATGCATAGTTGCCCTTCAGATGCTAGCATATGGAATGCCTGGAGATACACAGGACGACTACATGCGCATGGCCGAGTCCACGGCCATTGTTTGCATGTATAGGTTTTGCAGGGCAATTGTGGCGGTGTTTGGCGACACATATCTGCGCACACCCAATGAAGGCGACACTGCTTGTCTGCTGGCACAGAATGCAGACAGAGGGTTCCCTGGGATGCTTGGAAGCATGCAGTGTGGTTCTTTAGGCAGTGGCTGATAAGGATCTCTAGATTTGGCATGTTTTCTTCGGGATGGCAGGATCTCACAATGACATCAACGTGCTTCGGTGCTCGGATGTGTTTGCCAAGTTTGTTTCAGGCAATTCTCCTCCTGTGGCTTATGAGATCAATGGCAACTAATATGACAAGAGCTAATATCTGGCTGATGGCATCTATCTAAAGTGGTCAACATTTATCAAGACCATTTCAAATGCAGTGCCTGGGGGGAAGAAAGCTTGGTTTGCTCAGTGCCAGGAGGTTTGCAGGAAAGATGTGGAGAGGGCATTTGGTGTGCTGCAAGCTCGATTTGCCATTGTTCGGTACCCTGCGCTTACATGGTCCAAGGATCAGATGTGGGAGGCCATGACTGCTTGTATCATCTTGCACAACATGATCATCGAGAGCGAGTGGGAGAACCCAGTGTTCGACACTCAACCATACTATCGCCAGGGTCCTCTTGCAGATGTTGATCATCAAGTGCCTACTGCCTTTGCCTCTCTCCTGGCCAAGCGTCAAGCACTTCGAGACTCCAACACTTATCACCAACTGCAAAATGATTTGATCGAGTATTTGTGGAACCTGAAAGTGGCTCTCTAGTTTGTTGGCCATTGTGATTCAAACTTGTTTAATTTGTGTGGTGTGTTAAACATAATTTATTTTTGTACTATGTTGAACTTGTTGAATAATTGTGTTGAATTTGTATTGAATTTGTGTTCCAATTTGATTGATTGCTTGTGTTGAAATAATCCAAAAAATAAAAAAATGGCCGGTTTGGGATGCACGGCTAGCCCCTCCCCCCCCCCCCCCCTCTCATACGGGCCAAAAAAAATGGCCGCGCTGGAGCCCATATGGGGATCACGAGTGGAGATGCTCTAAGTGTATCTAGACCCCTTTTAGTGTGTAGATTCATCTAGGTTTAAAGTGAATCTATACTAAAAGGGGTCTAGATATTCCTTTCACAAAGCTAAAACATCTTATATTTTAAAACAGAGGGAATACTACTTATTAGTAAAAGAACCGTTGTATGTTAAGCAACTTGCATGCTTATGTATATGTACATGACAATGTTTGGTTTATTTTGTAAGCACCTCTCTAAACACAATGCATTTTACGTGGTCTATTCTCATAACCAACAATTTTAAGCTATCCATCTACGAGAGAACCAATGAGTTGATGTCATTTCCAAATCTCTTATGTATGAAGATGTGTAGCTTACTCGCCAATTGATATTTATCTCAAAATTATATCCAATCTCACTTTCTGCATTATAGGCATAGTAGGCACCGTGAATTACTAAGAGAACTGCTATACATAGGATAGGTTTCATCCAACGTGCGTACAACTGAGTGTTTGTTCTGGAGTTAGTATAGACGAGATATGCATGTAACCATAGACTTCTATACTTGATAAATCTATATTCATTTTTTTCTCTTTGACTGACCCTAACAAATACTTCTTCAACTTTTTTCAGTTGGCATTCACTTGAAAAGCCAGCAGCTTTCAGTTGGCATTCAATCACAACCAGATTTCAGTTGGAAAAAACAGATAGTGCTAGTCTTGTCGAGTGAAGCCATTGGAGACGATGGTCGATAGAGAGAGCAGGTGGCTGCACGTGAAGATCTACCTAAGCTAAGCTAATATAATCCGTTGTTAAGGTAAGTAGACAAGGGAGTGACCTGGATACATCGATGTCACACGCCAACCAAATTGATCCACTCAACAATTTCAACTATCCACGGGGTATCTATGCACTTTTAAGATTTTTATATATTTACTAAATCAGTGCACTTATTATGAATAGGAGGGGTTAGCACATTAGTGTGTGTCTTTTCATCAAAACTGTGAAAGAAAGAAATAAAATGTAGGTCACAATGACCTCAAAAACACCGCAAAAGAAAAATGTCCATCATGCCATGCGATTAATGGAAATATTTCTTAGATATAAGAGTAGAAGTAAAACATATGGGCCGGTGTAAATTGTTAATTTATTGTTAACGTAATTATGTTATCGGGATAATACATCCTACTACTGTAACAGCCCAATTTCAGCAACCCTAATTAGTTGTCCAGAATACAAAAATCAGGGGAGACAAAAACGTTTCTTGTTTAGTGATGCAGTGTTTGCTTGCTTGTTTGTCTATGCCTATGCATCTGAATGTGTAGTTGATGTTATACTCCTCTAGCTTCCCCTCAATTTATGAAAGCTACTTAACAAAGCTATCTTAGTTTATTTTACATATTATCAAACATTGTGGCATTTCAAAAACCTAAGCCGAAATGCCTTTGTAACCCTAACCCTTTTTAGTAGCTTCTATTGATAAAATTATGGAGATCTATGATGTAATCTCCTTATATTTTCAAGACAAAACTTCCAACTACTCTTACCTCTAGGTTTTCCAAAACCTTTTATAAAGCTTTTGAATTCTATTCTTGGTAGAGGTACCAAGGACCTTATCTTACACAAAAACTCTAACCTCTTCAAAATACCCATCCTGGTCTCAAGTTAGGCTTGATGGTTACCCTAGTAGTAGTTGAGTGGCTTGCTAAGATGAATTACCTTGATCTGATGTTTGAGTTGTTTTCTTAGGAAGCAGTATGAGCTACTCTAGGAGCTCATCCTCTAAGAACCAACTGAGTTAAGAAAACACAAGTCTCAACCAAGTTAACTGAGCTTGATCCACTCACTAGCCACTAAGTGATCATCTAAAACCCTTAACTAGATCCCTTCTAAAATTATCCCTTCTAGAAGCTTCCAAGTTAATGAAGACCAACTCCAAGCATGAATCCTTTCTACTCAATCAATACTTCAACATCATCCACTTGATGATGATTGGGAACCTTGCATCCTCTCAAAACCATCCTCTCTTATATTCTAGTCAAAAAACCTAAATCTTCCAAAAATGACTAAGTCTGGAAAACGGTTACCAATATCATATCTTTGAGACTCCCTCTTTCTCAACCCTTATGCACTTTTGGAAATGCACTTGAACTATATTTTAAACCATCTTAAAGAATTCCAAGTCCCACACTTGCCTTGGCTAGACCATCATTTGACCCACTTGTTCTTGATGGTTTTGCAGGCAAGAAATTAATGTCTTCTACAAATCTTATCAACATGCCTATTTTGGCAGAAACTCCCACCTCCATGTTATCTTCTTTTGACCAACTCCTTGAATGAGTGTTATATACTCATGAAGGTATATCCATTCATACTTCACTTGCTTAAATTGGAGCCTTGTGCTTCAAAAACCCACATGGTTTTTGAAGCTAATTAATATTCTGCTATGACACCCTTATTTTTAGCCAACTATGGCATCAGTCCTAGGAAAGCTCAATCATGATAAACCTCAACACTTTGTACCATGGTGATCTACATAACTTGTTCATCTATCCATATAGCCCATGACCCAAGGGGAGCTCTGAGCTCCAAGATCCAACAAGGTTTTGAAGGTATACAAATAACTTCGCCTAAGATCATTTATCTCATGCTTTCCTTCAAAATCAAGTTTGATTTGCAAAACCCAAGGTTTCAAATGATTGATACATCATCTAGACCTCATCTAACTTGGACATAAAAATTTATCAAATATTATCCATAATTATTTTGGCCCAAAAACTAATTAATTCCTTTACTTGACAAAAACTCCAAAACTCTATAAAAGAAAGTTTGTTTTTCTCAAAAAAACTTCCCCAACCTTAAGAAAATTTGAGGCCTATATATCATACCTTATCTTCCCACTTCAAAAATAATTTTTTTTGAAGAGTTTCATTAATTCTTTTTGCCTTTTTCTTAAATGGTAGAAGAAAGAAAAGAAATATTTTAAATACTTTTCCTTCTCAATAAATCTTGGGAAATTTCTCCAAAGTATGAATCCATGTTTGGGACCATCTCAAACCAAAAACCCAACTTGTCCAATCCAAATTTTTCAAATGAATTCAATAAAACGGACTCAACACTATTTGAATAAATGATATACACATGATCTAAAATGATCCAATAAATGCCAAATAATTCTTGGTAGTACACCTTGACTATATCCATCTACCTGCATCATTATCTCATCATGCCAAGATCAAGGTTTGAGAAATCTCATCGTGAACATCATCTATGGTAAGTGGAGTATGATCAAAACATGAACTAAATCCCATTCAAAATCCATCCAAACTTGCAAAGCAATGCTCCACAGCACCCAACACTCTCTCTGGTCATGCACAGTGGCCATTCATTGTAGCCCTTGCACTATAGCAACTTACACCCCATTGTCCTATGTGTTTGTCTTTGAAGGGGACAAGAGGCTAGGTCATTTCTAGCCTTTAATGTGTTTGCTGCTGCTGCACCTTGCCACAATGCCCTTTGCAGCTCACGAGGACCCCAGCATGACCATATCCACCACCTCCCTCGACCAATACTCGAGCAACACCCCTCCTCCATGCCCAAAATGGACCTAGTCCATCATAGACACCATCCCTTGGTTTATAAGGGAAGAGGTCATCCTAGCCTCCCCCACAACCCTCATTCCACTCCCTGGCCACCAGATCCTTCCCCCACGAGCCTCTACCCCTCTCCCTGCTCCTCCATTACAACGAGCATGTTGATAAACTTCCTCTCGGCCTGTGGGGAAGAGGAGAAGGTGGCCATGGTGAAGGAGATATGCCCTAGGGGCAAATAATAAATAGGTTGTTATTGTCATATCTCAATTAGTTTATAATAGTTTCATATTGTGCTAGAACTATGCCAAGTAGAAACATTGGTATAGGTGTGGTATGAAACAACCAAGTCCCTAGTAGCCTCTATTCATACTAGCTCGTTGGTCACAAAGATGATCTGGGTTTCAAGATCATGGGCATTTATGCCGACTGACAACGGGATCATATCATTGGAGAATGATGTGATTGGACATTCCTCAAAGGATTGCAACACGATCAAGTCATATAGTTCATTGTTGCAACAGCTATACCTAGACTCCTTCTCCTTAGACCGTGAGCTCATATTACTCACTGTTTCCCTAGGCTGCTTAGACTGCATCAACCGTCATCTGGTAATACGGTGGCCATAAAGGTGTACGTTGGGTATTCTGAAGAAACAGTAGATGACATGTGATTGCAAGACCGGGATTTATTCACCCACATGATGGGTAAAGATACATACGGCCCACTTGGTGAGATTACATCTATAAATGTTGCAACATGTGACTAGGTCACAGGGATGTAATATCATAGTAACAAGAAAACATAACTTGTTGTGAACGAGATTGAACAAAGGTATGGAATACCAATGATCGGATATCGAACAAGTTGTATCGAGAAACAAAAGGAAGAGGATGATACATTTAGACGGTTCAAACGACATTGTCATCAGGAATGCATAGGGGTCACATAGACATCCCTGGTCTCTCTGTTGATCATTGATACAGATCATGTCTAGAGCATTCCCGAGCCGTGAGAGGATACACTTAAGGGTACGATGAGAGCGACCATTCGTAAGATGGAATCACATTAGAGAAAGAGAGAAAGCCGAAATTGTTCCGCGGAAAGATCCGAAGTTGTTCGGAGAAAGAATAAAGGAAAAGACCGGAAAAGTGTTTTCGGATAAATGGGAATTTAAATATATATTTATTATATGTTAATTGTGAATTAATATATTCTAAATAATATTTAAATTAAGATTTATAAAGGTGACTTTTATATTAGGCCAAATCCTCGGAGGGAAATGGCCTGAGAGAAAAGCCAAAGAAAACAGCAAAGGAAAAACAGCATCACTGCTGTCGTGGGCCTGTGTAAGCCGGCCGAAAGGAGGGCGGCCGGTAGTATGCGCCGCACGGGGGGCGCTGGACATTATGCTTCGCCTGGCGGGCCCCGGCCATCCTAGGCCCACCCGGGAGGCGGAGGCTGACGCCGTTGCCAGCCGCCTCGTTGGCCTTGCTGGGCCGCGAGCACATGCAGGCTGGCCCACCGCGGGTTGCTCCCGTACCGCCACGGCAACTGGGCCGGCATGCTGGTCGGCCCATCGCGGGTCGCCAGCCGCTGCACTGGGCGCCGCAGCGCCATGGGCCGCGGGGTGGCACGCCGGCCCACCCCGGCTGTTGTTTCCTCTTTTTCTTTTATTAGCAGCTTTTCTGTTTTGACTATTGGGCTTGTTTTTGGCCCATCCGGCCAGGACGAAAATACCTGTCTTTTTTTACTATTAGTCCCACATGGCTAACCTAATGGGGAGGACACACCCCCTCTGCCTATATAAAGGGGTGCCCATGGGTGGGATTAAAATACCAATATTTGGAGAAGTCCTTTGGTTGACTTCCTCCTTCTCTCTCTCTCTCTACACCTTGTGACCATGGCCCCAAGTCTGGGCTGTGCGATCGAGGCACACCTGCAGTACGTCGTTGCGCTGCAGGGATTCCTAGCCGGATATCAACTTCCGCACTCCCGGCGGGATCGGGGAGCTGGAGGTCTCATCGTGCACCGGATGTGTACGAAGACACGAGGCGCAACACTTAGGGCGCTTAAATGTCGTGAGCCGGAGCTGCTGCACGATGAAGATCAAGAAGGAGCAAGGGGTGACCTGCGAGGAGCTTCGCGACCTTGAGGTCGGCTACGAGTACGACTACATTAACCATGTTCCCCGTGGAACGTTAACCGCGTACGGTCTACAAGGGTATGTATTCTCTATGCTCCGGCCATTATCGTATTACTACATAGATAGATCCTAGGCAGTTTTTGGGATTATATCGTAGGAAATTTTTTGTTTTCCGCACCGATCCCCAACAGTGGTATCAGAGCAGATCTATGCGTAGGAGTGATGTACGGCCAGTACGCATAAGTTTTGTGCGGGCATTGATCCCTTAGTTGTTACCCTCTAACGTGTACTTGTTTATATCGCGGCATTGTTTTATGAAGCGGCCCGGACCGACCTTACGCGTATTCGTACGCGAGACTAGTTCCACGCTCAACATACGGCTTGTACCGTATAAGTGGCTAGCGGGTGTCTGTCTCTCATTCGATAGTTGATATAGCATTTATAACCGAGAGCCCCGAAAGGGGTGTAGTAGAGACAACTGTTGGATCCATGTTGTGGTTGGAAAGTTTGTAGTTTAGAAACGGTTCTAGTGCAAAAGCCCTAACAACCATGTAAAACTTGCAATAGATAAATTAGAGGCGTCTAACTTTATTTTGCAGGGGGACATGTGATTATGATATGGCATTGGTCGTTACGAAGGTAAAATAGTTTGCTTTTCTGTTACTAAGTAGTATAGTAATAGTCATCATTCCGATGGACGACCTGGTGGAGGCATCGTGGACTTGGCGTCAAACCAAGGGCACGATGGAGATCATGCTGGAGCACTCGATGGAGATCGAGGCGCAAAAAGGACCATATCATATCACATTATACATATGATGTTGATACCAGTTTTTACATCTTATTGTGTGCTAGTATTTAGATACTCAACGGTACCAAATAAGATAATCCCTATTTAATTCCAATGTTCCGTGTTCCCCTTATGTGTGCACCACCAAGAAAGTTCTTCGGTATGAGGCGATCCAGGGTTACAGGCTTGGGTGTCAGACATATCTACGTTCGCATACAGTGGGTGTAAGCCATGTTGCACAGCGAATACACACAAGTTACATTTGGCGAGCCTAGCATGTTAGAGAAGCGTGGCCTCGAAACACAAGACATCGAAAGATCGAGCATGAGTCACATGGATGATGTGATTGGCATTAGTGAATGTCTACCTTTGATACTGCACTGATGGCCGTGATGATCGGGGGAGGTGCAGAGGATAGGGATCATGCGATCACTAAAATCGTCCAGGGGATGACCGTTTTAGTGGAGACCAATTATAAATTGATCTCTTATTATGAACTTAGTCTAGATGTCTGTTTGCAAATATCTAAGTAGATCTTAGCCTATCCCATTGAGGTCCTTTGCGACCATGGGAATATATTGCTTAATATGGAACTTAGCAAAAGGGTCCAACTTCATAGATTAATACCCACGCCTGAGGGATATCCTCGTAAAAGGTGATCTTCTCTTCTTGATACAATAACCATTAGGAGATAATTCGATGACTCCAGAATGTTTGGAGAAACACTTAGTGATCTTGCATTAGAGTTGAGAACTCTTAGAAGGGCTTGATTGCAAATGGAGGTCATTGATACGTCCAAAACGTATCTACTTTTCCGAACACTTTTGTTATTGTTTCTCCTCTATACTTGTGTGATTTGGATGCAACTAATGCGGACTGACGCTGTTTTCAGCAGAATTTCCTTGGTGTCTACTTTTTGTGCAGAAAATCAACTATCAGGAAAAATCCTGGAAAATATGCCAAAAATCATATTTCACCCGAAGACTCCAGGAGCCAGAATACGAGACGGAGAAGAGCCCTGGGGTGGCCACACCACCTGGTGGCGCGGGCCAGGCCAGGCCGCGCCAGGGGGTGGTGTGGGCCTCCCAGGCACCCCCTCGGCCTCTCTCTTCGCCTATAAGGAGCCTTCTGACCTAAAATTTTCGGGGGGTTCGACGTTTTTCCAGAAGGAGTTCCGCTCCGCCGCCACCACCAGATTCCACGAAATAGCACCAGAAACTCCGTTCTGGCACCCTGCCAGGATGGGGAATTGGAGGAGATCATCGCCATCATCATCACCATTGCTTCTCCATCGACCATCCATGTTTCCCCCATCTATGAGTGAGTAATCCCCCGCTGTAGGCTATGGGGATGGTAGGGATTGGATGAGATCGTTCATGTAATGGCATCAGTTTGTTAGGGCATGGTGCCTAGTATCTTTTATTAGTGCTTTATGACTTTGTTGCGACTTGTTGTGCTTAATGCTTGTCACTAGGGCCCGAGTGCCATGATTTCAGATCTGAACTTATTATTGATTCATTATGATAGTATTGTTCTTGGTCTTATCTGCAAGTTGTATACACACGTCGTTGTCCGGAACCTATGGCCCCGAAGTGACAGAAATCGGGATAACCGGAGGGGAAAGGCTTTGATGTGAGGATCACATGTGTTCATGGAGTGTTAATGCTTTGCTCCGGTGCTCTATTAAAAGGGGCACCTTAATTGCTAGTAGTTCCCTAGAGGCCCCGCTGCAAACGGGCTGGCAGGACAAAAGATGTTGCGCAAGTTCTCATTGCGAGCACATATGACTATATATGGAACACATGCCTAGGATTGTCTAGTACTTGGATGCTTTATCTTATTTATCTTCAATTGCCCTATGTTCTGATTGCTATGTGAATTTTCTTGTCCATGCAACGCCCGTCCATCCATCCCTATGCCTACCGCACTCGAATCCCACTGTTTACTGCTTTTGTTACTACTGTCTTTGCTTTACTACTGCTGTTACTTTACTATTCCTACTACAAAACTGTTGCTACTGATAAACTGCTGTGAGCAAGATTGTTTCCAGGTGTAGCTGAATTGACAACTCAGTTGTTAAGGCTGATAAATATTCTTTGGCTCCCCTTGTGTCGAATCAATAAATTGGGTTTCACTTCCCTCGAAAATACTGCGATACACCCCCTATACTTGTGGGTCATCTAGACTATTTTCTGGTGCCATTGCCGGGGAGCATAGCTTTATTTATCAAGTTCACTTGGATTCTCTATTGTTCGCTACTATTCATCCAGCATGGGTATGTCTCGTGATGGCAAGGTTCCTATTTTACCATCCACTACAAGAAGAGGTACGGTTCTAAACACCTCTGCTGCTCTTGATTCACCTTCTGTTATGAGTAAGCTTGTTACACCACCACATACACATGTTACACACACTGCTACTACTGCTGAATCTGAAACTTCTTATGCTTATGATGCTGCTTCTACTGTGCTTGATAAGAGTGGGTCATTAGGTCCTTTCCTAGATGCTACGATTGCTAGAAATATAGCTGAAAATACCGAAACTCCTAATGAAGACACTACCACACCTGTTAGCTCACCTGAGTCTAGTGAGAGTTATGATATTGAAGAAGATTATGTTGAGATGACCGATGAGTTTATTAAAGAATGTAAGAACACCCATGATAGGAGCGCTGCTAAGAGTCTCCTTGAGAGGCGTACTATTAGACCCAAATTATCTCCTGCTGCTAAGTTTGCTGCTTCTCCCATAGACATTATAGATGAATATTATGATTTCTCTCTCGATCTATCTTACATAGCTATTGTCGAGAGAGAACCTTTTTGTGGGACTAAGAATGAAAGTGTGGTAGCACATATGAATGAACTTTCTACCATGAGTGGCTTGTTTTCTGATGATATTAAGATGCGTACTTACTTTGTTGCTAAGATTTTTCCTTTTTCACTAAAAGGAGAAGCTAAAACTTGGTTTAGTAATTTACCTCCTGGATCTATTGATAGCCCTGAGTGCTTGATTAGTAGTTTCCTGCAGAAATATTTTCCTCCCAGTGCTAGACATTCTATTTTGCAGGAACTTTTTGATTTCAAACAGGGAGAAAAAGAGGTATTGCCCGAATCTTGGGCGAGGTTTTGTGCTTTGATTCATGCACAGGCTGGAAGTCCATTACCTAAGAATGAGCTTCTTGATATATTTTATAATGGACTAACTGAGGAATCTAGGACATACCTAGATAGTTGTGCTGATTGTGTTTTCAGGAATAGGACTCCTAAGGAAGCTGAGGAATTAATGGCTAAAATAAGCAAGAATTCTGAAGATTGGACTCCTCCTAAACAAGCTATACCTGAAGTAATTGTACCTGAACCATCTATTCCCGTGCCTATTCCAACATCAAAGAAGAGGGGAGTTATTGAATTAAATGATGAAGTGATGAAGGAAGCTAAGAAATGTCTTAAGGAGAAGGGAATTAAAGCCGCAGATGTCAAGAATTTACCTCCTATAGAAGAATTGTGTAAGCCTATTCCCTACTCACCCACTATTGAGGTACACTCTCTCCAACACTTTGATGAAGGTGATATCCCTGACGCTAAACCTCCTGATCAATGCTTAGAAGAATTTGATATCTTTATTATTAAGCAAGATAACTTTAATAAAAGGGTGCAAAATCATCTAATGGAAAACACTAGAGCTATTGTTGAGTTGAAAGATATTGTGGAAAGAACCTCTAATGATGTTAAAATGATTGTTAAACACTTTCAAATGGTTCAGCCTCAAATAGATCAACTCGTTAAAGTGCAAAATGACTTGCTAGTTAATGCTGCTAAAGTAAAATATGCTTATGAAATCAGAACTAGAAGTGGTGCTGCTACCCAGGATCCTCTATATCCTGAGGGGCATCCCAAAAGAATTGAGCAGGATTCTCAACAAGCTGAAAATAGTGGTTCTACTCATAAGAAAAGGAAAAAAGAAATATAAAACTATTGTAGAACCCTCTGAACCTGCTATAGATCCTAATAGTATATCTATCTCTGATGCTGAAACTGGAAGTGGTAATGAAGAAAATGAAGTTCCTAATGAAGAAAAAGTTGAAGAAGAACCTGAAAACCACACTAAGACTACTAAATACACCAAAGAAGATTTTATTGCTAAGAAACATGGTAGTGAAAGAGAACCTTGGGTCCAAAAACCTATGCCTTTCCCTGATAAGAAACACAAGTCAAAGGAAGATGAACACTATAATAAGTTTAGTGAGTGGATGAAGCCTTTATTCTTGCAAATTCCTTTGACTGATGCTATTAAATTGCCTCCTTACTCAAAGTATATGAAGGACATTGTCTCGAACAAAAGGAAGATCCCTAATGAAGAAATTTCTACTTTGCTTGCCAATTATTCCTTCAATGGTAAGGTTCCTAAGAAACTTGGAGACCCAGGGATTCCAACTATCCCTTGCTCTATTAAGAACAGTTATGTTAGAACTGCTTTGTGTGATTTGGGAGCTAGAGTTAGTGTTATGCCTTTCTCTCTATATAAGAGGCTTCAACTTGAAAAATTAATACCAACTGATATATTTTTGCAAATGGCTGATAAATCTACCACTATTCCTGTGGGTATATGTGAGGATGTACCTGTTCAGGTGGCTCACAATTGCTTGATATTAACTGATTTTGTTGTGCTTGAAATGCCTGAAGATGATAATATGTCCATTATTCTTGGGAGACCTTTTCTTAATACTGCAGGAGTTGTTATTAATTCTAATCAAGGAAAGGTGACCTTCAATGTTAATGACAAGGAACATACTTTCTATTTCCCCAAGAAGATTGAAAGGACTTATGATTTGAATTCAATTGAACATGTTGAAGGCATTCAAGTTGGAGAGATATATTGTGCCATACCAAGAGAAAAATTTGAAACTATTATGATTGGGACCATTGCTACCAAGGTTAAGGTAGCATAATCATTAGTGGAGTACAAAGTTTTGTCTCATATGCAATTGTTTTTTTAGCAAGACTTGATCACCCTTGCTAACAAAAGGATTCCATTGAACAAAACAATGTTTTCATTATGATTATCTCCGTTTATTTCTATCTTTTGCATTTTAGTTTTTGCTTTCGTTTAGTTTTCTTTGTGTTGTTAGTTGCTTGCATGCTAGAACTTCTGTAGTTCTAGCCTTGTTTTGTCTTTGCATCATGTTTCCAAATAAAAAATCTGTCTGTCAGAAAAATCATTCTTCTATTTCTGAAAAATGCCCAAAAATAAAGTGTCTCGAAAAATTACAGAATATTCGTATTAAATTTTTACGTGAAAAAAGGGGCAGAGGAGTACCTGGTAGGTACCAAGGGGGCCCACCAGGCAGGCACACCATGTGGTGGCGCGCCCAGCCTTGGGTGGCGCCATGCCCTGGTGTGGGCCACCCCTGGCCCCCCACTTACTCTCTCACCTGCCACTTTCTTGTCTCTCCGGAGTAAGCTTCAGTTCATAGCTCAAAATCGCGTTCTTTCTATGCTTGCTCCCGATTTCTTCGATCTCCTTGCTCAGCCCATCTTTCTTGCTGAAATTTGGAGCACTTGTTCCCTGGTATGTGACTCCTCCCCTTGTCCAAGTAGATTTGTGTTTAGTGGATTATATGTTGAGTATTTTGCTGCTGTAGGTGACTGGTTATGAGAGCTTGTAAGCTTGTTTGATGCTTAGAGATATAGTTTTGATGCATGTTTAGGCCCCTTGCAAGTCCCTATGAGTAGAATCCTTCATTATATTTACTTTGCAATCACTTGTTTAATAGGTGTTTAAATTTCAGAATACCAACCATGAACAACTATACTTTTGGAGAGATATTTGAGAGTGATGCACCTAGGAGGTCGAGGCCCTCAAGAACAACCTCTCAATCTAGGCCATCATACAATGAAGACCTCATTGCAACACGTATTGGCAGTGAAAGGGATGATGGAGATGCTCACCCATCCTCTTTTCCTTGTTTTACTTTCTTGCAAGCTGCAGGTATTCTTGATGATTTCTTGCTACTGATTGAGAGGGTTAGTTTGACCTCTTATATGCAAGATGAGAGTGCACAATATGCTATGCTCACCAAAACTTTTGTTGAGAGCTTCTCATTTACTAACACACCCTATCAATCTACTGTCTCTTTTAAAATCTATGATATGCCCTTCACCATGCCTTTGGATAGATTTTGCAGTATTGTAGGTGTGCGTATGACAGGGACCGTGAAGAAAATTCAGGGGCGACCCGCTGATTTGTTGAATTCAGGGAAGAAAAGCACCATTTTCCCATGGTAAATAAGAAGATTGTTGAGATATTCATTGTCTGCTTGCCTTGTCATTTTGATATGGGGATTCTTCCGTATCATCGGGCAAGGGGTACCCTGTTGGCGATTCTCAATGATACGCACATACTTACGATGACAAGAACTTACCGGTAACTAAAGTTGAGTAGCATGAGGAGCGGCTCTCGTCCTCAAGGGACTTGGGATTTTCAGTTTATAGTCTGTCAAGCATATAACTCAGATTGGACCTCACTTTCACCTTAACCACATTAAAGATGCCTATGATAGGGGCAATGAGAGCTCAAAGCTAACGAGTACCATACTTTCAGCATTTGGAAGCCTTTCAAAATTATTCAAAACCTTTTTCTTCTACTTGTTGAGTCTCCACATAATCTTTGAGCACCTTCTTGAGAGCATAGTTGTCATTCTTTGTGTTTGTTCCATTACTTGATTATTTGTGTTATGACTTTGATGCTTGTATCCTTGATATCTTTACTTCTAGTCATCACTTGAACTTCAGAGGTGCCTTGACGTTCATAATCAAAGTCAAGCGAGATACCACTCTATCATACCTTTCTATGAGCATTGTAATGTTGCTTATGTTCGTGCTTCGTGCTACTTATTATTCTTGAGTTGGAATCTCTTCATAGCTTGCAATGACTATTAAGTAGACTCAGTTGCATACTCTTTATTATGAATTGTCTAAGTAGTTGATCACATTGCTGAGAATATTTACATCATATGAAGCAAATGTGTTCGTGAAAGTTCTTTTATCGCACTCAGTTTTCAACTAAATTGCTTGAGGACAAGCAATAAGCTAAGCTTGGGGGGAGTTTATACGTCCAAAACGTATCTACTTTCCCGAACACTTTTGCTATTGTTTCTCCTCTATACTTGTGTGATTTGGATGCAACTAATGCGGACTGACGTTGTTTTTAGCAGAATTGCCTTGGTTTCTACTTTTTGTGCAGAAAATCAACTATCAGGAAAAATCCCGGAAAATATGCCAAAAATACTATTTCACCCGAAGACTCTAGGAGCTAGAATACGAGACGGAGAAGAGACCTGGGGTGGCCACACCACCTGGTGGCGCGGGCCAGGCCAGGCCGCGCCAGGGGGGTGGTGTGGGCCCCCCAGGCACCCCCTCGGCCTCTCTCTTCGCCTATAAGGAGCCTTCTAACCTAAAAACTTCGGGAGGTTTGACGTTTTTCCAGAAGGAGTTCCGCTCTGTCGCCACCACCAGATTCCACGAAACAGCACTAGAAACTCCGTTCTAGCACCCTGCCGAGACGGGGAATTGGAGGAGATCATCGCCATCATCATCACCATCGCTTCTCCATCGACCATCCATGTTTCCCCCATCTATGAGTGAGTAATCCCCCGCTGTAGGCTATGGGGATGGTAGGGATTGGATGAGATCGTTCATGTAATGGCATCAGATTGTTAGGGCATGGTGCCTAGTATCTTTTATTAGTGCTTTATGACTTTGTTGCGACTTGTTGTGCTTAATGCTTGTCACTAGGGCCTGAGTGCCATGATTTCAGATCTGAACTTATTATTGATTCAATATGATAGTATTGTTCTTGGTCTTATCTGCAAGTTGTATACACACGTCGTTGTCCGGAACCTATGGCCCTGAAGTGACAGAAATCGGGATAACCGGAAGGGAAAGGCTTTGATGTGAGGATCACATGTGTTCACAGAGTGTTAATGCTTTTCTCCGGTGCTCTATTAAAAGGAGCACCTTAATTGCCAGTAGTTCGCTAGAGGCCCCGCTGCAAACGGGCTGGCAGGACAAAAGATGTTGTGCAAGTTCTCATTGCGAGCACGTATGACTATATATGGAACACATGCCTAGGATTGTATAGTACTTGGATGCTTTATCTTATTTATCTGCAATTTCCCTATGTTCTGATTGCTATGTGAATTGTCTTGTCCATGCAATGCCCGTCCATCCATCCCTATGCCTACCGCACTCGAATCCCACTGTTTACTGCTTTTGTTACTACTGCTGTTACTTTACTATTCCTACTACAAAACTATTGCTACTGATAAACTGATGTGAGCAAGATTGTTTCCAGGTACAGCTGAATTGACAACTCAGTTGTTAAGGCTGATAAATATTTTTTGGCTCCCCTTGTGTCGAATCAATAATTTGGGTTTCACTTCCCTCGAAAATACTGCGATACACCCCTATACTTGTGGGTCATCCGTCATGGATGAAAAGGTATATATAAGATATACAAATTATAAATGTGGTTCTTGCAGAACTCATTGCAGTTTGCAAAGTATTTGATACTTGTCCCGTTTTGTGAAAATAGGAGGATCTGCTTGAGAATTGCTGGAGTTGAGGCAAAGTGACTTGATGACGGCAAGCAGAACAGTTATTGGCCGACATCACCTTTTCCCTCAAAGTTTATCATTTGGATTAGTGGACTTGAATATAATTTGTAATCCTTGTATGTGTGTCTTGCTTTTGGCGAGATGATTATTCATATGAACAAGTTACAAACCAGTTTGTACTATTCTTATGAACAATACCGTTATGGTCACATTATGATTATAAATAAGTCATTCTCATCACTATGTTAATGATAATAGTTTAAACATTTATAAAGGATTAGAATGCTAAAAGATATCCAAAGTTTAATAATGAAATGACACTACAGTTTAAGTCATTTTGGTTATTGCAGGTTCTTTATGAAAGATCGGTGTCCTAGATGCTTAATCTAGAGATTTGCAAAACCATGCATCTTGGGCAGAATGACTAAAACTCCGCATTCTGGTAAAACGGTGATATGCGAAGAAATGTTGAATCTTATACACAGTGATGTATCGTATTTTCAACAAGTAGTGGGAATCATTGTGGACTTAAGTGAATAAGTGCATTTACTTAATGAAACATAAGTTTGAAATGATTTGAATTGTTCAAATGAGTTCACAACAATAAAAGGATATTGAAATTAACGAGAATACGAAGTCTCTTCGATTTGATCAACCCGACTAAAGTATTCAAGTTAAGTTTAGCATAAAATATGTTTCACAAATTATGATAATTGGACGAATTCAAACTATGTTGAAATGTCTAAACATTATAATCATTATGTATTAAGATATATATGGTATAATATCTGCTGGGTTCGTAGCATGGAAAACAAAAAAATTCTACCGCAAGAACGAACAAAACCCAGATCTAATCTAGATAAAAGCCAAGATCTAATCTATTTAGACATGTGCAACGAGATAGATCTGTACTAACCCTTGTAGATCCGAAAGCCTTGTGCGAGATCGGATCTCGTGGTTGATGTAGACGATCACTTGCCGATCTCAAGATCGAGTGGACGAGCCTTCTGGCGCCGCGTTCTGGCAGCGCTTCCGCAATCGGTCACACGTGCGGAGTTGATGCAGACCTTCCTCTCCTCGTTCCAGCGAGCAGCGGAGGTAGTAGATCTCTCCACGGAATCCCGGCAGCACGACGGCGTGGTGGTGGTGGAGTAGAGAATTCTGCAGGGCGTCGCCTAAGCCAGAGCAGAGCGAAGGAGGAGGAGAGAGGCGGCTAGGGCAAGGAGTGGAGGGGCAAGGGGGTGGCGCCTCCACCCCTCTATTTATAGAGGGAGGGGTGGCGCCTAGGGTTCCCACCCATAGGGCCACCTCTAGGGCCAGCGCACAAGGGGGGCTTGGGGGAGTTTCCTTCCCCCCAAGTTTCCCCTTTTCCTTTCTTGATTTTCAAGTAAACTCCATAGAACTTTCTAGAACCTTCCGGAACATTCCGAAACCTTCTAGAATCCCCATATAAACACTCCGGAACATTTTTGAACATAGAAAATGATCTCCATTATATGAATCTTATTCTCCGAACAATTCCGGATCTTCTCGTGATGTCCCAGATCCAATCCGAGACTCCGAACTACATTCGGTCTCCAACGCACATTCCATATCTACCTAAATAGCATCGAACCTTAAGTGTGTCACCCTACGGTTCGTGAATATGCAGACATGATGGAGACACCTCTCCGATCAATAACCATCAGCAGGATCTAGAGATCCATAACGGCTCCCACATACTCAACGATGACTTCATGATCGATAGAACCATTAACATACGAAACCAATTCCCTTTGTCACACCATACTCTACTTATCCGAGGTTTGATCGTCGGTATCTCCATACCTAGTTCTACCTCGTTACTGATAAGTACTCTTTACTCGTTCCATGATATGTCATCCCTTGTGACCTAGTCACATGCTTGCAAGCTAACTAGATGACATTCCACCGAGAGGGCCCAGAGCATATCTATCCGTCATATGGATGGACAAATCCCAATCTTGGTCCATGCGCTTCAACACATACTTTCAGAATACCCAATGACACCTTTATAACCACCCAGTTACGAAGCGGTGTTTGATGTCATCAAAGTACCCATCTGGTCATCGTGATTAACATAACCTCATGGTCGAAGGATTAGGTTACTATGCATTTGAAAGCTTGTAGCAATATGAACTTAATGACTTGATCTTATGCTACACTTACTATGGGTGTGTGTCCATCACATCATTCTCCTAATGATATAACCTTGTTATCAATGACATCCAATGTCCATGATCAGGAAACCATGATCATCTATTAATTAACAAGCTAGTTCAACAAGAGGCTTACTAGGGACTCTTTTATGTTTACAAAACACACATGTATTAGTTTTTCCTAATAATACAATTATAGCATGGGATGTAAACATTCATCATAAACACAAGGATATAATAATAACCACTTTTATTATTGCCTCTTGGGCATATCTCCAACAGTCTCCCATTTGCACTAGAGTCAATAATCTAGATTACATGGTAATATACCTAACACCCATGGCGTTCTGGTGTTGGTCATGCTTTTCTCTAGGGAGAGGTTTAGTCAACGGATCTGCCATATTCAGATCAGTGTGTACTTTGCAAATCTTTATGTCACCATCTTGGACATACTCGCGAATAGCATGGAAACGTAGCTTGATGTGCTTCAGCTTGCTATGTGACCTTGGCTCCTGTGCATTAGCTATGGCACCTGTGTTGTCACAATAGATGGCCATCGAGTCCAACACACTAGGAACCACGCCAAGTTCAATAATGAACTCCTTCATCCATATGGCTTCTTGTGCAGCCTCTGAAGCAGCTATGTATTCCGATTCAGTTGAAGATTTCGCCACAACGCTTTGCTTGGCACTCCTCCAGCTCACTGCAGCACCATTCAAAATAAATACGTATCCAGACTGTGACTTCGAGTCATCTGGATCGGTGTTCCAACTAGCATCAGTGTAACTATTTACAACAAGCTGTTCATCACCTCCATGAGAAAGAACCATATCCTTAGTCCTATTTAGGTACTTTAGGATATTCTTGACCGCTGTCCAGTGCTCCATTCCAAGATCACTTTGATATCTGCTAGTCAAACTAACAGCATGTGCTATATCCGGTCTGGTACACAGTATGGCATACATGATAGAACCTATGGCCGAGGCATAGGGAATATTACTCATTTTCTCTCTATCTTCTGCCATAGCTGGTTTTGAGTCTTACTCAAGGTCTTACCTGGCAACATGGGCACGAACCTTTCTTGCTCTCTTCCATTCTAAACTTCTTTAGAACTTTGTCCAAGTATGTACTTTGTGAAAGCGCTATTAGGCGTCTTGATCTATCGCTATAAATCTTGATGCCTAGAATATATGCCGCTTCGCCAAGATCCTTCATAGAAAAACTATTATTCAAATAGGCTTTGACACTATTAAGAAGTTTTATGTCATTCCCAATCAACAATATGTCATCTACATATAGTACTAGGAATGCTATAGAGCTCCCACTCACTTTCTTGTAAATACAAGCTTCTCCATAAGTTTGTATAAATCCAAAGTTTTTGATTACTTTATCAAAACGTTGATTCCAACTCCGGGATGCTTGCTTCAGTCCATAAATGGAGCACTAAAGTTTGCATACCTTGTTAGCATCTTTAGGATCGACAAAACCCTTGGGTTGTACCATATACAACTCTTCCCAATGTCTCCATTAAGGAATGCCGTTTTGACATCCATCTGTCAAATCTCATAATTGAAATATGCAGCAATTGCTAACAAAATCCTCACAGACTTTAGCTTCGCTACTGGTGAGAATGTCTCATCGTAGTCAAATCCTTGAATTTGTCGGAACCCTTTCGCGACAAGTCGAGCTTTATAGACAGTAACATTACCATCAGCATCTATTTTTCTTTTGAAAATCCATTTGTTCTCGACAGCCTTACGGCCATCTGGTAAGTCCACCAAAGTCCACACTTGGTTTTCGTACATGGATCCTATTTCAGATTTCATGGCTTCTAGCCATTTGTCAGAATCTGGACTCACCATAGCTTCTTCATACGTCGCAGGGTCATCAATGTTGTCCACCAACATGACGTTCAAGGCAGGGTCATACCAATCAGGAGTGGTACGAAGCCTCGTTGACCTGCGAGGTTCAGCAGTAACTTCGTTTGAAGTTTCATGATCACCATCATTAGCTTCCTCTCCAATTGGTGCAGGCGGCACTAAAACATCTTCCGGTGCTGCGCTACTCTCAATTCCGAGAGAAGGTTCAATAACCTTGTCGAGTTCTACTTTCCTTCCAGTCACTTCCTTCGAGAGAAACTCCTTCTCAAGAAAGGATCCATTCTTGGCAACGAAAACTTTGCCTTCGGATCTATGATAGAAGGTATACCCAATTGTTTCTTTAGGGTATCCTATGAAGACACATTTCTCCGCTTTGGGTTCAAGCTTATCAGGTTGTAACTTCTTTACATACGCTTCGCAACCCCAAACTTTAAGGAACGACAACTTAGGTTTCTTTCCAAACCACAATTCGTACGGTGTCGTTTCAACGGATTTAGATGGTGCCCTATTTAAAGTGAATGCGGCTGTCTCTAATGCATAGCCCCAAAACGATAGCGGTAAATCTGTAAGAGACATCATAGACCGAACCATGTCTAAGAGAGTTCGATTACGATGTTCGGACACACCATTACGCTGTGGTGTTCCTGGCGGTGTCAATTGCGAAAGTATTCCACATTTCTTTGAATGCATGCCAAACTCATAACTTAGATATTCACCTCTGCGGCCAGAACGCAGAAACTTAATCTTCTTGTTACGATGATTTTCCACTTCACTTTGAAATTCCTTAAACTTCTCGAAAGTTTCGGACTTATGTTTCATAAAGTAGACATACCCATATCTACTTAAGTCATCCGTGAAAGTGAGAACATAACGATATCCACCACGCGATGCTACACTCATTGGGCCGCACACATCGGTATGTATTATTTCCAATAAGTCTGTAGCTCGCTCCATTATTCCAGAGAATGGAGTCTTAGTCATTTTCCCATTAGACATGCTTCGCATCTTTCAAGTGATTCAAAATCAAGTGATTCAAGAAGTCCATCAGAATGGAGTTTCTTCATACGCTTCACTCCAATGTGACCAAGACGACAGTGCCACATGTATGTAGAATTATCATTCAATTTTATTCATTTAGCATCTATGTTGTGAACATGTGTATCACTACTATCGAGATTCAGTAAGAATAAACCATTCATCTCAGGTGCATTACCATAAAAGATATTACTCATATAAATCGAACAACCTTTATTCTCGGACTTAAAAGAGTAACTGTCTCGCAATAAACAAGATCCAGATATAATGTTCATGCTTAACACAGGCACCAAATAACAATTATTCAAATTTAAAACTAATCCCGATGGTAGATGTAGAGGGAGCGTGCCGACGTCGATCACATCAACCTTGGAGCCATTTCCAACGCGCATCGTCACCTCGTCTCTCACCAGTCTTCGCTTATTCCGCAGCTCCTGTTTGGAGTTACAAATATGAGCAACCGAACCAGTATCAAATACCCAGGCACTACTACGATTACTAGTAAGATACACATCAATAACATGTATATCGAATATACCTTTCTTCTTGATGTTGCCGTTCTTCAGATCCGCCGGGTACTTGGGGTAGTTACGCTTCCAGTGACTATCACCCTTGAAGTAGAAGCATTCAGTTTTAGGCTTAGGACCAGCCTTGGGCTTCTTAGCAGGTGCGGCGGCTTTCTTGCCGTCCTTCTTGAAGTTGCTCTTGTTCTTAGGCTTGCCCTGTTTCTTCAAATTGGTGGTCTTATTGACCATCAACACTTGGTGCTCCTTCTTGATCTCCACTTCAGCAGTTTTCAGCATGGACGATAGCTCAGGCAACGTCTTGTTCATGCAGTGCATATTGTAGTTCATCACAAAGTTCTTATAACTTGGTGGCAGTGATTGGAGGACAGGGTAAATCCCTAACTCATTAGGAATCGTTATCCCCAACTCTTGGAGCTTGTTTGCGTGCCCAGACATGGTGAGCACGTGCTCGCTAACGGAGCTATCCTCTTCCATCTTACAGTTAAAGAACTTTTCGGAGGCCTCATAGCTCTCCACGGCCGCATGAGTCTCAAAAATCAGCCTGAGCTCTTTGATGATCTCAAACGGGTCGTGGTGCTCAAAGCGCTTCTCAACCTCCATTTCTAAACCGTACAGGATGGCACACTGAACTGTGGAGTAGTGATTTTTCCGAGTGGTGTAAACATTCTTTACGTCATCGGTGGCATCTTCTGCAGGTGGGTCACCCAGCGGTGCTTCGAGCACATAGGTCAACTGACTAGCCCTGAGGACAATCTTCAGTCCACGGAACCAGTCCGTGAAGTTGCTTCCATTGTTCTTAAGCTTTTCTTTCTCTAGGAACGCATTGAAATTGATGGAGAGGTTCGCCATAATCTACAACAAATTTGCAAGTAGTTTAGACTAAGTTTATGATAAATTGAGTTCAATCTTAATTCTTAAATTAACTAGGTGAACTCCCACTCAAAACAACATCCCTCACATTGTCTTAGTGATTACACGAACCAAATCCACTACACCAAGTCCGATCTTCACGAGAGAAGATGTAGTTTCAACGACGAACAATCTTCATGTTCATCATATCATTCATATGACTCATGCTCTCCCTTTCGGTATTCCGTGTTCCGAGACCATGTTTGTACATGCTAGGCTCGTCAAGATTAACCTTAGTTTCCGCATGTGCAAATCTGGCTTGCACCCGTTGTATGCACACGTAGAATCTATCACATCCGATCATCACGAGATGCTTCGAAACGACGAGTTTTAGCAACGGTGCCAACTAAGGACGAACACTTTATTACTTGATATTTAGTGAGAGGGGTCATCTTATAATGCTACCGTCACGATCTAAGCAATACAAGATGCATAAAGGATTAACATCACAGGCAATTCATAATTAGTGTGATATGGTATGGCCCTTTCTTCTTATGCCTTTGATCTCCATCTCCAAAGCACGAACATGATCTCCATCATCACCAGCATTGCGTCAAGGTCAGTGGCGCCGCTTCATGGTTGTCCATCATCACTAGCAACTATTATAACTACTTAGAATAAAGCTATTACAAGATGAATAGACACGCAGGTCTTAACAGAATTAAAGACAACCATTAGGCTTCTGCCGGTTGCCATATTACAACAAGGATCATTGCATACATCAAATATAATCACAGTCGCATGATGGCCATATCACATCACAAAACCCCTGCAAAACAAGTTAGACGCCTCTAATTTGCATGTTTTACGTGGTTTGGGGCTTTCGAATAAGAACGGATCTTACCTACGAAACTGAACCACAACGTTGATACAAGTGCAATCAAGTGCAAAGTGTAAATTGGATCTATACTATAGTGAGAGAGACAGACACTCAAAAAGCCACTTATGCAAAGCAAGTTACACGTCAAGCGTGGAGCAAGTCTCATGTGCGATGACATGTAAGGTTAGCCCGAGTCGCTTCGTCCCACCATACCGCAAGATGCAAAGTACACAAAGCAAAAGACGGCACGAGAACCAACGCCCACAAAACCATTGTGTCCTACTCGTGCAACAGATCTACGCAAAGACACGGCCCTGATACCACTGATGGGTTCGTAGCATGGAAAACAAAAAAATTCTACCGCAAGAACGAACAAAACCCAGATCTAATCTAGATAAAAGCCAAGATCTAATCTATTTAGACATGTGCAACGAGATAGATCTGTACTAACCCTTGTAGATCCGAAAGCCTTTTGCGAGATCGGATCTCGTGGTTGATATAGACGATCACTTGCCGATCTCAAGATCGAGTGGACGAGCCTTGCGGCGCCACGTTCCGGCAGCGCTTCCGCAATCGGTCACACGTGCGGAGTCGATGTAGACCTTCCTCTCCCCGTTCCAGCGAGCAGCGGAGGTAGTAGATCTCTCCACGGAATCCCACCAGCACGACGGCGTGGTGGTGGTGGTGGAGTAGAGAATTCTGCAGGGCTTCGCCTAAGCCAGAGCAGAGCGAAGGAGGAGGAGAGAGGCGGCTAGGGCAAGGAGTGGAGGGGCAAGGGGGGTGGCGCCTCCACCCCTCTATTTATAGAGGGAGGGGTGGCGCCTAGGGTTCCCACCCCTAGGGCCACCTCTAGGGCCAGCGCACAAGGGGGGCTTGGGGGAGTTTCCTTCCCCCCCAAGTTTCCCCTTTTCCTTTCTTGGTTTTCAAGTAAACTCCATAGAACTTTCTAGAACCTTTTGGAACATTCCGAAACCTTCTAGAATCCCCATATAAACACTCCGGAACATTTCTGAACATAGAAAATGATCTCCATTATATGAATCTTATTCTCCGGAAATTTCCGGATCTTCTCGTGATGTCCCAGATCCAATCCGAGACTCTGAACTACATTCGGTCTCCAACGCACATTCCATATCTACCTAAATAGCATCGAACCTTAAGTGTGTCACCCTACGGTTCGTGAATATGCAGACATGATGGAGACACCTCTCCGATCAATAACCATCAGCGGGATCTAGAGATCCATAACGGCTCCCACATACTCAACGATGACTTCATGATCGATAGAACCATTAACATACGAAACCAATTCCCTTTGTCACACCATACTCTACTTATCCGAGGTTTGATCGTCGGTATCTCCATACCTAGTTCTACCTCGTTACTGATAAGTACTCTTTACTCGTTCCATGATATGTCATCCCTTGTGACCTAGTCACATGCTTGCAAGCTAACTAGATGACATTCCACCGAGAGGGCCCAGAGCATATCTATCCGTCATATGGATGGACAAATCCCAATCTTGGTCCATGCGCTTCAACACATACTTTCAGAATACCCAATGACACCTTTATAACCACCCAGTTACGAAGCGGTGTTTAATGTCATCAAAGTACCCATCCGGTGATGGTGATTAACATAACCTCATGGTCGAAGGATTAGGTTACTATGCATTTGAAAGCTTGTAGCAATATGAACTTAATGACTTGATCTTATGCTACACTTACTATGGGTGTGTGTCCATCACATCATTCTCCTAATGATATAACCTTGTTATTAATGACATCCAATGTCCATGATCAGGAAACCATGATCATCTATTAATTAACAAGCTAGTTCAACAAGAGGCTTACTAGGGACTCTTTTATGTTTACAAAACACACATGTATTAGTGTTTCCTAATAATACAATTATAGCATGGGATGTAAACATTCATCATAAACACAAGGATATAATAATAACCACTTTTATTATTGCCTCTTGGGCATATCTCCAACAATATCATCTCTTATAGGGGTTATAGTTATCGTTTAGAGTTAAAAATCAAAATAAGCAAACACTCATTTGAAATACAAAGGAACATCTAAAAGATTCGTGGAAACAACACCATAAGTGTTATGACACGTTCGAGTTTCTAGAGATTTCGACAAGTCGAAGTCATGGCAAATAAACAAGTCTTTGTAGAGCATTCTTATGAAGCTATGAATGCACCTTCCACAAGGGGCAAACTTGCTGTTGTCCTAAGTTGATGTGTCTTGATGAAGATACATGTGGAAGAAAGTAAAAGATCAAAACAAGGTATTTGACCTTACCTCCAGATTGTTGAGTGGCACAGCGGAATTTGTTTCGTGAATCCAAACTCTACAAATAGAGGAGAAACTATTGATAATGATCATAAAGTTTCAGGCAATACTTTTACTAAAGAAAGTAGGATTCAACTATATATTCTACAAGTTTATAGAATTATATTGTTAATTCACTTGTCATGTTTTGAACAAGACATACCTATGAATTACAAAGAAGCATGATGGACCTAAGTACGAGAAATCAATGGTCATTGAAATCTCGTTAGTAGAATTCTCAGCTTGATGATAATCAAGGAATTTTGGAATGTCCAAGATTATCGAGAGGACCTGGATCTGAGTGGGAGCTAAGTGAAATCTCTGGATCTCAAACAAGAATGTCATATTTGAGTGGGAGCGTGAAATCATTCTAGGATATGTGGAGGACATATATAATGATGTGATTGGTGTTAATAGTATTTAAGTTAGGATGAAGTTGAAGTTATTAAATAATAAGATCTATCGAGATAGATTGGTGAGTTTAATAAACACTGAATGTCGAATGCTTCCTGGACTTGATTCTGAAAGATGTTCAGAATGTCCTAAGCAAGATTCTGAAGAAGTTCAGAATGGAACAAGGTAAGAAACAAGTTCTTACCGTATGAAGCATTGAGTTAGTATTGCAACTATGATTGAAAGAAAGAGATGCGTTGCATCTCTTATGCCTCAGTCATAGGTTCTTCCATAAAACCATGTTGTATGCTCGACATAATGTGACCCAGGGTTCTGGTTGGTAGGACAAAGTCTAAACAGTAAGAACATGTCCTTAAGTGATTCCTGAGTTGATCACTGAACCAGAATTAAGTTTGTACATAAATAGCAAGAAGCAATGTAAGTGGAATAGATGCATTTCATGCACTAGGATCTACATAGATATAGAAGTATAAAAGCTACATCTGATGTGATGTATAATGTTATGGCGGGGCTAGTTCGCTTTTAACGTAGAATGATGTGTCCCAGGGCCCAGTGCCCATGAGAAAGCCCTCGAGGTTGATCTAACGTCACTGTAAGCTCCTGGAATCTGGCCTTGTTCTGCTGCCATGACTATAGTATATACACAAAGGATAGCAAAGTGTGTTTTGAAGTTTAGATGACAACGGTGAAAATGACCGTCATCATAAACACTAGAAACAAAAGTCTCGCTTTGTTGCCAAACAAATACTTCGACCCATTATACGATAATGGTATAAATGTCAAAATTAGGAAGGCATTAACGATTTGCAAAAGACATAATGATCTGGTAAAATAGAACATGGACATGATGTTTCCCATGAGCATGCATGATCTGTAAACGCATATGGTATATGGTTTATATGAGTAAAATGCGAGCTAGATTATTTGTACTCTAGTGCAAGTGGGAGACTGAAGGAGATATGCCCTAGAGGCAAATAATAAATAGGTTTTTATTGTCATATCTCAATTAGTTTATAATAGTTTCATATTGTGCTAGAACTGTGCCAAGTAGAAACATTGGTACAGGTGTGGTATGAAACAACCAAGTCCCTAGTAGCCTCTATTCATACTAGCTCGTTGGTCACAAAGATGATGTGGGTTTCAAGATCATGGGCATTTATGCCGACTGACAACGGGATCATATCATTGGAGAATGATGTGATTGGACATTCCTCGAAGGATTGCAACATGATCAAGTCATATACATCATTGTTGCAACCGCTATACCTAGACTCCTTCTCCTTAGACCGTGAGCTCATATTACTCACTGTTTCCCTAGGCTGCTTAGACTACATCAACCGTCATCTGGTAATACGGTGGCCATAAAGGTGTATGTTGGGTATTCCGAAGGAACAGTAGATGACATGTGACTGCAAGACCGGGATTTGTTCACCCACATAATGGGTAAAGATACATACGTCGGCTTGGTGAGATTACATCTATAAATGTTGCAACATGTGACTAGGTCACGGGGATGTAATATCATCGTAACAAGAAAACATAACTTATTGTGAACGAGATTGAACAAAGGTATGTGATACCAATGATCGGATCTCGGACAATTTGTATCGAGAAACAAAAGGAAGAGGATGCTACATTTAGACGGTTCAAACGACATTGTCATCAGGAATGCATAGGGGTCACATAGACATCCTTGGTTCCCCTATTGATCATTGATACAAATCATGTCTAGAGCATTCCCGAGCCGTGAGAGGATACACTTAAGAGTACAATGAGAGCGATCATTCGTAAGATGGAATCACATTAGAGAAAGAGAGAAAGCCGGAATCGTTCCGCGGAAAGATCTGAAGTTGTTCGGAGAAAGAATAAAGGAAAAGACCGGAAAAGTGTTTTCGGATAAATCGGAATTTAAATATATATTTATTATATGTTAATTGTGAATTAATATATTCTAAATAATATTTAAATTAAGATTTATAAAGGTGACTTTTATATTAGGCCAAATCCCCGGAGGGAAATGGCCTGAGAGAAAAGCCAAAGAAAACAGCAAAGGAAAAACATCATCACTGCTGCCGTGGGCCTGTGTAAGCCGGCCCAAAGGAGGGCGGCCGATAGTATGCGCCGCACGGGGGCGCTGGACACTGTGCTTCGCCTGGCAGGCCGCGGCCATCCCAGGCCCACCCGGGAGGCGGAGGCTGACGCCGCTGCCTCGTTGGCCTTGCTGGGCCGCGAGCGTGTGCAGGACGGCACACCGCGGGCTGCTCCCGTACCGCCTCGCCACCGCCACGGCGACTGGGCCGTGCATGCTGGCCGGCCCATCGCAGGTCGCCAGCCGATGCACTGGGTGCCACAGAGCCATGGGCCACGGGGTGGCACGCCGGCCCACCCCGGCTGTTGTTTCCTCTTTTTCTTTTATTAACAGTTTTTCTATTTTGGCTATTGGGCTCATTTTTGGCCCATCCGGCCAGGACGGAAATATCTGTCTTTTTTCTTTTACTATTAATCCCACATTGCTAACCTAATGGGGAGGGCACACCCCCTCTGCCTATATAAAGGGGTGCCCATGGGTGGGATTAAAATACCAATATTTGGAGAAGTCCTTTGGTTGACTTCCTCCTTCTCTCTCTCTATACCTTGTGACCATGACCCCAAGTCTGGGTTGTGCGATCGAGGCACACCTTCAGTACGCCATTGCGCTGCAGGGATTCCTAGCCGGATATCAACTTCCGCACTCCCGGCGGCATCGGGGAGCCGGAGGTCTCATCGTGCACTGGATGTGTATGAAGACACGAGGTGCAACACTTGGGGCGCTTAAATGTCGTGAGTTAGAGCTGCTGCACGATGAAGATCAAGAAGGGGCAAGGGGTGACCTGCGAGGAGCTTCGCGACCTTGAGGTCGGCTACGAGTACGACTACATCAACCACGTTCCCCGTGGAACGTTAACCACGTACGGTCTATAAGGGTATGTATTCTCTACGCTCCAGCCGTTACCGCATTACTACATAGATAGATCCTAGGCAGTTTTTGGGGTTACATCGTAGGAAATTTTTTGTTTTTCGCACCGATCTCCAACACATGGACCCCGCCCCCCTCTGCTATTTTTCTCTACATCCCTGCAACCCTCTCGCACTGATCTACTCCCTTGTGTTCTTCTTTCTCCTCAGGGATGCGGGAAACCATTACCGTGATGGCTAGCCCAAGGCTAGCTCTAATGGTAGAACACTACCCCCGAGCACCTTTGGCCGGTCTGACCTAACACCGGGACCGCAGCCAGCCTCTGCACTACCTCCCGCCCCTCTTCTTCAACATGCAGAGGCCCGACGCTGTTCCCTCGACCACCGGAGCGCCTACGTCATGGGGATGTACGCGGCCCTGGATCTGGGCTAGAACCACCACATCCGCGCATCGTTGGGTTTCCCACATGACGCCGTGTTGCCTTCACCCTCTCTCGGCGATGCTCCGCCGTTCTGGTAAGCCCCCGCCGCCACCCAGACCTCACTAGGGTTTTATCTCTGTCTTTCCTAACCAAAGGTAAAAGACGAAGCGAGGGCCATCAGATCTCCTTAAATCGGACGGCCCAGGTACTCCAATACCGCTTCAGCGACACTTAATCGCTGGCAAATGGGCCCGCTACAGGATTTCAAATCCCTCCCTCCCGCGCGCAGTGCCTCTCGTTGGGACCAGATCTACCCTACCCAGCCCAAATCAATCAGATCCAGCCCATTTTCAACTTTTTCCCCTTTTTGAAATTTTTATTCTTTTATAGACATGTTAGTTTTCTCTTTAGTTTAAATACAGAACAAAACAGAAAAGGCTTGAATATATCCATACTTAAAGTTTGACATGTTCTATATTATTTTCTCTAACATGTAGAGAAAGCCCCAGGACCAAATTAAACTCCATGATTTTCTGATATTAAACCTACCAAATAGTATCATTTTTCAATCAATAATTCTTCCAGTAAGTATACCAGATCCAAATTGGATGAATCCAAATTCCTCTATTATAATTTTGATATACCTATCTCATGACCTTGAACTCATGTCCATTTGAGCTATAGTTAGACTATAGAAAAAATGACAAAAACAACTCAATCCTGCATTTATAAAATTCCATGGGTAAATCTACGATATATATTGAGTTGATTCCAACTCTAAGTGATGTGGTACACCAAGATCTATCAACACCCAGGAGTTCAACAATTATTGAGCTTCTGAAGGTTTTTAATGATTTAAAACCTTTTGCATGTGGTATTATCACTAGATAAATCATTCAAGAAGCTTAGTAACCCCGAAAATAATGATTCCAATTGCTACTAGAAGGTATTTGTGATGCCTATACATTTCCCTTTGCCTCATACTGTTTGGATCTATAAAATAAATATGGTTAAAAAGACAAGTTGTTAGCAAAACTGACTTTGGGAATTTCCCAAGGGCACTCTGGTAATTATCTTGAAGTGAATCAAACTCTCAAAAATCATAAACTCAAATATATACAATAACCTTGTTTACTTACATGTGTTATCCTTGACAGCAATAGTTGTGATTATATCGAAGACCAGAAGAGGATGGTTATTATTGCTTATTATGGTATTCTAAGAAGAAGCCCAGGGACATATTGCCAGATTCCTGATCCTAGGCACGCCAGCTTCTTTCTCATAAGCTTTGTCCTATAGTTTACTTATGCATATTTACCTACTCTTTATGAAAACTGCATTGTTTTATTATATAATGATTTATATCTGGTAGTGTCTTGGCTCCTCCAACCAATACCCTTTGTACTACTAAGTACAACCCTCTTTGATGACACCTACTAGCCTCTAGTGTTATTAATAGTGTATACCACCATACCCCTTTGGAGACCCTGTTTTAGCCAAAGCAAAACTATAGGATGAGACCCCGGAAAACGTTTTACAAAAATGTTTTATAGTAAAACCTTAGTGAGGTTTGACCTACCAAGAGAAGTTTTAAAAAGGAAAAAGGTTTGGGTTTTACAAAAGATGCTGAAAGAAAGAGGGGAAAAAATGTTTACGAAACGCACCCGGTTTTTTGAAGTTTGCTAGAACAACTAACCCGTGCAACCACATTACTCCTATATGGGAAGGGGCTAGACTCGGAGTTTGCTTACTCTAGTATAGGTTGCCTCACAACTACTATAGGAGATTTCGATCTCTAGAGGCTGGGGCTTCTCCTGTAAGGGTCCATGTGAAGCATCGATCCATAGAAGAAACAAACGGTCTGCGAGCCGCCGGGTGTTTACTATGAGCCTCTCATTGAAAGCATGCACTTTGTGCAGTGGAAAAGGTGATCTGGTTGGTCCTCAGTACCCCATGTCTCGGTGTTGAGGGGAACGACTCACATGGTAGGCGCATGTACTAGAGTGGGCATCCTGACGGTCTTGATCTAATACTCGACCCATGATCCATAAGGAATTAGGGCAGGGTACCCAGATGGTGTGGGTAAAGTGTAAAACCTCTTCAAAGTGTAAATCTATTCAAATAGCCGTGTCCGCGGTTATGGATGGTTGGAAAGGCTATTGTAGAGCGGTCCTTATTTTGATTTTAAAAAGGATTTCAGAAACACAAGAGAATTCTGAAAAGGGTGATACAGCATGACCACAGAGGGAGTGAGGTGATCTCGCAGGATCACGGAAGATGAAAAGTCGGTCGAATGATGACCGTGAGATGAGAAATGGGTGACCCAATCCTAGTGTTTTCCAAAACTTTTCAAAAAGGTTTCCAAAATGTTTTACAAAAGTTTTCAACAAAGATATGTAGATGTTATATCTACAAGAGAAACTATTTTAGAGAAGGACCTCTTATGGAGCCTCCTACTACCTAGCCATATTGCATTTACTTTTATTGTATTCCTCTTAAGGTGGTTTGTGTGTTTTCAAAGCACTCATTGTCATTTTCCCTGACTATTAACTTGGTCAGATATCGAGAAGAAGGTGACATTGATGACTATGCGAGCTAGGACGTTCTCCTAGTCAGCTGCATGTAGGTTAAGGCATGACTCGGGCTCTACGCTTCGATAAAGTTCCGTTGATGATGACTAATGTAGCCATAATGGCAATTGAGGTATGACTTGTATCCGCTTGAGTAATGGATGTTTATTTTGATACTTGTCGGTTATGTACCATGATACACTGATCATGGGATCATGGTGATATGCATAACAGAGATTCTTGGAGGATTAATCCAGGGGGCCCACAACTACCAACTACGTCTCATACACTACAATGGGGTAGTAAGTATACTAGTTTATCATGTTGAATATACTATTGGGCCACTCATAGATAAACAAAAAATTCCCTACACGGTAATCTCAAGATCTAGCCGAAGTAGTAGGCCACGAGAATTAACACTAAACGTGCGGGTGCGGATTACTGACGAAGCGGGTTGGCTGATACAGTGCAGTCTCATGATCCGATCCAATCCCACGATCATCGAAGTGCTGAATGTATAACAACTCTGCCGGTATCCACACGTACAAGGAGGAGCTCCGACGATGGACTTCTAGGTTCGGTGCGGTGGCTGGACTGAATGAGGCTAGGATTTCCAACACATGGAAGTGTCTAACTGTGCCCTTTAGGCATCCTGCACCCCCTATATATAGGGAGTGTAAGTGGATTACACAACATTTGTGGCCCAGACACTAAGGCCCTATACATGTCATCGCGAGTCAAGGCCTTGTGTCAAAACCTTATCTTAAGACCTTGTCTAACACATCGACCTAATTCGTGTCTGGTTCAGATCCAACCCGACCAACATACCTTCTTCCACTCTAAAGTGTGTGACCTCGCAGGCTCATGGTGACTTGGACAAGATTGGAGTTTGAATCACAATCGATTAATCGGTAGCGTCTCCTAGGAGAACGTGACGACTCCCAAGTACCATAGAGTCATGACGACATACCTTTCAATGTAACTTAAGTATGAGTCCCTTTTGCCTCACGATATACCTTGTTAAGCTATGGGTAAATACCATCATCCCTTTAATAACTCAACTCTCTTCTCGATCCGTGATATGTGATTCATCCACCTAACTCTTTGGTCGATCACCCCGGTTAACACTTAACTGAGTCGTGCAAGGCTATGCTTCTGAATCATATTACACGAGAGGGCCCCAAGAATATCTCTCCAGTCAGAGGGGCAAAATTCCATCTGGGTTATCCACATCATGCAGTTTGATTCTCAGCCGACCCAAACTTTTTCTTTATAACTTCCATGTTACAGAACAGTGTTTGATAGAACCTAAGTCAGTGATCCACAACTCGGATTCTGCGATAACCTCGGGTCTAAGGATTACATTGATTGATACATACAAAATATGACTTATTCGTTATATCTCAATATGGATCAGTCCGACTGGCTAAACTCTTTAGCTGAATCCATGTAAGTCAGAATAGCATCACCATACCTATTACAAGTGGAACCTAGTCATCAGCCAACTTTCACATTAGTCTAAATTTTGTGTCCATCACAACCGCAACGACTGAAAGGACAATGGATGTCTCCTAGAGGAGGTGAATAGGATTTTAAAATAATTAAGGTTTAAGCTCTAATAAATGTGAAATAAAACAAACATTTACTTTATCAAAGCACAAAACCTAAAACCACTAGGTTTCAACTAAGTGCACCAACAACCTATGTCAAGCAATACAAGCAACAAGGTGATAGGAAGATATAATACTTCAAGCACGATAGCTATCTCAATGTGAATTGCATATGTAAAAGGCTCGGTTAAGAGATAACCGATGGACATGGAGACGATGATTTTTATCCCCAAGTTTACTTCCAAAAAAGTTACGTCTCTATTAGAAAGGTAATGGATGTGAAAATAGCCATCTTTTCACATGTTTAAATTGCATTTTTAACAATTGACCACGAATTTTTCTAGCATTACTATTAATGAAAAATTATTGCAAAGATGTGCAATCCTTTGTTTTGAATTGTGTTGTGCAAAAAAAATCACATTTTTAAGGCAAAATCAAGAGCATTTATTGAATATTATGACATTGCCTACTCAGTCAAACTAACTGGGGTAAAAAGAATCATTCTCCAAGCTTAATGACCTATAGTACAAGTGAGGCCCGCACGTACGGTCTATCGTACGTGTGGCAGCGGCTCTATTATGTCAGACATTGTAACTTTTGTGAAGACACCTATATATTTCGAGACTCCAGGCGTCGCGTAGAGGGCCACCATTCTTAGATTGCATCACAACACCATCAAAGGAGATCCACCACCACAGTTTATCCTCTCCATCCTCCATCCACTCTATAGCCATAGTCATCATCTTGTACTTAAGATCTCCTTGTGAATAGGCGACCATTATAAGAATATTTGATTTTAATATAAGTATTTTGCACAATATTTTCTATTCTTAATCTTATTGTTATGAGTGAGTAGTTCTCACATGCTACAGGTTGGGGTGAAACCCCGTAGCGATTATGTGCATCTAATGCATGGGAATATTGTGTGGTGATTGAATAGAGATTTGCATCTTCATATCTTTGTCTTTTGTCTCGATCCACAGGCTTGTAGGTATCCAAGATCCCAAGGATTAATAAAGACTCGAGGTGAGATGAGTGTGAACGGTGACTTCAGGCGAAATCCAGTGACAATAAGGGGAGTACGGTCTTCGTTTATGGATCGACTTGGGAGTAACAACAACATCACTTTTTAAGGCTTTGATATATTTTACTTAATAATTATTATATCCCGATGATTCGTGGTATAACGGTTGGATCAAAAGCTATTGCTATGCATATGGCTTGTAAGGGCTTTAGTATATTTGGATGTGCTTCCCACAATCTTATCTTTGTTAAATTATTTCATATGAATGTGTGTATTATTATCTTTATCCCATATGATGTGCAACTGCAGGTGAATCTTCAACTCTGGTATGTTTTCATCCATTGCAACAACCAACGATTTAAAGTAAACTAGAAAGGTCTAGTAAACATAAGGTAAAATTAGTAAGCAAGTCTTGTAGACGTGTCTCATTTATTCTCCATTTAGCATTATTTTCCAAGGTTCGATTGAACCTAGGTCTAATAGGAAAAAAGCTACTATACTGCATCCATAAATCCGGATCGAAGGTATCAACCCTTTTTTGGCACCGTTGTCGGGAAACCAATTCGCTATCCTGGTGAGGTCACTAGAGATCTTATTTTTATTTTTATTTTTATTTTTAGTTTATTTCTTGTTATTAATTTACTTTTTGTTATCTATTAAAAATCCAAAAAAAATAGTTACTTTTTTTTCTCTTATTCCAAAAATACCAAAAAGAAAAAAGAGCCATGGCTCAGAAAAAACTTGGGGAGTATGATACTCTCAATGATGATTTTATTCGTGCACCTATTACTCAGCCCACTATTGATGCGTAAACTTATGAAATTAAGCCTAACATTTTGAGTTTGGTTTAGCAGAATTAATTTGGAGTCTTAGCTGCTGAGGAATCAGGTTTGCACCTAAACCGATTTACCGAAATTTGCGATATGATGTATATTAAAGATGTTGACCCCAATGCGGTAAAAATTATACTTTTTTCCTTTCTCTTTAAGAGGAAAGGCTAAGGACTGGTTGCCAGCTTCGCCTAAAGGCACTATTAAATCTTTGGAGGAATGCACTAATTTTTTATGACTAAATTTTTCTCTCCAGTTAAGACTATGCAGCTAAGATCCAATATAACAAGCTTTAGACAAGAAGACCGTGAGTTACTAGCGCTTGCTTGGGATAGAATAAAGGAAGCGGTCATGAACTTTCTTAGTCATGGGATGGAAGAATGGCTTATTTTACATTTATTATATATTTCTCTTAACCCAATATCTAAGTATATGCTATATACCGCAACACGAGGAACCTTTACGAAGAAGAAAGTGAACGTTGAAAATAACTACTTGATGATATGCAAAGCAATCAAGGAAGAAAATATCATGTATATATATATGTGAAATATCTCCCAAGGTGAGGAGTCGAAAAATCCGCAAGATAAAAAACGTAATAATATATTCAAGGGAAATTTGTTTTTTAGAGTTCAGATTCTATAAGTTTTTGGAGTTTGCAATAATATATTCTGCAATAAGATGATTCCTTGCTCTACACATCATTATCTTTCGAACAAAATTGGTTTCATCCTTTCTAGAGTTCGGATGCAAAAGTTATGGCAGTTTTGGTTCTGAAGTTTTGGTTTCATTGTTTTTGGAGTTCGGATTCTACAAGTTTTGGTTAAAGTATCGGTCTAGTTCCGGTGAGCATGGGAACGCCCTAGCACCCATTCTTTTTTATGCATATTACCAGTTCTTGGGCTGGTAGTTGATCAGAAGTACCACTTGGGCATATTTTTCCGCCGATAATACCAGCGGAAATTCCGGCCCACTCCCGCTCAGCTCGTGACACTTCGCAATCATATCTCTGTTTGGTCGCACTTTATTTATCGGTACTTGGTCGGTAGTTGACCGGTAGTACCGGCCGGAAGTTTCGGCCCAAGTCCAGCGAAACTTTCGGCATGTACAACCCGGTCGTTTCAACAGTTTTTGAGCAGTTGGAACCGGGCTGGCCTGAACTTCCAGTGGCTCACCGATACTACTAGTTAGGCGTGTTTTGACCCAAACGGTTAGATTTGGGAGCCCTTTAAAAGAGGCTCATCTTCCCCTTCGTGGGGACTAGCTCTTTTCTTGGATCTTGGCTCTCTCTATCTCTCCTCCATTGTTGACCTTGAAGAGCTTGTCCTCTCTCTTTTCCCCTCCAATGATCCTTACATCTTTTTGAGGAATTTGAGAGAGCAGATCTAGATCTACAACCCCACCAAACCAAATCCCTTCTTTGTGAAGGAATCCTTGGGATCTAGATCTTGGAGAGTTTTGTGTTCTCCTCTTGCGTTCTTCCTCTCTTATTCCCCCAATAGCTTTTGTAACTTTGGTGGAATTTGAGAGTGAAGAACTTGCCTCTTGAATTTGGTGCATAGGTTTGAGTTCTCTACGGAGATTCGGCGAGTTGAAACTTGTGGGCTTGTTACTCTTGGGTTCTTGGAACCCTAGACGGTTGTGTGGTTGTCGTTTGATTTCCTTGGAGCCTCCAATTGATTTATGGAGTGTTCTCAAGATAGAGGCATTTGTGGTGATTGTTGGGAGCCTCCAATTAAGTTGTGGAGATTGCCTCAAGCCTTGTACGGGTTCAGTGACCACTCTCAAGTGTCTTATAGTGGATCGAGTGCCCGCCTTTTGTGGTGCCCACTCAGGATAATAAGGTGAGCTTGTTGTGGTGTCGGTAAGTTACGTGCCTTCGCATATTGGGGCGAGGCGTTGGGTGAGCATCGAGCCACCATACCTCAAGGTGAGCCATTTGTGGCGTTCGGAGAGTATTGCGACATCACACCTCTCCACTTTCAAAGTGAACTTCGGGATAAAAAGCATCGTCTCGGCATCCATCGGTTATCTCTCAACTGAGCCATTTACTTATGCAATTTACATTATGATAGCCATCGTGATTGAAGTATTATATCTTGCTATCACCGTGTTGCTTGTCTTGCTTAGCATAGGTTGTTGGTGCACTTAGTTGAACCTAGTGGTTTTTGATGTTGTGCTTTGATAAATTAAACGTTAGTTTTCCGCATTTATTAGTGTCTAAATCGTAATTATTTTAAAAGTCTATCCACCCCCTCTAGGGGATATCCATTGTCCTTTCACACGGGATTTATTTACCCGCCATGGATGGCAGCATAATCTTTGGATCAACACTCGACCATTGTTTCTCACTTTGATATGTAATCCGCCTATTTTGTACATCTTAGCTCTGCAGAGGCCAGGTGTAATACTTAAACTTGTAAGTAACTTTCTTTATCGAAAGAAAGAAAAAGTTCAGATTATATTTCTAAGATTTATAAAGCCAACTAATGAAAAAAAATCATTGGTCATACTTTCATTCTTTTGCAAAAGAAAAGGTTTATTCATTATATCGTGTGAACATCTTCAATGTATATGTCTCTCGTGTGAACATATTCAGTATTAGATCAGTAATTCGTCCGCCCGTTGGGAAAGTTTCGGTGCTTGCTAATGTAGCCGCTGTAAGATAAAGTGTTTGCCAAAATTGCAGCTGGCTCCAATAGATTATGCGGGATTGTCCACATTAGCCACGTACTCCCTCTGTCCACAAATATGTGTACTTCTAACCTTGTCCTGAGTCATATTTAATAAAGTCAAAATATGTGTACTTCTAACCTTGTCCTAGGTCAAATTTAATAAAGTCTGACTAACTTTATAAAAAACGTAGCAATATTTATAACATTAAATTTGTACCACTAGATTTATTTTCAAATTTAGTTTCATAATATGATAATTTAATGTAATATATATTGCTATATTTATCTATATAAGTTTGGTCAATATTTAATAAAGTTAACTTAGACAAAAGTTAGCCGCTAAGTGCCACATAGTAATCCTTGTCACTCTAAGATTGAGATTTAGTACTCCCTCCGTCCCAAAATAAGTGACGTGAGTTTGTTTAGATTCGGATGTATCTAGACACGTTTTAGTATATAGGTAAATGCGAATCTAGACAAACTCAAGTCATTTATTTTGGGACGAAGAGAGTATGTAACATCATCCTTTGACTCCTCACGAGACTGAGTAGAGCTTTGCACTTGGACGCCGCTACCACTTACATCCTTAACCGCAACCAGCTCCTTGATTAGTCATTCCCTCAAAATATAAAAAGCTCCTTGATTAGTCATCGTCTATACAAAGTTACAAACGTACGCATGTACAACCTGTCCGTGAACGAGACTTCAACTTTACTCAAACGCTATGCATGCAGGTAGGTAACATATCTCAATCAGCTCTCATCGATCATTTCTCTTTTCTTAGCCAGCACGGTCTTCTTTTGTACTCACGTTGTGCAAAGGAGCCTAATTACACTAACGCTAGGAAATTAACTATACACACCAACTAGTTTTATGTAAGGGTAAGGGGCACATTGTTAATCTAGGCGAAAAGAGCCCATGCCAGGAAAAGCCCCTGGCATTTTACATAGTGGAACGCTTGTACGGTTGGTGCACTACACCATACCGTAACGTATTCATGTTACATATTTAACGTCCTCCCTTAATCTGAGCCTTGGAAAGGTTCATATTACGCCTAAACTCTCCTAAAAGTTTTTTGGTAACTTTTTTTACAACCATCAGCTACTTGATTCTTGTTTGAAATAAACTAATATCAAGCAATTTTATTGGCAACGTGCTCCCGAGCGAAGTGATAATCTATCTCAATATGCTTTGTTGCGCATAAAAAGCTGGACTGGCAGAGAGATAGTTGGCACCAAGATCAAGCCCAAAAACTGAAACGAAACCTTCAGGTCACAGTTAAGGATAATCCAAAGCCGCATGCCGAATAGGCAGGGGAGGAGCTAGACTAATTTAAGGGTATGCAATGAATACCTAATATTTTTTGCAAAATAAAGTCAGCCTATAAGCTCATATACGCATGTATATGTATATTGGTAACCTTTTTACGTGTAGAACACTGCTAAAATCGAAAGTACAGACATCCCGAGCTCTCCCACCCACGACCCGTGCTCCCCACCTGGGCCTGGCTTCACTTTGGGCTGCTGCCGCTGCTCATTTTGTCAAAAAGTTCGGCCTAGGTGCCTAGAACGAGTAGTTTTTTTTGTTGACAGTTCTGTACCGGTCGATTTCCTGTAGATGTGCGGAAAATGAAGATATAAATTCTTTGTTTCTCCGACCCACAATTTTTCTTGTAATTTTTTCCTTGTTCTCACAGTGTAACTAAATAACAATGTTAGTACTATCTACTATGAAAGATTTGTAGTTTTATTGAGCATATTCTCATAAAAATAGTTTCGTAACTTCACATACAAGAGTGTCATATTTCCCTAGCATAGCATAATCTTGTTTTTTGTGATGAAATCTGATGTGTCGTTTATACCCCTCAGTTCAATCCTTGTTTCCGTCAAGATATATATACATTCAGTTCCAAACGGGTTATTCCTTTCCTTTGAAACGGCCTCCCAAGTGAGAAAATCCATCACATTATCATTAACTAGCATAAGCCATCGCGCAAACCCTCGAAACATAAATATCAACTAAATCCTATCGTTCTTATAAATAAATCTTACTAAGAAAACTCATATTTTGCATTTACACTTGAAAATCCTACCTAAATGCAGAAGGGAAAACTGCAGAGCCGCAAGCAGATTCACATTGCGTGGGTCAACTCAGTCTACATCAGGTTTCATGCATCCTGCAGTCAGAAAATCTACTACACGGAGGCAGAGTGAGTACTTCAAATTGTTACCTGAGGTATGGTAACTTGACTAAAAAAGTGGCCATAACTTGCAAATTTTTCCAGTTCCAGGTTCGGCCCTTGGCCTACACGACTATTCCAGACAATTCGAGCAATCATTGTTTCAGAAGAGTAATAAGGAAAAAAAGAGCAGGTTCAAGTATATTTTTCCAACTTCCTAGTGGGCTGGCCAAGCATGAAATGAACATCTGCTCAAGTAAAACACCATGTAATCCAGAAGCATACATAGATCTTGTGTCAACATCTTGAAAATTCAAAAGAAACATACTACGTGGTTAAGTGCTGTCTTGATGTTTCCTTACTTTAATGACCCAAGTCATTAGTGGTGGTGAAGATGATATCTGCGCCCTCCATAGAGCCAATCAACACTACAACTTTGATAGTGGGATCTCCAATGGGGATAAACGACCTGAGGTCGATGGCTCTATGTTGTGTCCATGCTGCAACTCCGTCAGGACCTGTCTCCCTTTGACCACAGGTGGAGCATGAGCTTGTCCAGGTGTGGGCGATCCTCAGCCTGCCATCCTCCGATCCATAAGGACGCGTCCCTAGTCATGAAGAGAGAGAGCTGATGGCAAGGTTGATCACCGAGAGAGAATGCCCTCCCATGTTATACTTGAGAACTCGAGCGCCTTGCCACCCACACATGAGGAAACAGAGGGTCTTTTCGATAAGCAAACTGTGCATTGCCTCCAGGTAGAAGCTACATGGATGAGGTCAACCTCGCCGAAGCTCTTGTCAATGAGGTCAGTCTCATAGGTTGGCGTACTCCACTCACCAGTCTCCGACAAGTACAGGTAGGCAGTTGCGATCCCCTCCAACGCGTCACCACTGACAACATGGAAGGGGGCCTCAAGGCAGGTGGTGTGGTTGCAGCCATCCATGGCAAAAGCACAGCGGTCCCGATGTAGACCAAGGACTCGTTTGGGCACCTGAGCTCTTTTTGGCGGCCTGCATTGGGTCCCAGACCACGAGCTTCATGGGCATATCACTAGTCGAGGAGGTCACGGGCATCGCGGCAGTCACAAACTGCCAAGTCAGCCATCTGGGGGTCAAGAGTGCACGGGGGGGAGGACCCTGTAGTGGGGACAAATTGGGCGATGGAGAGTGTGTCAGCATGGGACTCGTAGAGGAAGCCGAGCATAGGAGGCGTCTCGTGGAACTCGCAATAGAGGTGGTGAAAAGCAGGGTCAGAGAGGAGGCAGCGCCAGGGCTTGGAGCGGATGGAGAGGCGAACAAAGCATGCAGGATCGTCCAGCGGGAGGCGGAAGAGGATCCGGGCAGATCCGAGAGAGAGCCGCCATGGTCTATGAGACACTCCTTGGGGAAGCCGAAGGCTAACACTAGTTTCACAAGAATTGCAGTTTATTGGAACGTAGGAGGTAGTCTTTCTACAGATGGAGAAGAGTTAATTGGCTTACCAAATAATGCTGGGCTGCAATGCAGCCACGAGATCTCCAACCCACGGTCCTCACCAATGCCGTTACTGTCTTCTTTGCCAGTTCCTTCCTTCCCGGCGAGAGATGAACACAACACAAAACAAGCCAAGGAATTAGTAAGTACTAGCTAATAGCCTAATACTCCTACCTAGCACACCTAATGTGGTAACAGAGGGTGTGCTACTTCTTTTAAGAAGAAAACCCCCTTCTGGACAACATTACTGGTTAATCTTGGAGAGAGTTTGTGTCTTACTGGTAAATAAAGCTCTAGTATATTTGTTTGGTTTTGAAAAAGTCATTTTATGTTCTGTCTATTTCAGTCAGTTATCATTTAATCTGTTCTTCCTGGAAACAATATTTATAGCAAAAACAAGGAATGAACATAAAAATGGAAGAACAATAATACTCCCTCCGACCCAAATTAGTTGTCTCAAATTTGTCAAGATACGGATGTATCTAATACTAAATCATGTCTAGATACAATCGAATCTAGACAAATCTAAGTCAACTAATTTGGGTCGGAGGGAGTACCTAGAAATATCAACGGCACTCCACTTTTGGTTCAGCACATAACCTATGATGTCATGATTGTCTGCAGCCTAACAGAATTAGTAGAACCTCAAGTTTGCTTATCTGTAATAAACAAGCACCAAGTGATCATAGTGCAACAGCAGAATAAATATAATAATAAACAATTAACAGTACCCACAATATGTACTATGGAGTCAAAGTGGATCAATTCCGAGGATCTCTAGAAAAGAAATGACTCATGTGTCAGCAAACACCGGAGTCCTAAATAACTCGTTTGGTAAGTCTAGTTACAAACTTACAAATTTCCGAACACCCTGTATGCTTGAAAGATCTAATGAAAAAAATATTTGTTTGTATTGTGCAAACTGCAATGCATTCCTGCAGTCTAAAGCTTATGACCATCTGTAATTTTTACCTATCTCTACCATGGTTTTAAAGGCGTTAAGGCGTCTTAAGGCGATCAGGGGGCGCTTTGACGCCTAGGCGGGCGCTTTGGACGCCTAGGCGCCTAAAGCGGGCCTTTTTCCAAGGCAGAGGAGGGGCGCCTGGACGCCTAGGCGATGCCTTTAAAACCATGATCTCTACAGTCTCACACTTTCACTTGGAAACCAAATAGTGCTCAAGTTGGGTACAAGAGATTATTTACCTCTAGCTATGGTAGCTGATGTAAACTTATCTGGTCACAATCACATTATCTTGATCATTATAAGGGACTTAACTAAGTATGTGCCTACTTATTCTATGAAGTGCAGTAACAAGATTCGTCAGCTAAAATCAGTAAAACATGGCATCTCCTATCCTCTACTGCTTAAGACTACTGGAAGCTTTGATACGTCTTTACTAACATAACAGCATGAAACCATGAAGGCATCGAGTCTCTCACACAACCAAAAGAACAATAACTAAATGTGGAAATGCTGCTTTGCAAGACCATTGAGCATCTAGCAAACCTAATAGAAAAAGACGTATAAAATTTGACTGACAAACTAATGAAAGAAATAGATGGAAATTTTAACTTGGCAAAGAACGATGAATAACAGTTTGGAACCAATCAGTTGAGAAGTCCATTTAGTTTCCATATAATCTCTGCAAATTTGAACAAAAGGTGATAACTATGAAAATACATACAGTATGGATAACATTATGTTATGAAATATTATATGGTTATTACATTTCAAAAAAAAATAAGTGGAGCATCCAAAAGCTGCAAGAGAATGATGAATACCATACTATCCTGGAATATGAAGGAGCCATATTCCCAATCCTATAAGAATTACTAAAACATGGACGAATATATGATAACACTAATAAAACAAAGCATTAAGAAGATAAAGCCTTTAGCCTGGATTATAATTTGCAATGGACGAACAGGGGCAGAGAGTAGAGGAACTGTACAGAAGAAGAAAAATATTGGCAACTCTCAGGTATAATGAGTACAATATCTCATTGATGCTCCAACAAAGAAAGCAACTCTAGCATTGTGCTCTAATATAGATCCAAATACTCTAATGTAAGGAAACAAACTACCCAGAGAAGGTGAGAACAAGCATGTATGAAGAGACACAGAAACAGAAATGCATGAGTGAAGATGAAACCAAAATTATCAAGCCATAAAGGAAATTGACCAACCTAAACGAAAACTCGGTTTGCCATTGGACTATGAACAAGGTTATTGAGCTGTCAGGCATTTAACTACAGAAAGGACATAACACCACACAATTTTTGCACAAAACCACAACAACATTTTGATGTAACCACTTGCACAGGACATATATAACTCGTCACTCAGCAATGCCCTCCGAGGTGAGGTGCAGCGTGGGCAGGAATGCCATAGCCTCGCCATCGATCACGAGAGTCTCCTTTTCATCGTTGTCTTCATCACCACCACTGGTGAAGCACTTGGTAGAGAACTTGACGCTGCCATTACCGCCCGGATGGATCAGTTACATCAAGAACAACAATGGCCTAGAAAGAAAGCGAGGAGATGGTGTCAGATATACAGTACATGTGCTTTCCGCCGCTGGCCTTGATGTTGAGCGCCTTCACCTCCGCGACCGCCCCGTCGCCGACGTGCACAGGCGCCGCGAACCTGAGCGACTGGCTCGCGTACACGGCTCCAGGCTGCATCATCGCAGAACCATCGATCAGATCAGACTGGACTGGTCATGCCTACATGGTGTTCGGCGGAATGCCAGAGCAGGAGGAAAAGGCGATGCGATGCGTACGAAGTGGGAGGCGATGAGGGCGGGGAAGAGAGAGGCGGCGAGCATGCCGTGGACAACGCGGCCGCGCGCGAACCCGCCGGCCCCGCGGGCGACGGCGTCGTCCAGGTGCACCGGGTTCCGGTCGCCGCTAACATCCGCGTACGCCGCAACGTCGTCCTCCGTGAACCGCCGCCGGTCCGAGCGCAGCGCGTCGCCAACCTTCAGCGACGCCGCCGCCGCCGACCCAGAGGCCGAGGTCGCCAACGCGCGGACGAGCGGGACGGCGAGACGCATCCCTCCCGCCGACGCCGAGGTAAAGGTTAGTTCCGAATTTGTTTTTTACTAGACAAGAAAACTCGAAAGAATCAGGTGATTGTACACCTGGCGGTCCTCCGGGTCCCGCTTGGCAGACAAATCACCGACCAGTCCGCTCGCCTTTGCGGACGGCAGACGCGGCCTGCTGGCTCCCCGTGTCCACGGGCACGATCCGCGTTCGAACGTATCTCAATAGCCAATCTATCCGAATCGACGTGTGCGGTTCGATTTATCAACACACCAAATTACGTTGTCGATGTGTCGTGCGCGGACGCAAGCGATCCGAGGACGTGTCCTCCCGCGCGTGCCACTGGCCCATCCGTCAGCGACAGGTTAGCACGGCACCGATTCAGACACGCAGCAGCAGCGATTTAGAGGCGCGGGCGACAGCTTGACCTGTGACAGTCTTCGCTATCAATACCGACAGGACGTCGGCCTGTGAATGACGAGACACAGCCTCAGTTCCTGCGCCGACATTGATGACGACAGCGCTGCGCGCGCTCGCATGGACAGGAGCTACTTAACTGGCCCCTGCGCCCGTTGATGCCGTACTCCCCACCTCTCGCCATCGCCAGATACATCTCTCTCAGCGTCGTCGCCATCGCCAACACCAATGATAAAGACACCGGGATGGATGAAGAAGAATGCCAAGAACGACCATGAGACAAGCGGATCCGGCTCGAGCAGCCGGCGCAGGTAGGGGGCTCCCGCTCCTACTGGTCCGTCGGCCTTCCTTTGCAGCGCCGTACCATCGCCGTCGTGGCCCCAGGACTTCGCCTATTGCCCCGTCGTGCGCCAGGTGGAGGATCGCCGCCGCGACCTCCGCTACTTCTACCTAGCGGAGTGCGAGCGGCGATGGAGGGAGGGAGAAGGCATCGCTCACCACGACGTCTCTCTCCCCACGGGCTGGCACCTCAACCGGGAGTAGGTGCCGTCCATGCTCAAGGCGGGCAAAGGGCTAGAGGAGGAGATCCGTCGCCGCATCTGCAAGCTCCCACCGCCCGTCCATTGGGATCGCGGCTACCAGAGCGAGGACTTCTGAAAAGAGTTCCTGATCAATAGACACAAGGCGCGGAATGCGAGCGCCTACTGCTGCGAGTTCCAACCATGGGAGGTCGACGACATCCCCGCATTCGAGCTCGACAACGACGGCGCCGTCAACCACTCCGACGACGAGCTCGGCAATGACGACGATGACATTGAAGGAAATATGCCAGAGAGGCAATAATAAAGTGGTTATTATTTTATTCCTCGTTTATAATAAATGTTTATTTTACATGCTATAATTGTATTGATTGGAAACGTTAATACATATGTGTTTAATAAACAAATAAAGGGTTTCTAGTTATGCCTCTCTTATAAACTAGCTCGCTGATTAATAAGATGATCAAAGTTTTCTGATCATGGATATTGGATGTTGTTAATAACGAGGTCACAGCATTTGTAAAATGATGTGATGAACATTCATCCGAAGTATAGCAATACGATCAAAGTCATTGTGTTTAAATTTCTATAACATCTTACGAACTAATTCTAGTCCTTAAACCATGAGATCATGCCAATCACTAACACTAGAAGTCACTTGATAACATCAAACGTCACATCATAACAGGGTGACTATAAAGGTGGGTTCAGATACTTCAAATGTGTTATGTAGAGGCTTATGGATCAAGAGTGAAATTTATGCATCCCGATAATGGATAGATATACTCTGGGTCCTCACGGTGATATCACATTAGTTAGCTTGCAAGCAAGTGATATGATCACTAGAATATTATATCACGGGAACGAGAAAAGAGTGCATGTCGGTAACGACATAAAACTAGGTATAGAGATACCGATGATCGAATCTCGGACATGTAATATATCGCAAGACAAAAGGATTGAGTTACATGCGTAAAAGGTTCTCACGATCACAAAAGTTATCGTTGAATGTGTGAGAGTCAGTATGGATCTCCAAGTCCCGCTACTGATTATTGATCAGAGAAGGGTCTCGATCATGTTTGCATTATTCGCGAACCATAGGGTGACACACTTAAGGGATACCAATACCATTTGGAGCAAATATGTTTCAGAGAAAAAAATTGCAAAGCGCTAGAATTGTTTCAATAGACACCAAAACTGTTTCAGGTGAAATTGCAGAAAATGGTTCTACATGTGATATTGAAATGTTGCAGGTGGTTTATGTGAATGTTTGTTAATTAAAATAATTAATAAAAATCTGAATAAAATAAATAAAAGAGTTTTATTAAATGAGAGTTGTATTAAATTTGGTGCGAATTTAGCATTTTGAGTGGAGAAAATAGAAGACCAAATTTATATGAGTGGGAGCTCCACCCACATGAATGAGAGGAGGTGAGGGAGCTCCTCCATGGCCGCCGGCCATGGGAGGGGATGCCTCCCCTCCCCTATAAAAGGCCCCCCTCTCCCTCCCTCTCACTCACACCTCCTCGTGAAGGATCTCTCTCCCCCTTTAGAAATTATTCACATGGTCTACGATTAGCGAGATACATGTTCTCGGTGCTTTATCTGGAAAGAAGTTGTTATTTCTGCTGCATCGTTGGAGCGAGGACGCGGAGGTTGTTGGGGTACCAGACACGAACACGGAGGTTGTCAGGGTACCGCTACATCAATCATGAAATCAGTTTCGTTAACAATACTTTCTCGCCCTTCAAAGGTATGATATCTATGGATGTATATCCACTCGTTGCTTATATCTAGTAGATAGATCTTGGTGCTTAGTAGTTCCGATTGTAGGGAAAAAATTATGCTGCAAACCCAACAGACATCATCGTCAAGGAGGAGGAGGACGATGTTGTAGCCGCCACCGCGCACCTGCCCTCGGAGTATCAGGAGCTCCTAGCGCGGGGATACGACGAGGGCGCCTTCACCGAGTAGGCCATTGCAGCCAGCATGAAGGACGAGGATGCCTTGTGGGGTGACTTCCAAGAGATCATCCAACTAACCGGCCTGGTGGCACAGGCAAACGCATAGCTGCATCCAGTGTCATCGCTGCCGGGGTGGGCGCCACCGATCGCGTCGGAGGAGGGACCAGAGTGGGCACTGTGGTCTAGATAGGTGATCGACTAACCCGCGCCCTCTAGACATCGCTGGAGTACATCAACCTCGACCCCTAGATGAACGGGGTAGCGTCGGCGACAAAGATCAGTAGTTAGGGCTAGTTTAAATTTTGTATTTTATATTTTAAATATAAATTACATATAAATATATATGAACTTTGCTAGTTTTAGCGTGTTATTTTCTCTGTTTGAATTTTAAAAAAATCGTCAGTGCCCTGGTGGCCAAGCGCGGACAGATGGGTCACACCGCTGGGAGCGGTTGGCCGGACAGGCCGGACCACGACCCAAATCCCCCTACGGCCCGACCCAAATGGATAGAAATGGAAGTTTTAGGTCGCCCGTTTGGGTCAGCCCTGTCAACACCCGGATTTTTAATCCCAGATGCCTGTTATGCCATACATCGCAATCCCAAGATTACCATTTTTGTGAGACATAACAGATTGGATATCATAGTACATCATCCATTACAAACCATAATAAGGTCTTACACAAATAAAGGATCTCACGATCTAGTCTTAATACAAACAAACAGTGGAATAATAAGCGTAGCGGTGGGCTCCAGCTTCAGTGTCACAGGCAATGGTGATGATGGGAGATGATCCTAGTTGTCTAGTCGTCCTGCTGTCCTTCTTTCGGATAGTCCTCCTCATAGTCTGGTCACGGGAATAGTCAGGGACAAAGCCATGAGTACTCTTTAAGTACTCGCAAACTATCACTAACAAGTAAGGTAGTTCTAGTAGGAAATGCTAGGCTCTAAGTTTATTTGCAAAAGCTAGATTTATCTTAAGCTGAATTTAGAAGTAAAGAAAGCTAAAATAATGTTCTAAATCACTTAAGTGGGAACTTAGTTTTCATAGTCACAACCCTGTTGTAGTCAAGTCAAGTCACAAATCATTTCACAAGTCATTTTGAAAACATCTTACGACGGAATAGTATGGCCACTCTAACTGTCCATGACTGCGAACGTGGCTATTCGAATAGTTTGACACTCTGCAGAGGTGGTACACTTTCACCACAAAATTCGATACATCCATCAGGGATAACCCTGAATCAATCATACTTAGTATGCGGATAATCAATCATAACCTTTCAATTACACACCCTAGTATAGGCACTAATACATTGCAAATGTGTCTATAATTTTTGATGTTCCATGCTTGGTTTTATCCACTTTCTTGTGTTTTACCACACTTTGGAGTACTTTTTATATGATTTCTTGGACTAACCTATTAACAAGAGCCAAAGTGCCAGCTGCCTGTTTTATACTGTTTTTGGTTCCAGGAAAGTCAGAAAATGAATATTCTCGGAATTGGACGGGATAAAAGCCAAAGTGCCTATTTTTCTGGAAGTCATCAGATGCCAGAATACGAGACGGAGAAGGGCTGGGGGCCGGCCACACCACCTGGCCGCGCGGCCAGGCCTGGCCCGCGCCAGGGGTGGTCTGGCCGACCCCAGCACCCCGTCGGCCTCTCCTTCCGCCTATAAGATGCCCTCGGGACGAAAAACCCTAAGTGCCCAATCAAAAATCCACGAAAGAGTCTGTAGCCGCCGTCGTCTCTGCCCCTAGATCGGGGGGATCTGAAGCTCTTCCCGGCACCCTGCCGAAGAGGGGAATTCACCCTGGAGGCCCTCTTCATCACCATGCAAGCCTCCGGTGTTATGCGTGAGTAGTTCATCCTTGGACTACGGATCCATGTAGTAGCTAGATAGCTGGTTCTTGTAACTACCTCGGTGAATTACGCTCTTAGTTACATGCCTGGATGAACGAAAGTGGTTAAAATAGTACGGTGGGGCCCAGGGCCACTCACGGTAGACCTTTCGGCCGTCCTAACCACTTTCAGACAACGGGACAAGAACGAGCGGCGTAATCGGCAGGCGAAGGGATCAACTACATACACAAATGAGTATGTATGCAAGCCACATACAACAGTCCTCAGAGCCATTCCATCTAAAAGAAATAGAAATATTGCAACGCCATACGACAAGATCCAAATGTCCTAGATAGATATAATAATTTAGGATAGCTCCTCATACATCACACATCAGAGTATCAGGCGGAAGCGAAAAACAAGATCCGAGTACGGATAAGAAGCAAATTGGCATAAGATGCCCCATAAATAAACACATCCCGCCCACAGATCTCACGGATCCCCGTTCCCGGAATCTCTACACCGAATGATCGTTGCCAACATCATCTGTCTCTTCCACCCAGTATCCATCTTGCGGGTACACCTGTTCATCTGAATCAAACAATTTATCGTGTGAGACCCTAGGGGTACTCAGCAAGTCTTTATGTTGCTAAATGGGACACAACCTGGGCTGACGCAATTGCAGCAAAAGATAATACCTAACAATTCTACAGATACTCGCTAACCATCCGCCTAACCAATGATAGACGGATGTCCGTGAATTAAGAACAATAGTTATAACAGTATAATTAACAGATCCATCCTCGTCCTCGCTTACCAACGAGGAAGCGGACGAACAACCCCCATCATCCGTTGGCAGTTTTATTAACCATTCCATGAGTATTGCACTATTTACTAGTCAAGTACTTAGTCAATTTAAAAGCGGTACTTTAGTTATACTTGTCTATGATCGAGAAACTGTGCTCCAAGTCGTCCCTAACCGCGGACACGGCTTTCAGAAAGATTTACCCTGCAGGGGTGCACGAATAGCAACACACACTCGATCAACCTCGGAAAAACCAAATCAAAACCCAACGAGGCATTCACGACAAAGCAATCACAGGATTCAGAAATATTTCAGGGGGCCACCCCAATAAGCTACCCACAACGAAGTTGGCCGGCTCCGAGACGGACCCAGGGTTTGCGACGACGGCTGTAAACGACTGGGAACCCGAAAATGTGACTGGGCTTGTCGATACCGCGAAAACGTGGCGCGATCCAAAACAGTACAGGTGCTCCTCGCACAATCTTAAATAAAACAGTAACATGGCATAAGTACAGGATAGTAATAAAGCCCCAAACTAATTGTGGCCCTAAGAAATAAGAATGAATCAAGCTCTGGCTCAGGGGGTCCATAAGGCCTCCCGGATGTGGATAGTGCAAATAGTCAAGGAACAGGAATCAAGTACTCGGGGTCCTACGGGACACAAGTGAGCATGAAAAACCAAATAGCAGATATTGCTCACCGGTGCCTCTTTCATTAGTTATCCCATTACTACTCAGGTTATGTTGTTTAGGTACCTCGTTATTCATCAGACACTCACATACCCTACACATGCTTCTCTATGACTCGCATGGCTCAAACAACTCCTGTAATAATGGCTCATGGGATGGAGGAATAAGCTTCGGTGGGGTTTAAAAGTAAAGGCTATGCAGTACTTGGGATTCAATTTAATGCAATCGCGACTCTATGATGCAAGAATAAGATAGAGGCAATAGGTACTGTATGTATGCAAGCATGTGGTAGTGCTTGCCTGGCAACTCAGTTGAAGCGACAGATGGATCTGGGTAGTACTCCTGTGATTCCTGGTAATTCTCCTGCTGGGCGTCTATTCGAAGAAGAACCAAACAAACAAGGTCCAACATAAATAAAGTGCACAAGCATATGAATTCAAATGCGACAAACAAACAAGCATGCCATGATGAATGATGCACAATTTGCATGGCATGAAAGTAGCATGGCAAAGGTGGGGTGTGGATACAAGAAATAAAGCATTTTACTATTTATTTAACCCAGTTTTATTGTCATAAACAGTTCAGATTTTTAATAACAACATGATGCATGCTTCAATTCAGAACAAGGACTGCATAAATAGAACGGGCTCGTCTCGCTGAACGATTTAGACATATTATTTGCCAAAATTGGAGTTGTAGAATTAAAGTTATTAATTAATTAAGGAAAAGGGCATTTTATTGTAATTTTAATCATCTCGAAAATTAAAGTGCTCAAACAGAATTTTAAATGTCATATTTGAATTCCTCACATTTTTCTGATTCCAAAACATATATTACTTATATTATTTGGATTTATATTTGAAAAGTTATTTAAATCTGAATTGAATTTGAATTTAAATCAATTTTTGAAAAGGTTTATTTAAAACAGACATCAGGCAAACTTTTCTTACTCAGCCCGTCCCAGCCATAGCCACTGACGGGTGGGACCAAACGGACTGGGGCCACGCGCGCAGAAAATCCCTTTTCTACCGCGGCTCTGGCTAGCCCACGCGGTTGACAAGCGGGCCCAGCGGCTACGGCCCACATGCCAGGGGTGGGGACTGCAGCGACTGACAGGTGGGGGGTAGGGCTGGAGCGCGGGTTAGTTGCACAAAGATGCGGGGGCGTTTTTGCAAAAAGGAGAAGGAGGCTGACAGGTGGGACCTCTAGGAGCGCGGGTTGCAGGAGTCAAAAAGGTGGTGGGGGGGTAAGCGCAAAGTGTCATCGCGTGCACTGTGGATCTTCCTCGATCTCTGACGGCACTCGTGGCGCCAGCGCGCGCGCGACGCGGGGGATTCGATCCCGCGACCTGGGGTTCGCACGCAGGGAGGCGGTACCAGTGCGGTAGGCTAGGGGAGTTGTTAGGAGGGTGGCTGGGGCCTAGATAAGGCTCGTTGCGGCGCGGGAAACTGGCAGACACTGGCGAGCTCTGGCGCACGGTGGGCGTTCGACGAAACGAGCGGCGGCGCTCGACGGCGACAGCGAAGCGGAGGGTGTTAGGGAGGGAGAGAGGCTCACCGCGGGTTGGCCGGAGGGGTCAGATCGAGGAGGGACGCGGCGGATCGTCGGGGATGCAGGCGTCCTGGCGGGCTAGGGTTTCGACGGGACGGCGCGGTACTGGCGCTTCTGGGGCTTCTTGTCCACATTGGCGCGTGCAGGGCGACGTAGAGGAGCCTCCTCGGTCTTCCAGGCCACCTCCACACGCGCTGGCCGGCTGGAACGAGGGCGGCGATGCGTTGCTGGCGGCGACCGGCGGTAGGCGCTGGCGACGGAGAGGAAGAAGGAGGAGAGGAGGGCAGGCTCGGGGCAGATCTGGGAGCTGCCAGGAGGCGTGTGAGATTAGGGGAAAGTGAGGGAGAGGGAGGCAGCCGTGGGCACGGGGAGATAAAGTGGCCTCGGGTGCCACCTTTCCATCCTCCTCACGTGGTCGAGCTGGGGCTCGACCTGGGTGGTTGCAGGTGGGGTTTTGGCCGGAAGAGAGGGACAGGCAGGGGGAGGCTCGGATGGAGGGGCCCTCATGGCAGGAAGAGAGAAGATAGAGGGAGAGAGGGGGTAGCTCGGGCTAGGGTAGATGGGTAGCTCGGGCTAGGGTTTTGTTAGGGTTAGGGTGGCTGTGGTGTGGGCCAGGGAGAGAGAGAGGATGGCTAGGTGGCCATCATGGTGGAGAGAGAGAGAGAAGTGATATTAGAGTTAGGGTTTAAGTTAGACTAGGTTTAGAGAGAAAAGAAGAAGAACTAGAGTTAGATATTTAATTAATTTTTAGCTTTGAAAACTTGTTTAAAAGATCACCCAAGAGAAAATGATGAGTGCTTTGAATTAACATGAGATGAGGTGGCAAAGAAAATCCAAGAAAAGAGAAAGAAAAGGAAGTATGGGGAGAAGCCCCCATTTGATTCATGTATGGAGAAAATAAAAGAAATAGATATGGATGAGAATATGGGGATGGTGGAATGGATGGAGATGGTCCATAAAGAAAAGATCCATTAAATCAAAGGAAAAACCAATGGAATAAAAGGTGGTGAAGAAGTTTGCATGGCCCATGCAAAAATAATAATGCCAGGATTTATTTTGTGAAAACAATAATAATATTATGGCATTATCCTCATGCATTTCCAAGAAGTGGAATAAAAGCCAAGCAAAAGAATTTAAAAGATTTGATCCACCCCAAACCACATGAGCTAGAATAAAAATATCAAAAGAAAAAGAAATACAAGCTCATGGTTAATGGGATGGTGGAATTATAAGGTGGTGAAAAGAAAGGTGGTGGAGTTGAAATAAAAGATATGCCCCCAACTCAACTTGGGCATTTAATCAATATATCAATAACCAAATACAATATCAAGAGGCAAATACAATTAATAGTGCATATGAGAGAAGAACCAAAGAAGCAGGGTTTTATATGATGCTCAAATGCAAGGTGGCATGATGACATGAGCATGATATAATTATGATGCAACAATTGTATATAGGAAGTAGCCAATATCTTACTAGAACAAGTAGCATTACAATTGTTAGACAATTGGGATGCTACAGTTCTCCTCCTTTGTGTTTTCATGTTTAGATCTTGTGAGCTCCGTTCATGATCAAGATCATCTATTTGTAATTCTGCATGTTGTGTTTGCGGGGATCCAATGGATATTGAGATGCTATTTCAGATTGATTATTGATTCTATCATGTCTTTGTTATTTGTGATCTTGCATGCTTTCCGTTGTTAGTAGCTATCTTGGCCAAGTAGATGTTAGCAACTCCAAGAGTTAGTATTTATGCTCGATAGTGGGTTCATGCCTCTGGTAATCCGGGGAAGTGACATAAATCTCTAAGGTACTAGATGTGTTGTTGCTACTAGGGAGAAAGCAACAATCCTTTGTTCGTAGAACAATCATATTGTTTACTTTACACGCAGTTCGTAAAGTAATAATCTGTTGCTTGTAACTTAATACTGGATGGGGTTCGGATGATAACCTGAAGGTGGATTATTAGTCATAGATGCAGTTGGATGGCGGTCTATGTATAATGTTGTAATGCCCAATCAAGTTCCAAAGGAGTCAAGATGATTAGTATATGCATGTATTTCTTTCTCGATGTTTGTCAATTGCCCCGCTGTAATTTGTTCACCCAGCATGTTATCTATCTTAAGGAGAGCCACCTCTAGTGAACTATGGATCCCGATCCTTTTCTTTACATACAATCTACAATCTTTTACTGCTTTCTTTATCAAAAACACAAAAAAATTAGTTTTACTAGTTTGCTTTCTTTATCAAAAACACACAAAAAAAAATCTCCTTTAGTTGTTGCCTCTTCCTTAGCTCATCATGTTGATCCCTAAATTCACCCTAAAAGACCTTTCAATTGGTAGTGGTTCTATAATTGGGAAAGAGAATATTGAAGAATTCTTTAATCATGTCAGTAAGCATGAAGATACTGAAGATAGATCCCTTGCAGAACTTGCTCCAAACTATGAGATTGCTGCAGCTTCTTTAATTCACATGTTAGAAGCTAGGTTTGTTAACCTCAACCCTTTAATGCAAGTAATGTTTTTTAAGCTTAAAGAAATTGAAGACCCTGGAAAAGAGGGATTTTATTCTAGAAACTTTGTTTAAGGAGTTCTATGATGTTGCCAAAGAAGCTAGGAAAGTCTTTGAATGTTTCAATATGCTAGGCTCATGTGCAGATGTTGTTGGTACACGAGAAAAGATGAACAAAACCGAACCTAAGGGGGCGGAACCTAAGATACCAATACCCTTTAAACTAGTAGAAATACATGATGCCATAGAAAAGAATCTTGATTGGATTGTTCCTGCAAACCCTTTTGATGAGAATAGTGAACCTAAGAGCATTGAGAGAGGATCCTCTAGAACTTATTTGGATGATATACCTTGCCTTGTTGAAAATATTTCTGGTATTGATCTTAATGCTTCTTCATTTGAGAACACTTGATTCTTTCTTGCTTCTTATGCCTAACTTAAAGGCGTTAAAGAAAAGTACTTATTGGGAGATAACCCAAAAGTTTTAGATGAGTCTTGGAAGTTATTACCTCTGTAATAACCGCTCCTTATCCTTTTTATTTGTTTTTTGTGCCAAGAGTAACCTCTAATGAGAGAGAAGTAATGATTGGGAAAGTTGATGTCCCGAAACAGATTTCTGTGCTTCACCGTAAAAATTCGTGTAAAATCTCGGAACCTATTTCTGAGGTGTGAATTTTTGTGCTTCTGCCCAGGTTGTTATCTAACTTTTGTTAGTTCAACACTTTTTGATTTGAGCAACAGAAGGTCTTCGAAAAAATCATCTTTAACTGCTGGTCTGTTTTGACAGATTTCTGCCATTTTCTGCATTTGCTTCTTGTTGGTTCCTTTTTGAGTTATTTTGGGGAATTGAGATTTTTGAGGGAAGTGACACAGTAGCTAGTGTTCTAATGGAAGTTTATTTGGTGTTAGAACTGAACCTTAAGACTTATTTATCTTGAATACACTAATGTTGCTAATAAAGATTGTGTGAAGTTTTGTATGAAGGAAAAATTTCAGATGTATGGAAGGAATGAGTAATGAGATGAAGGATGGACTAAAGCTCAAGCTTGGGGATGCCACGCGTGTCACCCCAAGAAATATCCAAGAAGTACAAGCGTCAAAGCTTGGGGATGCCCAAGGCATCCCCTTCTTCATCAATAAAAATCTCAGGTTTCTTCCAAACGCTTCATTTTTATTGTTTCATGCACAGTTGTGTTGTTGTTGGAGCGTCTTCTTTTTCGTTTTCGTTTTGGTTTTTCGTTTTCTTTGGTTTGCTTAGTTTTCTGAATAAATTGGTTGGACCCCCTCTTTCATACATTGGATTGCAAATAGTTTGGTTTGGTTTGGAAAAGAGTAGGAAAGTCCATGCTTATGTGGTAAAAAGAGCTTGTTTTTGACTGTGGCCTATGCTTTGTCATGCCATGCTTGATATTGTTTTGGCTTTATGCTTAGTATTATTTGCTGTAGCATGACTTGCTATAAACAATTGAGATTGCTTAATATACCTTGGATGAATCATGCGTTGTTTTAGCATATTAAATCATAGTATAGTGGTATTCTCCTTTGATGCTTTATTTGAGTAGACCTGGCGCATGCTCACACCATGTTATGACTATCCAAAGTCACCATAGCCTTTATGATCCTTTAGTTTTCAACTTGTAGTATCATTTTATGCTTTGATCAATGATGTTTTGTCGCTCTGCATGATTATGGCCATTATTGCTCTCTTAGTTTGTCGCTCCTAGTCTTTTGCTAGCCTCCACAACCAAGTATGAGTTCCACTCATGCATCCAACTCCCTAAACCAAGTTATTCCAAAGAGTCCACCATACCTACCTATTAGCTTATGCTATTCCAAGTATATTCATGCTTTTGTTTACCTTCCAAATTAAACTTGTTAGAAAACTAGTGATTAAAGCTCTCACGAACTTGATGGCACACTTTACTTTTCTTGCCCTTAATAAACTTGAACCATTGTGTCGTCTATGTTATATATGCTTGCACTTATTTGTTGGGAATTAGCAGAACCATGCTTTCATGGGGAACGCTTTCAACATTGCACTTGGTACTTGTACCTAGTTGATATCATGCTCTTTTGTATATGGATGTCGTCGGTGTGAATGAAAGGGGAGCTTGTAAGTCCATAGAGTTATGTATATGTGTTAGAGAAACGTCTGGGCTGCTGGTCTAATCCATGCTGACATGGTGGAAACCTGCAACGTAACCATAATGAGCTGTCTATGAAGCATTCTTCTTATAAAAAAAGAGTCCTATATTGAGAAAAAAAAAGAGAAAAGAGAAAAAAAGAGATTATGAAAAGAGGAAAGAGAGAAAAAAGCATCATATTCCCATGGTAAATAAGAAGATTGTTGAGATGCTTGTTGTCTGCTTGCCTTGTCATTTTGATATGGGGATTCTTTCGTATCATCGGGCAAGGGGTACCCCGTTGGCGGTTCTCTATGATACACATGTACTTACAATGACAAGCACTTACCGGTGACTAAACTTGAGTAGCATGAGGAGCGGCCCTCGTATACAAGGGACATGAGATTTCTAACTTATACTTCGTCAAGCATGTACACCATAGTTTGTTCACTTTAACCTTAATCACTTCAAGATGCTTATGATAGGGGCAATCAGAGCTGAAAGCTATTAAGTACCATAATTTTTGGAAGCTCTTTATGAGACTTGAATGCCTACTTCCTTTTATAAAGGTCTTTCTTCCACCATTATATTGAGTCTCCACCTTCTACCTTTATGCACCTACTTTGAGAGCATAGTGGCCATTCTTAGTTCTATGTGCATTGTCCCAAGACTAGTTGATTGATGCATAACTTGATATTGCTCGTTTTAAACTATTTGTATCTAGTCACTCTTATGAACTTTGAAGGTGTCCTATGCATTTATATTTGCTACTCTATTGAGGGACAAGCTGAATGCTATTATGCTATGTTTTCTTTATGTGAAACAAACAAACGTCTTGCAAAGCATTGTTATTCATGAATCTTTTATTTGTGCCTTTTCATGTTGCATCATAGTTTCTTTGTCTTATTGCTAGAACTTTGTCTTTCATGTTATGATTGAAGTACTATGATCCCAGCTTTGAATGTTTTACAAATACTTTGATCAAGTCTTTGATGGTGCATGTCACCTCAAAAATTATTCTTTCTTTTTATCACTTACCTACTCGAGGACGAGCAGGAGTTAAGCTTGGGGATGTTGATACATTGCAAATGTATCTATAATTTTTGATGTTCCATGCTTGTTTTATCCACTTTCTTGTGTTTTGTCCACACTTTGGAGTACTTTCATATGTTTTCTTGGACAAACCTATTAACAAGAGCCACAGTGCCAGCTGACTATTTTCTGCTGTTTTTGGTTCCAGGAAAGTCAGAAAATGAATATTCTTGGAATCGGACGGGACAAAAGCCAAAGTGCCTATTTTTCTGAAAGTCATCAGATGCCAGAATACGAGACGGAGAAGGGCTGGGGGCCGACCACACCACCTGGCCGTGCGGCCAGGCCAGGCCTACGCCAGGGGGTGGTCTGGCCGACCCCAGCACCCCCTCGGCCTCTCCTTCTGCCTATAATATGCCCTCGGGACGAAAACCCTAAGTGCCTGATCAAAAATCCACGAAAGAGTCTGTAGCCGCCGTCATCTCCATCCCTAGATCGGGAGGGATCTAAAGCTCTTCCCGGCACCCTGCCGGAGAGGGGAATTCACCCTAGAGGCCTTCTTCATCACCATGCAAGCCTCCGGTGTGATGCGTGAGTAGTTCATCCTTGGAGTACGGATCCATGTAGTAGCTAGATGGCTGGTTCTCCTCCTTTGTGATTTCATGTTTAGATCTTGTGAGCTCCGTTCATGATCAATATCATCTATTTATAATTCTACATGTTGTGTTTGCGGGGATCCGATGGATATTTAGATGCTATTTCAGATTGATTATTGATTCTATCATGTCTTTGTTATTTGTGATCTTGCATGCTTTCCGTTGTTAGTAGCTATCTTGGCCAAGTAGATGCTAGCAACTCCAAGAGTTAGTATTTATGCTCGATAGTGGGTTCATGCCTCTGGTAATCTGGGGAAGTGACAGAAATCTCTAAGGTACTAGATGTGCTGTTGCTACTAGGGAGAAAAAACAATCCTTTGTTCATAGAACAATCGTATTGTTTACTTTACACGCAGTTCGTAAAGCAATAATCTGTTGCTTGCAACTTAATACTGGAGGGGGTTCGGATGATAACCTGAAGGTGGATTATTAGTCATAGATGCAGTTGGATGGCGGTCTATGTATAATATTGTAATGCCCAATCAAGTTCCAAAGGAGTCAAGATGATTAGTATATGCATGTATTGCTTTCTCGATGTTTGTCAATTGCCCCACTGTAATTTGTTCACCCAGCATGTTATCTATCTTAAGGAGAGCCACCTCTAGTGAACTATGGATCCCGGTCCTTTTCTTTACATACAATCTACAATATTTTACTGCTTTGTGTTTACTTTCTGCAAACTTTTACTTCTTTCCATTCGATACGTTTAATCCTTTGTTTTCCGCAAAACACGGTGAGATTGACAACCTTATCGCAAGTTGGGGACAAAGTTCTGTGGTTGTGTTGTGCAGGTCTCCACGTTTTTTGGCGCCCTGCTAAAACCACTACTAGAAAATCGCTGTGTTTTTGTGCTTTGCATCATCATGACCGCATGCTCATGTCATCATGCCACATTGCATTTGAGCATCGTCATCATCTTGCATGGTTTGTTTAAAAACTATTTACGAAAAGCCTGGTTTGGTTTTCTAAACGCCCCGTCTTTATTTCAAATTAAAACCCCGGCCTCTGCCGGATATTTTCTTTTGTCCAAAAATATTTACAAAAGTCTATTTCAGGCAAAACAAAAACAAATAAAACTATTTCTTTTCAGACCGGGGAGACCGCCAACCAGCCAGGCCAAAAGCCCAGCAAGCCAGCAGTCTACTACCCGACCCAACTAGACAACCCCCGAACCCTAACCTACCCAGCCAGAGCACTCCCCTCACCCGCGCGCGCCGCCAGCCACTCCCTCTCCCTCCACCCCGCCACCAAAAACCACCCACGCAGCGCCTCTCTCCCGCCTGGCCTTACCCCAATCCGCATGCACCCCGCCACCTGCACTCGCCCCACAACGACCTGGTCCCCGCCTGGCCCCACCTCACCGCGTGCACGCGCCTCTCCCTGGTCCACCACGCCACCAACCCCCTGCCGACACGCCCCGCGTGCAAACCGCGTCGGCCCGCTCCATCCCCGCGTCGCACCCCGCGCGCGGCCAACCCCAACTCCCACACGCCACCATCCCGACACCACCTGCAATCTCCCCCACCCACGCCTCCTGCCGTCCACCCTCACCCGCTCGCCCACGTTTTCCTCTCCCCCGAACCCGAGCACCTCCGCCGCCGGAGCCTACCCCACACTCGTTGCGACCTGGTTCCCTCCGGCCGCCATCGCCCCGTCTCGCTGGTCCCCGAGCCGACCTCAAGCTCCCCGCTGTGGGCGCCCTCTGCTGATGCAGCACCGTCGCGCAGGCCCCGTCCGTTCCCCACCGAGCCGCCTGCACGCGCCTCCCTCTACCGCAGGTCCGGCCGCCTCCTCGTCGAGCTCGGTTTTCCCCGCCTCTGCGGCCGCTCGTCGCTCGCCGCCTCCGCACCTCCTCAGCGTCCTACGCGACCCCGGCTCGAGCTTCGGTCGCCTCCGCCATCTCCTCCCTCTTCCGCCTCCCCGCGTCGCATGAGCTCCTCGGCGCCGTCGTCGCCGCCGTAGGCGCCTTCCTCTCCGCCTCGCTTCCTCGGGCCGCACGCGCCCCTTCCTCGTCGATCTTCCGCGTGGCGCCACCGTACGTCGCCGCCTCCGCGCCGCTCGCCGTCGATGTTCCTTCTGCAGCACCGCCTGGAGCCACGTCACCCTCCCGCTGTCCTCCCGGAAGGCCGCCTCTGGTGCCCTGCATCCAAGGCCGCCGCCCTGGCCGACCTCGCCGTCGTCCGCCGGCGCCCTCCCTCACAGCCATGTGCTTCCCTGGCCTCGCCCCGTCGGCCTCCACCACTCGCAGCGTCAGGCCCTGTTTCTCTGTTTACCACGAGTTCCTTGTGTCCTCTGTTGGTAAAGATACATTGGCAACCAAAAAAAGATATGGTACAGGGCCACATGAAGAACACCAACACTCATGAAGTTTCTGTTCTATCTGATGCCTTTGTGCAAGTTTCACCTTATCTTCCTGTGGACCAAGTTCCTCGCGGCAAGATCTTCAATGCCTTTCGAGAGTCCAGCATCAACACAAGTCAAGACCCGAGAAAAACTATGCAAGACCACGGTGCCGAACCAAGACCGACATCGTCATCCGAGAACTTCGACAAGGACGCCAAGTTTTCCATCCTGAAACCGATGTGCCAGATCGACGAGAACTCCTTCCCGGAGCCGGAACCACAAGATCGCCATCGAAACTACAAGCACTTCACCGCGGAACCCGAAGATCGTCTATACGGAACTCCAAGTCCTTCTACTCGGATCTAAAGACCGAACCCTAGCGCGCCAAGTTCTTCGACCCCGAAGACCGATCCATTGGAACGCCAAGACCTCCGTCCGAACCCGAGTTCTTCGTCACAGGCGTCAAGATCTCCTACACAGACCCGAAGACCACCGGTACCCGATCCATTCAAGTTCTTCATCGACGGCAAGTTCGACCGCTTGGAACCCAAGTTCTCCATCTTGTATCCGAACCTCGCGTCCCCGTCGATCCCTGAGACCGAACCCTGAAACCTCGGAACCTAAGATCTTCCGAACCCAGATGTGTGAACCTTTTTCCCGAGCCCCTATTTTATAAATGCTATACATATAAAACTGTCGCATAATAAATTGTTCATACATGCATATCTGTCTGTGGTTTGGGGGGCATTATGCCGATTCACCTCATAATTAAATATGGAGTCCATCTGCGGGATATCTTTGTCTTATTCCGGACTCCATTTAAGTTGATGTAGCGAAGCGGTGCCATGTTTTGTCTTGTTAAGCCAACATTTAAATTGCGGGGTATCTGAATAACTTGAACCGTTTAATTAAATGTTGGGACCCCGGTTCCGCTTAATACTGCCTAATTGCACCGCATCTGCATCATATCATAATCATGCCGGATCTTCTGCCGTAGTATTAAATATTGCATCCGGTGTTTCTTATAGTGTTTGCTTCTTCGCGAATTAGGCTGATGAGTTGATGCGAGTATCGACAAGTTCTCCGAATATGAACCTTCGGTAGTGTTTCCCAGGCGAGCATCTCTCCCCCTTCTACCTATTTTGCATTTATAGTCTTTATTTCCTCATGTTGATCTATTGCTATCCGTGTCGCGATGCTTTAGTTTTCGTGCACCAATTATATCTCGTGCAACCTCTATATTGCCATGGACACCTCCTAATACCTGTTGTTTGGTAGATAGCTGGCCTTGCGAGTCGTAGTTGCTTGCTCAGGTGCGATCTCGTGTTGTCGAGTGCCACAGTTGTTGGAATGCTGGCAGATGTTTATGGTGGAGATGATCATGACTTTAATTATAACTATTAAATTGCTGTGATAACTAATGAAAGAGGCACTAGTGGACAATATATGCTATTTGGTTTTTCATGTCCACTTGTGTCCCGTAGGCCCCGAGTACCTGATACCTGTTCCTTGACTATTCGCACTATCCACATACGGGAGACTCTATGAATCCCCCTTAGCCAGAGCTTGATTCATTTCTTATTTCTTGGGGCCACAAACTAGTTTGGGGCTTTATTACTATCCTGTACTTATGCCATGCTTTACTACTATATTTAAGATTGTGCGTGGAGCACCTGTACTATTTTGGATCGTGCCACGTTTTCGCGGTATCGACAAGCCCAGTCACACTTTCGGGTTCCCAGTCGTTTACAGCCGTCGTCACAAAGCCTGGGTCCGTTCCGGAGCCGGCCAACTTCGTTGCGGGTAGCTTAGTGGGGTGGCCCCCTGAAATATTTTATGAATCCTGTGATTGCTTTGTCGTGAAAGCCTCGTTGGGTTTTGATTTGGTTTTTCCGAGGTTGATCGTGTGTGTGTTGCTATTTGTGCACCCTTGCAGGGTAAATCTTTCTGAAAGCCGTGTCCGCGGTTATGGACGACTTGGAGCATAGTATCTCAATCATAGACAAGCATAACTAAAGTAGTGCTATAAATTTGACTTAATATGTGACTAGTAATTCAGCTTCACTACAATGGAATGGATAATAAAAATGCCTACAACTGGTGGATCTGTGGTGATCTGTGTCATACTAAACCTGCCTAGTAAGTATTGCAACTCCAATGGAATGTGATAAAAGTGCCAACAACTGCTGGGTTTTGGGATTCCTCGGGACAATTGTATCTGACTAGTAAATGTTCCAACTACAACGGAATGTTAACTAAAACTGCCCACTACTTATGTTATCAGGATGACTCATGCTATATATCTGACTAGTAAATGCTGCAACTATAATGGAATGAGTAAAACTGCCGACTGTGTGAGTTCCTTGGTCCGACTTCCTCGTTTGGTCTCGAGGGGGAAATACCAGGATGGGTATGTTTGGTGTTAGTATCAGGAAGGATCCGAATAGGTCTTTCTTACCCTCTCTAATAGCCGACAAATGTATCGAGTCTCTACAGGTTGTTTAGTGCACGCTGCGCTACCGCTTCAGTCCACCATACCTATGTAGGCGAGAGCCGCCGAATTCTAGCCTCGCCATGTACTGGCCTCAGTACTGACGCTCCTCTTTTTCCTTTGCCCTTTGTTGGCACCCCTTTTGTTTTAGCAGGTTTGAGATCGACGTCATTAGCAGGGTTACCCTTCCGGCTTGGCCTGGGCAGGGTTATGGACGCCATTGGTTATTCTTCAGGGCTCTTAGCCCCATTTGCATCTTGTCCGTAGTCGGACGCCCTATCGTTTGCAAGGTGATTTGGATCTTTGTATAGTATATCTGTATTCTTGACTCTTGGAGTCGTGTTATATATAAATCTATTCTGTGGGTCCCATCGAGGACTGTTGTGTAATGGTATTACTTCGTTTTCCACCCGCACGAAAGTGCCTGGTGGGCGTCCTTGAATCGTTTCTATGCAGGTTTGGCGGGAAGCACTAAAACTTGCATAGGGTCGATTTGAGGGTGTTACAACGTTGCTACTAGCACCGGTAGTGCGTCCTGCTAAGGCTTAGCTAGCAACACCTTTAGGGTGTTTCCTTGCTACTACTGGTTCGATTAAACCTTGGTTTCATAACTGAGGGAAACTTGCTGTTGTGCTCATCATACCTTCCTCTTGGGGTTCCCAATGAGCTCTACATCAACATCACACCAGCATTTTTCCTGGCACCGACACTAAGCCATCAGACACCTCCCCTATGAGCTTGGCCTCCCAGCCATGGCCATCTGCCATCCTGGGCACTGCATAGGTGGACATCATCAAGAGGTAGCCTCATCTCAAACCTCTCCCGCAAGGGAACCCATACTAATGCATATAAACTTCCGGCTAAGCCTTACCTAATTCAGGTATTGTGGTTGTATGGTAAAATTGGAATGGTATCGCATCCGAACCCAACCATCAATTTTTATAAAGGGCTAAGGCGCATGCCTCAACATTTTCATCATCCTAAACCATTTGTGTTTCTCAACACATATCAAAACATCTCAATAGAATGACTCATCATTCCAGGGTTTTCATAATCATTTTCACCAAGTATTCCCATCTAATGTGATCAAGTTTTATGATTAGCACTAGCCACTAAGGTTAAGAGTGTTCACTAATGAGGGGTGCTCATCTTCAATATCATGCCATATAATGACATCTAAGTATAACTAGATAGGCCAAGTTTTATACTCTTTATGCTATCTATACTAAAAGTAAAGAACTTTGGTAAAGTAAAAGAAAGTAAAGCTTGTAAGTAAAACTTGGGATGGGTATAAATCAAAATGTATAACCAAGCATGCCTAATACATCTTGCTTAGGTCATCCTGTATAATTTTAGCTTGCTAATAATAGCTTGCATTGTCAATGATGGCTTGCCTTGATTGGTGCAGTGATTGAAATTCTCCTCGTCTTCTTCGGGGTAGAACTCCTCCACCTCGTAGACTTGGTCGGTATTATCGTCTATAAATAAAATACGGGATACATAATCACCAAACAATACTTAACTAGTCTATTTAGCACACTAAGGCACATACTTGATGATCTAGCAGCATCACAATCATCACAAGATTTAAAGAACTAGTTTTATTCATTTTATTTTAGAAAAGTAATTTCTACTCATTGAAATTAATTAAGATTTAATATTCTCCAAATAGAATATGGGATCTGTGGACACATGTCATCACCACATATTCCAATACATGGGAATGTGATTTAAAAGGGTTGGTCTCATTTTATAAGGTTTAAGTTTATTATTTAATCATTTTAAAGTGACTAGAAATGCCCTAATAGCCTTCTTTTGGTACTAGTCCAATGTCACTGCATGCAAACCTAAATATTTTTATATATTCAGATAGATATCATAAAATGTGATTTTTGAGAGTTGGAATCAACTCAAAAGCTATTATGGTTGATTTTTGAAAAATGTTTGAATGCAGAAAAGTCTCTGTCTTGTTATTTTTGCTACATGTGATCTCAAACTCCAATTGATTTAAATCCAACGGGCTTGGATAGATATTTTAATTATCTTTCTAACAAAATTTGAATCATGCATTTTGGTTAAGTAAATCTCTTTGAGTGGATTTTTGAATAAGTGAACATAATCCAGTTTAAATCTAAATGGAAAAACATTTATTCGAATCTTAGGGCCAGCGCGGGAAAAAAATGGGCCAGCCCAGTGACACTCCGCGACGCAGCGGGTTACTCACCGGTTGGTCCCGCATGTCAGCGGCACATCTAACGCGAAGCGGTACGGGGCAATCTCAGCGCTACGATTAGAACGAGATCTACCGCCGTGGTTCATCGTCTCTAGTGAATAGCTCCGACGAGAATGAACCCTAGCGCGGCACTGTGGGGGTACGTGGGGGCTCACCTGGGCTCCAACTAGACGTGGTGGGGGCGATCGAACTGGTAGACGACGGCGATTCTAGGCATGGTCGCGGTGGCTCCTGGAGCAGCTCCAATCGACGGCGCCTCTTCTCCTCTGCAACGGCAAGCTCCGGCCAAATTCCGGCGAACAGAGGCTCGCCTTGCTCCGGGGATGGGGTGGAAGGATCAGTGGTGAGAGGGGAGTGACATGGTGTGCAAAATTGGGGCAGAGGAGGCCTCCTTTATATAGCTCGAGGAAGGGACCGATCGGCGTGGGCGCGGCTCGTTGGTGGCGACGCTACAGGCAGCTAGCGGCACGGCTGGAGGTAGGGGATGGTGCGCGATCTCCTGGCGATCCTCTCAGGCTTAAAGGTGAGGCATGGGGCGGTCGCGTTTGGTCTGGAGCGGACGGTGCTCTGCGCGGCAGAAGCGGCGTTCGATGCGGTGCACGGTGGCTGCGGGTCAAGCGACGGCGAACGGGCATGTCTAGGCGGCTGCTGGAGTCATGGTGAAGCAGTGTGCGCGAGCTGCGGTCGAGGCGCGGCGTGTGCTAGCTTGTTGGGTGCGGCGCGCTAGTGTGTGCTCCGCATGGCGCAAACAATCTGGGCGCGGCGTCGCTGGGGGTGGTCCAGGGCCTGGCTGCGCTCGGGGAAGGGACAGAGAGGGGCGATAGGGGGCAACGATCCTCCTAGGCATGGCGGGAGAGAGCGGGGCGGCCCGGGGTGAGCGGTCCATGGTCGACCTGGAATGGGGTGCTCGGGGTGGCTCGGTACTGGCGCAAACAGCAAGGGGTAGTGGTGCATTGGCCTTGGTTGGGACTGGGGGAGACCAGGGACACATTTTGGCGACAATTGGTAGACAGACATTGATCAAGAACAATAAAAGTTTGGCAGCTAATTCTATGCTCACCAAGTGTTCGACACAATCCCCGCATGAAGTTTAAATTTGAATTTTTGATTCAATTTTTTGAGTGGTCTTGTATTAGTCTTGAGAGACTAGGTTTGCTTGGGATTGCCAAGGTGAATTCATTTGATGGGTTTTTCAAAAATGAGGATCTTCACATATGTATTGGATTCAATTTTCAAATGTCATTTGAATTGCTTTGCTAGGTGTTTTTGTAAGTGTGTAAAGTGGGCCTTGGTACTTCTTTACTTGGTCTAGCAAGGGGTGAAAATAGTTGAGAAAGTTTCTATTTGAAAATGTCTTCTAGGAAGACCTAAAGTGGCCTAGTGGATAAAAATGTTCAGAATGACCATTTGCCTTATTTTATCTTATTTGATTTTTTTCTTTGGATTATGTTTGTAAATGGTCTTGATGATGTGGCATTCACCTTTAAACCATTTCATATCATTTAGAACAATCAAACATGGCATTTTCAAACAATTCTACACTAATGCAATATACACATGCATTCATAATTATTTTAATAATAAAAAGTTTTTGTTAACCCTAATTTGGGTGGTTAGGATTTAATAACCTTGATTAAATTTTTGGGATGTTACAAACCTTCCCTCCTTAAACAAAATCTCATCCCGAGATTTAAGAAAAACTAGGAACTAAAGAGATCTGGAAACTCCGTCCTAATGTAATCTTCTCGCTGCCAAGTGGCTTCTTCTTCTGTATGATTGCTCCATTGGATCTTGAGAAACTTGATACTCTGGGTCCTGGTTGTTCTGAAGGCTTCTTCCAAGATACGGATGGGCACTTCACGATACGTCAGATCCTTGTTGATATCAATGGCTCGGTGATCGATGTTCTTGAAAACTTCGGTGTTCTCCGGCACTTCTAAGCATTTGCGAAGTAACAAAATATGGAACACATCATGCATGGCTGACATCTCCTCTAGCAGTTCCAGTTGATACGATACTTCTCCTTGGCGATTCAGAATCTTGAAGGGTCCAATGTATCTGGGGGCTAGCTTTCCTTTCAGCTGAAAACGTTCCATTCCTTTCAACGGTGACACTTTGAGATACACAAAATCTCTGACATTGAAAGTCAGGTCTCGACGTCTCTTGTCAGCATAACTCTTCTGTCTGGATTGGGCGGTCTTGAGGTGTTCACGGACTTGTGAACTTTCTCTTCGGCTTCTCGTAGGATGTCGGGTCCAAAAATCTGACTCTCTCCTACTTGCGACCAATTCAAAGGGGTACGACACTTCCTTCCATACAGGAATTCAAATGGGGCCATTTGCAAACTGGCTTGATAACTGTTGTTGTATGAGAATTCTGCGAAAGGCAGACAATCTTCCCATTTTGATCCATACTCGAAAACACAAGCTCTCAACATATCTTCTAAGATTTGGTTGACTCTTTCAGTCTATCCATCAGTCTGTGGGTGATAAGCTGTGCTGAAATTCAGCTTGGTTCCTAATCCTTCTTGGACTTTCTGCCAAAATCTTGAGGTAAATTGGGTTCCTCGATCCGATACTATGGTCTTGGGGGTTCCATGCAAACTGACAATTCTAGCAATGTACAACTCTGCTAGCTTCGAACTTTGGTAGGTTGTCTTGACAGGTATAAAATGGGCTACCTTGGACAATCTATCAACTATGACCCAAATAGAGTCATTTCCCCTACTAGAAGTAGGCAAACCGGTGACAAAGTCCATTCCGACGTAATCCCATTTCCATTCTGGAATCTGCAATGGTTGCAATAGTTCTGCGGGTCTCTGATGTTCCGCCTTGACTCTCTGACAGATATCACACTTGGCTATGTAGCTTACGATTTCTCTCTTCATCTCATGCCACCAAAATTGCTCCTTCAAATCCTGATACATCTTCGTTCCTCCGGGGTGGATAGAATAAAGAGTATCATGAGCTTCCTGCATGATAACTTGCTTCAGCTCCGAATCTGCTGGCACACATATACGTCATTTGTACCACAAAACTCCTTCTTCATCCTCGGTGAATCCCGGTACCTGTCCTGTACGATACGATACGACGTTTGATTCCGTTGATACTTGCATTTCCCTTCCGGGCTTCCTTGATCTGACTGATCAAAGTGGTTTGAAGTTCAATGCTAGCTAAAAATCCTTTGCTAACTAGCTCCGTTCTAAACTGCTCCAACTCTTCATGCAAACTTGGCTAGGTTTCTTTGATCAAGGTATTTAATCTACACAGCAATCTACTAAGAGCATCCGCTACCACATTGGCTTTGCCAGGGTGATAGTGATTGTCAAGGTCATAATCCTTGGTTAACTCTATCCATCTCATTTGCCTCATATTCAGCTCCTTCTGAGTGAAAATATACTTCAAGCTCTTGTGATCCGAGTAAATCTCACAGCGGTTACCCATAAGGTAATGATGCCATGTCTTCAAGGCTAAAACTACGGCTGCTAGTTCAAGATCATGGGTAGGGTAGTTTTGCATGTTGCTTCAGTTGTCGATACAGATATGCTATGACTTTGCCTTCTTGCATCAACACACATCCGAGACCAATCATGGATGCGTCACAATACACATCAAAAGGCTTCTTGATATCTGGCATAATCAGAATTGGGGCTGAAATCAATCTCTTCTTGAGTTCTTGGAAACTTGCTTCACACTTGTCAGTCCATTCAAACTTCTTGTCTTTCTTCAATATTTGGGTCATTGGTCTGGCGATGCTTGAATATCCTTCAACAAACTTGCGGTAATATCCTGCTAATCCGAGAATTACGACCATTAACAAAAATATGTTTATGGTTTACTAATTAGCGGGCCCCAGGAATGGTTGAGGCCATACCCAATCGAAAAAGGATATTATCCAAACGCATTTCAAGTAATTGTAGTAAGCACGGACTTGGGTTTGAGTAGTTGGGGCTTCCGATTCTTCCACATCTTTGATCTTGGTGCGATCAACAACGACTCCTGCTGCCAACACAATATGTCTGAGAAATCCTACTTCTTTCAGCCAAAACTCACATTTGCTAAACTTGGCATATATCTGATGTTCTCTAAGGGTTTCAAGGATGGTTCTCAGATGTAGCTCATGGTCTTCTTCTGACTTTGAATGGATTAGAATATCATCGATAAAAACAACGACAAACTTATCCAAGAAATTCATAAAGATCTTATTCATGAGATTCATGAAATAAGCGGGGGCATTGGTTAATCCAAAATACATGACCTTATACTCATACAATCCATATCTGGTGGTAAAGGAAGTCTTTGGAATATCCGTTGCACAAATCTTGAGTTGATGATAACCAGTCCTAAGATCAATCTTAGAAAACACTCTGGCACCAGTTAACTGATCAAACAGATCCTCGATCTTGGGCAATGGGTACTTGTTCTTGATGGTGACGTCATTCAGTTTCCGGTAATCTGTGCACAAATGGTTACCTCCATCCTTCTTATCAACAAAAAGAATGGGTGATCTCCATGGCGATGCGCTTGGTTGGATCAAACCTTTTGCCAACATAGCGTCTAGTTGCTTCTCCAGCTCCACTAGTTCAGATGGGTTCATGCTATAAGGTCTCTGAGCTATGGGTCTAGTTCCAGGAATTAGTTCAATAATGAACTCGATATCCCGATCTGGGGGCATACCGGGCAATTCATCTGGGAATACGTCGGGGTATTCACAGAGTACTCTGACTTGGTCTATGGTTGGTAGGGCTAGACTCTTGTTGCATTTGAACTGACAGGGCAAGGTCTCCAATATATGTTCTGCTGATACTCCAGAGCTACTGGTCATGGTTATGGCTTTCTTGGCACAGTCGATCAATTCTTTACATTTCGACATCCAATCCATTCCTAGTACTACTTCCAAACCTTTGGTTCCAAGTACTATGAGATTGGCATAAAAATCTATCCCATGTATTCTGATAGGTACAACCTTGCAAATTTTTCTAGCTTTGGTGGTTGAACTAGGTATTTGAACTATCATATGCTTCAATTTTGTTGGTTGAATCTTACTAGTGCATGCAAATTCTTCTGTAACAAACGAGTGTGATGCTCCAGAATCAAACAACACTCTTGCTAATACTGAGTTAACAGAAAACATACCCAACACGACATCTGGCGCTTCCTGGGCTTCTTCAGCATTCATGTGGAACAAATGGCTATTGCGGTTGAGCGAATTCCCTGGGGAAAATCTTCTTCCAGGCTGAACACGGTGTTGCTGCTGAGCTGGGGCATTCACATTGGTGGTGGCTGCAAGCTTCTTGGGACACTCGTTGGAGTAGTGACCCTTGACTCCACATTCAAAGCAAGTAATCTGGGACTTGTCTTTGGCTGCAACAGGCACGACATTGCTTCCAGTCTTTGGGGTAGTATTGTTGTTGTTGTTGTTGTGGTTGGACCTGGGTGGTGCACGGTTGAAGTTGTTGGAGTTGTCGGGGTTGTTGTTGTGATTCCCTCCGGACTTCACGTTTCCTCCGCTACGGTTGGGGTAGCTTGGGCAAGACATTGGGGGTCGATTTTTCCTTGGGGCATATCCTGCAGACGGGTTGGGGCGATACTTCTAGGCATTGTGGGACCCAGTCTGATGCATCATCCTATGCTTGCGGTTCTCATTGGCTTGGTTTATCTTCCCTTCCATCTGGATGGCAGAGTTGACTAGCTCTTCGAGATCTTCAAAACGGATGTTGACTAACACCATTCGCATCTCATCATGCAATCCATTCAGGAACCTTTCCTTATTCTTGGCTTCAGTGTTGATCTAATCAGGGGCATATCTTGCGAGGGATAGAAATTTGTCACGGTATTCAACTACAGTCATCCTACCTTGCTTTAGCTCTCTGAACTCATCTCTCTTTCTAGTGACTAAACCTTGCGGCACATGGGTGCGGCTAAACTTGGTCTTGAAAGCTTCCCACATCATCACTTGACCGTGGTTCATAGTACGGGTGCTATTCCACCAGGCTCTTGCATCTCCTTCCAAATAGTGGGTGGCAAATAGTACTTGCTCGTTGGCGTCAACTCCTGCGACTTCTAGGTTATTCTCCATGGTTGGCAACCAATCATCCGCATCCAACGGGTCTTCAGACTTGCAAAAGATAGGGGGATTGGTATTCTGAAATTTTTTAAGCTTGGATCCATGATGATCCTGATTTCCATGGCCTTGATTATTGTGGGCCATCTGAGCTATCTGTTGCAGGGTGGCTAGGTAAGCTTGGCGCTCTGCTCTACTAGCTTCACGGTCGGAAACTAGCATCTGAAGAATTTGTAGCATCGGGTCCTGAGATGAGCTGCTTCCACCGGGGTTTCCACGAGTCATGTGAAGATTGAGATAGATAAAGGGGGTACGAGGGAAAGTTCTAAGGTTCATGGTTTTGTTTTCAAAAGCTTTTAAACTTTGAGTTTGACTCAGGTTTTGCAAACTAATAACTTCTCATTCATTCATTCAAGCACACCATACAAACACACACACACACCACAACATAAAAGGAAAATAGATGGTTTTAAGAACCTTTCTGTGAACTAAGATGCAGTGGGACCAATACAACTCATTCCTACGGTAGTGATCAAGTGCATCTACTCATCATCAATGAAGTCGGAGTCCTCATTATCGGTGTAGAAATCCATGGCATCATCCTCCAGGTAGTCATTGTCATGACTGAGGTATGAGTGAATATCTCCCTGGATGTCTTCACCTTCTTCCTCTTCTTATTTTGCTGCAAGCTAAGCTTCTTGCTCCTGAATGTTCTTCTCGAGGTCCCCCACCTTCTTGCGAAGACGAGCGATGGTGCGGTCCTTCTTCTCGCGTTGCCGGTGAAGTGATTGGCGATCCTTGACGAGCAGGGCGAAAGTCTGGTCCTTCTAGGCGGCAATGGCAAGGTTGTGGTTGGCGTAGGCTCGAGCATTGTCCAATTCCTTCTGTTAATCATACAGCAGGAAGTCAAGGTTCTCCACTTGGCGCTTCATCTCCGGGTGACTTGGCATCTTCAATGGCATTCCCATAGAATCACGCCTTGCATAGTGAGCAAAGCGAGTTCCCTGGATCAAGTTGATGTTTTGCCCACAAAGACGGGCGAGATCTTCATGCATTGCCCTGGCTAATCCATCTAGCCAGTTGTTCTCCCTCACGGTGAATTGGATCTTCTCCGAAAGGGGTGCTTCCATCTTGCCTCGAAGATCAGCAACTATCGGCCATTGTAGATCTCCTCCTGGGAAATCCTTGAGTTGAACTCCGAAGAATTCTGGATGCGGGCACTCAAGATACTTAGACAGTGGATCAAGGTCCCTCTCAAAGATCAGTTGGCCTCCGTTGCCCAACTGGTAGAACTTGCAATAATGAACTTCCATCTACAAGTATTTAGGATGAGTAAGTTAGTGAGGTGATCAAGTGTGTCAAATTTTATGTAGTAAATGTAAGAATGTTTGAGGAACATGATTTTTTTGAAAGATTCTCAAGGATAAGAGTGGAAATAGGTTTTCATAAATACTCACTTCATTTGTTTTTGAAACTAAGTTTTTGCTTGGACGTCTATTCTAACTAGGGTCTCCTATGGCCATGATGGCTCTGATACCAACTTGTCAACACCCGGATTTTTAATCCCAGATGCCTGTTATGCCATACATCGCAATCCCAGGATTACCATTTTTGCGAGACATAACAGATTGGATATCATAGTACATCATCTATTACAAACCATAATAAGGTCTTACACAAATAAACGATCTCATGATCCAGTATTAATACAAACAAACAACGGAATAATAAGCGTAGCGGTGGGCTCCAGCTTCAGTGTCACAGGCAATGCTAACGATGGGAGATGATCCTAGTTGTCGTAGCCATCGTGCTGTCCTTCTTCCGGATAGTCCTCCTCATAGTCTGGCCACGGGAATAGCCAGGGACAAAGCCATGAGTACTCTTTAAGTACTCGCAAACTATCACTAACAAGTAAGGTGGTTCTAGTAGGAAATGCTAGGCTCTAAGTTTATTTGCAAAAGCTAGATTTATCTTAAGCTGAGTTCATCAGTAAAGAAAGCTAAAATAATGTTCTAAATCACTTAAGTGGGAAGTTAGTTTTCATAGTCACAACCCTTTTGTGGTCAAGTCAAGTCACAAATCATTTCACAAGTCATTTTGAAAACATCTGATGACGGAATAGTATGGCCACTCCAACTGTCCATGACCGCGGACGCAGCTATTCGAATAGTTTGACACTCTGCAGAGGTGGTACACTTTCACCACAAAATTCGATACATCCATTAGAGATAACGCTGAATCAATCATACTTAGTATGCGGATAATCAATCATAACCTTTCAATTACACACCCTAGTATAGGCACCTCCCCTATGAGCTTGGCCTCCCAGCCATGGCCACCTGCCATCCTGGGCACTGCATAGGTGGACATCATCAAGATGTAGCCTCAGCTCAAACCTCTCCCGTGAGGGAACCCATACTAATACATATAAACTTCCGGCTAAGCCTTACACAATTCAGGTTTGTGGTTATATGGTAAAATTGGAATGGTATCGCATCCGAACCAAACCATCAGTTTTTATAAAGGGCTAAGGCTCATGCCTCAACATTTTCATCATCATAAACCATTTGTGTTTCTCAACACATGTAAAAACATCTCAATAGAATGACTCATCATTCCAAGGTTTTCATAATCATTTTCACAAAGTATTCCCATCTAATGTGATCAAGTTTTATGATTAGCACTAGCCACTAAGGTTAAGAGTGTTCACTAATGAGGGGTGCTCATCTTCAATCTCATGACATAGAATGACATCTAAGTATAACTAGATAGGCCAAGTTTTATACTCTTTATGCTATCTATACTAAAAGTAAAGAACTTTGGTAAAGTAAAAGAAAGTAAAGCTTGCACGTAAAACTTGGGATGGGTATAAATCAAAATGTATAACCAAGCATGCCTAATGCATCTTGCTTTGGTCATCCTGTATAATTTTAGCTTGCTAACAATAACTTGCATTGTCCATGATGGCTTGCCTTGATTGGTGTAGTGATTGAAATTCTCCTCGTCTTCTTCGGGGTAGAACTCCTCCTCCTCGTAGACTTGGTCGGTACTATCGTCTATAAATAAAATACGGGATACACAATCACCAAACAATACTTAACTAGTCTATTTAGCACACTAAGGCACATACTTGATGATCTAGCATCATCATAATCATCACAAGATTTAAAGAACTAGTTTTATTCATTTTATTTTAGAAAAGTAATTTCTACTCATTGAAATTAATTAAGATTTAATATTCTCCAAATAGAATATGGGATCATGTGGACGCATGTCATCACCACATATTCCAATACATGGGAATGTGATTTAAAAGGGTTGGTGTCATTTTATAAGGTTTAAGTTTATTATTTAATCATTTTAAAGTGAGTAGAAATGCCCTAATAGCCTTCTTTTGGTACTAGTCCAATGTCACTGCATGCAAACCTAAATATTTTTATATATTCAGATAGATATCATAAAATGTGATTTTTGAGAGTTGTAATCAACTCAAAAGCTATTATGGTTGATTTTTGAAAAATGTTTGAATGCAGAAAAGTCTCTGTCTTGTTATTTTTGCTACATGTGATCTCTAACTCCAATTGATTTAAATCTAACGGGCTTGGATAGATATTTTAATTATCTTTCTAAAAAAATTTGAATCATGCATTTTGGTTAAGTAAATCTCTCTAAGTGGATTTTTTAATAACTAGATAGAATCTAGTTTAAATCTAAATGGAAAAACATTTATTTGAATAGTAGGGCCAGCACGGGAAAATAAATGGGCCGGCCCAGTGGCAAGATCCGGCGAAATTCCGGCGAACAGAGGCTCGCCTTGCTCCGGGGATGGGGTGGAAGGATCAGTGGTGAGAGGGGAGTGACATGGTGTGCAGAATTGGGGTGAAGGAGGCCTCGTTTTATAGCTCGAGGAAGGGACCGAGCAGCATGGGCGCGGCTCGTCGGTGGCGACGCTACAGGCAGCTAACGGCGCGGATGGAGGTAGGGACGATGCGCAGTCTCCTAGCGATCCTCTCAGGCTTAAAGGTAAGGCATGGGGCGGTCACATTTGGTCTGGAGGGGACAGTGCTCTATGCGGCAGAAGCGGCGTTCGACGCGTCGCACGGTGGCTGCGGGTCAAGCGGTGGCGAACGGGCATGTCTGGGCGGCTGCTGGAACCATGGTGAAGCAGTGTGCGCGAGCTGCGGTCGAGGCGCGACGTGTGCTAGCTTGTCGGGTGCGGCGTTCTAGCGTGTGCTCGGCATGGCGCAGACGCTCTGGGCACGGTGTCGCTGGGGGTGGTCCAGGGCCTGGCTGCACTCGGGGAAGGGACAGAGAGGGGCGGTAGGGTGCGACGATCCTCCTAGGCATGGCGGTAGAGAGCGGTCCATGGTCGACCTGCAATGGGGTGCTCGGGGTGGCTCGGTACTGGCGCAAACAGCAAGGGGTAGTGGTGCATTGGCCTTGGTTGGGACTAGGGGAGACCAGGGACACATTTTGGCGACAATTGGTAGACAAGGCATTGATCAAGAGCAGTAAAAGTTTGGCAGCTAATTCTGTGCTCACCAAGTGTTCGACACAATGCCCGCATGAAGTTTAAATTTGAATTTTTGATTCAATTTTTTTGAGTGGTCTTGTATTAAGCTTGAGAGACTAGGTTTGCTTGGGATTGCCAAGGTGAATTCATTTGATGGGTTTTTCAAAAATGAGGATCTTCACATATGTATTGGATTCAATTTTCAAATGTCATTTAAATTGCTTTGCTAGATGTTTTTGTAAGTGTGTAAAGTGGACCTTGGTACTTCTTTACTTGGTCTAGCAAGGGGTGAAAAGAGTTGAGGAATTTTCTGTTTGAAAATGTCTTATAGGAACACCTAAAGTGGCCTAGTGGATTAAAATGTTCAAAATGACCATTTGCCTTATTTAATCTTATTTGATTTCTTTTTCTTTGGATTATGTTTGTAAATGGTCTAGATGATGTGGCATTCACCTTTAAACTATTTCATATCACTTAGAACAATCAAACATGGCATTTTCAAACAATTCTATACTAATGCAACATACACATGCATTCATAATTATTTTAATAATAAAAAGTTTTTGTTAAACCTAATTTGGGTGATTAGGATTTAATAACCTTGATTAAAGTTTTGGGATGTTACAAGCCCGGTGGAGATGCCCTGAGCGCTAGGACCATGAATTTGTGCTACCCGATGGAGTTGCTGCTTCCGCTGCATTGTTGGAGCGAGGACGTAGAGGTTGTTGGGGTACCGGACGTGTGTGCGATCACGGATACACTGCTGCTTTGCGGTGCTGGACTTGCTGGTGCTGGCCTTCTAGACTTGCTAGTGCTGGACCTGCTGGACTCGCTGGGCTTCATCATGATCTTGAGATCGACAAGTGTACGACTATATCAACCACAAAATCAGTTTGGTTAACAATGCTTTGTCTCTCTTCAAGGGTATGATCTCTATGAATGTATATCCACCCATTGGTTATATCTAGTAGATAGATCTTGGTGCTTAGTAGTTCCCATCGTAGGAATTTTTTTTTTCTATGCTGTGAACCAAACAGTGGTATCAGATCCTGATCTATACGTAGATGCTTTGTATGGGTATAACACATATGAGTATATGGGCGTTGATGATCATGTTATTGCATCTTCTATGTATTTTTGATATTGGTGACATAGTGGAATGAAGTGGCCCAGACTAACTTTACATGTCCTCACACATGAGACCTGTTCCACGCTTGACATGCAACTAATTTTGCATAAGTGGCTAGTGGGTGTCTGTCTCTCCTACTATAGTCAATATCTGATTTACAACGATTTGCTAATAATTTGGTTATCATCGTTGTGGTTTCATGTTCATAGGTAAGAACATTCTATCTTCAAAAACCCTCAGCCAAGTAAAAACTTGCAATTGATAAATTAGAAGCGTCTAGTTTAGATTATTGCTCGGCTAGTGTCATGATTTGGTACTATTATAATTTAAAGTATAGTTGATACTCTTGGAAATTATAGCATACCTAACGTGTAAGTTCCATAGACCTTGGCCTTACACATAAAGGAATGATAAAGATCATACCACGATGCACATGATAGTGATCAAATGCAAGAACTGTTGGGGATATACTCTCCGGGTATCCTCACAGATCCTCACTGACCAGGGTGGCCCACTTCGGGTTAGAGCTTTGCTTCACGGGCGACCCAGTTAGGGAGAGAAAATGGAGTCCAATCCGACTACGGGAAGGCCCGGAGGACTTACCGACTTAGGCCCATAATGTTACTTGTAGTTCAAGATGTACTCTGTAACCAACTCTTAGTCATAGCCGGATTGATCTCTCCTGTAAACCCTAGGCCGGATATCGATATAAGCCGTCCTAGGGAGAGCCTTTAGGGCAAGAACACCAGACACCTCAATAGTCTACAATCTCAACTCGCACAGGCGAAACCCTTGTAACCCATATTCCGGCTCTGCCGTATTACTGGATTGCTAGCAGGAGTAGGGTCCGTCCAAAGCCGGCGGATTCGAACCTGGGTAAACTTGTGTGCTCACCGTCCCGGAACACCGTACGTCTCACATCCCTCTCTCCCGCACGCCTCGAGGACCCCCTCATGGCGTACTTGTCCTCAAACCGACGACAGTTGGCGCCCACCATGGGGCAAGTGAGCTTCGGATCTGCGTTCCGAGCGAAATCTGCAAGATTCGGAATCAGCGAGACCATCGCCGTCGGTCGCATCCTCTACGCCAGCGACGTCCCTCTCATCGTTCTCGACGAGACTTGGATTCTGGCTAGGGAGGCCGTGACTGCCTATATAATCATGTCTTTTGGCACGATCGATGTTTACATCGGTTTCGCTGAACCTGCCCAACCCACCCCAGCGGTGATGATAGAGGCAGAAGAATCTTTGGGGTCCCCTTTGTCCACGGAGGCGGCAGAGTTCCGGATCTCAGAAAACCCTAAGCCCACCCAGCCCGCACCAGTTGCGGAGATGGTGGAGAAATCCGAGCCTAAAGAAGACCTCACGGTCCAAGTCGAATCTGGAGTGGATTTCCCTGGGGAAGCCGGATCCCAGATCGACCCACCCATGGAAGTCGAAATCCAGGAGGAGCACTTCAGCAACACTGATTCCGACTCTGACGATGTCGAGACAGACAGGCCTTTGCTCAGGTACACACTAAGATGTATGATACTGCAAGGCGCTAGCGTAGAAGCAATCCTCGAAACCATTAAAAGTTTCGATATGGCTGATCGCGAAAGCCGCAGGTACCTCAGGAAGCACGCATCGCACTTCATCGGATATGTTGGATCCGGATCTGGCTCTGCCGATGCTGGAGAAAACACCGACTCGGTGCTGGAGGCAATTGGAACAAACACCGACGTTCCCGCATCCTCGGATGAATCCATGATGTCGGCAGATTTCCAAAAGTTCTCCGCGGAATATGACGAGGAGTACAACTCCAAAGCTGCAGAAGAGGGAGAAGCCATGGACGAAGGATCCGGGGAACACTCTCCCAAAGCGCAGGATGATATGGAAGTCGGAGACAATCCCGAAGTCTAGATGTCCAAAAGTACCGATCAGAGCTTGACTCCGGAAAACGGACCAAAAGCCGTCTTTGCTACCGGCGCTACCAAGAAGGCAAAGAAGAGGAACAAGAAGAACAAGACCCCAGCAAAAGACCCTCTGACAGAGGAGGTGATCACCGAGGAATACGAGGAAGACTCGGATGGAGCACTTATCCCAGACGAGCCGAAAAAAGAAGCATCGGTGGATGGACACATGATCACTGAAGGTGAGCGTAAACTCATCGATGCTGCATTAACCACACCTATCCCAACAGCTGCAGAACTTACTGCGGATGAGCTGAACGAAAGGGCCCAAGCCCTAGAAGCGCGTCGTCAACAACTCCTTGATGAAGCCGAAAACATCGAGGTGGAGAAGAAGCGCATGTCAAACAAGGAGTATATGTACCGTCTACATCAGAAGACACGGAAGCGTCACATAGATGACAACCAATTCCCACGCGTCCGTGCTGTCCTTTTTGGAGATGAGATGGGAAAGCCACGGAAGGACAACAATGGAGATTGGGTTTACCCAACACCGGTGCAAAATACCGTGGCAGCTCGCAAAATTCTATCGGCTAATCCAGGACCAGAAGAGATACGTTTAGGTATCAAGCTACTCAATAAGGGACTGGAGCAGCAAAAGGTCACCCTGTCTGGAAGCCAAAAGCTGGTCTCGGATTCCGACCAATGTCGCACAGATCCGGCATGGGCTGGTGTAAGATCCCATTACGTTCGGGCGCAATATCATAACCCCGAACGACGGGAAGACAATTATTCAAGAACCGGATCATCAGGACAGCATCACAGAACTACCCGTAACTGGAGCAACGTCGTTCCAGAAGCCGAGAAAGATGCCATTGCTGCACTGAATCCTAAGAACCCTCCCCGACGAGAATCCAACGATCAAAGGGGAGAAGATAAAGAGAAACGTCGGGAGGAGGATCGTTAGAAAATGCCACCTCCTAGACATGAAAACCGTCCGACTGAGCCTTACCATGGTGGGAACGACGGACGAAGGAACGCTGGAAACCACGCTGGCACAAACCGGCAGGGGGCTCGTCACAGTCAAGAACCTCCCCGGAACCGGAATAATGACACTCCGGACGGAGGCGGGCGATCAGCCGGAAACAACCCAGCTGCACCACCCTCTCCATAGCACAGTTATCACAATGGCCCCCAAGGAGGTCAAGGAGGACGACATGGCGGAGGAGGTGGTGGCAGAAGCCGAAGTCCAGCTCCAAGGCACCGCAGCCACAACCGATATTCGGGATGATCCCTATCCCCGAACGACACAAGGCACAGGATCAACTCCAACATAGAGGCTCGACGCTACGAAAACAATGATGTGTACGCGGGCCCAAAGTGCTTCAGACCACGCATCAGAGCTACAAAATTCCCGGAAGGATTTGCAATCTCAAGACATATTCAAGCCTATGACGGCATTGCTCGGCCAAAGACCTGGTTACAGGACTTCTTCCAAGCTTGCTGCATCGCCAAAGGCAGAAACAGCCTGGTCGCAACCCGATATCTCCCACTTATGTTGCGGAAAACGACACGATCATGGCTCAATGAACTTCCGGCGAACACCATCCACAACTGGTATGACTTACAAAGTGTGTTCTTTCGGAATTTCGAAAGCACATATCGGAGGCCCTGTACGGTTGGAGACCTACAGCGTTGCACCCAGAAAGCCGGAGAAACTTGCCGAGATTATCTTGGACGATGGATTGACACCAAAAACTCCTGCGAGGGAGTAAATGATCAAACTGCGATTGAAGCTTTCATTTCAGGTCTCCCAATTGGTTTACTGCGCCATCGCTTGAAGTGTGACAAGGTTACTGATCTGGGAGAGATGATAGAAATGGCGAGAAAGTATGCAGATGCTGACGACGATGCAGAGGGATTACTCAACGTCCTGGCTGTACCTCAGTCAGCAAAGACAAAGCAACAGGCTCAGAAGCGCAAAAACACCTCGGAAGAAAAACCCAATGCGGAGACGGCAGTAGTCACTATTGTTTCCGGGTCTGGAGGACGAGGCGGGCGCGGCGGAGGCCGCAGGCGTGGCCGTGGGACATCAAGGGTCCAAGGTAGAGGAGAGCAACAACCAGGCAAAACCTACACTTGGGCCGACATTGCCAATAACCCATGTGTGCATCACTTGGACGCCAATGGGGGCTCGTCCCACACCAACACTGAATGTCATTTTAACGACGACATCAAGAGAGATGATACCGCGGGCTACAAAGCTAAGCAGAAGAAGGGAAAGAAAAATCTTGAAAAGGACAAAGAGACCAAGGAAGATTCCGACATGGAGGAAGCCGACGCTTCAAATCCCAAGTCGGAAGGAAAGAAAACCTTTCCTACCAAGAAGGACACTTACGTCACCTTCCTCGGATCTCAACCAGCAAAGGTCAAGAAAGCAGTTCTCCACGAGCTCAACGCAACAGTTCCAGCTGTCCCTCAGTATTTGGACTGGTCGGAAGTGGCAATAACGTTTGACCGCGCTGATCATCCGCCTAAACTACACAGGCGAGGAAAATACGCCTTAATCGTCAATCCATTTATTGACGGTTATGGTTTCTCCAAGACCCTCATGGACGGTGGTAGCAGCATCAATATTCTCTATGTAGAAACGCTACGCCGGATGAAGATCTCGGAAACACAGCTTAACCATAGCTCGGTGATTTTTCACGGAGTTGTCCCAGGAAGACAAGCTAACTCCCTGGGAGAGATCACTTTGGATGTTACTTTTGGAACACCAAAAAATTATCAAACAGAGGCACTTTCCTTCGAAGTGGTCCCGTTCAAGAGCGCATACCACGCTATATTCGGACGTCCGGCTTACTGGGCTTTTATGGCTCGTCCGTGTTACATTTACAATATGATGAAAATTCCAGGTCCCAACGACGTGATCACCATCAGGGGAGACCCGAAGAAAGCGCGAGAGTGCGAGGATGGAAATGCCGCCTTTGCCGAAGCCGTGCTGCACGCCCAGGAGTACCAGGAGATCAAGAAGAGCATAGATCCGTCCGAGATGCCCGCGACGAAGAAGGAGGTGACAAAGCCAAATCCGGAGTTCAAGGCATCAGAAGAGACGAAGACAACGCCGTTGAAGGATGATGACCCCTCCAAGGTGACCCAGATAGGCGCAGGCCTAAGTAGCGCATAGGAAAGCGCGCTCGTCAAGTTCCTCCGAGCAAATCAAGATATCTTCGCATGGCAGCCATCTGACATGACCGGAGTACCTAGGGAACTTGCCGAGCATTCTCTAAATGTAAACCAGAATGCTAAACCCGTCAAACAGTCCTTACGACGGTTTGGTGATGAAAAGCGTAAGGTAATAGCTAAGGAACTAGCACGGCTCGAGTTAGCCGGATTCAGAGAAGAGGTCATCCATACTGATTGGTCGGCCAACCCTGTAATGGTCCCTAAAAAGGACACCAATGATTTAAGGATGTGTGTTCATTATACTGCCTTGAACAAGGCTTGTCCAAAAGATCCGTTCGCTCTGCCTAGAATTGATCAAGTTATCGATTCTACGGCAGGCTCGGAACTCCTCTGTTTTCTCGACGCATATTCCGGTTATCACCAAATCCGGATGAAGGAATCTGACAAAATCAAGACTTCATTCATAACCCCTTTCGGAACCTTCTGTTATGTTACGATGCCCTTTGGGCTGAAGAACGCAGGAGCTACGTACCAGCGCACGATGCAGCGTTGCCTCCATGATCAACTCGGACACAATGTACATGCATACGTGGATGATATCGCGGTCATGTCTAAAAAGAAGGAAACATTGATTTCCGACTTAGAGGAGACGTTCGCCAATTTACGAAAATACAACATCATGCTTAACCCGAAGAAATGCTTCTTTGGAATACCAGCCGGAAAATTGTTAGGTTTTATCGTGTCTCAACGAGGCATAGAGGTGAACCGTGACAAGATCAAGGCTATTCTCAATATTTCCAGGCCAACTCGCCTGAAGGACGTACAAAGATTAACTGGTTGCATTGCTGCGGTCAGTCGATTTGTAAGCCGGCTTGGTGAAAGAGCCGCACCATTATACAAACTCCTGAAGAAAACAAAGGATTTTGTCTGGACTGACGAAGTTGAAGCTGCACTACAAGACCTGAAGAAAGTACTCTCATCTGCTCCTATCCTTGCAGCGCCGGAACCTCAGGAACCGATGTTTCTTTACATTGCTGCGACAAATAGGGTTGTCAGTATAGTTATGGTAGTGGAGAGACCAGAAGAAAATCAGGAACACCTGGTGCAGCGTCCGACGTACTTTGTCAGTGAGGTCCTGACAGAATCAAAATAGCGGTATCCGCACTATCAAAAGCTGGCTTACGGTGTTTTTCTAGCATCTCGTAAGTTACGACACTATTTTCAGGAGCACCCAATTACCATGGTGAGCAAAGCTCCCATGAGAGATATAATCAACAACAGCGATGCCACAGGATGTGTCGCCAAATGGGGCATAGAGCTTGCAGCTTTCGATATTGAGTACAAACCCCGGACAACAATCAAATCCTAGATCCTTGCCGACTTTGCCGCTGATTGGACGGAGACCAAGGAGAACATGGTCCTCCCTGAGTCAGAATATTGGACCCTCTTTTTCGACGGGTCTAAGGATCGAGGGGGCTCGGGGGCTGGCGTAGTGCTCAAATCACCCCAAGGAGATAAACTTTTATACGTACTGTAGATCCACTTCACAGCGACAAACAACATTGCCGAGTATGAAGCACTGCTGCATGGAATCCGGATTGCTAAGGATATTGGCATCCGACGTTTGATGTGTTACGGAGATTCGGATCTTGTTGCTCAGCAAGTCTCGGATATTTGTAATGCAAATAAGCACATGGCAGCATATAAATCTATCGTGGATGATCTATCTAAATCGTTTGAGGGGTTTGTTGTTCAACACATCCCTCGAGCAGAAAACGAGGAAGCAGATGCACTATCTCGAATAGGCTCTGCGTGGAAAGAGGTTCCGGATGGCGCATTTTTAGAGCACCTCAAAGTTCCCTCGATAAAGGGAGTAGATGAGGATTATCCGACCAAATCCGACTCACCTTTAATAGCAGTTCTGACTGTAATTCCCAGCTAGACTCGACCCTACCTTGATTACTTGGTAGATGGCAAATTACCCGAAGACGAGGTGCTGAGCCGGCAGATTATCCGACGAGCAAAAGCCTATACTATTGTTAAATGTGAGCTCCATAAACGGAGTGTTTCTAGGGTTTTTCATCGCTGTGTATCTCCGGAAGAAGGAGTGGAAATCTTAAGAGAAATCCACGAAGGTGAGTGTGGTCACCACGCTGCAGCCAAGTCTTTAGTGGAAAAAGCTTTTCGACATGGTTTTTTCTGGCTTACAGCTCAAGCAGATGCCGAACGATTAGTCAAGACATGCAAAGGCTGCCAAAAGTACGCCAAGCAAGCTCATGGTCCGGCTGACCAGCTGCGAACAATACCTATGGTAGGACCTTTTAAACGAGCTCCAAGTGGATTTACTCACGTCTTAGTGATGGTGGATAAATTCATGAAATGGATCGAGGCTAAACCTGTCACTAGTTGTGATTGAGCAACAGCCAAAAGATTTGTCGAGAATGTTATAATATGGTATGATTATTCGCATAGCATTATCATGGACAACGGGAGTAACTTTTCCATGGGAGAGTTGGCTGAATTCTGCGACGAGCAAAATATCCGGCTTGACATTGCGTCAGTCGCGCATCCACAGGCTAACGGACAAGTCGAAAGAGCAAATGGTTTAATTCTACAAGGCTTGAAACCAAGACTCGAAGCACCACTGAGACGTGCTGCGGGGGCTTGGGCAGAGGAACTACCCTCTGTAATTTGGAGTTTGCGAACAACTCCGAACAGGTCAACAGGATTTACACCTTTCTTCTTGGTCTATGGTGCAGAAGCTGTTCTTCCTAGTGATTTGATTCATACTTCTCCTAGAGTGGCCGCATATATCGAAGAGGATGCCAAGATTTCTCGACAAAATGATCTCGACTTAGTCGAAGAAGTTCGCGTCGTTGCTGAAATGAGATCTACAGCCTATCAGCAGAAGTTACACAAGTATCATAGCCAGAGAGTCCGAACTAGATCCTTCAATAAAGGTGATTTGGTTCTCCGGCTTGTGCAACAAAGAAATCACAAACTTTCCCCAATATGGGAAGGGCCCTTTTTAGTTAGTCGAGTATTGCACAATGGGTCGTACTACTTAACTGACATGAGGCCAGTCAAAGAAAGACCTGCTACTAAGAAGAGAAAGAGAGCTGGAGGCAGTACAAATCCAGATGAGTTAGACAGACCGTGGAATATTGCTCAGCTACGTCCCTTTTATTCTTAGTTTATATTTCTTTGTAATCATACATATGTACATGCTCTGTGAGAAATAAAAGTTTTGGTTACCTCAAAGTTTTCCTGAGAAGTTTTTACCATCTTATTTCCTAATGATCATGTCATAGTCGAAAATCCCAGAATGCTTGAAAGTACTTTATGCTCATGTTCGTTTTGGTTTAGATTTCCGATTCTAAAAATGCTACCTTCGGGTATAACTCTAAAAAATTTCTAGTCTTTACTTGGGTTATTTGTCTGATTGCTGGATGCGGGTATCTTCCGAGTAGTGAATTGTTTGTACTAGAAGCCGGCTTTGTTTTCGAGTTTAAACTGGTTTAGCAATTGAGCTCCGTTGCTCGGCAAAGTTTCCGGCTGAAGGTTTAGCCGGCTCACGAAAGGGACGAGGCGGAAAGCCAGATAAACAATAAGTAGAGACGGAAAATTCTAAGTGCTTATGAAAACATTTCAGGCACGCAAATAGTCTAAGACAAAAAAGTGCTGAATAGATAAAAAACTTAGCACTAGCAAAAGTCATAGTACTTAACATTTACAAAACGCATCATGTCTTTCCAGAATAATACATAGTTTTCTGATCTATGATGCAGGAGGAGATGAAGGAACCGTCGGATTGCTGGTTACTTCGCCTTGATATCGTGCCGAGATGTCCGGATCCGAAGTGGTCTGTTCATCGTCGGAAACTTCTTCGGCGTCTTCTGGAGGAGGTGGCGGAGTATCCACGCGGGTGAAGAAGGGCGTCTTGTAGCTGGTCAGATCAGCTACGTGGCACCCATATCCGGCACAAGAGTGCATGATGGCTTCAAGGTCTTGCTCCTGGCCGTCGTCATCTACCTTGAAGTACCCTCTGGTCACTTGCCATATCTCCATGTTCCCATGGTGGCTCATGACCATGGTGAGAGCGTTCTGCGCTGAAGTCCGCGAGTAGGACATGTTCTAGTCCCGAACGAGCTGCGGCATCTCCTTGGCCTTCTCCCACACCTGGAAGTCTGACATGCTTGGCATGTCCGGAATCCTGAGAGATTCGCTAATGTCCTCAAGGGACTGGCGGTAGTCATGAAGAAGATCACCGACTTGGGTAAGCCGGTGAGTGCGGGGTTCGGACGAGGAGGAGTCCGTCAAGTTCAGAGGACCTATACACAAAACAAGGATATGAAAAAACCGACATTGATGAAAGTCGAAGAAATGATAAGTCAGATAAATGGAACATACCAAGAATGACGTCGTCAATCTTGGCTTTCTCCTCTCGGAGACTCTGGAGTTCAGCCCGGAGCGCCTGGGAGATATCCTTTTCTCTGCCAACCTCATTCTTGAGGTCCGAGATAACCTTATCTTGAGCGGCAATCTTGAGATCGCGCTCTTCAGTGGCCATGGAGGAGGACTCGAGGACTTGAGCTATGCTCCTTTCATGATCCGCCTTGAGCTTATCCAGCTCTTGGCAAAGTCCCTTGTTCTCCACCACCAAGGTCTTGAGGTTCTCGGCCTCTTCAATCATAGCGATGGATTGTTTCACCAACGCTGTAAGACAAAAAGAACAAAAGTTCAGAAAAATTCGACATTGAAAAAATTAAAAGACAAGGTTTGAATCTCAGCATTTTTAAGCCAGAGAGCTTCATCCTTGGCTAACTTGAGCTCAGCATTTTTAAGCCAGAGAGCTTTGATTTCTCTCCGCTTATCACAGAATTTTTTTAACAATTCCTGGTTATAGGAATACACTTTGTGTAAGTCAGAATACCCAAATCCAGAAAGCTACTTAAGACTCGGGCTAATATTTTTTGCTAAATATCAGCACGAGCCTTGGGGGCTACACTAGTTCGTTCTTTGGCATCCTAATGAAAGCATAAACCCGGATTTCTATATCCTACTTCATGCTTGGGGGCTAGAGGCTATGATATGACATAAGGTAAAAAACAAGAGTTGGAATTCCGACTTACATATTGCTCGCGGGTGAGTTTGTCTAACCCCGTGTTCACCTCAGCTGCCACCTTCTCGGCGAGAGTAAGAGGAATTACTAGAGCTGTTGGAAGCCGGATCTTCTGCAACAACCGGAGAAGGAGTAATCGCCGGTGTTGTAGAAGGTTGAGGGGCAGGAGTCGAAGGAGCCGTGGCAGGGGAAGCTATGGTAAGCTTCGTCTGTCGCAGGGGCTTTGCAGGAATCCCCTTCCCCTTACCCTTGATGAGAGGCTTTGCTCTAAGAATGTAGTAAAGTCAGAAATATTACATCCCAGAAAGAAATCCGAGAAAGGTACAAAGGCGGAAATTGTGAATGAAAGTTACCTCTTCACAACGGGCACTTCCTTTGTGCCAACAGCCACTGTCGGAGCTTTGCGCTTCTTGAGCGCAAGGTCCGGCAATGGGACCACTTCAGTCTCCTGAGAAAACTCAGGAGGATATCCTTCGAGTGGAGCAAGCTCCGACTCGGGAAGATCAGCAAGCTGAAAACAAGAAAACATATTAGCATTGCAGTGTATGACTTAAAAGAATGAAACACGTAAAAGGTGTACTGATGGAAGCTTACCGCTACCACGGGGTTTTCCGCCGTGTGCATGTCCAGAGAAATCTCCAGAATTTTCCTCTCGATCCGCTCCTTGATCAGCCATTTGATCTGGCTTATGTAACCTTGGATGGTGTAGGCTTTGGGGCTGATGCGGAGAGAGTCTTTTTGGAGGACGTGATGGAGTGCATCAGTCTATCCCCGTGGTACTGAAGTGGCTGGATCCGACGTGCGACCCATCACTAGACTAAGTTGGATCCTCTCAGACCCTTGTGCTTGATAAGATATTCGATCCGCCTCTTAGCGAGGATCAGATCGTCGGTGAGAGCCGGAGCGGCCTCATCCCAGGAAGGCTGGGCTGTGGCGGCTCCGTTGACAAAAGCCGGCAAAGCAGTGGCTTTGCCGGGAGCTGGAATATCCCTATGACAGAAAAAAGTGGCTGGCCACTGTTTGACCGAGTCACTGGCAGAAATTTTGGGATATGCCCGGTCTCGTCTAACAGAAAAACTAATGGTACCGGTGATATAAGGAACACCGGCAGTAATGGAATTTCTCCGGACATGGAAATAATACTGGAAGAGAAGCAAACTCGGCCTAATGCCGAGAAAGTCCTCGCAAAGCGCAACATATGCGCTCATCTCCAGAAGAGAATTGGGAGGAAGATTATGGAGTTGAACTCCATAGTGGTCAATCACCTCGGAGAAGAACTCCGAGGGAGGAAAGGACAAACCTCGGTCCAGATGGGTGCTGAAGTGAACGCGCTCGCCCTCGCGTGGATTGGGGACGGTTTCGCCGAAACCGCCCCGCCAGTCGCCGGAGGCGAGAAGCCCCTCCTTCTCCATGTTTTTGAGGCCGTCATCGTCGAGGGCGCAGGGGATCCAGATTCCCCGGAAGCTCTCTTTCTCCGTAGCTGCTTTCGCCGACGCCGCCGCCGCCCGCCGCCAGAGAGGAAGAAGAAGATGAAGCCATTTTCTCTTCGGTGGAAAAGGGTGACCTTAAAGTGGCGGCGCTAGGAGCTCTATGGGAAGAGGACGAAAAGGCTCTGGGCGCGCTGGAGGATTGGGAAGAAAGGAACGACGAAGGACTGGTGGAGAGGAGAAGAAGAAATCTAAACCCCTTATATCCACCTACCTGCGCCAAGATTCGTGCAAACGCTACAATTTAATTGCCACGCGTCGTGGAAAGAACTGGGAAGGGCCCGCGCGATGATTGCGTCGCCTCGATCTCCACGCACGCATTGAAATGGCGCCTCGGTTCCGCGAACCGCGGACCCACCAACGGTCGTGCTGACGGAATGTCTGTCAGATGACGTGACTGGACCATGCTTGTGTCAGGTGGCGTTAGAGACCAAGTTTCGGCTTAGTTTAAAAGCGAGCTGGAAAATCCGAGTAACTAATTGAAAGGTCCGACTTACTTTTAAGACCCGGATCGTATTTTTTGTTGTGAAGTTTCAGGAACCCTTCAAGATTCTGCAAGCCGAAGATCAAGCTAGATGATGATAAAATCCGACTTTGGATCTTGGAGGCCTCCGGGGGCTACTGTTGGGGATATACTTTCCGGGTATCCTCACAGATCCTCACTGACCAGGGTGGCCCACTTCGGGTTAGAGCTTTGCTTCACGGGCGGCCCAGTTAGGGAGAGAAGACGGAGTCCAATCCGACTACGGGAAGGCCCGGAGTAGTTCAAGATGTACTCTGTAACCAACTCTTAGTCGTAGCTAGATTGATCTCTCCTATAAACCCTAGGACGGATATCTATATAAGCCATCCTAGGGAGAGCCTTTAGGGCAAGAACACCAGACACCTCAATAGTCTACAATCTCAACTCGCACAGGCGGAACCCTTGTAACCCATATTCCGGCTCTGCCATATTACTGGATTGCTAGCAGGAGTAGGGTCCGTCCAAAGCCGGCGGATTCGAACCTGGGTAAACTTGTGTGCTCACCGTCCCGGAACACCGTACGTCTCATACCCCTCTCTCCCGCACGCCTCGAGGACCCCCTCATGGCGTACTTGTCCTCAAACCGACGACAAGAACCATATCATTTCACTTTACACATATGATCTTGCATCTTATATTGCTTGTTTTTAATTTTAGTAGCATTATAAGATGATCCCTCATTTAGATATCAAGATAGAAATGTGTTCTTCCTTAAGTATGCAACGTTTTATGTTCCGTCACTTTAAGACATCACGTGATGATCGGGTGTACTTGAATCCATGTTCATATAAGGTGTGTAAAACAGTTTTACACACGCGAGTACTAAGGTTCTTACTTGGCGAGCCTAGCATGTACAGACATGGCCTCAGAACACGAACCGAAAGGTTAGGCATGAGTCATATGGTAGATATGATGCCCATATAGATGCTCGCCTTTGAAGCTACACTAACTCACATGATGATCGGACTTGGTGTAGTGGATTTGGTTCATGTAATCACCAAAACAACTCAAGGGATGTTGGTTTTGAGTGGGACTTCATTTGTAATTTGGATTAGTCGAACTCAATTTATCATAAACTAAAATCAAAGTGAATTTGCATAATTTGTTGTAGTCATTGTCATCTGTTTACTACCTTGCGTTTAGTTTTAATTGAGATAATAGAACTATAGAATTCTAGATATTTACTTTATGAACTGGTATCGTATTGTTTTAAGTGTCAATTTAAAGTTTAAAAGTCATATTGTAAACTTTCAGCAAACTCCATCTACTCCATGAAGTTTAATAAGTAGTATTAAACCAAGAGTAACAATTACAGTGTTAGTATCTAAAGTATCATGTTTGCCTCCATGATTCTTGATATTCAAAAGTTGTTTTGATATTGAGGTTATCTAGGAGCTAAAAGAATTGTTTCCGAAACCATCATGTGTGAAACATATTGTGATATCTGAAATAATATTTAGGTTGCAACATGATAGAGTATAACTTGGCAAAATACATATTCTCATATTGTATGAGAATTTGCAAAGGTTGGAAACGCTAGGCGTCCTAATCTCCCAAAAAGGTTTTAGGAACTGACATTATACTCGTGATTCGTCCTTATAGGCCATAGTAGCTTGATCATGAAAGTTGTCATGATAAGGATGAATAGAAGATGTAGGTAAAATGTTTACTACACTAAAAGATTACTAAAAATGGATTTTTGAAAGAACGCCAAACAATTTATGATGGTGATCTACTTCAAAATGCAAGTCCAAAGGTATTAGTATTTGACTATACATGCTTTGGACTATGTGTCATATGTATGGCGCCACTGTTGATGTTGATAGATTCTTTTAAAAGGAAAAGGAAATGCTGAAAGAAAAACTATAAAATATTTGGCAGAAAAGAAAAGACCGGAAATATCTAGCTAAGGTATATAGATGATATACATGTTATGGTTGTATTATTTTCTTGTTAAATAATGTGGTTCTTGGGTATTGGATACCAATTTGGTTGGTGTGAAATGTCATACAGAACAACGCAATTCATGAACTATAATGGCCTAAGTAACTAGCAAGATAATATGTGATGATGTTCATCAAAAACAAATAAAGTGTTATTATGTTCATCGTTGACATCAAAAGTTGCCTTCAAGATTTGTTTTAAATAATTGTTATTTTGTTCAAGTATTATGAGAACAATAGTTGTTCAAATAATTACCGTATTCCATAGAAGATGGATGAACTTTTACAAGTCTAGTTGGAGAAATCACGTCCATAAGAACTAATGCTAAAATGTCGCAAGACAAATGATTAAAAGATCACTTACAAAGTGACATCGCTGTTTAAATTATATTGGAAAGAAAACATGAAGAAACTCCATGTTGATGGATTTTTGGAGTCTTTCATTTTGATCAATTGACGCTTGTGAGACTTTTCACGAGATAATTGGAACTCCATTCATAGGCAAAATAGGAACAGATGACTAACTTATTAGGCATTATACATGTTGATGTATATAGGCCATTATGTGTAGCCATGAGTGGTGCATCTTTCAGCTTCATATGTTTTTTCCAAAAATTTGAGTAAATATATTTGTATATTTACTTAATAAGGAAGAAGTATGAAACATTTGAAAAATGTTCAAAGACTTTCAAGATGAAGTGGAAAATCATTATAACAAGAAGATAAAGAGTTTATGATTCGATCATAAAGGAAGATATTTGAGTTACATGTTTAGCAAAACACCTAAGATTTGAGGAATTGTTCCATGTATTTATGTTTCCCGATAAACCATATGAGTATGGTATGTTCGAGAGAGCAAATCAAACCTTGTTTGACATGGTAAGATCAAATGTGTCATTTATAAAACTACTATTATGTTTTAAGGATTAAATCTTTAGAGACTACTGCTTTTACACTGAAAAAAGCACCATCGTGATCCGTTGAAATGACACCATAAGGGTTTTGGTTTGGGATAAAACCTGAGTTGTCTTTTCTTAAATTTTGGTATGCTATGCATAAGTAAAATGTTTACAACCAAAGTTGGATAAGCACGTCTTTGTAGGTTATCCCAAAGAATTTGTTGGGTATTCCTCCATAACACCAAGGACAAAAGAGTTTGTCGCTTGGAAAGTGAAGTTTCTTGAGAAGAAATTTTTCGTGAAAAGTTAAGTGGGAGGACAATAGAACTTTGATAATGTTATTGAACCTTAGCTATATGTGCTAAGTAGCATAGCGCCAGAAAGTGTCCCGGTGGTGGCCACAATGCAGATGGCTCTTGTGATTACAAAGTTTGTGATCTCAAAGATTAGAGTTCCTATTGAACCATATGGGTCGGGTAAGAATCAAATATTGAGATTATAAACAAGTCATTATTGTTTTGACAATGTTGAACCGACTGCATGCAAAGAAGCGATGATGAGCCCTGACTCCATAAAATGACTAGAAGTCATAAAAATCCGTGATAGTTTCCATGCACGAGAAATCAAGTTTTTGAACTTGGAAGACCCTCCAGAAAGGCATGAAGCCTATCGGTCATATTTGGATCTATAAAGAAATAGACATGGATGTTTGATATCTACTAAATAGTCGACATGTCGAAAAGGAGTTTACAACAATGTTCAAGGAGTTGACTATGACAGGATTTGATCTTTCATAGCGATATTTAGTCTTGATGGATTAATGTAGCAACCACTACATATAATTTGGTATATGGTTGGTGAACAAGCAAAACAATGTTCTTCTAATAGAATGGTTACCTAGGACATGTACGAGACACGGTCCGAAGGGTTTTGTTAATTTAAAGGATGCTAAAAGGGCATGCAAACTTCAATGGTTGAAGCAAGCATAGCGGAGTTGAAATCTTCACCGTGATGAAACTGTTAAAAGAGTTTAATTTCACCAGAGACGATGAAGATGCTTGCATTTAAAAGAAATTAAATGGGAGCACTGAGACATATTTCTAATACATTATGTAAAATCCATGGTGTTCATTGGAAATGATGTATCTTTTATTGACACTAGTTAAGAATTTCATTAAAATTGGATTTCGGTGAAAGACTTGGGCAAAATCGGAATATTTGGCATCAATGTCTATATGGATAGATTGAGGTGCTAATATGGTTGTGCTAGGCGTACATATATGAGATATTGAAATGGTTCAATATGAAAACAACAAGAAAGGTTCTTGCTGCATGGAAATGATTGTATCAAGATTCAAGTTTTTATACACTTGGTGAGTGAAATCACAGGAATATTTTGATCAATAATGTATACCATGATATGTACATATCCAGATAAGTCCTATGCTCTAAATGTTATATGCATATACCAGAATGATTCATAAGATGATCATTGGATGATAGATATTCTTATGAGTTCTTAGAAGAACTAAGAATATATCATGTATAAGTGACAAATAGTTAAAAGTAGTTCATTGTAAAGTGTTACATTGATACTCGTTTTGTCACAAGATACAAATTAAATTTATATCAATTTAAACTATGGGTGGCACAATGTAATAGAAAGGAGGTTCCATGATGGATTTGGATGAGTTCCAAAGTTGATACATTATGACGAATACTACAACAAAAGGCTAACTATATGACTGCTATAGTAGCAGCAAAGGAGGGAATTTGGTTAATTAGTTTGTTATCAAACTAGGTGTGGTTCACAGTGGGCTAGTACTATGAAGATATATTGTGCGACAATTATATCAACATGTTTTAACCCAAAGGAACTAAAGGTCTCACCAAAGGACTAAATTTATCAATGCCATCTCATTAGAGAATGAGTGATGCGTAGAGACACAAATCCATGCAAAATACACGTGGACCTAAAAATGTCAGATCCAGAAATTATGTTAACCACTAGCAAACACGTATATACAACACCAGAAAGCTTGAATGCGCAAGTTTTTCAAACTAGATTCTTGACTCTAGTGCAAGTGGGAGACTGAAGGGAAAATGCCCTAGATGCAATAATAAAGTGGTTATTATCTTATTCCTCGTTTATCATAAATGTTTATTTTACATGCTATAATTGTATCGATTGGGAATGTTAATACATGTGTGTTTAATAAACAAATAAAGGGTTCATAGTTATGCCTCTCTTATAAACTAGTCGTTGATTAACAAGATGATCAAAGTTTCCTGATCATGGACATTGGATGTTGTTAATAATGAGGTCATAACATTTGTGAAATGATGTGATGAACATTCATCCGAAGTATAGAAATACGATCAAATTCAATGTGTTTAAATTGCTATAACATCTTATGAAGTAATTCTAGTCCTTGGACCATGAGATCATGTCAATCACTAACACTAGAAGAGTACCTTGATAATATCAAACGTCACACCGTAACAGGGTAACTATAAAGGTGGGTTCATATACTCCGAAGGTGCTATATAGAGGCTCATGGATAAAGAGTGGAATTTGTCCACCCCGATGTCAGATAGATATACTTTGGGCCCTCTCGATGATATCACATTAGTTAGCTTGCAAGCAAGTGATATGATCAATAGAATGTTATATCACGGGAACGAGAAAAGAGTGCATGCTGGTACCGAGATCAAACTAGGTATGGAGATACCGATGATCGAATCTCAGACATGTAATATATCGCGAGACAAAGGGATTGAGTTACATGTGTAAAAGGTTCTCACGATAACAAAAGTCATCGTTGAATGTGTGGCAGTCAGTATGGATCTCCAGGTTTCGCTACTGATTATTGATCGGAGAAGGGTCTCGATCATGTATGCATTATTCGCAAACCGTAGGGTGACACACTTAAGGGATACTAACACCATTTGGAGCAAATATGTTCCAGAAAAAATAATCGCAACTTGCTGGAATTGTTTCAGTAGACACCAGAATTGTTTCAGGTGAAATTGCAGAAAATGGTTCTGCATGTGATATTGAAATGTTGCAGGGGGTTTTATGTGAATGTTTATTAATTAAAGTAATTAAAAAATTCTGAATAAAACAAATAAAAGAGTTTTATTAAATGAGAGTTGTATTAAATGAGAGTTGTATTAAATTTGGTGGAAATTTAATGCATTTTGAGTGGAGAAAATGGAGGGCCAAATTTATGTGAGTGGGAGCTCCACCCACATGAACGAGAGGAGGTGATGGAGCTCCTACATGGCCACCAGCCATGGGAGGGGATGCCTCCTCCTCCCCTATAAAAGGCCCCCTCTCCCTTCTTCTCACTCACACCTCCTCGTGAAGGATCTCTCTCCCCCTCTAAAAATTATTCACATGGTCTCGAATTAGCGAGATACATGTCCCGGTGGCTTTATCTGGAAAGGAGTTGTTGCTTCCACTGCATCGCTGGAGCGAGGACTTGGAGGTTGTCGGGTACCGGACGTGAACACAGAGGTTGTTAGGGTACCGCTACATCAACCACGAAATCAGTTTCGTTAACAATGCTTTCTCGCTCTTCAAGGGTATGATCTCTATGGATGTATATACACCTATTGCTTGTATCTAGTAGATAGATCTTGGTGCTTAGTAGTTCCCATTATAGGAAAAAAAATCTATGTTGTGAACCCAACAGACATCATCGTCAAGGAGGAGGAGGAGGAGGATGTTGTAGCCGCCACCGCATACCTGCCTAATGTCTACGCACTTCGATTCTTGTAGACAGGTGTTGGGCCTCCAAGTGTAGAGGTTTGTAGAACAACAGCAAGTTTTCCCTTAAGTGGATTGCCCAAGGTTTATCGAACTCGGGAGGAAGTGGTCAAAGGTATCCCCTCTCAAGCAACCCTTCAATCAAGTTACAAGAAGTCTCTCGTGTCCCCAACACACCCAATACACTTGTCAGGTGTATAGGTGCACTAGTTCGGCGAAGAGATAGTGAAATACAAGTGGTATGGATAATTATAAGTGGTAATGGTGCCAGAAAATAGCTTGATGGCGTGGAAGAGGCTAAAGGCAAACTGAAATAAAGATGAAAGCAAGCAAACATGTAACAGATCTAATTGCAAACGGTGTTTCAAAGCTTAGAAACAAGGCATAGGGATCATACTTTCACTAGTGAACACTCTCATATAAATATCTTCTCTTCATGATACTACTCTAAACTACTCTCCAGTTGGACACTCTAATCCATGATAGGGCTATAACAACACACCTCAAAGTTTGCTTTCCCCATCTAGATAACTCCACACTGTCACCTTGAGCACTAGATGGTTCCAACAAACACCACAATTTCAGAGAGACATCCAACTACAAATATAACAAGTATTTGTAATCTCTAGCCTAAGTGCCACCATGGTGTGCACGCTGTCACTTTCACACACCTGGGGAGAGCAGAGATCTATTAAAGCACTTGAGTAGCAAGGTAGATCTACTTGATTACAAAGCTCATGATCACAATATGATCATGCATAGAGAGATGAACACATAGCTACCGGTAGAACCCTTAGCCTCGAGGAAGAACTACTCCCTCATCATCATGGGAATCAGCAACGGCGATGGAGATGGTGGTGGAGATCGATGCAAATGGCTCTGGGGGCACTTCCCCATCCTGGCAGGGTGCTGGAATAAAGACTTTCTGTCCCCGGAATCTCCTCTTCGGTGGCGGCAGTGCTATGGAACTTTTCGTGGCTGGAGGCTGTTCGATTGAGGGTTTTCATCTCGGGGGTTTCTTATAGGCGAAGGGGCAAGGTCGATGGCCGGCCAGGGGGCCCACACCATGCCCTGGCGCGGCCTAGGGCTGCCCGTGCCAAGGGGTGGTGTGGCCTCCAAGTGGCCCCCCTTCGTCTCTCCTTCGGAGTCCATGTGTCTTCTGGTAAAATATCAACTTTGGCTTTTGTCCCGTCCAATTCCGAGAATATTCATTTTCTGACTTTCCTGGAACCAAAAATAGCAGAAAATAGGCAACTGGCACTGTGGCATATTGTTAATAGGTTAGTCCAAGAAAGTGTATAAAAAGTACTCCAAAGTGTGGACAAAACATAAGAAAGTAGATAAAAACCAAGCAAGTAACATCAAAAATTATAGATACGTTTGCAACGTATCAACATCCCCAAGATTAACTCCTGATCGGCCTCGAGTAGGTAAGTGATAAAAAGAAAGAATAATTTTTGAGGTGACATGCACCATCACAATCTTGATCAAGGCATGTATAAAACATTGATAGCTGGGATCATAGTACTTTAACATAGCATGAAAGATATAGTTCTAACAATAAGACATAGCAACTATGTTGTAACATGAAAAGGCACAAACAAAAGATTCATGAATAACAATGCTTTGGAAGACATTTGTTTGTTTCACATAAAGAAAACATAGCATAGTGGCATTCAGCTTGTCCCTCATGGAGTAGCAAAACATAAATGCATAAGACACCTTCAAAGTTCATAAGGGTGGCTAGATACAAATAGTTTAAGAACAAGTAATATAAAAGTTATGCATCAATCAACAAGTCTTGGGACAATGCAAATTAAACTAAGAATGGCCACTATGCTCTCTTAATAGGTGCATAAAGATACAAGATGGAGACTCAACATAAAAGTAAAAGAAAGGCCTTCATAGAAGGAAGCAGGGATTCAATGTCGTCGGATTGATGACAAGTACGCCATGAGGGGGTCCTCGAGGCGTGCGGAAGAGAGGGGTGTGAGACGTACGGTGTTCCGGGACGGTGAGCACACAAGTTTTACCCAGGTTCGAATCCGCCGGCTTTGGACGGATGCTAATCCTGCTAGCAATCCAGTAATACGACAGAGCCGGAGTATGGGTTACAAGGGTTCACCTGTGCGAGTCGAGATTGTAGACTATTGAGGGTGCCCTAAATGTTCTCCCTAGGACGGCTTATATAGATATCCGGCCTAGGGTTTACAGGAGAGATCCATCCGGCTACGACTAAGAGTCGGTTACAGAGTACATCTTGAACTACAAGTAACACTATGGGCCTAAGTCGGTAAGTCTTCTGGGCCTTACCGTAGCCGGATTGGACTCCGTCTCTTCTCCCTGACTAGGCCGCCCGTGAAGCAAAGCTCTAACCCGAAGTGGGCCACCCTGGTCAGTGAGGACCTGTGAAGAAACCTGGAAAGTATATCCCCAATAGTAGCCCCCGGAAGTCTCCAAGATCCAAAGTCAGATTCATCATCGTCTAGCTTGATCTTCGGCTTGCAGAATCTTGAAGGGTTCCTGAAACTTCACAACAAAAAATACAATCTAGGTCTTAAAAATAAGTCAAACCTATCGACAGGTTACTCGGATTTTCCAGCTTGATTTTAAACTAAGCCGGAACTTGGTCTCTAACGCCACCTGACACCAGTCATGGTCAAGTCACGTCATTTGACAGACATCCTGTCAGCACGACCATTGGTGGATCCGTAGTTCACGGAACCGAGGCGCCGTTTCAATGCATACACGGAGATCGAGGCGACGTAATCATCGCGTGGGTCCTTCCCAGTTCCTTCCGCGATGCGTGGCGGTTACACTGTACCATTTGCACGAATCTTGGCGCGGTTAGGTGGATATAAGGGGTGAGGATTCTCCTCCTCCTTTCTTCACCTGTTGCTTTGCCGTTTCTTCTCCTCCAAATCTCCCCCGTGCACAGAGCTCCTCTGCTTTCCCCAAAAACTCCCAGCACCGCCCATCTTAGGTCACCGGAGAAATGGTTTCATCTTCATCTTCCGGTTTGGCGGCGGTAGCGACGGCGGAGGCGGCGGCAGAAAAGGAAAGCTTCCGCGGGGTCTGGATCCCCGACGTGCTCGATGACGAGAAGCTCCACGGCATGGAGACAGAAGGGCTCCTCCGCACCGGCGACTGGCGGAGCGGCGTCGGGGAGACCGTCCCCAACCCGCGCGCCAGCAAGCGGGTACACTTGAGAACCCACCTCGATAGAGGTTTGTCATTTCCTCCCTCAGAATTCTTTTCCGAGGTGATAGATCACTATAGTGTCCAACTCCACCATCTTCCTCCCAACTCCCTCCTAGAGATGAGCGCCTATGCGGCTTTGTGTGAGGTATTTCTCGGCATTAGGCTGAGTCTTACGTTATTCCGGTACTACTTCCATGTCCGGAGGAATTCTATCACTGCCAGTAATCCGTATATTACCTGTACAATTAGCTTTTCACCTAGACGTGAGCGCGCACATCCCAAGATTCTAGCAAGTGACTCGGTAAAACAATGGCCAGCCACCTTCTTTTATCACAAGGATATTCCGGCTCCCGGCAAAGCCACTGCTTTGCCGACTTTCATCGACGGAGCTGCCACGGCCCAACCGTCTTGGGACAGGCTCCTCCGGCTCTAAGTGACGATCTAATCCTCGCTAAGAGGCAGATCGAATATCTGATTAACCACAAAGGGCCGAAGGGATCCGACTTGGTCCAATGTTGGGTGTCACGCCGGATCGAACCCCTTCATTACCACGGAGACCGACTGGTGCACTCCATCACGTCGTCCAAAAAAGATTCCCTCCGCATCAGCCCTAGAGCCTATACCTCGCAAGGTTACATAAGCCAGATTAAATGGCTGATAAGGGAGCGGATCGAGAGGAAGATCCCAGAGGTTTCTCTAGATATGCATACAACAGAAAACCCCGTGGTGCCGGTAAGCTTCTAATAGTAAACCTTTTTAGGTGTTTTCTTCTTTAGATTATATCGCAATACTGATATGTTTTCTTCTTTTCAGCTTGCTGACCTCCCCGAGTCAGAATTTGCTCCACTCGAAGGATATCCTCTAGAGTTTTCTCAGGAGGCAGAACTGGTCCCATTGCCGGAAACTGTGCCCAAGAAGCGCAGGGCTCCGACAGTGGCTGTTGGCACAAAGGAGGTGCCTGTTGTGAAGAGGTAACTTTCAACACAACTTCCGCCTTTGTACCTTACTCGAATTTTCTTCCGAGATGTAATGTTTTCGACGCTATTACATTCTCAGAGCTAAGCAACTCATCAAGGGTAAGGGCAAGGGAACTTCTTCAAAGCCCCTGCGACAAACGAAGCTTACCATAGCTTCTCCTGCCGTAGCTCCTCCGACTCCTACCCCTCAACCTTCCGCAACGCCGGTGATTACTCCTTCTCCGGCTTTCGCAGAAGATCCGTCTCCTTCAACGGGGCCTGCGATCCTTGAATCGCAAACTAACGTCATCATGAGTGAGTCAGGTATAGATAAGGGTGAACCCTCTTCGGGTAATGATCCCTCAGCATAAACCTTTGCCGAAAATCTTCTCAGCAATCCGGGACTTGCCAAGTTTGGCCTATCTCGGAAATCTGTAGAAGAGATCCAGCAGCTGGCCAGGCAATGCCTGGAGAAGAGAAATCTATCTGCCGAAGAAGAAGCGCAAGAGGCAGAGGACATCAAGCACTCTGACCTTCTTGAAGAAGTGCATCTTCGCAACGAGAGGATAAGGTCCGGTGAGCTTCCAACTGCTCTAGTGACTCCTCTGACTCTCGCTGAGAAGGTTGCTGTTGAAGTGAATGCGAGTTTGGACAAACTTACTCGCGAACAATATGTAAGTTAGAATTCTAACTCCTGTTTTTCCTATATTTCATATCATATCCTCTAGCCCCCAAGCATGAAGTAGGATATATAATCCGGGTTTATGCTTCCTTAGGATGCCAAAAAATGAACTAGTGTAGCCCCCAAGGCTCGTGCTGATATTAGTAAAAATATTAGCCCGAGTCTTTAGTAGACTTCTGACTTTGAGTATTTTGACTTACATAAAGTATATTCCTATAACCAGGATTTGTTGAAAAATGTCTGCAACAAGCGAAGAGAGATCAGAGCTCTCCGACTTAAGAATGCTGAGCTTAAAGTTGCCAAGGATGAGGCCGAAGGTAATCATTCCGAGACTCAAACCTTGTCTTTCATGTTTTCATTGTCGAATTTTTACTGAACTGTTGTTCTTTTTGACTTACAACGCTGGTAAAACAGTCCTGCGCTATGATTGAAGAGGTCGAGAACCTCAAAACCTTGGTGGTGGAGAACAAGGAGCTTCACCAAGAGCTAGATAAGCTCAAGGTGGATCATGAGAAGAGCATAGCTCAAGTTCTCGAGTCCTCCTCCATGGCCACTGACGAGCGTGATCGTAAGATTTCTGCTCAAGATCAGAAAATCTCAGACCTCAATAATGAGATGTGCAGAGAGAAGGACCTTTCCGAAGCGCTCCGGGCTGAACTCTGAAGTCTTCAGGAAGAGAAGACCAAAGTTGACGACGTCATCTTTGGTATGTTCCATCTGTCTGATTTGTCTATTTTCTTCGACTTCTTTCATTGTCGGATTTTATTAACTTGTTTTGTGTATAGGTCCTCTGAACTTGACAGATTCCACCTCCGCCGAGCACCCGCACCCACCGGCTTACCCAAGTTGGTGACCCGCTTCATGACTTTCGCCAATCCCTTAAGGATATTGGCGGAGCTCTCAATATTCCGAACATGCATAGCATGTCGGATTTTCAGGTGCGGGACAAGGCGAAGGAGATGCCGCAACTTGTCCAGGACTGGAACATGTCCTACGCGCGGTCCGCAGCGCAGAACGCTCTTACCATGGTCATGAGCCACCATGGAAACAAGGAAATATGGCAAGTGACCAGAGGGTACTGCAAGGTGGATGAAGACGGCCAGGAGCAGGACATCAAGGCCATATGAACTCCTGCGCCGGATATGGTTGTCACGTGGCTGATTTGACCAGGTACGAAACTCCTTTCTTCACCCGCGTGGACACTCCGCCTCCGCCTCCAGAAGAATCAGTAGAAGTTTCCGACGATGACCACACCATATCGGAAGTGGACATCTCGGAACGATATCAAGGCGATGTATCCAGCGGCCGGCAGCTCCTTCCTCTCCTCCTGCATCATAGATTGCCAGAAATATTTGTATTATTCTGAAAAACATGATGGGTCTGTAAATATGCAGTACTATAATTTTTCTAGTGCTAATCTTTTGATCTATTCAGCACTTTTGGCTTTAAATTTTTGTGTGCGTGAAATGTTTACATAAGCACTTGTATTTTTTTGCCTATACTTATCGCTTATCTGGCTTTCCACCTCGTCCCTTTCGTGAGCCGGCTAAACCTTCTGCACGGAAACTTTGCCGAGCAACGGAGCTTAATTGCTAAACCAGTTTAAACTCGGAAACAAAGCCGGCTTCTAGTACCAACAATTCACTACTCAGAAAATACCCGCATCTGGCAATCAGACAAATAACCAAAGTATAGACTAGAAACTTTAGGGTTATACCCGAAGGTAGCATTTTTAGAATCGGAAATCTAAACCAGAACAAACATGAGCATAAAGTACTCTCAAGTATTCTGGGATTTTTGACTATGACATGATCATTAGGAAATAAGATGGTAAAAACTTCTCAGAAAAAACTTGAGGCAACCAAGACTTTTATTTCTCACAGAACATGTACATATATATGTTTACAAAGAAGGATAAACTAAGAATAAAAGGGACATAGCTAAGCAATATTCCATGGTCTGTCTAACTCATCCGGATTTGTACAGCCTCCAGCTCTCTTTCTCTTCTTAGTAGCAGGTATTTCCTTAACTGGCCTCATGTCAGTTAAGTAGTATGAACCATTGTGTAATACTCGACTAACTAAAAAGGGCCCTTCCCATACTGGGGAAAGTTTGTGCTTTCTTTGCTGCACAAGCCGGAGAACCAAATTGCCTTTATTAAAAGATCTGTTTCTAACTCTCTGGCTATGATACTTGTGTAACTTCCGCTGATAGGCTGTTGATCTCATTTCAGCAACGACGCGAACTTCTTCGACTAACTCAAGATCATTTTGTCGAGAAATATCGGCATCCTCTTCAATATACGCAGCCAATCTAGGAGAAGTATGAATTAAATCACTAGGAAGAACTGCTTCTGCACCATAGACCAAGAAGAAAGGTGTGTATCCGGTTGACCTGTTCGAAGTTGTTCGTAAACTCCATACTACAGAGGGTAATTCCTCTGCCCAAGCCCCCGCAGCACGTCGTAGTTGTGCTTCGAGTCTCGGTTTTAGGCCTTGTAGGATTAAACCATTTGCTCTTTCGACTTGTCCGTTAGCCTGTGGATGTGCGACTGACGCAATGTCAAGCCGGATATTTTGCTCGCTACAGAATTCAGCCAATTCTCCCATAGAGAAGTTACTCCCGTTGTCCATGATAATGCTATGCAGATAACCATACCAGATTATGACATCCTCGACAAATCTTTTGGCTGTTGCTCCATCACAACTAGTGACAGGTTTAGCCTCGATCCATTTGGTGAACTTATCCACCATCACTAAAAGGTGAGTAAATCCACTTGGAGCTCATTTGAACGTTCCTACCATATCAAGCCCCCAGACCGCAAAAGGCCATGTTATAGGTATTGTTTGCAGCTGATCAGCCGGAACATGAGCTTGTTTGGCCTAATTTTGGCAGCCTTTGCACGTCTTAACTAATCGTTCGGCATCTGCCTGACCTGTAAGCCAGAAAAATCCATGTCTAAAAGCTTTTGCCACTAAAGATTTGGCTGCAGCGTGGTGACCACACTCGCCTTCGTGATTTCTCTTAAGATATCCACTCCTTCCGGAGATACACAGCGCTGAAACCCCCCAGAAACACTCCGCTTATAGAAATCACTTTTAACTACAGTGTAGGCTTTTGCTCGTCGGATAATCTGTCGGCTCAGAACCTCGTCTTCAGGTAATTTGCCATCTACCAAATAATCAAGGTAGGGTTGAGTCCAGCTGGGAATTACAGCCAGAACTGCTATTAGAGGTGAGTCGGATTTGGTCGGATATTCTTCATCTACTCCCTTTATTGAGGGAACTTGGAGGTGCTCTAAAAAAGCGCCATCCGGGACCTCTTTCTGCGCAGAGCCTATCCGAGATAGTGCATCTGCTTCCTCGTTATCTGCTCGAGGGATGTGTTGAACCTCAAACCCTTCGAACGATTTAGATAAATCATCCACGCCAGCTTTATATGCTGCCATGTGTTTATTTGCATTACAAATATCCGACACTTGTTGAGCAACAAGATCTGAATCTCCGTAACATATCAAACGTCGGATGCCAATATCCTTAGCAATCCGGATTCCATGCAGCAGTGCTTCATACTCGGCAATATTATTCGTCGCTGTGAAGTGGATCTGCAACACGTATAGAAGTTTATCTCCTTGGGGTGATTTGAGCACCACGCTAGCCCCCGAGCCCCCTCGAGCCTTTGACCCATCAAAGTAGAGGGTCCAATATTTCGACTCAGGAAGGGTCATATTCTCCTTCATCTCTGTCCAATCAGCGACAAAGTCAGCAAGGATTTGGGATTTGATTGCTGTCCGAGGTTTATACTCAATATCAAAAGCTGAAAGCTCTATGCCCCATTTGGCGACGCATCCTGTGGCGTCACTGTTGTTGATTATATCTCTCATGGGAGCTGTGCTCACCATGGTAATTGGATGCTCCTGAAAATAATATCGTAGCTTACGAGATGCTAGAAAAACACCGTAAGCCAACTTTTGATAGTGCGGATACCGCTGTTTTGATTCTGTCAGGACCTCGCTGACAAAGTAAGTCGGACGCTGCACCAGGTGTTCCTGATTTTCCTCCGGTCTCTCCACCACCATGGCGATACTAACGACCTTGTTTGTCGCAGCAAGATAGAGCAACATCGGTTCCTGTGGTTCCGGCACAGCAAGGATAGGAGCATATGAGAGTACTTTCTTCAGGTCTTGTAGTGCAGCTTCAGCTTCGTCGGTCCAAACAAAATCCTTGGTATTTTTCAGGAGTTTATATAATGGTGCAGCTCTTTCACCAAGCCGGCTTACAAACCAACTGACTGCAGCGATGCAACCAGTTAGTCTTTGTACGTCCTTCAGGCGAGTTGGCCTGGAAATATTGAGTATAGCCTTGATTTTGTCCCGGTTCACCTCTTTGCCTCTTTGAGACATGATGAAACCTAAAAATTTTCCGGCTGGTATTCCAAAGAAACATTTCTTTGGGTTAAGCATGATGTTGTATTTTCGTAGATTGGCGAACGTTTCCTCCAAGTCGGAAATCAGCGTTTCCTTCTTTTTGGATATCACCGCAATATCATCCACGTATGCATGTACATTGCGTCCGAGTTGGTCATGGAGGCAACGCTGCATCGTGCGCTGGTACATAGCTCCTGCGTTCTTCAGCCCAAAGGGCATCGTAACAAAACAGAAGGTTCCGAAGGGGGTTATGAATGAAGTTTTGACTTTGTCAGAGTCCTTCATCCGGATTTGGTGATAACCGGAATATGCGTCGAGAAAATAGAGGAGTTCCGAGCCTGCCGTAGAATTGATAACTTGATCAATTCTAGGCAGAGCGAACGGATCTTTTGGAGAAGCCTTGTTCTAGGCAGTATAATCAACACACATCCTTAAATCAATGGTGTCCTTTTTAGGGACCATTATAGTATTAGCCGACCACTCAATGTGGATGACCTCTTCTATGAATCCGGCTAACTCGAGCCGTGCTAGTTCCTTAGCTATTGCCTTACACTTTTCATCGCCGAAACGTCGTAAGGACTATTTGACGGGTTTAGCATTCGGGTTTACATTTAAAGAGTGCTCGGAAAGTTCCCTGGGTACTCCGGTCATGTCAGATGGCTGCCATGCAAAGATATCTTGATTTGCTTGGAGGAACTTGACGAGCGCACCTTCCTATGTGCTACCTAGGCCTACGCCTATCTGGGTCACCTTGGAGGGATCATCATCCTTCAACGGCGTCTTCTTCGTCTCTTCTGATGCCTTGAACTTCGGATTTGGCTTTGTCACCTCCTTCTTCGTTGCGGGCATCTCGGACGGATCTGCTCTTCTTGATCTCCTGGTACTCCTGGGCGTGCAGCACAGCTTCAGCAAAGGCGGCATTTCCATCCTCGCACTCTCGCGCTTTCTTCGGGTCTCCCCTGATAGTGATTACGTTGTTGGGACCTAGAATTTTCATCATATTGTAAATGTAACACGGACGAGCCATAAAATCCCAGTAAGCCGGACGCCCGAATATAGCGTGGTACGCGCTCTTGAACGGGACCACTTCGAAGGAAAGTGCCTCCGTCCGATAGTTCTTTGGAGTTCCAAAGGTAACATCCAAAGTGATTTCTCCCAGGGAATTAGCTCGTATTCCTGGGACAACTCCGTGAAAGATCACAGAGCTATGGTTCAGCTGGGTCTCTGAGATCTTCATCCGGCGTAGCGTTTCGACATACAGAATATTGATACTGCTGCCGCCATCCATGAGGGTCTTAGAGAAACCATAACCATCAATAAGTGGATTGACGATTAAGGTGTATTTTCCTCGCCTGTGCAACTTGGGCGGATGATCAGCACGGTCAAATGTGATTGCCACTTCTGACCAGTCCAAAAATTGGGGGACAGCCGGAACTGTTGCATTGAGCTCATGTAGAACTGTTTTCTTAACCTTTGCTGGTTGATATCCGAGGAAGGTGACATAAGTGTCTTTTTTGGTCAGAAAATTTTCTTCCCTTCCGGCTTGGGATTTGAAGCATCAGCTTCCTCCATGTCGGAATCTTCCTTGGTCTCTTTATCTTTTTCGGGATTCTTCTTTCCCTTCTTCCGCTTAGCTTTGTAGCCTATGATGTCATCTCTTTTGATGTCATCATTGAAACGACATTCGGCGTTGGTGTGGGACGAGCCCCCATTGGCGTCTAAGTGATGCACACATGGGTTATTGGCAATGTCGGCCCAAGAGTAGGTTTTGCCTGGTTGCTGGTCTCCTCTACCTTGGACTCTTGAAGTCCCACGGCCACGCCCGCGCCCTCCGCCGCGTCCTCCTCGTCCTCCAAACCCGAAAGTAGTAGTGACCACTGCCGTTTCCGCGTTGGGTTTCTCTTCTGAGGTATTTTTGCGCTCCTGAGCTTGTTTCTTTGGTTGTTTCACTGACTGTGGCACATCAAGGGCATTGAGTAATCCCTCTGCATCATCATCGGCATCTGCATACTTGCTCTCTGTTTCTATCATCTCTCCCAAATCAGTGACTGTGTCACACTTCAAGTGACGCAGTAGACCAATTGGGAGACCTGCAATGAAAGCTTCAATCGCAGTTTGATCATTTACTCCTTCACAGGAGTTCTTGGTGTCAATCCATCATCCGAGGTAATCCCAGCGAGTTTCTCCGGCTTTCTGGGTGCAACGCTGTAGGTCTCCAACCGTATAGGGCCTCCGGTATGTGCCTTCGAAATTCCGAAAGAACGCACTTTGCATGTCATACCAGTTGTGGATGGTGTTCTCCGAAAGCTCATTAAGCCATGATCGTGCCATCTTCCGCAACATAAGTGGGAGATATCGGGTTGCGACCAGGCTATTTCTGCCTTTGGCGATGCAGCAAGCTTGGAAAAAATCCTATAGCCAGGTATCTGGCTGAGCAATGCCGTCGTAGGCTTGGATATGTCTTGAGATAGCAAATCCTTCTGGGAATCTTGTAGCTCTGATGCGTGGTCCAAAGCACTTTGGGCCCATGTAGATATCATCGTTTTCGTAGCGCCGCACCTCTATGTTGGAGTTGATCCTGTGCCTTGCGTCGTTCGGGGATAGAGATCGCCCCGAATGTCAGCTGTGGCTGTGGTGCCTTGGAGCCGGACTTCGGCTTCTGCCACCACCTCCTCCGCCACGTCGTCCTCCCTGTCCCCCTTGAGAGCCGTTGTGATGACTACTTGGTGGAGAGGGTGGGGCAGCTGGATTGTTTCCGGCTGTTCGCCGGCCTCCGTCCGGAGCGTCATTATTCTGGTTCCGGGGAGGGTCTTCACTACGAAGAGCCCCCTGTCGGCTTGTCGTGGCATGGTTTCCGTCGTTCCTTCGTCCGTCGTTCCCACTACGATGAGGCTCAGCCGGACGCCTTGCACGTCTAGGAGGTGGCATTTTTTGACGGTCCTCCTCCCGACATTTCTTTTTATCTTCTCCCCTTTGATCGTTCGACTCTCGTCGGGGACGATTTCTCGGATACAGTGCAGCAATGGCCTCTTGCTCGGCCGCTGGAGCGACGTTGCTCCAGTCACGTGCAGAACTATGATGATGTCCTGATGATCTGGTTCTGGAGTAGTTGTCTTCCCGTCGGTCGGAACGGTGATGCTGTTCCGGAACCCGCTGGGGCCTTATATCATTCCAGGCTGAGTCCGTGTGACATTGGTCGGATTTGGAGACCCGTTTTCCACTTTCGGATTTCGCAGCCATCTGTTGCTCCAGACCCTTGGTGAGTAGCTTGATGCCGAATCGAACCTGTTTTGGGCCTGGGTTATTTGACAGGATATCTCGAGCTGCGATAGTGTTCTGTACCGGTGTTGGGTACACCAGATCTCCTTTGCTGTCGAGACGAGGCATCCCTGGATCTCCTTCAAAGAGGACCCTGTTCACTTCTGGAAATTTACCATCACGTGTGTAACGTTTCTGTGTCTTCTGATGCAACCGAGACATGTAATCCTTAGTTGCCATGCGTTTCTTTTCCTCCTCGATGTTTTTGGCTTCATCCAGGAGTTGTTGATGACACGCTTCTAGGGCTTGGGCCCTTTCGTCCAGCTCTTCAGCAATAACTTCTGCAGTTGTAGGGATAGGTGTGGTTAATGCAGCATCGATGAGTTTATGCGCACCTTCAGTGATCACGTGTCCATCCACCGATTCTTCTTTTTTCGGCTCTTCTAGGATAAGTGCTCCATCGAGTCTTCCTCATATTCCTCGGCAATCACCTCCTCTGTCAGAGGGTCTTTTGCCGGGGTCTTGTTATTCTTGTTCTTCCTCTTTGCCTTCTTGGCAGCGCCGGTAGCAAAGACGGCTTTGGGTCCGTTTCCCGGAGTCAAGCTCTGATCGGTACTTTCAGACATCTAGACTTCGGGATAATCTCCGACTTTTATGTCATCCTGCGCTTTGGGAGAGTTTTTCCCGGATCCTTCATCCATGGCTTCTCCTTCCTCTGCAGCTTTGGAGTTATACTCCTCTTCATATTCCGCGGAGAACTTTCGGAAATCTGCCGACGTCATCGATTCATCCGAGGATGTGGGTACGTCGGCGTTTGTTCCAATTGCCTCCAGCACAGAGTTGGTGTTGTCTCCAGCATCGGTAGAGCGAAATCCGGATCCCACGTATCCGGCAAAGTGCGCTGCGTTCCTCCTGAGGTACCTGCGGCTCTCGCGATCAGCTTCGTCGAAACTTTTGATGGTCTCGAGAATTGCATCTATGCCTAAGTTTTGCATTACCATACGCCGCAGCGTGTACCTTAGGAAAGGCATGTCTGTCCCGGCATCGTCAGAGCCGGAATCAGTGTCGTTGCTATGCTCCTCCTGGATTTCGATCGACTTTGGCGAGAGGGTCGACTTGGGATTCAGTCTCTCCAAGGAGATCCACTCTAGATTCGACTTGGGCCGCTGGGTCTTCTTTAGGCTCGGATTTCTCCACTATCTCCGCAATTGGTGCGGGCTGGGTGGGATTAGGGTTTTCTAAGATCCGGAACTCTTCCGCCTCCGTGGACAAAGGGGACCCAGAAGATTCTTCTGCCTCTGTCATCACCGGTGGGGTGGGTGGGGCAGGTTCAGCAAAACCGATGTAAATATCGATCTCACCAAAAGACATGATTGTTTAGGCAGTCACAGCCTCCCTAGTTGGAATCCAGGTCTCGTCGAGAACGATGAGATGGACGTCGCTGTCGTAGAGGATGCGACCGATGGCGATAGTCTCGCCGATTCTGATTCTTGCAGATTCCGCTCGGAACGCATATCCGAAGCTCACTTGCCCCATGGTGGGCGCCAACTGTCGTCGGATTGATGACAAGTACGCCATGAGGGGGTCCTCGAGGCGTGCGTAAGAGAGGGGTGTGAGACGTACGGTGTTCGGAGACGGTGAGCGCACATGTTTTTCCCAGGTTCGAATCCGCCGGCTTTGGATGGATCCTACTCCTGCTAGCAATCCAGTAATACGGCAGAGCCGGAGTATGGGTTACAAGGGTTCGCCTGTGCGAGTTGAGATTGTAGACTATTGAGGGTGCCCTAAAGGCTCTCCCTAGGACGACTTATATAGATATCCGGCTTAGGGTTTACATGAGAGATTCATCCGGCTATGACTATGAGTCGGTTAAAGAGTACATCTTGAACTACAAGTAACACTATGGGCCTAAGTCGGTAAGTCTTCTGGGCCTTCCCGTAGCCGGATTGGATTACGTCTCTTCTCCCTAACTAGGCCGCCCATGAAGAAAATCTCTAACCCGAAGTGGGCCACCCTGGTCAGTGAGGAACAGTGAAGATACCCGGAAAGTATATCCCCAACATTCAAGTCTCATAAAGAGCTTCCAAAAATTGTGGTACTTATTAGCTTTCAGCTCTCATTGCCCCTAGCATAAGCATCTTTAGGTGATTAAGCTTAAAGTGACACAACTAAGAGGATATGCTTGACAAGTCATAAGTTGAAATCTCATTCCCCTTACTTACGAGTACCGAACCTCATGCTACTCAACTTCAGTCACAAGTAAGCTCTTGTCATTTTAAGTACATATGTATCATAGAGAACCGCCAACGGGGTACCCCTTGCACATGATATAGGAGCTATCCCATAATCAAAATGACGGGCAAGCAGACAATGAGCATCTCAGCGATCTTTTTATTTGCTATTTGCATAGGTTTTTATTGAGGATGCTTCATAGAGTGCTCATTATGGTTATGTGATGGCCCAAAATATATCGAGCTCGTTAGGGAACCCCAAGAGGAAGGTATGATGAGCACAATAGAAGGTTTTCCCTCAGTTATGAAACCAAGGTTATCGAACCAGTAGGAGTAAGGAAACACCTCCAAGGTGTTGTTTCCAACTTGGAATCCTGCACAACACAACCCCAGAACTTTGCCCCCAACTTACAGTGAGGTTTTCAATCTCACCGGTTTTGCTGAAAACAAAGGATTAAACTTATCGAGTGGAAGAAAGTAAAAGCTTGCAGAAAGTAAACAGAAAATAGTAAACAGTTGTAGATTGATGGTAAAAGAAAGGATCGGGGGTCCATAGTTCACTAGTGGTGGCTCTCCTTAAGATAGATAACATGTTGGGTGAACAAATTACAGTGGGGCAATTGACAAACATCGATAAAGCATACATGCATATACTAATCATCTTGACTCCTTTGAGATTTGATTGGGCATTACAACATTATACATAGACCGTAATCCAACTACATCTATGACTAATAATCCACCTTCAGGTTATCATCCAAACCCCCTCTAGTATTAAGTTGCAAGCAACAGATAATTGCATTACGCATTGCATGTAAATTAAACAATACGATTGTTCTATGAACAAAGGATTGCTGTTTTCTCCCTAGTAGGAACAACACATCTAGTACCTTAGAGACTTCTGTCACTTCCTCAGATTACTAGAGGCATGAACCCACTATCGAGCATAAATACTAACTCTTGGAGTTGCTAGGATCTACTTGGCCAAGATAGCTACTAACAATGGAAAGCATGCAAGATGACAAATAACAAAGACATGATAGAATCAATAATCAATCTGAAATAGCATCTCAATATCCATCGGATCCCCACAAACACAACATGTAGGATTACAAATAGATGATCTTGATCATGAACGGAGCTCACAAGATCTAAACATGATAGCACAATGGAGAAGAACCAGCCATCTAGGTACTACATGGACCCATAGTCCAAGGATGAACTACTCATGCATCACACCGGAGGCTTGCATGATGATGAAGAAGGCCTCCAGGGTGAATTCCCCTCTCCGGAAGGGTGCTGGGAAGAGCTTCAGATCCCTCCCGATCTAGGGATGGAGATGACGACGGCTACATACTCTTTCGTGGAAATTTGATCGGGTACTTAGGGTTTCTGTATCGGAGTTATCTTATAGTCGTCAGGGGAGGCCGAGGGGGTGCCGTAGGCGACCACACCACCCCCTCGCGTGGCCAGGCCTGTCCCAGGCAGCCAGGTGGTGTGGCGGCCCTCTGGCCCCTCTTCGTCTCGTATTCTGGCTCCGTGTCCCCCTTGGTGAAAAACTGACTTTGGCTTTTGTCCCGTCCAATTCTGAGAATATTCATTTTCTGACTTTCCTGGAACCAAAAACAGCAGAAAACAGGCAGCTGGCACTATGGCATCTTGTTAATAGGTTAGTCCAAGAAAGTGTATGAAAATACTCCGAAGTTGGAACAAAACATAAGAAAGTAGATAAAAACCAAGCATGGAACATCAAAAATTATGGATACGTTAGCAACGTATCAACATCCCCAAGCTTAACTCCTGCTCGTCCTCGAGTAGGTAAGTGATAAAAAGAAAGAATAATTTTTGAGGTGACATGCACCATAATAAACTTGATCAAAGTATTTGTAAAACATTGAAAGCTGTGATCATAGTACTTCAGCATAACATGAAAGATAAAGCTCTAACAATAAGATATAGCAACTATGTTGCAACATGAAAAGGCATAAACAAAAGATTCATGAATAACAATACTTTGCAAGACATTTGTTTGTTTCACATAAAGAAAACATAGCATAGTGGCATTCAGCTTGTCCCTCATAGAGTAGCAAACATAAATGCATAAGACACCTTCAAAGTTCATAAGAGTGACTAGATACAAGTAGTTTAAGAGCAAGCAATATCAAGTTAAGCATCAATCAACAAGTCTTGGGACAATGCACATAGAACTAAGAATGGCCACAATGCTCTCAAAGTAGGTGCATAAAGGTAGAAGGTGGAGACTCAACATAAAAGTAAAAGAAAGGCCTTCATAGAAGGAAGTAGAGATTCAAGTTTCATAAAGAGCTTCCAAAAATTATGATACTTGTTAGCTTTCAGCTCTCATTGCCCCTATCATAAGCATCTTTAAGGGATTAAGGTTAAAGTGACACAACTAAGAGGATATGCTTGAGAAGTTATAAGCCGAACTCTCATGCCCCTTACTTACGAAGACCGAGCCTCATGCTACTCAACTTTAGTCACAAGTAAGCTCTTATCATTGTAAGTACATATGTATTATAAAGAACCGCCAACGAGGTACCCCTTGCACATGATATAGGAGTTATCCCATAATCAAAATGACAAGGCAAGCAGACAATGAGCATCTTAGTGATCTTTTTATTTGCTATTTGCATAGGTTTTTATTGAGGATGCTTCATAGAGTGCTCATTATGGTTACGCTGCAAGTTTCCACCAAGATTAGGCATGGCTTAGGCTAGCGGCCCAGGCGTTTCTCTAACACACATACAAACTCCATGATCTTACAATTTCCACTTTTATTTCACACCGCCGGGATCCATAAGCAAAAGAACATGATATCAACGGGGTACAATGTACAAGTGCAATGTTGAAAGCGTTCCCCATGATACATGGTTCTGCTAATTTCAACTTATAAAGCGCAAGCATATACGCAACAAAGATGGACACAATGGGTCAAGTTTATTAATTGCAAGAAAGTAAAGTGTGCCATCAAGTACGTGAGAGCTTTAATCACTAATTTTCACATAACAAGTTCAATTTGGAATGTAGATATAAACATGAATATACTTGGAATAGCAAATGCTAATAGGTAGGTATGGTGGACTCTTTGGAATAACTTGGTTTTAGGAGTTGGATGCATGAGTGGAACTCATACTTGATTACGGAGGCTACCAAAAGACTGGGATCGACCAACTAAGAGGGCAATAATGGTCATAATCATGCAGAGCGACAAAACATCATTGATTAAAGAATAAAGTGATATTATAAGTCGAAAACTAAAGGATAATAAAGGCTACGGAGACTTGGGATAGTCATAACATGGTGTGGGCATGCGCCAAGTCAACCCAAATAAATCATCAAAGGAGAATACCACAATACTATGCTTTAATATGCTAAAACAACACATGATTCTTCCAAGGCACATTAAGCAATCTCAATTGTTTATAACATGTCATGCTACAACAAAGATCACTAAGAATAAAGCCAAAACAATATCAAGCATGGCATGGCAAAGCATATGAAGGGGATCCGCAGCAGAAAACAAAAAAAATTCTATGTTGGAACCCCAAAAACTGCCTAGGATCTATCTATGTAGTAATGCGGTAACGACCAATGCGTAGAGAATACATACCCTTGTAGACCGTACGCGGTTAACGTTCCGTGGGGAACGTGGTTGATGTAGTCGTACTCGTAGCCAACCTCAAGGTCGCAAAGCTCCTCGTAGGTCACCCCTTGCTCCTTCTTCATCTTCATCGTGCAGCAACTCAGGCTCACGACATTTAAGCACCCAAGTGTTGCGCCTTGTATCTTTGTACACATCCGGTGCGCGATGAGACCTCCGGATCATCAATCCCGCTAGGAGTGCGGAAGTTAATATTCGGCTAGGAATCCCTGCAGCGCAACGGCATACTGCAGGTGTCCCTCGATCGCACAACCCAGACTTGGGGCCATGGTCTGTCGTGGTGGTGTCACGGCAGATGCCATGGATAGGCTAAAGGTGGGGACTAATACACGCTAGGGGAATCCAGGGAGGGATAGTGGAGTGATTCTCCACACAGATGTTTGTATAGCTATGTCTCCAAGATTACAAGTGCTCCTTGAGCTGTATTGGCGAGAGGAGGAAGAAGGAGCTCTCTTACTCTCACCCACAGATCACACCTAAAACCCTAGCCAAAACAGAATAGCAGAAAAACCAACACCCTCTACTGAAACCCTAGCCCCTCTTTTATAGAGGGAGCTCGGTCTCTGCCTAGGGCATACGTGGAAGCATATTCCTAAGAATATGCTTCCCCCCAAAATAGTAAGCCAACCGGGGTGCTTTTCCCCCGTGTCACACATGCTTTAGCTACGTGAGCCTCTGCGGCGCCTGCGTCAGCCGACATGGGCGTCGTCACCCTTGTCGGCCACGCCCCGGTGGTCCTGTCCTTGCTCGCTTCGCTCAGGCAGAGCGTACCGGGGCTTCTTTTGACCTGCGAGATTCCTTCCTTCTCCTAGAAGCCAGACGTGACCCGGATCATAGCTGATCTGGCCACACCTGTTCCTGCATATAAGTAAAACATGCACATCCGACTTACTGCTTAAGTCGGTTGAGACTTAGTTAGGTGAACACCCCCTGGTCCGGGTTACCCCGTGATTCGGCCTGCCTTGAGGTGACCCAGCCAGCATCCGCTTTGGCCTTGCCGAACCTCGGCTAACTCGACCTTTATACCCCGGCGTGACCCTACCCGGGGGTATCCCCCCAACATTAGTCCCCGAAGCTGGGGCGGTCTTAGTTGCCTTGGCCGCTAAGGCCACATCAGGTTCAATTCTGTGCTCCGGTCGTTATTGCCGAGTTACCTCTTTACCTCGGATTATATGGATTTACGTTCCCTTCGCACATTCCAAGTTTTCACTTGCTGGCCGGGTCACCACAGTTCCATCCGGGTCTCGTTTCCTTCTCTCGTACGCCAACCCATGTGAAAGGTAATCATTAAGGGCCTGCACAGTAACCGCCGCAGTAATTGTTAGTTATCACTGTGCGCGGGTCACGTCATGCCTGCCTCCTTGTTTATCATATCACAGTGTCACGTCACGGGATCATCTCCGCTCTGTGGCCCTCCGTGTGGCTCCACACTGATTGGTCCGGGCCGGCGATAC